>CM022706.1:71664096-72264096 GCA_012295165.1 Asparagus setaceus
CCATTCTTCCTAACTAAATCCTTCCCGACGACTTCATCGTCTCCGTCATTTCGCCTTATCCTTTCCTTTTTCGATCTCATACCGCTTTCCACATCGCGACAGCTTCTCCGGCTAAGAGACACCTTTGTCAATCGCCCTTTCACCTTCATGTCGCTGGCGCCTCTTCGACATTCCATCTTCGCTTTCATCGCTGGCTGGCCCTGACTTTGAACGACGCCGCACTCCTTCCTTCTCCACACCACATCCGCCTCCATTTTCCCCCTATCCAACACCGCCTTTGCCCTCCTTTCGCCTAACCCTAACTATAACCACCGCCTCCGCCCATAACCAGCAAAGACGCCGCACCATTGCCCTCCTCGCCCTTTTTCCCCTATCTAACAACGCCACCACCATAACCCACCCCTCCCTCTCTGACATTAACCACACCCACAGTCTCCATTCCTCCCTCTCTAACACCGCCACCCCCACAATCCTACCCCCTTTCAGGAGCTTGTTGCTGGCCAATTTGACGCCGCCCCCTCACTCCTCTGTGAAATTAACCCTTAAAATTACTCCTACTTAACTGGCATGACAGAACAATGAGAACCAACAATAATGTTCTCTAGTAAAATATTTTTTGTTTTGTCAACAAAATAAATAAAAAAAATCCTTTGGCACATACCCCGCCATCTTCACTCACGGGAAAAAAAAAAGTTAAATCTACTATTTAAATAATTCCCTATTGCATCTCCTAGCCGACATTCAACCTTCACTCAGTGAATGACTCCATAATCAAAGTTTAAGACAAATAAAATAATCCCATAAACTCTCTCATCCAAGAAATTATTGATGCAGATACTTGAAGTTCTGTCAATGGAAGCAACTTCTTTGACGAAAATACCCAAATAACTATCTTTGAAGTGTGATTGATATTAATAAACATGGTATTTATTTATTTATTTTTAATATAGAAACTGGAGCAAGGCGCTCAGGGAAATTTTATTAAACTGGTATCAAAGTGGTTCACATAAAAGATCTAAGTATGCTACATTATGAGGCCAAGATTCTCGTCATTAATAAATTTATATATCACCATGTTCTAAATCCTATTATTAATAATTTTTAAATTTGAATAGCTTATATCAGCTATTTTCTTAAAATCAGAGGAGGCTCTTCTCACTTCTAAAATATCAACTCAAGAATTCAAGCAAAATGGATGGATTGTGTCTCTGCTAAACCAATACTAGAAGCTCTTAATCCTTGATAATCTTCTCCGGTCCAAAACATAAAAAATTGAAAAGTGATGCAGCTCTTAATCATGTTATTTAGTCAAATAGAATTTCAGCTTAATTGCACATTAGGTTCCCTGTAGTATCACTGTTTTGAAGTTACTATTATAGAGTTTCATTGTTGTGGATAGTTAAGTTCCAAAAAAAATTTAACCCAAGAGGGTCTATCTGTACCAATGAAACTCCATGGTAGTAAGCTCAAAACAATGATACTACAAGTGGTCTACATGCAATTAACCCAATTTCCAAAAATACACCCTTTAGAGCACATTCATCAAAGACCGTCTAAGAAAATGCTTGAACATTATAATGGCTTCAGAACTGGCTATATTCAGATAAAGTCGCATCAAATATCAGATATGCACAGAAATATTGGTTACTGAATTTTTGAAATTTACTTGTGTACCGCCATTTTCAAATTTTTGAAATTTACTTGTGTACCGCCATTTTCAAATCTAATTGTTTTTTTCATTACATTAAGGATCTCAATTGATCACAAGGAGTTCGAACATGGCTCCTGTTAACATGCTTCAAAATACGGCAGCCAATGAGAGTCATGCTGCGGCGTTGTCAGATAGGGTGAGAAGGAGGGCAATGGTGCAGCGTCTCTGCTGGTTATGGGCGGAGGAGGTGGTCATAATTAGGGTTAGGCGAAAGGAAGGCAAAGGCGGTGTTGGATAGGGCGAAAATAGAGGCGGATGTGGTGGTGGAGAAAGAGGAGAGCGGTAGCGGTGACGTCTCTGCTGGTCGGAGGCGGCGGCGGTGTTGAAAGACAGAGATGGAAGTGTCGAAAGGCGCCGGCGGCTGTGTTGGAAGGTGAGGAGGGAGAAGGCGGCAAGCGTGTCTCTTCTAGCCGGAGGAGGCGGTGGCAGTGTTGGAAGGCGGCTGCGGTGGGGATCAGAAGGAGAGAATAAGGGCGAGGGCGATGGCGCGGACGAGGATAGTGGTGTCGTGGGAGAGTGTCGGTCAGGTTTTAGGGGGGAGGGCCGCTAGTGCTCTCTCTGTTGAAAGAAACAAAGGGGGAGAGTATGACAAAAGATGAGAGAGAAGGGGGGAGTCAGTATGATGCCAGCTCATTTACTTTTCAAAGTTGGGTTTTTCTGCAAAATTGTTTCATTTATCCAAGATCCCATCAAAGCAAGATCTAGGATCCAGATCGCTCCACATCACTCCCAAGTAGATTGAAGGAACTTGGTACTAAGGTTTTATTTTCCTCATATATATATATATATATATATATATATATATATATATATATATATATATATATATATCAAGGTTTTAAATGTCGGATGTCGAGTTCATATCGGACGGCTGAAATCCATGTCGGATAGCGAAAATCGGGGATATGTCGGGGGACATGGACTAAATATCGGATTGCCATATCGGGTGATGCGCATTTGTATAATATCATATCCTAAATGCAATAACTAGTAATTAGTGATATTTATCATCAATAACCAGTTAATTAGTTATATTCTGAACTAAGAAATAAGATATAATTCAATTTTAATTTATGAATTTCAATTATAAATTTATAAATTCAGTTTTCAATTTATGCATTTCAATCACAAAATTCAGGGTTTTTTTGTGAATTTACCCAAAAAAAAGGGTAAGCAGAGAGAGGAGAGAGACGAAGAGATTGAGAGAGAGATAGACTCAGAGAGAGAAAGAGAGAGAATCAGAGAGAGAAAGAGAGAAGAGGAAGACGGTGATCAGAGAGAGAGAAGAAGACTCGGGAAGATGAGGTGAGCTCGAGAAGACGAGGCGAGCTCGAGACGAGGCTGTTCCGAAGAATCCGAACTCGAGAAGATGAGGCGATGTCGAGAACAAGAAGACGAGGCTGTTGCCGCTGTTCCGAACTCGAGAAGGCGATGTCTAGAACAAGAAGACGACGTTGTTCCAAGATGAGCTCGAGAGAGAGAAGACAAGCTCGAGAGAGGCGGCGGATTTGCCCTAGATAATTTTTTTCTCCTGTAGCTGCATAACTGAGAACTGAAACGGGTTTGGGTTTTAGCTCTAAACCCAAACCCGATTACGAAAAACAGCCTGAAATAAAAAAAAGGCCATATCGGCCGATTTTTCAAAGCTGAAAAATCAGCCGAAACGGCCGATATATCCCCAATTTTTCCGACATGCCGCTGAAAAATGCCATACGACTAAGAATCCTCCAAGTCGTGTCGGTTAGGCCTTGAAACCGACATGTCGGCCGACATTTAAAACCCTGATATATATATATAGTAAAGCTCCTATAAACTTAAGTGGATATGAGCACTTATCTACCAACTTTTTTATCCCTTCATTATGATTTGAGATTTATGCTACACATCAAGGCTATCTTTAATATTTGTGCCTTAATTTGTATCATATGCTAGCACAAATTACAATACAAAATCAATGGAAAAAAAAAGTTGATCGACAAAGGGCTCCTATCAACTTAAGTTTATAGGAGTTTTAGTCTATATATATATATATATATATATATATATATATATATATATATATATATATGTGTGTGTGTGTGTGTATACACATAATGTATACACACACACACACACACACACACACACACACACACACACACACACATATATATATATATATGGGAAGGGCTTATTTGTTCTTAGGCATAACTGGCTTGGTTATGCCCACTTGTAAAAAATGTGTGCTATGCAATGATTACTCCATTCATCATAATCTGCATGGCTTAAATGGTCTACAAACAAAAAAACATGTGTGTTGAGCATATATTACACATGCATCAAGTGGTCATTAAAATTAATGGTTTCCTAACTATACAACTAGAGAGACATCTTGATGCCTGAGTTAGACTATTCCAATAGATGAATCGCTCCATTCATCATGATCTAAATGCCTTAAAACATCTTCAAACCAAAAATCATGATGTTTCTATATTTCTAACACATATTTTTCATTGTCTCGTTAGTTGTTATAATCATAAAACCGTTAATTTTACAATCACTTGATGCATTAGTAATTATAATCTCATAAGCTTCATTTTTTGTTTATAGTCATCCAAATATATAGATCAAAATGAACAGAGTGGATCAAGTGAATTGATTGCATATAACGTAGTTTTGAAGTAACCAAGCTAGTTATGCCCTAAGAGTGATGGCTTATTTGCTCCCTAGTTATGCCACTTGTAAAAATATGTATCATGCATCAAAATTGGACGATCAACTCCATTTATCTTGATATACACGGTGTTTTGAAGGCTGGCGCATACTAGCGAGGTGGCCTTGAATAGTCTTGACATTTGTGCTTACGTGGCGGCGCTCCTCCTGGCGCCGGCGTGCGCTAGCCGGAGACGGCTTCGCCTCAGTTTCTCATGTGCTTCAACAGATTTTAAGTTCACACAGCCGGGTTATTGGGTATGGACCCAATGCTATCTTAAACCCGATTCAATGTACTGCTTATCCAAGAGATCAGATCTGAGTTTAGGGTTAGTGGCTGCTTCTTTGAAAGTTACCTTTTCCTCTCAAGGCTGCAGTGGATGCTGGCTTCTTCTCCTTTCCTCTCAAGGGCTAGGTAAGTTCTTTGTGATTTCTTCTAAGTTTTTCTCTCTCTTCTTCTTTTTTTTTTTTGGCTGCTGATCTTCCTTCTGGCCGCTGCTCTCTTCTTGCTTTTCTTTCTTTGCTTTTTTTTTGGGTTGAAAGTGGGTGCTTCTATTGGGTATTTACTGGCGGCCTCTGATAATTTTTAAAATGTTGAACGTGGTCGCTCAACCGCTCTATGCTCATCACCGGTCGCTCTGATTCCGCCCACCCCTTTGAATGCATCTCCCCAAATTTGTTTATTAACTTTTGAGATCATTGACTGCATATTTTGAGATCATTGACTGTGACAGTGACATTGTTAAATTTTATGTTTATTAACTTTGTTTTAGTAAATATCTACATATTAGTAAATGACACTCATCATTGTACAGATTTATGATGTTATGGTAATGAGGCTATGATCTAATTGCTTTTTTTGATTAATACTTAAATTAATGTTTAGTAGTACATAATATATAATTACATATGACTGTTGAAAATTGAAAATTTCTTATTTTGTTCAAGCTTGTTGCTCTTGTGCTAGTATTGGATCATCAGAGGTTGCAAGATCTAGTTTACTGCAAGTACAACCAAGCTTTGAAGGAGAGATTTGATCCGATTAAGTTGGCTGATATAGATGAAAGCAATGAGTGGTTGTTAAGGCGGTTCGGTGAAGGTGAAAATGCAGAGAATGACTTAGTGGAGGGCGAGGACAACCTTACATATGGTGTCGTAGGAGATGCGATGGGAGCTGAAGAAGATGATGCAATATATCTAAGATTGACTAGTAGGTTTCGAGGATCTTCGAGTGGTATTGGTTCATCATCGAGGAGGAGGGGGCCGGTTTCAGAATCAGAAGATGAAGAGGAGTTTAATGATGAGGAGGAGACTGAAGAGGAGCATATTCCCCTTGAAGGGGATGATGATGATGTTAATGAGGATGATTAGAGTCATTAGGCTATTAGTTTGCTACTTATTTGCTTTGTTTTATTAGATTGCTTGCTTTGCTTTGATGTTAGTGAACTCCTTGAGTGTTCTAGCTGCTTAGTTGCTTTGTTTTGATAGACAACTTGATTTGCTTCAATGATTAAAACTTTATCTTGTGATTTGGTAGTATATATTTTATTTATCTTGAGTCATTGACATTTTCTATGTGAAATTTCACAACTATATATTTTTTCATGCATCTTGCATATCTTCAAAAATTTTGTGGTCAGTCGCTCAGCGTCACTTTCGAGCCTGCATCGCATTATATGCGCATGTCTTGTATAAGCCGACTTCGCCCGCATTGCCTCAGCGCATTGAAAACACTGATATACACGTCTTAAAAGGTCTACATATATATATATATATAATCATGTATGTTGAACATATATTATACATGCATTACGTGATCACAAAAATTAATGGGTTCATAACAACACATGATACCTCTTGATGCCTAGGTTGGACTATTTTAATGGATAATCCATTTCGTTCATCACTCTCTAAATTTCTTAAAATACCTATACACCAAAAATCATGATGTTTCAATACTTCTAAAACATATTTTTCATTCTCTATAGTTGTATTGTTGTAAAACCGTTAATTTTACAATCACTTGATGCATGAGTAGCCATAATCAAATACCTAATTTTTACCTAATTTTTTATTTAAACATCCAAAATAATACATCAAGATGAAGAGGGTTATTCAAATAATTTTTATGCATAATATGCATTTTTGCTAGTGAACATAACTAAGATTGTTATGCCCTAGGAACAAATAAGCCTTATATATATGGGAATGAGAATAGCCCTCACATTAAATTTGGATGAAATGTCCTCTTCTCCCTTTTCCATTTTCATATTCCCCTTTCTCTGACCTTAGCAACCCCCTCCCCTGGGTGACCCACCTTATGGTGACCGTCCTCACCTCGTTGATGGATTTGTCAAAGGTGGTGATTGCTTAGTTTGTCTTGGAGAGTTCACTGATGGTGAGGATGTTAAACTTTTAAACAAGTGCTCTCATGCTTTCCACCTTTCATATATTGACACATGACTTAGATTGCATGTTAATTGTCCCCTTTGCCGTGCTCGTCTAGCCTCTCTAGTGGCGGTAGAACCATTGCCAACAACGGATAGTTCAGATACGGGTCCATTGGAAAATACCAAGACTGAGATTTCTAGCCTCAGAATGAAGAGTGCAACTATAAGCAATTTGGATGCTGGGTTTTCTTCTTGGGGGCCAATTGATGATAAGAATGAAGTGCAAGCCGATTTGTCGATCAATATTCATGGGCTCCTTGTCGATTGTGAAGCTCATGCATAGGGTTGAATCTGAGCGCTAGGAGAAATTTCGGGAGGAAAAGAGAGAAATTGAGGTGCAGAGAGTTGTAATTTCGAAGAACAAAGGAAAAGGGGTTGATTGTTTGGGGGAAGCAGAGTGTTAGATATGAAGAGATCTGTCTTCTAGAAGTGAGCGGCCAGGATGGGGTTCAGCGTGTGGAGATGGTTGCGGGTTGCAGCTGTGGCGGACAGCTAAGGTGGTTGATGAATTTCATCAAATAGTGTGTGAGTGTCTAAGAGAGAGTAGGAGATGAAATAGAGATTGCTCTTGAGAGGTTGGGTGGGGCAGCGATCATCGACAGCAGCGATAATGCTAGAGGCAGATAGCTTGACTGCCAACGTGATGAGGGAGGAGGTTGCCGAAGGGTAGGTCGCTACCTAGTGGGGGTGCTAAGGTCAGAGAGGAGGGAAAGATAGATGAAAATGGAGAAGGGAGAAGAAGAGGGCACTTCTGTCCAAATTTAATGTGGGGTATTCTTATCCAATCTTAGAGGTGTGTGTGTTGGGGTAATTTTGTAAATATCAAGCTTTGGGGTGCAATTTTGCGATTATGAAAATTTGAGGTGTATATATGCAATAACCCTTTGTTTAAATTATCTCTATTCTCTTTGATAAGAGAATAGAGTCAATTTTAATTATGTGTACTTGTTTGAAGTAGATTGTGTTTGTTTAAGTAGATGAGTATTGTGTAAATTAAAGTGATCTAAATGTAGCAAAATCAACATATTCCGTTCTTTGAAAAATCGCAATCTACCATTACCCTACTCTTAGTATCTTAATCACTTCTCTATTCTCTCAATAAAATGATTAAACAAAGATCTAATTGAATTTTTATGCTATCTGAATCTCGTAAGTGCTAACTTAAGAGAAAGACAACATTCAATTAACAAATGTTACTAATTTTTCAAGTTCAAAGGCCTTCATGTACATTTACTCAAAACTGCAAATTTGACTAGCACAATATACATATATTCAAAGGCAGTCATCTACTTTACACAATTATTTTCCCGAACAAAATTTCTCCCATCTCCCTATTTACATATACATCTCTGTCCAAGTTTGTTAATGGAAAACACCACAGAAAAAATTTGAAGCTAGCATACGGACAAGGCCACAGATGATGAAGACAGCAACCTCCCGATGATGGATCAGGCATGCCATCATGACTGCTTCACCACGTCAAAAACCTCATATATGTTAAAGATGTTTGAGTAGAGAAGATAAGGGGGAAGACATTTGGAGTTATTTTAGAATATCTATCATTAAATTAGGTTTTTATGTCAATATATGTTTTAAGTATAAATACCTGTATTATGTCTAATGTTGCATGTGAAAGATGATTTTATTAATGCTTTGAAAGTTTCTTATTTACAATTCATATTGACATTTTCCAATTTCTTGCAGGTAAGACTAATTGGGCTGTTTTGGAAATTCTTACATGGTATGTCTTCTTATAAGTGGTCAACATTTATTATTATCAAAATGACAAATTTAGTTCAATAATAATTGAAATTTACAACAATCAATATAAAAACAAAATAATTGCGGTCACAACAAGTAAGTTCACTCAAATCACCTACGACCATAAACTAAGATCAATTGGGTACACTGAGCGAATGGATATAAATTACAGCATCAAATACATCACTAGATCGTGCTTGGCACAGGCCAAAATCTTGTGTGTGTGTGTGTGTGTATATATATAGACACACACACGTGCCTATGCATGTGTGCATGTATGTGTCTATATATATATATATATATATATATATATATATATATATATATATATATATATAGAGAGAGAGAGAGCAAATCTCCTATAAACTTAAGTTTATAGGGAATAGTATACACCAACTTTTTATCCATTGATATTGCCTTTAGATTTGTGCCATCAAGAGATGCACAAATCTCAAAATGGGCTTCAGATCTTCATGGATCCCAAGGCAACATCAATGGATAGAAAAGTTGGTGTATGACTATTCCCTATAAACTTAAGTTTATAGGAGATTTGCTATATATATATATATATATATATATATATATATATATATATATATATATATATATATGAAAACCAATTAAGAAAAAATGAACCTCAAGTAGAGGCTTCGAAAGTTGGCCTTCATCAATAGATCCATATAGGACTTCCCTTGCCTCTTCCAGATTTCCGACCTTGGACCAGCAAAACACATAATGTACATGTCAGAATTTCTCTCCTGACAAAGTATGAATTTGAAACTATTTTCAACAAAATTGAGTAAATCTGCAACACTACAGTTGAAAGGACACTAGGCAATATTTCTTAAGAGAGGATTACAAAGTTCCAGCATACATGGGAAAGGAAGAGTAATAAATGAATGTCAAGCAAAGAAAATTACAACATTGGGATATCACAGGGATATTAAGAATCTATATTAATTTAGACAATGATAAGGGTAAAAGAAAAAAAATAAATCAATACAAAATGTTCAGGTAAATGTTTATGTTAATTGCAAACCCACAAGAACTTAGGAGCCAAATGCTTTTCAAGCTTAGGTACAGAATTGGGATGCATTCTGCACTATATGTAGGATTTTCCTTATGAGCTCAATTTAGTCAAACAGATGTACTTCTTTCTAGTAGAACTAGTACGTATACATTTCTATCAGCTTAAGCATTGAAATACAAGAACTCACGAGCAAAATGCTTTTCAAGCTTAGGTACCGAAATGGGATGTGCCATAGCCTGCGTTGTATGTGGGACTTTCCTTATGAGCTCAATTTAGACAAATAGATGCACTTCTTTCTAGTAGAACTAGTACGTATATATTTCTATCAGCTTAAGCATTGAAATAAATGAATTAATAAGCATGTTTATAAAACAGCAAACATGAAATTTTACTAACTAGAACATTAAACAAACTTACCAAATAGAGAAAACGTGAATACTGAACAAGGAGCATTGGCAATATTTTGGAATGTGTTTTTTTCTTTTCAGCAGCAATGATCTTCTCATATACAGACTTAGCAGCATCTTTGTCTACCTGAGAAATTACAGCAAATTCAGTTGTATGTATGTATGTGTGTGTAGCATATAATAGGTATGAGGTGGCGGCAGGCAGCTCATTTTGCTAAATGAAGTACCAAGAGATAGCCATGTGAGAGGCCCATCATAAAAATCACATCAAGACGTGTGGACCTCACCATACTATCTCTTGGTAGTTCATCATTAAGATATATAGATCTATATATATATATATATGGAAATAATGTATATGAGATCTACCAAGCGATAGTCATGTGGTGAGGCCCACCTTGCTAGTCACATCAAAAGGTGTGGACCTCACCACTCTATCTCTTGATAGCTCATTTAGCAAAATGAGCAGCCACCTCATATACATCATTCCCTATCCCTATATATATATATATATATATATATATATATATATATATATATATATATATATATATATAAAGGGTTTCATATACAATGACGTGGGACAATCTCAACCAAGTGTGGTTAGGAACGCTCTATATATATATATATATATATATATATATATATATATATATATATATATATATATATATATATATATATATATATATATATATATAGAGAGAGAGAGAGAGAGAGAGATTGATGGTTTGAGATGACGGCTCATTTCGCAAGATGAGCTAACAAGAGAGTAAGTGGTGAGGTCCACAACTTTTAATGTGACAATTAGGGTAGGCATCTTCACATGTTATTTGTTGGTAGCGCATTTTGCAAAATGAGCCCCCACCAAATTCCCATTTTTCCCATGTGTATTATATAAATGAGTATACTTGGTACCAAGCACAAAATTGGTGCTTGGCAGTGATGTGGATTCTTTTTATTCACATATTTAAAGGTGTCCATTTAAAAGCGGTCCCCATTTGATTACCCACCAATTAAATGAGTGGATAAGAAGTGGTCACATCACTACTAAGCACCAAAACTAGTGCTTAGTACCCAGGATAACCATATATACAAGGAATATTGCTATCCTTGGTACCAAGCACCAAATTTGGTCCTTGTTAATACTGTGGTCACTTCTAAATCTACTAGTGTAATGGGTGAGTGATCAAGCGGGAACCATTTCGCCCTTGGTACGAAAGATACTCATCAATCTCTCTATATGCATGTATTTATATATACATGTATATACGTATGTACGCATGTATATATATATATATGTGTGTGTGTGTGTGTGTGTGTGTGTGCGCGCGCGTCTATTAGACATGAAGGTCATCCAGAGGGCTACCGCTCGATATTCCATGTTCGCATGCATTGTAATAGCTTCCAGCAAACATGGTGATATTTGAGAATCAAGAATCTCATACTCCATACGAGCTCCTTCAATATCTCCATGCACATCTTTGAATTTAGCAGCAAAAAGGTGAATTTCTGGCCGTTTCTGTTTGAAGCAACCCAAATTAGCAGATAAATGACATGTAGCAAAATATAATGGGAAACAATACTTTGATCTAATTTTAATAAAATACTAACTTGTTTTATAATCCTATTTCTTGCAGGGGCTGAAATATGTGGGGAACAACAAACCTGGCACTCTGAGGTAACAAATAATAGCCTCGGTACAAATTAGATGATGTCAAGCATGCTAGAAAAACATTATCTAGTGTTAAACCATTATAGTTGTTAAAACTTCTTTATGTGACTAAAACATAGCTTATGGCTTTATTTTAGTGGATAACCTTTTTAAAATTTGCAATATGTATTTACCAAGTTAGTAAGGATATCCAAGGAATCTATAAGTCTTAGGTTAACTGCTAGAAACAGTTTTGTCAAGGCATAAGGCGCAAAGAAGGGAACAAAGCCTTAATGCGCCCCAAGACGAGGTGCGTGCCTCACTAAATTGAGACGCAAACACATATTATTTTAAAATTTTAAATATAGAGTTGATTTACAACTGAGATGAATTTATCATAACTGCAGTATACAACTGAGATAAATTAATCATAACTGCACTCTCTCATTCATTATATGATGATTATCAAAATATATAGTTTTAAAACAAATTTTTCATGGCCAAAATTTTCTTTTCCGAACAATGTATGAGAACTTAACATTCTGTTACAATTGCCTCTCAACCAATGTTCAAGAGAGCAATGTTTGAAAGGTGGGGAAAAAAGAAAACAAAGTAGAGAAAAGCAAACAAAGAAGAGAGTAGGAGGATGAATAAAGCAACCACATTGTAGAGAAGTAAAAGCGGTAAGAACAGAGACAAGGAGGAAAATAAGAGAAAAAAGATGACCAATAGGATACTAAAAAAGTATAAAATTAAGAAACTAATGACACAAAAAATTAGAATTACATACTATAAGTAATTCTTATTGTTTTGACCAGAACAATGGTTTAAAGCTTCAGATTTACTTTTCATATATAATAATAATGGGGTAGCAACACTAACAAAAGGAGAAGGGAAAGAAGAAGAAGGAATAATAAAAGAACAGGAGAAAGGGGAAGTAGTGCTGTAAGGATAAACATAAGCAGAATATAACCTAACAGTGATAATAGCATTATCACAGCATAGTGAGGTGGAATGAGGGACATCGAGGTGCAGGGCGCACAGAGCCACACTAAGGCACGCGCCTCACTTATGTGATGCACTCTGCACCTTAGCGCCTGACAATCAAGGCGCTGACCTCACTGCACCATGACAACAGTGATTAGAAACATTCATACAACAATGAAACCTTTGTTCATGAATTCTATTCTTCTACTTAGTAATATTAAGGATAATCTCCATTAAATTAACAACTATCTTATCTTTCTTAATAGCTTCCGATCAAGTTCTCTTTAAGTCGACAGTTCTCTTTAAGTTGACATAATCCTCCTCCATCCATTTATTACAATCTTACAGTTCTATTAGGGCATTTAGTAGCCCACATTGCCCATGACCGAAAATCTCAATCCTCTCCCATTGTAGGAGCAAAGTCTGACTTTCTATGAATGCACTAATTACTTATCCTCTATCAATGTATCAACATATCCATTGTAACATTTTCATTTATGCTACACTCAGTTTTTGCGCATATTTTTCTTGAATGCTCAACATTTTGCTCCATAAAGCATTATTGGTCATATAGTTGTCCAATAGAATTTTTCCTTCAATTACACAAGTATCCTACACTATCACATACACTCCAGAAGCACTCCATTTTAATCCATCCTAATTGAGTTGGTGAATCACATCATCTCAATCACACTCTTAGATAATTTATTGACCGTCAACATGCAATATACACTATTTTCTTCGCACAGGGTTACTAAAACTATATCTCGCATATTCTGTATGTTCTACTAATTCTAAATATATTCCAGAGATCCACTTCACCTTCTTTTGTGAAGAGTATTTATTCCTCGTCTCATCAACAAATATTGTCGTCAACTAAGAATGTATGCCATTTTAATTTATCTTTAATATTTCTATTCAGTAACATTCACTACTTAATATTGACAAGAAAATTAATATGGTTTTGACAAGAAAAAGCCCTTTATTTCAGGTCATCCTTTTCTCCATCTGGCTATTTAGTTCTATGCCTCTATCACAGAAAATATGCGGATTTTGTCACGCCCCGAGCCCGCGGGCCCGTTAGCGCGTGCAAGCCGTGGGACCCACCGAGCGTAACGTGCCATTTGGCTAAATCCACTGCCAAAATCGACTAGCCGATGTTACACTTGAGTCTTTAGCTTCACTATATAAACACTAAATGTTCACAATCTTCCACCGATGTGGGTCTAAATGGGATGTCACAATCATCTCACCTTACAAATGTGACGTCCTCGTCGCGACATGACAAGTGGCACATCCCAGTATCACCAGGCGATGTGGACTCTAGAGGTGGCTCCTGCGAGCTCTAAAGGTGGCTCCCACCGCACTCACGCGATGTAGCCAGTTAGCCCCGCATAGCACTTAGCTCCACACTTCCGGCTGGCAACTGCTCTGATACCATTTGTCACGCCCCGGGCCCGCGGTCCCGTTAGCGCGTGCAAGCCGTGGGACCCACCGAGTATAACGTGCCATTTGGCTAAATCCACTGCCAAAATCGACTAGCCGATGTTACACTTGAGTCTTTAACTTCACTATATAAACACTATATGTTCACACTCTTCCACCGATGTGGGACTAAATGGGATGTCACAGATTTAATAAGTGTTGTACATGTAAGTTACAAGAAATCTCCTTCATCCGTCTTCTATGATGCTTTCATTTCAATTGCTAAGTTTCAACTAATTAGCGCGTACTAGAAAAATATGACTTCTATCGCAACTCATAAAACCGATTAAGAAACCAAAAGTTTATTCCTATTTTATCCTCAAGTGTGTGGATGTGCATGTGCGTGATCTGCTTGATACAAATATAATTTCAATAACAGCGTGCATTTGAAACCAGGCGGCGTCTAATGGTATGCAGAATACTGGAAGAGGTGTTTTTTTGCATCCAAAATGTGAGAATACACAAGTTTTGAGCCTAGGTCAGCAGTCTGGAAGATGGGGAGAATGAAGCTTGTTTTTGAATTGGGAAGGTTACAGAGGAAATGGATTTGAAGGGGAAAAAGCCCTTCAAAGAGCATTACAAAACCATTTGAGAATTTTGGAATGGCTAAGGGTGCGTACGACCAGCTTTTGGATAAAGTTTAGTCCATATAAGTAGTCTTTAAAAGCATTATGTAGAAGGGCTGACAAATATTCACGATTTCCTACATGAGTACATCATTATTGTTGGCACAGTATCCTTATGATCCACTGAAGTTCTGCAAAATAACATGAGCAATGGTGATATTGACTTCAACATTTTGGTGCCACACTCCTAGCAAGAAAACAATAGAAAACAGAGTGGGCTAGCTCATAAATATTTAAACACCATTTAGCATTTAAGAGTTTATTGGCTTTGTACAGAAAGGAGGTAGAAGCCCTTACAAATTACCCTCCACTAAAAAGAATAAGGAAGGACAGTATAACAGATATACTATAGAGAACCAAATCAACTGGCTGGTACAAAGAAGACATACTATTCAACCCTGTTCTAATTGAATGACAAATTATAAAATTCAATTTCCATTTGAATCCCAACTGAAAATGGATGATAGGAGGCTCTTGAAAAGAAGGGTGACATGATAAGAGTAGGAATTAATAATTTCACAGGGATATACTCAGATTCCAATAAGGAGGACAAACTACGGGAATAAATAAAAGAAAAAAGAAAATTGAAGGTTTTTTTGGGAAGAGTTAAATTTTCAATCTTCTTGTAAATATAGCCTCATCTGCCATCTGATTATGATACTCCAACTATGATTACCAGTTTTATTCGGAAAAAGAAATATTTGATATTTAGACCAAGCATATGTTTAAAGCAACTCCAAGCATACATCATGTTCTGAATTGAAGACATCTAAAGATGGGATTTTGGCCTCTGGACATCAAATGCCTCTTACTTCTTGTGTCAGACAAATTATCAAAATATAGTGAAATATTTTATCCCATGCACCACCAAACTCAGTGTCTACTCTTCAAATTCTTAAAACCGACATAAGGTCCAAAGATTCTACAACAAAGGTTCTATCAAAGTAAGATTTAACTACTAATATATGTTGAAAGCAGAATAGTTAACAATTAAAGTGAAAATTACTATCATACTATGCACAATAGCTTTGAAAGGAAAACATAATCGTCAAAGCTTTAGATGATGATATAGATCAAAAGTTTTGTGTACAATACAGTTAAAAAATGGCCAAAATCTATTACAAAGAAATGTATAAAATTTATAATGACATTTCAGGCAGTAACATACGGAAATCACTCACTTCTAAGAAGTAGACATCAGTAATTATGCTGCAGTCTAATCATCAGTACATTCTTTAAAGCAAGTAGGCTAAGCATGATCTACATATAAATTCCTCAAGTTTGAGGGGCAAAAAAACATAGGAAATACCTTTACAAAAACATGGGTAGCCCGATCTAGAGTGTTAAGCGTAAGCTTCACTCTTCTACACGAATCCAAGTATAACACATAGCGGATCCAAAACTCAGGATAACTTGCACAAGCAATTAGGCATCTTTCATATAAGCTGACTCCCTGAAAAAGAGAACATGTTAAATGACATGTTGATAATCCAAACTGACGGAAAAAAGATAACAGAAATAAAATTCATTCAAAGTGAAGAACTTTGACACTTCAACAGAGAAGCGCACAAGGTGTACTTCATTATGTGATGGGAAAGGGGCCCTCAAAGTGGAGGGACACCTCCTTGCCTGAAAGATAGAGCGGATAAGCACAATAAGCAAGCACCTGCACGTATGACATTCAAATTTTATATATATATATATATATATATATATATATATATATATATATATATATATATATATATATATATATATATATATATACTCTGCAACATATATCATGAACCCAGAATGTCTAGTGACAACAAGGGTTTATATATATATATATATATATATATATATATATATATATATATATATATATATATATATATATATATATATATATATATATATATATATATATATATATATATACTGCAACATATATGTAGAAAATATGATTAAGATTTATAGAGAGCTCAATTCGAGGCTCTCCTCAGAGGTCTATATTTATAGTATTAGGGTTTACATTTTACATATAAATCCATGCATATTTATATATTTCCAACACTCCCCCTCAAACTGGAGCATATATGTCATACATGCCCAGTTTGTTACATATAAATTGCACACGTGATTTTCCTAATGACTTGGTGAGAATATCTGCTAGCTGATCTCCTGAAGCAACATGTCGAGTCTCAATATTCTTCTGTTCCACAACTTGGTTACGCACAATATGACAATCCACTTCAATGTGTTTAGTCCTCTCATGAAAGACTGGATTGTTTGCAATATGGAGTGCTGCCTGGTTGTCACAATATAGCCGCATGGGAGAAGTAGGGTCACATTCTAGCTCCTTTAATAACCGTTGTATCCAAATCATCTCACAAGTAATGTCGGTCATAGCACGATACTCGACTCGGCACTTGATCTAGATACAAGCTGCGTTTCTTACTTTTCCATGAGACCGATTTCCTCCTACAAACACACAATATCCCGTGGTTGATCTTCTATCGCCAGGATCCTACCAATCAAGATCTCGAGAATCCAGCCACCCTTAGATGTCCACCGTTGGAGTATAACATTCCTTTTCCGGGAGAACCCTTCAGATATCTAAGAATTCTCATTACTGCATCCAGATGTGTAGTTCGTGGTTCTGCCATGAACTGGCTCACCACACTCACCGAATATGCAATGTCTGGCCTGGTTACTGTAAGGTAATTCAATTTTCCCACCAATCTCCTATATTTGCCCGGATCGTGCAGCAGCTCCCCCTGTCCTGGCATTAGTTTGTGATTAGGGTCCATGGGAGCATCTGCTGGTTTGCATCCAAGAAGCCCTACTTCAGATAGTACATCCAATATATATTTTCTCTGAGACATGAAGATCCCCTTAGTAGATCTGGCTATCTCAATGCCTAAGAAATAGTGCAGATCCCCCAAGTCTTTCGTTTGAAAACGCTGTTGTATGAATTTCTTCAAAGTACAGATCCCTGATGCATCATCACCCGTGATAACAATGTCATCAACATAAACCACCAGCAGAATTCTTTTTCCTGCTTGATTGCGAAAGAACACAGAGTAATTGCTCGAGCCGCTACTGAGGCCAAACTCCTCAACATACCGCGAACTTGCCAAACCATGCCGAGGAGACTGTTTAAGGCCATATAATGTTTTCTTCAGGTGACAGACTTTGCCAGACTCCCCCTGAGCAACAAACCCAGGAGGTTGCTCCATATATACCTCTTCCTCGAGCATCCCATGCAAAAATACATTCTTCACATCAAGCTGATAGAGAGGCCATGCATAGTGAGCAGCAATGGAGATGAGAAGGCGCACTGAAGTCATCTTTGCAACAGGCGAGAAAGTCTCTACATAGTCGATGCCATATATTTGAGAGTACCCTTTGGCAACCAGACGGGCTTTGAGACGAGAGAGTGAGCCATCTGGATTCAGTTTGACAGTAAAGACCCATTTGCATCCAACTATCTTCTTCCCAGGAGGAAGAGCCACAAGCTCCCAGGTCTGATTGTCTTTCAGAGCTTGCATTTCTTCTTGCATCGCTGCCTTCCAACCTGGATGAGACAGAGCTTCTGACCAAGACTTGGGAATGTGATGAGAATCCATGGATGTAACAAAGGTGCGATAAGATGAAGATAAATGTGAGTGTAACAAAATTGGCAATAGGGTATCGTGTACAGCTACGAGTACCCTTGCGAAGAGCAATAGGGAGATCATCAGATGAAGGAGACTTACCAGGAGGTGGAACAACAGCAGTTGTTGGCACTGGGAGAGTAGGCTGGGGTAGTAGCTGTTTGGGACGTCGAGTGTAGACTTTCAGCTTAGTGTCAGTAGGTAGTTGTTCTGAAGTCACTTTATTTGATGGGCTTTCATCACTAGTAGATGAGGAGGTTATGGGAACAAGAAATGTATCTTCATCATCATCATTTGTCCCAGTGTTCGAAATGTATTTCTTATTTGGAGTAGAGAAGTATGAAGTATTGTCAAAAAATGTCACATCCGCTGACACAAACGTTTTTCGTGTAAGGGGACAATAACACTTATATCCTTTTTGTGTTCGAGAATATCCTAGAAATACACATTTTATGGCACGAGGATCAAGTTTAGATTTATTTGGATGGTTATTATGCACAAAACACACACAACCAAAAATATGAAGAGGAAGTGGAAAGGCTGATTTGGATGGATAAAGCACGGAGATGGGGGTTTTACCATCCAAAATAGTAGAAGGCTGATTTGGATGGATAAAGCACGGAGATCGGGGACGGCGCTGGATCTCGTGGTGGCAGCGGAGAAGGACAGAGGAAGAAGATGAACAGTAAGGTTTTCTTTTTCTTTTTTTTTTTTTCTCGGCTGATCTAGGGTTTAGGTGGGGGTGATAAACTAGGGTTTTGGTGGAGGCTCTGATACCATGTAGAAAATATGATTAAGATTTATAGAGAGCTCAATTCTGAGGCTCTCCTGTAGGTCTATATTTATAGTATTAGGGTTTACATTTTACATATAAATCCATGCATATTTATATATTTCCAACAATATATCATGAACCCAGAATGTCTAGTGACAACAAGGGTTTCAAGTACTTAACCTCGTAGAACCAAACAATAACCCTATGCTTTATCTTCAGTCACTATTTCCATATTAAATGTTAGTTTCATTGAAAAAACTAGCCACTAGAGCACATAATGCAGCCAATATGACTTCACTGTAAGTCCATAGACATGCGAAGCAGAATAGAAATTATATCAATAATTTTCAAGCAATTCAAATCAGGTTTTGAAAGAAATAACGCATACCTTGTTTATGTCCTGTGTTTCAATAAAATCCAGATAGTTGTGCCAATTCTCAAGCTCTAGATCATCAAGAGGACTGACATCAAAATGATGCCTTTTAATAGATGTTTCAAAAACAATGATCTTAGATTCGAACTCTTTAGCTTTTTCATATAAATATTTTCTAATATCAACAAACTTCTTCAACTGCTTTGCTTCTGTTGAGCCTACAATTGCAGGCGTATGAGATTGTTCAACATTATCAGGATGAAGTTCGCACTTGAGGCACGGGGCATCAAGGTCCATAGTAGCGGCCATATACATAGATTCATCATCAGATCTTATTTCAGATAGACCTCGCTCTGTGGCCAACTTTTTAAAGCTGTAAAGCAAAGTAGGGAAAGGAAAACCAAAACTTAGGAACAGAACAGTAACAAGCAACATGAACCGAAAGTAATACTGAACCATTAAGCATTGTGTGCACAAAACAGCAAAATGAGAGAAAATTCACAAACTGATATGACAATGTTCAATACTTCTGCCTGCAATTTATCCCCTATATCTTGTGATAGAATCAGTAAATTAGTCATTCAGGATTGCAGTTTAAGCATGAAAATTCTTAATTGGACCTGGAAACCTATGCAGTCCCATAAGTTGTCTTCAGCATATAATTGCATCAAAATATGTAAAATAATAGGTGATGATCCAATGGTTTCAATCTTTTTTTAAGGGTCCCTTAGAATTAGAAGTATTAACTTCCTCCCCCTTTGACTTTTTGCTCAAGCTTCCAACCCATTGCCCCCACTTAACAGTTCCACAAAATATCAGTAAAGAGTATAATAATAAGCACTATAAGAGAGAAGAATTATAACCGGTTGAAATATTCGTCTAGCTGTTGGACAGGATTCTCAAGTATCCTTGTGTAGATCATTGCAACATGAACCCATGCTTGGTGTTTCTCTTCATATCTGATATACTCATCCCACAAAGGACATGATCGGTAATCTAATCCAACAAATGCCAATCCCCTCTCAAATATCCTGAAATAAAAAGTATTTTAAAAAAAAAGGTAAATCCTCAAGACTCAAGAACCGCATTCCCACTCCCTAATGAAACGAATTCATGTTAAATAGTTTAAAAAGTATATTTAAATTGTGACTAGACTCTCTTTACATGAGAATACCAAAAAGTATAACTACAAAGTTCAAACAAATTCATGTTAAATAGTTATTACCTTCTAATGGTATCAGGATCTTCATATTTTGATGTTGCAAACCTACAATAATGCAACCATATGTCCACAGAATAGGCTGCTGCATGAACAGCTCGTTCATACACTTCCATGGCCTTGTCAACACTGCCCAAACGACATTCATAATCCGCATACTTCTTCCAGTAACCAAAACACAATGGAAACTCAGCCAAGAATGCATCATAAGCTTTCTGAATCTTTAGAATGTTGTCCTGGGAAAGGAGCAACGCATTATCAACTGGAGATGAATCTGGAACTCATAACCATAGATATTGAACAACTAGTTTAAGAAGCAAAAATAAAAAAAGAATCTATTAGATATATGAAAAATATGTACCTGTCAAACCGAACATCATTCAACTTCAGTTCTCATGAAAAGAGTATCAGTTTATACTAATCAAGTTAGAAAGGGATAATTTCCAAGAAAGAAGAAAGTAGTCATGACAGCAGATATGCAAACCTAATTAATAACAGATGATTCTATGATACAATTAAGTAGAGCACTAAAGTCTGCAATAAAGTATCCATATTATACCTTTGAAACTTTGTCCGTTTCTTCAATGAGGGCTGCCCAAGCATTAAAATCTGAACAGTTAGACCTCACCAACCTCCATAATCTATCCTCTTCATCTGAGTTAATCGTCACATAAAAGAAAACATTCAAAAATATTGTTGAAACAATAAAGAGATTTAGATGCAGATCTTAATAATTTTCACAGCCAAAGAGACTATAAGTGTAACAGCTATAGTTTCCTCACCTGAAAATGGATTCTCAATCGTGGTGGATGCTTCTGTAGCCATTCTAGTTCAGTGCCAACAAGGAAAATCTGCAACCGATGATAAGCATAGTCTAATTCCAAAGTAAAAAAATGAAAATCAACATCAGCAGAATGCCTATATCTACTCTACAACTCACATAGTGTGCTTACACTAGAAAGTAATAAAAAAAACAGATATGAATAAAAGATTCTTATTCCAAACAAGTCAGCTTTTGGAGTTAATATCATCTAAGAAAGACAACTAAATAAATCACAATAGAGTTTGGTTATCGTGAGCTCTAGCATTTCATTAATTACTCAAAAGCCGTTCCAGAAAAACTAACATGAAGTTAAGCTAAAAGTAAAAAACTTCAACAATTAAAGGGTCCCACTCTTTCTGCCGAAAGCAATTAACAGTTCACTTTTCACCAGAACCTGTCTTTAAATAGATCGAAACCTCGGAGAAGCATAGTAACATAGACTACACCCTAATCGCAAAAATTCTTAAAACTTCCCTTTACTGCAAGGTTAACCCCCACCCCAACCCCGCGTTTGAACCAATATAAGCCACATTTTTAACAAAATCTAAGACCAGACCAAGGACCTGTCATTGAAAATAATCCTAAGCCAAATATCTACAGCGAATCCTATGACTAAATAAAGTAGCAAAGTGCAAATATGAACCTAATATTTTCTTTTAGCCACCAAACAAAAACACGTCAAAATCACCCTAGACTTTGTCTCGATTCATCTATTGGCATAAAACACACTTCAATTTCCTTACCTCCATTTCTCAAACCAAACAAAACCTAATTAAAAGCCATTAAAAATCTTTCTTTTCAAAAACTCTAAACCCTCGATCCATGACACATGCAAAATTCCATCGTATTTTGTCCCAATTGACTGATCATTGTAAATAAAAATTTCAGTTACAAATTGTTTTTAACATTTAGCATAGACCTATAAAAACTGGATAAAACACAATCTCCACAAAAACTCCCTAAAGCAAACCAGTTTAGACTCTTCTATAACAATCATAAGCCCCAATTGGGCAATTAGAAACCCAGATCAACACAAAAATTGATAAGAGTTAAACAAATATGGATTCAATAAGGTAATAACAGAGAAATTATGAAACCCTAAGTTGGTTTACGGGCCTTACAACGACAAAGAAATTAAAGCAACAAAGAGCAAAGAGACCATAAACTTTGGTCGTAAACAAACTCTAACCTTAAGAACAGACCTAGACCTAAACTGGGGGCCAAAAAACTAAAGAAAATTTGATCTCCACTGACAGACCCTAAAGCTAGGCTTCCTTTGGATACCAGGATGCTTTTGCCCTCAAATCAAAAACACAATATTTATCTCAAAATACTTTTAGATGTTTTAAGTTTGGTGTTTTGATTTTGAGTTTGAAGAAATGTTAATATAATATCTAACATAATATATTAAATGTAATTCATATATAGTTATTATCGACATATTTATTATATTATATCATATTATATTATACTATATTATAGTTAATCTAATATATTAGTAATATTTATTAAATAATATAAAATATAATAATTAAATATCTTATATAATAATATAATAACATATTAAATACTAGTATTTAATATGTTGATAATGTATTATATAATAATATAGTTAAAGTAATAAAATAATAAATAATAATAAAATATAAATAAACCAATAAAAATAATAAAAAGTTATTGATAATAAATAATAATATAATAATGTTGTAATAATATACTATACAATATTATAATCACTATAATATTATTAAATTTTAATAAATAAATTGTAATAAATTAATAATTATAAAATGCTATATAATACTAACATATTTAATAAATAAAATAATAATAGAATAATAATATTATAATAATATATTAAATAGTAAATGTAATATAATATATAAAATATTAATATATTATATAATAAACAATATAATATATTATAAAGTAAAATAATTTTAATACTAAAATAATTTATTGCTAGCAAATGTTAATGTAAAAATAATATATTCATAATATAATAATATTCATTTATACCATAAACTATTAATATATTAGTAAAGTATTATTAATAAACTCTAACATATTAGAAACTATAATCTATTATATAATGTTAAAATATTTATAATTTATTAATAATATACTAGTAATAACATTATATTATATTATATTATTAATAGTATAATATTATATTAATAATAAAATAGTATTATTTTAAAATTATTATGTAATATATAACAATAACAAATTGATATACCAAAATAATTAAATATATTATTATTTGAAAATAATATGTAATAATTATAATATAATATAACACATTAAAGTATAATATAATATTATAATACATTATACAATATTGTATAATATTTAATATTTTATAATACTATAATAATGTATAATAAATATTATAATATTTTATAATTAATATATATATATTAATAATATGTTTAATACTAATGTTATAATGGGTCAAGCTAGTCTGACAAAAACACTCAACATTGTGTTTTGAAAACACTTTAGGGGAAACACACTACTATGGTGTTTTTACAAAAACACAACAAGAAAAACATCGGGGTATCCAAACGAAATTAAAATACTCTCCAAAACCCTAACCCTTACCAGTTGACACTTTAGTATAGTAGAACCCTAGGTGTTAGTCAATTGGGATATTTTCATGAAGTGGGATAATTGTTAAAGTGGAACAATTTTTGCTAGTGGGATATTTTAGTGGGATAAATAGGAATAATTTTATGAATCGGGATATTTTGATAAAGTAACGTAGGATAAATTTTACAATCATGAAGTATATATTTATGCATTTTGAGGATATAAAAGTATTTATGTATTTTAAAGTTACTATTATTGATTGATAATTATTTACGAGAATGCTATTTTCTATTAAATAACTTTTGGTTAAACTATAAGATATTGACAATTATTATTGTAATATATGTTGTAGCTTTTTAATTATTATTATAGTACAAGTCTAAAAAAGTTTTCACATTTTCCTTCCTTTTTGCTCCCGAGATCTCTTTTACAATCTTTACTTTGAAATTAATTATATAATTATAATATTTGGTAAAAAAATATCAGAGATGACTAAGAGGAGATGAGATATGATCGTGGCATGGTCTAATGATGGTAATGACCATAGTAGGAAAGAAGTAAAGAAAAAAATAAATATAAAAATAAATAATAAAATAAATAGGAGTTCTAGTTTTTACCATCTAGTTCCAAGCGAAAACTTGGAATAATTTGAGAGATTAGAACTCTCATTTTTGTGTAGAAAAATAAAAATGTGAGATAATTTTGTACAATTATCCGGTTCTAATTTTGTCGGGGGAGTTAGTCAAATAGAACTTAAAACTAGAACTAGGATAATTTGTGGAATAAAATTTTATAGTGTTAGTCAACTAAAACTAAAACTAGAATAAAATTTTATAGTATTAGTCAACTAGAACTCTTTAGTCGCAACAAAACAGTTTATGACTCAAATAATAAAAAAGAACAATTCTCTAAATCATTACTTATTTGAGGTAATTCTCAGAAGTGTCTTACTCAAACAACATAATATTGGCATATTATCAAACTTGTGGGGTACACGTCGCCCATTCATTCAATACTATGTGCAGTGCAAGGAAGCATCTGACATGGCAACAAAGCATCTTGTGAAGAATAGAAAAATAACACCAGATATTTAAAATTCCCGTAGGTTTCTTTTAGTCTCATTATTAGGAGCTACTAACAAAAATTTGCTTTAAAGCAATAACTTCTTCAAGCATCGTTTTCTTGAAGCAAATAAAAATATGAAATCTGCACACAACATAAAGAAATCGAGAATCATACACATCAATGTTCTTCACTTCCTATATTAACCTTCTTCGTTTCTCACTCTTAAGAAACGGCCTCAAACCCATGACCTCCTCAGCTTTAGCCCCCTTAAACAGATAATATCATTGATGCAAAATTTATTGGTTCTGTACTAGTTAATGAACTTAAGCGATGGTCTTGCTGTATTTTGGTACTTGTTGGTACTCGCATTTTAGTCAGCGCAATCTATATTTTTACTCTAGAACTTCTCTAGTGTTTGAATTAGTCTTTCAGCTGAAATGAAAAGAAAACAAGTAAATTACACTTAAATATCCTAAGGTTTGCCCAAATTGCACTAAAATACTCTTATCTTTTGAAACCGAGCAAACAAATATGCTTCTCAAAAGTTTCTATCATTAAAATAAGGGTGATGTCATTAATTTATTCTGTTAAATGACATTAATGCCACCTATTAAATTTACCAACTATGTAATAAACCCCCAATGATTAAATATTCTTCTTTTCTTATATTTTCAACAACTTCCCCCAAATTGACTGCAAGCTAGGATAAATTTCGATCTCAAATTTGGAAATTGAACACGCATTGTCGATTTGGAACTTGAAGGATCCGGGTTAGAGGCTGACCGAATTTAGGTTAATTTTTTTTCATTTGTGCAAAAAAGAAAAAAGAAGAGCATTTACATAATTTCTTGTTTTACATAATTTCTTGTTAATTTATTATTCTCATATGCATAAGTAATTTGGTGCTTGTTTTTTCAAACATTGGCTGTTAATTTTGACTTTTGTATTGAAATAATGGGGTTTTTTTGCATGATGGTTTTACAAATTTAAATTGAATACTATAAATATGGTTTTCGTGATTGGTGAGGTTGCTTATTGCTAAAAGTGACTAAATCTTGGTGTTCAGTGACAATGTTTATTGATAATGTGTGTTTTAGTTAACTTTCACCGATAATTTGATCTTTTAACTATCTATTCATGTTTGATGGTCATGTTCGGATGGTTGTCATAATTGGATGGTTGTGCTCATTGTTTGCACTAATCTTTGTGAATTGGTTGTTTTATTTGCCGATTATAGTGTATTATGATGACATATACTACAGCATTCAAACTTGACAAAAAATAAGCAGAATTCTTGCATAATTTTTTAAAATTTTTAACTAAAATATTTTCAACTTAACTATATAATACAGGGTCCAAACTTGACACACCAAAAATAATAATAAAATAGAGGAGCAGCAAACAATCAAACAAAATGAAGCAAAATTAGGAAAGAAAATTGGTTGCAATGAAATTGGAGAGAAATAATGAAGATATGAGTTTTAGGTTAAATTAGGGAAGAAAATAAAGTTGATAAAGGAAGATGGTAGTATATATAAATTTCATAAATTTTAGGAATAGAGGAGTGCTTTATTTCAACACTGCTAGCCAAAAGGAATATTCTTAGCATATTCTAATGGTCATATAAGATACCAACTTGATAGATTTCATAACCTTAGGGTATTTACTTGTACAGGTTCAAAAGATAGGACTTTTTGATGCAATTTGCGCAAACCTTAGGGCATTTATTTATACAGGTTCAAAAAATAAGTTTCTTTTAATACTATTTGGGTAAACCTTTAAGGGGTATTTAAGGAGTACGCTTCTTCTAACTCAACCGATTAGAGAGCACGTGTTCGAAAGTCAGCGATTAGAGAGTAGGGGCGTTGATGATATTTCGCCCCCTTAACCGCCGATACCCCACCCATCAGATTTAAGGGCCTGTTTGTTTCATTTCCAAGTTTTAGAAGAATAGAATTTCAATGAAAAAAACTATTTTTTGAGTTTTTCAAACATTTCTTGGAAAAGCTTTTTTTTTTGCTTTGTTTCGCACAAAGAAAGGAAAAGGGAATTCTACCACATCACAAATCCATGCTTTGGATCAAAGCTTGGAATTAGGAAAAGACATGTTAAGAAAAGACATGTACTCAAGTAACTTACCATCAACTATTTTTTAATATTTTTTAACGCGTTTTCCTCCCAATTCCACTTTTTAAAACTCGGAATTGGTTTTTCCTTAAAAGATGACGTTTTGTGACGTTTTTGAAAAGTTTTCCCAATTGCTTTCTTGTGAACCAAACTGCAGAATAGGAATTCTTTTTTACTATTCTGACACAAAAAATAATATCAGTAGCTTTCCACCCAATTTTTTTGAACAAAACAGGCCCTAACGCCTCGTTTGGTACGTGGAAATTGACTCAAATGAGAATGGAATGGAAGAAGGAATGGAATGGAATGTATGTGAGAATGGAATGGCCATTCCCATTCTCGTGTTTGGGTATGTTTGTAGAATGAAGCTAGAATGAAAATCTAATTCTCATTCCCATGTTTGGTGTCATTAGTTCACAAGTGAGAATGAAATCTTATTTTCTAATAATGCCCTTATAAAACAACATAGATTTTAATAAGATAAAAATAAACATTAATGATAATAAATAAATAATTTTATTTATGCATAGGTTATATTAATCTAGCTATGTTTTATATTAATGCACGTGTTATCTCTCGTGTATGTTCTATTTATATATATATATATATATATATATATATATATATATATATATATATATATATATATATATATATATATATATATATATATATATATATATATATATATATATATATATATATATATATATATATATATATATATATATATATATATATATATATATATATATATATATATATATATATATATATATATATATATATATAAAATATTCACTATTTTCTAGTCTTAAAAATTAAAGAAAAATAAATAAAAGAGTACCACATCTTTCATAGGTCCAAAAATAATATAAATAATGATATACAGTCCAAAAATTATCCAAAGTCCTAAGTTTTAGATTTATTTTTGTTATCAACTGGGTATAATTGGAAATTACGTAACTAATTTGATTCCCACTTGAATGGGAATGACTATTCCTTATCAATTCACTTGGAATGTTCATTCCCACAAAAGTGGGAATGACCATTCTATTTCACCCCATTCCCGCGTACCAAATGAGGTTTAAGTGTAATTCACAAAGGAAGTTACACAAATAAAGCACACTAAGGCCCATACGCCGACAACTCACGAATTACACATTATTATTTTCGGCGGCTATGAAAATTATGAAAGATTCCCTTTTTTTATTAATTAATACCCATTATTAACGCGTCTTTAGCTTCACAAGTCAACCAAACCCCACCAAAAACCCACAACGTCTTCCCTTTTCTCGGTTATCGTGACCATGTAGGCCCCATGACTCCCTCCCCTTATCCCTTAATTATACTTAGCCACTAAACCAACCTCGTCACAAAATCCACCGTCCAAAACTTGTAAACCGCTGCATCCAACGGACAAAATAACTTCCCGCATAAAGCATTCTAGGATTCAATTCCCCACAATAAAATAACCTCAATCACACTAACCCCTATAAATACCGCACTATAATTAATAACTTGCCCCCAAAGAAAAAAAGAAAAGAAAATGAGGGCCAATTATTCCTTCGTTCTTGTCTTTCTCGCTTCCATCTTCCTTCTTGCAAACCTCTCCTCTGCTTCTTCGAGATTGGGAGGATGGACCCCAATCAAGAACATGGGGGACCCACACGTGACTGAGATCGTCGAGTTTGCAGTGAGCGAGCACAACAAGGAGGCTAACAGTAAGAAGCTCGGGCTCAGCAGAGTGATCAAGGGTGAGACCCAAGTTGTTGGAGGAGTCAAATACAAACTCTTCATTGAGGCTAAGGATGATGGGGGTAAAGTTGGGAGTTATGAGGTTGTTGTGTTGGAGAGGGCTTGGGAAAAGTTTATGAAGCTTGTTTCTTTTAAGCCTGTTGAGGTTTGATGTGAACTGAGGAGTTTAGCGTGATGGTTATGCTTTTTATTAATTATTATATTACTGAAGTTGGGTCTTTTTTTTTTTTTTTTTGGTTTGTTAATATTTCTTGGAATGTAAATGGCTGGAATGGGATCATATTTTCTGAGTCCTAATTGCATGTTGGGCTGTAAAGTTGGGCACTTATACATGATGAAGGATTCCCTGCTGATTGATTTATATATTAGGCTATGCTTTCTGTATGTATGTACAAAGAAGCGAGATGCCACAACTGGAAACGACATTTTATCTTTGGTGATGCAACCAAAATAAATGGAGGAGTGGTATCATATATTCAGAAATCATGTTCTTCAGTTTTTCCCAATTTCTCTCAAAGATGAAGTTGTTCCTAGTTCTTCCACACACCAAAAAAAAAAAAAAAAAAAATGATGCGTAAAGGCCTAACACAACAGTAAACAAAATCCGAACTAGCCTATCCTAATGGAAAAATAAGACACTACTCAGTTAGGGCGTAGTTCGGTAGCATCCGGCTAGAATTGTAACTAAACCACTTCTACCTGGTTGCTAACGTTTGTTTCGCTGTACCTTGAAACTGGCTACTCGCGAGTTGCTGCTGCAGTTGCAAAACTCTCTCAATTACAATAAATTCTTAGGTACTCTATGAGCACCATGTGACATACATCACACTAATAAGAATAGGACTCGTAACATAAGAAATACTATTTAATATCACATTATTCTCTTTTCCATATAGCACATGTCACATGGTCTACTTCTATTGGTGTGGTGTATGCCACCTTAGTGCTCAAAAATTTTCCTCAAGTACAACATGCAACTTGCACCCAAAACAGCTGCAAGTCGCACATGCAACATAAATGAACTAGACATCCTTTAAGTTGCAACAAAACTAAATCATAACTATCATCTTATGAGAATTTATTTAAAATCTCAAATTACCCTTTAAAAGAATGTAAGGAGATAAAACAGTTAACAAGATAGAAAAATCCAAGTTCGGCGATCAAAAATCAGTTTGAGTTAAACAATACAACAAGACAATCAAAATGACTCAGCAATAAGCTCTAAAACATCCAAGAAATCATAAAAATTATCCTTAAGATATAATCCAGGGATAGTAGCAGCTCACTCCAACAACCCGTCACGGAGATAAGAAGTTCCCATGATATTAAAGAGCCACACAGCATGGTACCGACAACTAAACAACAAACACCAACACTCGTAAATCGTAAAATTAGCAAGCACTAAGCTACCACTGAAACCTATTTAAACACAAGTTTAAGAGAACACAAAAAAAAACTCAAGAAAATTTTGTGTCAATACTCGGATGGGCTTATAACATCGTCAATCTTCAAGATCATTTTAACAACCTGTGTTGCTAGCAAAATCTGTTGCTGCTTTCCGATCAGTGTCTCAAATACGTTCTGCTCTTTCATATCGTTTGTCCCAACATCATTGCAATCTATGCCACAGTGCGGATTTTTCTCCTGCAAGCACGGTCCAAAATTATTTATCTAAATATTCAAAATAATAATAGTAATAGTAGTAATTAGGGTTAATTGCAGATTAGATCTCCTGCAGTTCTACTGTTGCAGATAACCCTGTGAACTATTGCCCACTTACAGATACACCCCGAGTGAAAATATTTTTTGACCCTTTTACCCTCAGCAGACAGGTGTATTTGTTGAAAATAAATTCTCTTTGACAGTAAGAGAGTCGAGAAATTTCAGTCAGGGGTTTATCAGCAAGAATAGAACTACAGGGGGTCTATCTGCAATTGGGTAATAGTAAATTGGGTATATCCGCAATTAACCCTAATAATATTATGTTCTCCTAGTGTAATGGTTCCCCACACTATGTTCTTGTCCTGGTTTTACAAAACTCTCAAATGTATCTTTCTTGTCAGGTTCATTTACCTAAATTGAAGAACAAGCGAAATAAACAAACTGCAGTGCCAAATAAAAGCATTTCAGGGCAAACAGATTTTACGCAGCTTAAGAAAGGTAACGTGGGAACATCAACTACACTCTGCTAGAAGGTCCCTGGGGAGAATCCCCAACTTGTAAATCAACTAAACACGCAGTAATTACAAAGCTAACTAAATATAATTTGCAATTACCTTGATTTGCTGAGCTTTGACGGCAGTCAAAGTATCAATAGGTTGTAGGCCGCTGTTTTCTGCCAAAGCCATTGGAATGGCATCTAAAGCATCAGCAAAGGACCTGATAGCATACTGCAAGAGGTAGAAAAGGTTTAAGTTTCCTATTGCAAACTCCATTTTTTTTCTTTTGACAAAAGAGGACAAAACCACACAAGTATTCACCTGCTCAACCCCAGGATACTTATCTGCAGCAGCTTCCACGGCAATTGAGGAAGAGATTTCAGCTGAACCCCCACCATACACAATAGAATTGTTGCGAATCAAATTTCTTGCCACACATAGTGCATCATGGACGCTTCTCTTAGTTTCCTCGATCACCATTTTGTTACCTAAATCATCAAGGCAACATTAGGATTAATCACCAGCATTCTCTGAATCCATAAGACAAGTTAGTTAGCTAAGTACATGTGCATTAAGTAAAAAGATTTTCAAATGAACACGTGTATCCATCTTTAATAAGCATCTCAGATAAACTAGATAATTGCTCTCCTGATTATCTCTTCTTGAAGCCTCGATTTACAGAACTTATAGACACAGTCAAAATGGTTTATATCAGTGTTCTAAAAAAAGGTTAAGTGCCCGTTTAATCGCCCCCTTAATCAGAAGCAGAATAAAAACACGCAGGATTTGAGCTATGCGCTCACTTATACGGACACACGCTTAATCCGTTGGATTTTTAATAAGTAACCGCATGATTTATTTCTGAGGACACTTCTTTTTTAAAATTTGATTGTCAGTTGAACCCATTAACCCCAAAATCCCATCCAACTAACTAATAAAAAAATAAAAAATCATAGCCCTAAGTTTTTCCCCCAAATACCGCGAATCTCTCTATCTTCTCTGCTCTTGAGTGAACTCCACGGCTGCAAAAAAACACTGGCCTCATTATTCCTTACCTCAACGAAGCTTCTGTCTCCGATGAATCAGTGAAGCATCTATCTCTGACCAAGCTTTGTTATGAGGATGATGAGGAAGACTAGATGATTTTTTCACTACACACATTTAGCTTTAATTTAAGTGTTTAATTTAACAACTTTTACTTGAATATCTAGTTACTTTTGATGTATGGACTAAACTTTTAAGTAGTTAGCTAGTTATTGATTGTTAAATTGCATGCTTGTTGATTTTTTTCCCCTTAGTATATTTTCTATTTTCATGAATTTTATATATTTTAACATATGATAAATAACAAATATATATTAAAAAATTCAAAAACGCATAGTCCCACGTAATCCGATTAATCAACGCTTAATCTGATTAATCGTTTAAGTGCTCCCGGACCGCGGGCATAAATGACTGGTAACGAGAAATGCCAAGAAGCATCTTTGTTGATAAGGAACAATATGCAACTCCTAAAAAGAAATTCCAAGGTGCATCTCACGGATAAGGAACCACAAACAGCAGACTTTCTAGTGGATCTCAAACCACCACCTAAAGTCCCTGCAACTCAGTCCATGTAAACATTAACTAGAAGCATCTGAATGAATCACACAGCTAACATTTTTCCTGAGTAGGACCTTACTAGGACAACCAAAACGGTAATGTCATAATCCTCCATGGCTCCTTGAAGAACATATTGAGCAGTGAACCCATTAGATGCAGATTTAACTCTATCTTGCTCTGAAACGATGAAAGCCCAACAACTAGTAGGTGAGACTTGAAGACGAGGTGCAAGATTGGGTTAGGACAGAAACCTGTATCTTATCAAGGAGGCTGGAAATGAGGAGGAAATAGAGAATACAAATACAAATGGCAATTAAATTAAGAGATAACAGTCAAGCCCATCCCTTGCCACCCCCCACCCGGCAAAAAAAAAAAGAGCCACAACACACCCCGCACCACCAAATAATAATAATAATAATAATAATAATAAAAGAAAAGAAAGGTACCCACATCATAGAGAGAGAAGCTCTATTTCTTAGGTTTCGATCCATTTCCTTATTTCACACTACACATATACATGTACTGATGTACATACTTACCTATGAAAAAACATCAGGGGTCTACTTGTAAACTCAACATATAACTCAAACAAATTTGAATCAAGACGTCTTTATCCTCTCTGAACCAAAGCCTTTGTTTTTTTTATAAAAGGTAAAACATTGAACAACTAATTTAGATCTAGGTAACGTTCTCCCCCTAGCTATCAAATGACGAAAGCCTTTACCCCTAGCCCTAGTAGAGTAAAAGAAAAAAAAAAGTTGCAAGGTTAAGCATCAACAGAAACCCCTACACCCAACAGAAGTAACTGAAAATTAAAAGAAGATGAAGGATTCCAGTGGCAACAACTCAATGATGACATGCATCCCCACCACACTGCCCCCAAAGCAAACAAAAAAAACCACCACCAACCCCACCCCACCCCGAAACTCAATAAAAAAAGACCATCCCCTGAGAAGAAACATTTTTCTTTCCTTTCAGACTATCCCCATCTCTCATTTTGGTTGGTGCTCCAGCTGGTTTTAGTTAACTTTGTGAGCAAAGATATAAATTGCCTGCCGTCAGTTGAATCCACTAATAGAGTCTGTTTTAAGAAGGAAATGAAGGATTTTGTAAAATATGATCACTCTTTAAATGTCCAATAATTCATTATTTGTTTCAATCACTTTTAGTATAGCTAAATTGGGGCTTTCCGTTTGACGTTTTAATAGAAGGCGCAGGCTTGAAAATTTCAAGGCAGCCGGAAAGATTATACTGATGTCAAAATCGACGTGATACTGATGAACCAATGATATAAAATACACCGATATGATTCTGTATGCAATTAATACGTGGCAGAGTTTAACTCCCTATTCAATAGTTATTGGACATCAGTTTGGATAAAAAGCAGAATATTGCATGTGACTTGAACCAGCAACAGGCACGGGTAGTTGGGATAAGTTGGGGCCAAGTGGGATAATTGTTCCAATGGAACAATTTTATCCCTTTAGGATATTTTGAGTGGGGTTAAGAGGGATAAATTGGGATAATAGGACAATTTGAAGCTTTGATTTGACAATTCATGTGGGATAATTGATGATGTGACACGCATTAAAATATAATATTTATCTATTAATTAATTCTAAATCAATTTATCTAATTGGTTTAGTATATTATTTAGTATGTTATTATAATATAATACATTATTTTACTTTATACTAAAATAGAATATGTTATTCTATATTTACTAATTAATATTATTAATTATCATACTATATTATATTAGAGTAAAGCTCTATAAACTTAAGTGGAGAGGAGCACTTGTCCACCAAACTTTTATCCCTTCATTATGCTTTGAGATTTGTGCTACATATTAATGCTATCTTTGAGATTTGTGCATTTATTTGTATTACATGCTAGTATAAATCTCAATGCAAAATCAATGGATAAAAAGTTAGTGGACAAAGGACTCCTATCCACTTAAATTTATAGGACCTTTGCTCGTTATATTAGTATGCTATATTTATAATAATTGATATAATATACGAACAATATATTTCATATAATATATTGTTTTTATAGAATAAATACAATAGATAAATTATAATATAAATTAAATATAATAAATATAATAGAATAAATTATACATATAAATTAAACTATAATAATATTTTATTCTATTACATGATAATATAATATGATATACTGAATATATTATTATTTTATATTTTATATATCATGGTATATATTTATAATATAATTAGCATGTATTAGTTAAGTAATACAAAAGGTTTCAAAATTATCCCAATTGCCTTCAAAGTGAAACATAATTGTTCCAATGTCGAGGATGGGGCAAATTTTTACTATTGGGATAAAAAATTGTATATGAGCGGGACAATTTTATCCCAAGTGATGAAATTGTCCCACTAGTATTCCAACAAACCAATAACACCAAAAGATAATATCCTTGTTCCATTATCCCAATAAATAACACCCTAAAGTAAAATCCCCAAAAATATTCTATTATCCTCCCAAAGGTCCCAATGAATAACCCCCCCCCCCCCAAGCTTAAAAAGACATTAAAACTGCATGATGATATCATGCTAACTAAGTAGGACCAACCAATGTCATACACAAAATCATATATTTTATTAACCTGCCTGGTTTCTCCTGTGGCCATTAAATTTTACCAATAATGAATATCGACGATATGATTACTAATGATTAGGAAAATAGAATATGCAAAAAATTTATGCCCTGTCCATATATGATATGGAAGAAGTATTCAAAGAAACTAATCCCATGATTATATATGACTTAGAGCAGTTTTGTTTTGGATAACATACAAGACTAAATATATAATGAACACATCAGTCATCAGATACTTCAAAGTAAGTCTATCATAAGTTACTTCAATGCTAACCACAACAAAACTATGTAAAAATCAAAGTCGGATTAATAATGAAATGGAAGAACAACACCGAATAATCAAGCACTTTATTTGGAACTTTTCAAGCTTCTAAAATGAACGAAATAAAGCATAACAGCAACTTCATGACACTCTAAGATGAATGAAATAAAGCATAAGAACTTTTTAAGCTTCTAAGATGAATGAAATAAAGCATAAGAGCAACTTCATGACCCTCTTACTAATTTCTTAAAAACACTGAGGACAAAGAGAAGTTAAATTAGAATCAAGTTCACTTGAAACAAAGTGAGGAGAAAAAAAAAACTTTCGATGTGAGTTCAAAGAAAATTACTCATCAGCACTGAGTTACTAGGTCGGGATTCAGGACTCAGGAAAAACAATAAGACTCACAGGTCTGGTTCATTCCAGCAACAAAACAACATATAACATGTTTTCTAATATCTCCTTCAAGTGCCTACTGGGTATTATCCTGCTATAACAGTACCTATTTAATATTACCAGAGACCTGGTTCACCATCCCTGTTGTTACTAGCCAGGAATATTGTATCATGTTGTGATGAGTATTTATCTATTCTCTCTACTGAATACACTACTCCCCAACTAATTCATATATATTTTTATCAGGGTAAAGTAATGCTGCATAGGGAAAACCCTGCAACGAAAATAAACAAAACTGATCACCAATATTCACCAACTATCAAAAAGGAAAAAAGAGGATATAGACATACCACCACGGATAAAGATCGTTACAGCCCTAGAATTTGCACACTGCTCAATGTATAGCATTCTATCTTTTGTAGTTCCAAATGATTTTTCTCTAACCAGACCAGCCTGTTTAGATGCAACAAACAATTCATAAAACAATGTATACAAACACTTGATTAAAAGAAGTGCCTACACGCACCACGTACATTTCATATCAGTATCTATACACAAAAAGATGTTATATTTGTATAAATATGGGCAGGTGTTGTGTGCATCATTGCGCGATTCCCCGGACCCCCCCCCCCCTCGGCGAACCAATTCCCTCCGATACACGAACTGGTTCCCCAAAATTAGCATACCACTTACAAGTATGCTAGATGCAAAATCTCTTTAAGTGCACATGCGCAAGACGCAATGCAATGTGTGCAACTAAGTGAAGGGAGACACAATAGAGTGTATGAGCCGTTGACTTTGACTTTACCATAACTAAACACGTATGTTAAATTAAATGTAAAATGAAATCATGATCCTAAAACGAGCTATGTGAAAAAAAAAACAGAACAAAGAAACAAACTCCATCAAAAAAAAAAATTTAAGTATTTTGTATGAAAAAAATATTAAAATTCATAATTAGATTTCTAGTTTTCTACTATATACTTTGGAAAACTTTAAGCGCACCCTAAATAAATTTACAACGTACCACTAACCGAACTTGCATACCGAAGCAAACTACCCCTAACAACTCCAAATTTTCTAAGTGGTGAATTGCGTCCCCGATTTCGTACCGTGACCCGCTACGTACCGCGTACTGTGCAACTATGGTTGTGTGTGTGTGTGTGTGTTTATTTATAATACGTTCACATGTGTGGGCAGGATTCTCTATGCTTTGAGTGTAACTGTAAATGTATATACAGATATCTGTGTGCATAAACATATATGTTTATGCATACTTCTGGCACAAGTATGCATGGCACAACAATATTAGGCAAATATGGGAACTAAAAATGCAATGGAAGAGAAACAGAAGTAGAAAACTGAAAACTTCAAAACTTTATAAGAACAAAAAAAAAACCATAAATCTAATAGAGATTTCAGCGGAACCTACAGAAAACTGTACCAGAACCCTAAATAGAAGTGGTATAACTATCAAACCCTAAATAGAAGTGGTGTAATTTCAGTCACAATTAAAATATGAGATGACTCATACAACAAAGACAAAAAACTATGAGAGATCCATACTCCGCGTGTACACAACTTATAAGATGACCACAAATCAGTGTGTATACTGCTGTTACAAGAATTATCCATTGGAAATCAACCCGGTACAACATGTTATGAGGAATTAGCCAATGTGACCCCATACCTGGATGATTGTTAAGCGAAGGATTAACCACTTAAAGACAGTGTGGTAGCCCATGCATAGGAGGCTCATAGCTCGTATATTCGATTACATGGTCACTGGTGAATAATGTTTGACCATGTTACAAGGATTAGTCAGTGGAGTAGATTGGTCCATCTGCTGGATAGTATCATGACTTCTAAGGATTACTCAAAAAAAAGATGTGCATCGAGAAAACCTTTATTATCAATTTGATGATTATGGACACAGCGACCCATTCAATTAATCTCTCTTTCATGCTTTTTTTCCATAATACATGATGCTATGTTACAATAAGTGGTCAACCACAGCATTCAGTGGATCTATTTTTTTAGATGAGGAGGCTTGAAGAACGATATTGAGCTAGATTATCATGTCCAAGCCATTTATTGTTTATTACAAGATTTCATTTGGGGAAGGAAGACTTCTAAAGTTCCAATAACCTGGGAAAGTTGTGCTAGTTAAGAGACTTATAAATTTCATATTTTTTATACAAATATATGCTTCCAATTTGTTTCACAAACTAAGAGATGAAATTAGATCAATGAAAGTGAATATGAAAAGTTGGATATACGAACTAACTATTATATAAAAATTTATAATCTTAATATATGTATAATGGAGCTTTTAGATATTGGTAATTTTAATAGTTGGGCATTTACAGATCAGAAGTAGCAAATTTCCAGCATCGACATCATAAAGTTTATTTAAATAATAAAAATCCTAAAATACCAAAGACAACCAGCAGTTTTCGAAATGTGTTGGTTAACGATTTGACAATGTTCAAAGAAAGTTCTGATTTAGTGTCAATGGTTGTGTAGCTGATGAGACACCAATTTCCAAGAATAAAGAAATAGTAATTTAGAAGGAGAATTGATATCTAACTTAATAATATAAACATAAATCAATAAGTAGAGAAGTTACACTTCTTAGTTACAATTTAACAAAAACAAACTTCTTGGTTACATAAAGTTCTAGTAAAATTCAGTAGCCAACAATGAAGTTTGATGTTTCTCTATGATTTATATTTTCTATAGTGTTGTCTGTTTTATTTAATTTTAGCTACTTTAAATTACCAATTATGTAATTGCCTTTAGGTTATGTGTTTAAGTGCTAAGCAAATTTTGGCCAAACTTTATTTTCTAAATTCAGATTATGTGTTCTGTTAATATGCATTATGCATGCCCACAAAGTTTTATGGCAATATAAACATTTTATTTGTCAACTTGAAAAAAATATTTTATTGTGGATTTCTTAGTTTGTATTTTAATAAAATACTAGTTTCAACTGTTATATATTTTTAATGGTACAGTATCGTTGATTTTTGTGATATATATAGTAAACTTTATTTAATTCATTTGCATGATGAAAACTTATCTTATATTTCTATACAGCTATACTCTTGTGCTGAGTTTTAAATCCTATCATCTGTATCCATGTGCATCAAAACTGTATCAGTGTAGTACCCAGAGAGTTAGAATGAATCGACAAACATGGGCCAAATATCAACCAAAACAGAGTTTTGGAGGCTATTATCAGATCAACATGTTAAAAACCTCACTCAAAATCCCACCATATGAGCTAATTGTTGAAACTTTGGATAATAGTTCATTAGAACTACTTAATTTGGAAATATTGTCTATTAATTAGGTATTAGTTATTTATTGTTATTTGGATAATTTTTAGGTATGGCCTTTGAGCTCTTTAATTTCAGGCCATGGTAATATCTTCCTTAATCTTCTGAGACATGAAAGAGCCCAGGTCTGAATCTAGTGATACCCAGCTGGACCAACATAAAATAGGCAATAGCCATCAAATCAAGGACTCAATTCATTCCAAAGAATCAAGTTAGAGAAGTGAATGGATGCAGCTTTCATAGTTCTGAGAACCATGCAATGCCATATCAAACACAGTGCTGTAGGCCTTTGTACATATGGAAACAACAAGCAGGTTATTGAAAGAGTAACTTTGTAATAAAAATAAATAATAATTAAAAAATAAGCTCTGGGCCACAGATCATAGAGCAGTCCATTCAAGAGTTAAGGAGCATAAAGTTATTTAAAATTAACCTGTATTGAGTAAATCAACCAAATATAGGAAATCCAAGATGCAATGCCAGATAAACACTCAAAAAACAGGAAAAGCAAGAGTAGTTAAAAAAAAAAGGAACAGCTAAATATAGTTAAGCAATGAGCTACTAGAGAACAAATAAACTAGAAAACCACTTCTGCGCTATTAAATTTCGGTACATGTAATGGTTCTGCTTGGATGCCCCAATATGAACTGATGCAACTATTATCTCTTAGAGGGTGTTTGGGAGAGCTTATTTTTTGGTCAAACTAGATTTTGAGTTAGCTTTGTCATATCTAACTGTTTAGTAAATCACCAATAAGCTGGCTTATAAATCCCATTTGAAAAAGTTGGGATTCCCAAACTTTTGAAAAACTAGCTTATATGCTCATATAAATAAGCTAGGTTTGACCAAGTTAATGACCATTCTACTCATACAACTTTAATAAGAATTTTAAAATTCATCAAAAGCCAGCATGACTTAGAAGCTCCTAACAAGAAGCCCTCCCAAACACCCTCTAAGTGAGCCAGCTATAGCTTTTTAAATTGTACCATCTATGCTTTTTTCTCATTCATGAATTGAGCCAGATCTTAATCCCACAATGACAAGCTGCATCTGCATCTTCACTTCAGAATGAATTCAATTATGTCTAAACATTCATTATCCTTACTTGAATAAAAACCATTATCTAGGTATGAAAGTTATAATAAATTTGTGAGATACACCAAATTCCCCACCCACTGGCTTGTATAATTGGTATCTTCATAGAAGCTTTATCCACAAGAGTACTTAGGTATCTTGCATCACATGATCTTCACATCAACAAGGTAAAGATCATTACATATTCATAGACTGATGGCTATATGTTGGGAGGTATAAGGTAGATAAAGCATCAGGAAAGCCATCCATGGCTATATGTTGGGAGGTACAAGGTAGATAAAGCATCAGGAAAAATATCCAACAAAACAATGTTTCCATACAGTGGGCCGGACAAGTGTACAAAGGTATAGCATACCTTTCCAAGTTTTTCTGGTGTTAGTTCTTGAAATCTTGGAACAATACGTCCACCTGTAGATAAAAAAAAAATTGTAAATGAAAACGCATCTCTAATGAGTTATCTACTAGAAACAATTTGGTATAGAGACAAGCCTGTTGCAATAGCAATCAACTCCAATTCAACACCACCAACCCATCTAACGGCAGGTAAATTACGATGCATTAATAGATGATTAGCTTCATCATCAAAACCCCATTGACAAATAACTAGGGTTGCACCAACATCCTGAGAATCAAATAGAAAATCAAAACACAAGTCATAGTCATATATATCATACAGAAGAAAATAAAGTTAGGTCAAGAACACAGATGAATCAGTAAAAGTAAAACACAAGTGATGCAACCCCATAACCTATGGCTGCATCATAAAACAGTTATGTAAGTACATAATGCAGACAATTTGCATCGTGCAAGTCCATATAACCACATAATCCATATAGCAACATGGTTTTTGCAAGGCATGGACTATGCAGTCACATAGACCACAATTTCAATGGTGGAATGATTATTATAGACTAAAAAATTGTATCTATTTGTTTCTACAACTTGATTAGTTCTTTGCTATCGTTTTATTTTATTTATTTATTTTTTTACTTGCTTTGCTATGTATTATTAGCTTGTTACCAGTTTATTATTTTTATCTTTATTGCTAGTTAAGAATTTTAGATATTTATAACTGCAACAATGACAACGGAGCCTTTATCCCAAGTTTTGGTTCTTTTCTATAATCGAATTTTCTAATGGGTACCCAAGGGCCCCCATGTTACCATTTATTCTCTTTCCTCTTCTACACCTCTCTCTATCTCTCATCTATTAACGGGTGTGCTCAAGGGCACTCATCGAAGAGCCCCATTTTCTACATAGTTAATTGACTAAAATCAAAGATGCTAACTTTGTTTACAGGTCAAGTGGTTAGCTGTTAGTTATCACTTCTTAGCTAGAAACATTCACTAGATTAAATTTAGGCATGAGTTATTTAATTTCTAAAACAATTAGAAATTCTCAATATTACAGTTCAGTTGTTGACAATATTTCAACATTTAAATTATTAGAATTGTCTTTTGACAGAATGGTAGATAACCAAGTTTTCCTCTATGCAATACCAAGACCATGCACAATGCAAAAGAAGAAGATAACACTGGTTATCATGTAAGCTTTCTATCATCAGGGTCAGTTATGGAACTCAGGGCTCTGCAAAGGGAACCCTCTAATACAATGCCAATATTAGTACGTTAACATCAGTTTAAGCTAGTGCACCCACGGAGGAACCCTTAATTTCTTGAATCAAAAAGTAATCTAGATGAAGGGTAAAGATTAAAGATTTGACATGAAATTACATTCTACTCTAAGGCACAACTTAAAACAAAGAGAAAATTGTACTTACTAACTATTAAAGGGATGAAAAGAGAGCACTATTCCCTATTTTAAAGAATGAGAAGGACACTGAAAATTCATAAATTTAGATTTTAACTGAAGAAGCTTAAATCACAATAAAATGGAAGTTGTAAGCTTGATATCATTTTAGAGTACTTATATTTAACGTTCAAATAAGATGACCAGCACTCATCTCTCTGGCACATGGAATTAAAACTCATTTCAAAATTTTCACAAAGAATTGCATCAATCATTCAGCTTTATACATGAAACTAGGGCAGAAAAGTTCAGTTGGGAAATAGCTATTCTCCATTAAGCTAAAGCATTATCCAGAAGTAGTAGTTTCGCTTAAATTCTATATATTTAGAGTGCAATATCGACATCATAAAATGTAATTATCTGATATCACGAGCGACATATTCTGTTTACTTAAAAGAATTGCAAAAGAATAAGACTTCTAGGGACGGCACAAACTCAGCTTAAAGTAAGAGAAGCAGCACTTCATGAAACAAGTTAAAATTTACCTTGCATTTCTGAACCATGTCATCAAAATATTTCTGTTCCTGTTGACGCAAAGTCTGGAACTTCTCCACAGTGTCAATGTCAACCTTGTGCTTTGTCTTGGGCTTAGGTGGCTCGAATGGGCAAGTCAAGATGGCAATTTTTGCATTTTCAATCCGTTTTGGCATCTGTGGATGGCTCATATCCTTGTCAACAATAATTCCGTAGATGAGCTCTGTATCTTCCAATTTTCCTCCTACCTTCCCTTCTACTTTAATCAAATCCAAATTGACATCCTTCCTCTCCAAATCTGCAACAGCTAGAACTGCTTTAACAGCAATCTCAGCTAGACTGTGCTTGCAACGGTTGACACTACATTTAACAACCACAATCAGGTTATTCACAAAAAAAATCAACAAAGATCATGCAATGAGATTGAATGAAAACCCTTACGGATGTTCCTCCTACTCTCCTATTTTTTTAATATCGTATCAGGGCTATGTGCATCAAGCTACTTTTCATGTATTATGTGATCTGATTTGAGGTATGTAAGAAGACCATAGAAGAGCCATACATTTACAAATTTGATGAAGAGATGGAACAATAATCTCCAGATTCGTGTGATATGCTAATACATAAAAATAAGAAAATTTATCTTTTTTTTTACTTAGGATGAAATTTGACAGCTTATATACACCAATACATAATGGCATTCCAACGGTACAATAGTCATAAGATATAATAGAATGCTTTGTAAAGGAACACTGACATGAAAGAAAAGCCAGAAAAGTGAAATCAAAGAGCAAAGGAAAAAAAAAATCAGCCATATTGGCTACATACACATATAAATACACAATTCTCCTAATTACACTCCTATGGAGGAAAAACTTATACAAGTAAAAGAAATATAGAAGTATCTCCAATGAATTGATTTACAATGGGGTCATAAACCGTATTGACAGGAAAACGTAACAAACGTACTTACATCTTCGATGATAATGTGGTCATGCAAGTCTGCACCAAGGACTCTATGTTATTGACACTGAACTCAAATTTTTGTGAAATGTGCTCAAGATGATCAACAACTATCCTAGACGCCAGCTCATAACCTTCAGCAATCCTAATAGGATGGATGCCACGTTCCAAAAGCTTCTCCGCCTGTTCCAAAAGCGAACCAGCAAGAACAACAACTCCAGTTGTGCCATCCCCGATTTCATAATCCTGACTCCGAGATAGCTCCACCATCAGCTTTGCAATCTGATTGTCCACATCCATCTGTTCCAAAATTGTTGCCCCATCATTTGCTGCCAGTAGAAAACTTAGACGTGAGTAGAATGCAGGATTTAGGTAATCAGCCAGCAGAACACTTGTTATCCAAATAACAATGAAGGTCTTTTAACTATACAATTACATCAAGGGACAGAAAAGGGAAAAGTGATGCATAATGAAGATATCTAATGTGATACAATACTGAAATTCATCTGGTACAAATACTATTCATGTTTCATTGTTCACAACCTACAATAAGTAGAAATGTGCACAAGTCACAAGAGCTAGAGAAATATATTGTCCTTAAGGGGTATAGTATTTAATCATCCAATATTAACAACCATCAAACTGAAACAAATGTGGTCAGGACTCAGGAAGAAGGAAAAATTCCCATTTAGCAGGCTATACCATCCTCTTTCCAAATATGTCCTTAAATTATTTTAAATTCCAGGCAGCCGCAACTTATCCCGGCATAATGTTGATTAACCCTCCATCAGTAGTCACTCTCTCATTCTGATAGCCAACCCTTGCACCACTCTTCTCTCCATTGACCCATAAATAGGAACAGACAGTTAGTAATGAATGATGGATACACCATAGGTTGAAGTACAAACTGCTTTTAGTTGACAATTTGATAGCCAAAAAAGGAAATGCACAAGTGCCTCTTTCAACATCATACCTCAACTGTCACTGAAAATAACTAAGGTCGCAACAACTAAAACCCCAAGTCCACTACTTTTCTAGCCACTTATGTATCCACATTTCCACCCAAAGCCAGTAAGGAAGTTATATTACTGAATCCACAAAATTCAACATCAAATTTCATTCTTTTCCACTACAGCCAATAGCAGGTCTCTTTCGCACTCAAAGAGTTATCCTTTTATCAATAATCAAATCACATTTCTTCACAAAAAAACACAGTTCTTATTTCTTAACCATCCCATTTTCCATATCACTCAATGTTTTGTCAAAATTCAACTTTTTCATGGGAAAAGGATGCACATTCCTGCATCTAGTAGTAAATGATGAGCAGAGGTTGATAATACAGAACCCTAACTAAAACCCTAACAGAATATCAGCACAGATCTCATAAGCTAAAACCAAAAGAACAAACACTCCTCAAATCGACGGAACTCGAAGAGGGTTAGGGTTAGGGTTAGGGTTAGTGCATTCTAGTGAGTACTCACTGATGACGACATCGCCGTCGGGGCTCTGGAGCATCTTGTCCATGCCCTTGGGGCCGAGAGAAGTACGGAGGATCCTGGCGACGGCGACGCCGGCGGCAATGTTGGATTTCTGGGCGTCGAGGCCCCGAAGCCTCGTCTTCTGATCCTGCTCCTTCACTATTATGAAGGGCCGGCCGTACTCATCGAAGGCCAGCGCCATTTTCTATCGATCACTAGTTGTTGTTGTTGTTTTTTATTAAGGGTATCTTGATCTCCGGAGAACGGCGGCGGAGAAAAATGGAGGGAGAGAGGGAGCGGTGAAATGAAATGAAGTTATGAAAGGATGGAGTCAGTTCGAGAGGAAAGGCAAGTTGAAATCTAGGGCACTGGCAGTTTCTACAGAAGGCCCAAAGGCCCTATTGGGTTTAGCTTAACGGACTCTTTTAATGGTGCAAAGCTTTGTTTGATTGTCAAACGACTCAAACACGCCACAAGAGAATATGATTTGGTGGAAATTGATTTTCAGTTACAATTTTTCCTTTTTTTTCATGTTTTAAGGGGGAAAAAAAGAAAAGGAAAATTGTGCGTGTGAAACCCATAGGTGTAAACATTGTATTAAGGCCCAAAAAAACTCATGCCTGATGTGTTCGGTAAGGGGGTAAAACAGTCATTTCACCCCCACCCATTATTGATTAAGATCCACTTATTCACATGTGGGTGGTTTCTAGGGGATACATATTGGTGGAGAAGGGCCTCCAAATAGAAAAGTGGATCCACAATCCACCCAAGAGTCATTTTTTAGAACTAGTAATGTGTACGTATTGCACGTAGGCACATTTGCTGATCTTTTTTCCCCCTCCTTTTCTTTTTCTTTCCTATTTAGAGAGAAGATGAGGAAGCACATACTTGTTAAGATGTTATAGATAATTCGTGGAGAATTCATATTATCGAATGAGTTGATAAATAGTGGAGATAAATAGTGGAGTTTAATGTGTAAAGATTAAATGGTTAAACCGATAAGAGATTATGAATAAGTACCTTTTCTTGGAAACAATAGTTCTCTACAAGAAAAATTAATTAGTTTGAGGATTGATGGTTATTTTAGGGTAATTTTGCACATAACTCCTTATATGTACATCTAAGGTCCTTATGGTCTTATTTAAGATAAAAAAAAAAAGAATGATCTCTAACATTTACCCAAATAATAGCAACTTATGATTAAAAGGCCAAATGGAAATAGCATTGTTTGGGTAAATGAAAAGTATCAAAGATCTTTCTTCCCTTTTTTTCATCTTAAATTAGGCCACAAGAATTTCTAATTCTCCATTTTAAGAATTTTGACTGTTATTTGATGCCCTGATCCCAATCTATGAGTATTCAACATTCAAATTAGTGATGATAAGATACAAATCTCAATCGAAAAGCTTGGATAAGAAGTATCTAGACGGCAAATCATGCTAACTACTAGACCAAACATCACAGGTCTCTCAAAATGGGAAAAATATATTCTTTTCCAATAATATTAATCAAGATTTCTCTTTCATCCAGAACAGCAAATGCATCTTCTTGCATTCAATTTTCATTAGCTATGACATTTTCTTTTGAGCATATATGTATATAATATATACACAAATTACAATGATACCATAAAAGAGAAAACAATAGGAAGGAAAAAAATTAATACAAGGAAACATCAAAGTACATGTAATCATGACAACAGCAATACCTTGAAAAGTTGAAGAAGCAATCAAAGTGCTCATTCCCTATTTTCATTTTTTTTTTTTTTGTTTTGTTTTGTTTTGTTTTGTTTTAATGAGAATGGAAGATGATGGAGTTTTATATAGGTAGGATGGAAGAAAGGTTATGTTTTGGTAGGAGAGAGGTTTATGTCGATTAGGAGTGATGAATTAGTAGACAAAGGTTTAATGGATGGTTTAATGGTGGCGGTTATGAAAGAAATGTAAAGGATATAAGACTCATTCTATTTCTGCAGAGGAACCCTTTCTTTTACGTTTTGTTCTTTTCTATCTTTTTAGGCTGATCTAATAGGCCATGCTTTTCTATTCTTTTTATTTGACTGAGTCATAATTTTATTATCTTACATATTAAAGTAATTTGTTTAATAAATGATATTTTAATACCTAAAGTAAACTATCTATCTTATTTAACACAAAACTAATAAGATAACTCTAAAAATATTGTATTTAATTATAAATATTAGTCTTATGTCTATTGTAATATTAATGGCGGATTTGATAAATGAATTGGATTTTCTAGTGGTAGTGGATGCAATTTAGAGTTGTATTTATTAAATTTGATTTAACGGGGGTTATGAGAAGAATTTAAAGGGGTATGATTTATGTATGTATGTTCAGTGGTGAGCCGAAATATTGGGGTCAATATACAACCATTATGCTATACATATATGTAAGCAAATGAAAGAAGAACCAAAAATACGACAATCAAAAGCTATCAAATATGACAATATGTAATAAATTTCCACATATATAAGCAGGTGAAAGAAGAACCGAAAATGAAAGTCATGAATATTTAAAAGATTTTAACATATGCACTTATTGTTTAATCTACATGCTTCAAACTTTTAAAGTTTTTAGTAATAATGATCGATTGTAGTTGACTTTTCATAACCACAAACTACAAATTATAAATGTAAAACTTTATGAAACTGAAAGAATCTCACCTCACAATTTTATTAAGAATTGCAAAACTACATAAAAATATAAACCACTGATTTGGAGTATGATTTTGGTGGATTTTGATGTTGATTTTGGTTGATTTGGTAATTTGGCAACTACACATTCTTGATTATCATCACTATCCAATCATAGTTAATAATTTGGATTGTAAAATGTAAAAGACTAATTTCAAAATACTTTAAAGATTTGGGCGACCAATCTCAAAATATAAAGACCTTTTAGACTAATTTTCAATATTAAAGATATGGGGACTATTTCAAATATATAAATCTGGGGATTAGTTTCAAATATGAAGGGTATGGGGTTCAAATATGAAGGATTTGGGGAGCTTGTTCAAATATGAAAGATTTGAAGGTCTAGTTTCAAAGATGAAAGATTTGAAAGACTAGTTTCAAATATGAAACATTTGAGGGACTATTTCAATTATAAAATATTCGTAAGACTAATTTCAAATATGAATTATTTTGAGGATTAATTTTAAATATGAAAGATATAAAGATTATTTCAATTATGAAAGATTTGAGGGAATATTTTCAAGTATGAAAGATGTGGGGGTCTAATATGGAAAAGTCTCATTTGTATATGAGGCTTCTTTGACAAAAGCTAGGGGCCATGGCCACCCCCAGTCCCCTGAGCTTCGTCATTGCATGCATATGTTTCATGGGTGTATGCATGTAATTTGGAGTGCATTGTTGGAAGAAAGTATTTTAACATCCTACATATTTTTAATATATTATAAGATTGGGTTTCTGGGAAGCTAATCAAACGCACCCTTATTCAAAGATAGGGTGGAAATGAACCAAATATTTAACAAATAGCTTGGTATTTATTCGCTAAGTATTCGGTCATATTTGATTTGTTAGTTCATTTAATAATAAACTAATAACATTTATTTTAAATTCATAAATGAATAAAATTTAACCAAAGGTATATTCGATGCATTTGTTTAATAAACTATTTGTTTATACAATTTAGTCCTTGAAATTTATTTTCTTTGCTTGTAAATGTGAGTAAATAGTTTTTATTTGTGAATATTATATATCATTAGGTTGCATATTCATCAGGTATATCATGTTTGGCTCTATTGCAAGACTAGGCTAATGAATATATGTCGAATATCTACCTAATATGGGCCGAATAATTTGCAAAGATTATCTAAATACTATTAACGAATATTCACAAATAGTTGTTGAATATTCGAATACTACCGAATCGAATTGAATCTTGATTTCCTATTTATTTGATTTGAATACAAATTGAATAGTCGAACATGAACCGAATACTAATATGACTACTAGGGTATTCGATTGAATTGATTCATTTCCTCTCCTATTCAAAGCGGTGTTTTAGGTAAATCTTTAGAAAACCCACCGAGTGATTTTCATAAAACCCACTGAACATTTAAAAATTCAATGAAAGTCTCTAAAATTTGAAAAGTCTCATTTGTATATGAGGCTTCTTTGACAAAAGCTAGGGCCATGGCCACCCCAGTCCCCTGAGCTTCGTCATTGCATGCATATGTTTCATGGGTGTATGCATGTAATTTGGAGTGCATTGTTGGAAGAAAGTATTTTAACATCCTACATATTTTTAATATATTATAAGATTGGGTTTCGGGAAGCTAATCAAACGCACCTTATTCAAAGATAGGGTGGAAATGAACCAAATATTTAACAAATAGCTTGGTATTTATTAGCTTAAGTATTCGGTCATATTTGATTTGTTAGTTCATTTAATAATAAACTAATAACATTTATTTTAAATTCATAAATGAATAAAATTTAACCAAAGGTATATTCGATGCATTTGTTTAATAAACTATTTGTTTATACAATTTAGTCCTTGAAATTTATTTTGTCGCTTGTAAATGTGAGTAAATAGTTTTTATTTGTGAATATTATATATCATTAGGTTGCATATTCATCGTATATCATGTTTGGCTCTATTGCAAGACTAGGCTAATGAATATATGTCGAATATCTACCTAATATGGGCGAATAATTTGCAAAGATTATCTAAATACTATTAACTAATATTCACAAATAGTTGTTGAATATTCGAATACTACCGAATCGAATTGAATCTTGATTTCCTATTTATTTCAGATTTGAATACAAATTGAATAGTCGAACATGAACCGAATACTAATATGACTACTAGGGTATTCGATTCAATTCGATTCATTTCCTCTCCTATTCAAAGCGGTGTTTTAGGTAAATCTTTAGAAAACCCACCGAGTGATTTTCATAAAACCCACCTGAACATTTAAAAATTCAATGAAAGTCTCTAAAATTTGAAGAGTCTTATAGATATACCTTGAAATTTTAAAAAGTTTCACCAACTAAAATATCATTTCTAAAACTATAAATCTTCTCTCTCGGTAAAATCATATATAACTCCCTTATGGTTTCTTCTATCATCGATTCCTGGACAAATCTAAGAACAGAATTTGCTTAAAAATAGGTGAAACTTTTTGAAAGTTTAGAATAATTTTCAAAACTTTGCAAAGTTCAGTTGAATGTTTTTCTAGTTTTTAAAGTTCATGAATGTAGATGGTCAAAACAGTACAAACCGTTCAATAAAGATGAGTTATACATGAAGATGAGCCCCTATAGATACTTGGGTCATACTACACAAACCGAACAGAGCAAAGGAAGTTGACTGAAGGAAGGAGTAATTTGAAACTCTAAGCTGAAGAGCTCCCAAGCTTATAAGAGACAAAAGTATGGCATAACCCCGCGGTGCACAGTCTTGCGTAGACCTGAATCGGTGTACTGATTGACAAACTGTATGAAGATATGCATGGACCAAGCCCGCAGAATTCAAATTTCGCGGGCTTTACATAAGACAAGACACCACTAACACGATTTACTCGCTCCATCGCAAGTCTAATCACACTGACGCTCATTTAATGTATTGACTTCAGGAAGTCTGTAGCACACGTAAGTCGGGGAGCACGGTCCCGAGGCAATGCACTACCAAACACAGCGTAACGCTCGAACAGCTCATGCTGGGTTTGGTAGTCGCAATACAGTGGATTGGTTGGATGGAGGTAATGATAACGATGACTTCTCGCTGGCTACACGAGGATGGGAGGCCATGCTACATTTAATGCTGAGATGACGCCCATAATGATGAACCGGACCTGCGGGATTTCACGTCCGCAATGCATTTAATGAAAATCTGGTGAAGTGATGGACATGCCAGGTTGGCAGCATGGTTGTCACATAGACATGAACCAAACTTTGCGCATACAAACTCCGCACATAGTTCGATATGAATCCTATAAATACCCCTCTTTATTTAATTTTAGAAAGAGGATTTTTCAAAGCATTAATTGCCCCCATTACTATCCTCCATCTGTTCCTCAACTACCTCTTGAACCATGCGAGGAAGAACCCCACCTTGTGAACTTCGTTCATCTCTAGCCATCATGTAATACCAGTGAATTTTCGCTACGTATTTTTCTAATAGTTTCGGTACGTATTTTTCTAGTATTATTTTTCTAATATTTTTCGATACGTATTTTTCGATATTAAATACTAAATGATATTTTAGATATTTGGATATTATATTTAATCATATATATATATATAATGATAGAGGTTATTACTATTTAGTTAATAATATTATTAGATTAATTGTTACAAAATTATCATGACTACGTATATAATATTTGATTTGTATTATTATCGTGATTGATGATATAAGCTCCACGTGCATTTCTCTACCACGTGCGTATAACCCTAACCCTAACCCTATAAATATACAATAATTTCTTTTTCAAAAACTCTCTCTCTCTCTCTCTCTCTCTCTCTCTCTCTCTTCCCTCTTCTTCTCACCCGGCCTCTCATGCCCTTCCTCACCCCTCACCATCCTCCTCCTCCTCCACCACCCCGTCCTCACCCCTCACCATCCTCCTCCTCCCCTCTTCCATTGCCCCCCACTCCACCCCCTCCACCCCTCACCATCCTCCTCCTCCCCTCAACCCGTCGCCCGGCAACCCCCCCTCCTGATCTCACCTCCCCTCCACCCAAACCCACCGCCGCCTCCACCACCCCCGCTGCCCTCCACCCTCGGCCCGCGGCCCCCTCCCCTCCTCGAGCCGCACCTCCCGTCGGCCGTCGGCGTCGATCGATTGCCAAATGGCCTTGTCGTGGGTGCCCAAACCGTGAGCGGCGTCGAATCGTTCGACAACACCGAGGCAAGATCCCTCTTGCCGTTGTCTCGCTTATTTATTTTATGAATTAATTCGTATATGTATAGTTAGTTCGTACAATTTGATATTATATGCTAGCTAACATTTACATTTTCGGTGAATATTCGATGGTATAAAATTATCCGTGATGATTGGATAGGTTAGAATTGATCTATGATTAATTTCGTGCTATTTGGAAGCAAGAATGTATTTTTAGGATATTTTTAGTATTTATTATGATTAAGAAATTATTTTCTTTTAAAAGAAATTATTTGGTGAAAATATTTTATTTTGAGTAAAAGTATCTTTAATTAATTGTTATGGTTAAAAGAAATTATTTGGGAGAAAAAGAATTTTTAAAATATTTTAAGAGGTTTTGTTGAAAAGAAAAGAAATAGAGGTGATTTATGGAAAAGAAAATAATTATCGTTCATAAATAATATTAAAGAGAAAAAGTATATTTTTAATTGAAATATTGGATAATTAAGTTGGGAATTAGTTTAAAGGATTTTTATGGGAATTTATGTTGAAAACTACGTCATTTCATGTGGTTAACTTTTCTTATTTCACATTTTCATATTGTACCGTTGTTGATAGTTATTCACGTTACTGTTCATGATACACGACACCGACACGTAGAGTAATTGCACATATGACATGTTAATTGCAGTTATACATAGTCTTGTTATGTCCAGAACCGTAGTAGTTCATGACTTAGGGATTTGGTTGTCATGAACATGACCTAGTGACATGTGTGTGTTGACCATGCTTAGGAGGTGAACCCGTGTTTGATATCGGCATCATTGACTTGATTTACCTGAGACCGTGGGATGGGAAAGTCTTGGTTCATGTATTCGATGTGGCCGCTTATGTGTCTTCCGCACTGCGCTAAGTGACCTTGTTTCCCACACTTGGGGCGGGTTTGTTGGGCCGTGAATCGCTTCGCGACGCGGGCTGTACTTTTGTATTCACGAGTCACGCTTGTGTCGGACAAGCGGAACTGATTGCGTGTAGTCCTTTGACCGCTCGTTGTTCCACGGTATTGGATGCCCGTAGAGGATAATGAACCGTCAGTTATCCGATTAAAATGAACCTTGACTTTAAATGAGATGTAGATCTGAGACTATGACAGAATGGTTAGTTACCCATTACTGTTGTTTGGAATGCCAGAGTTTTCCGGTTGTTTAGATGGTCAGCTCTAGTTGTATGCATGCATCACTTCACCCTATTATATTCGTTCGCATTTCCTGATTACTACATTTATTTGCATTATTATTATACTGCCATTGCCTGTGGGATCTTGCCGTGTGTTATACACGCTGACGTACTCCATTCTCTTGGTGTATGTCAGATATAGATGACGGACAGGTTCAGTGTGGACATGCGCTAGAGCCGTAATTTTCTCAGCAGGAGAACCTTCCAGACGACGGAGTAGATCGAAATAAGCTTAGTTCCCTTTATTTCAAGAGTTGATGAACCTTAGACTTATTTCCGTATTTTCGTTTTAGCTCAGTTGACATTTATTTTATGATTCTCTAGTCTTAGCTACATGTATTGTTTCAGACATGTGGACTCTTTTATAGTCTTGGATATTATTTTATTTGGTGATATGTACTTCCTGTTCTAGATTATTATTTTATTCTTACCGGTTGTGATTGGGATCTGTGACTGTGATGTACTTTTATGATTACTTGACGCTTGGCGTATTAGGTTGAGAAGAAATATTTTTTTTATATTCGTAATTCTCCTCATCCTAATACGTCGCGGGCTTGTTCACGTACCGTTTCCGTGTATTTTGGGAAGCGGGGCGTGACACATCAACACCTGACCTTTGATCTTGTGTCGGCGTAACCACATAGTAATTGATCTTTGATCATTGTTGGCATTCTTCTCACTTGTTCAACGAGGCAAACCCTCCATAACAAGATTATTCTTCATCAAGGACCTTCGAAGTGGCTCATTTCAATCTCATGGATTTGTCCAAAGAATGGTGTTATTTTATTCATATGGTTAACGGAGCCGACGTCTAGTATCTTCTGCCACAGCTTCGCAGAATCAAAATTGTAACTGAAGACACTGTGATATTATTTGTTAGTTTGCTAAGAGATTAATAAAAGAGAATGACTGTTTTATTGTCTAGAATCATTGCAAACTTTTTATCGAAAATAATAACCAATATTGTGCAAGTCACCCCAAAGTTCAGGGTGGTTTTGTGAAATTTATCAAATATTTTATAAGGGTTTTTACATGAAAATCGTCTTTACTTTTTGTCAAATTGGTAGATACCAATTTTCATATAGAAAAATTCGGTGGAAACCATCTTTAAATGAGATTATTGTTGCAATATTACACTTTGAGCTCATGTTTGCTTAAAAAATTTCCTCCTTACTCATAATACCCTCACTAGAGATAAATACTATCTAATTGTTATATGTACTTGCAACATTATCTACTATGTCAATTTGGCAACAAGAGAAATGAGAAATAGTGCAGTAATCAAAGTTTAAATCACTCAAAAAAGGAGCGAAAATCAACAAGCAAAAATCAAAGTATCCAACAGCACAAATTTGAATCGAACAAAATTAGGTCACACCTTTAATCATCTAGTTCAATCAATATGATCCCATATATGCAATAATAATACAATAAAGCAAGAAAGATTCAAACTTGCCCTCAAAAGGAAATTCGCCCAACATCTAAATGATAGAATAGGTTTACCTCCAATAAGAGAATCCATTAGTGCCATGAAGATCCCTCATCCCACCACTGCGCCGCCGCCAATTCTCAAACTATTCTCCTTCTCTGCTGCCCCTTTGGTCAGATGAGAGAGAGATTAGAGGAGAGAGCAGAGTGAGAGATTAAGGGGTGTCAGTGTTACAAGGGTATTTGTGGAGATGCGAGTATTTTTTACATATGAACGAGAAAATTTGACCTGCGCGATGCCGCGTCATTAGTGTGAAAATAAGCTTAAAAGAGGAATAAGGAAAAACTTCACAATTGCGTTATAGTACTTAACCCAAGTTAACAATTAGGTAAATTAGAGATCCAATGTATTAGAGAACTCTTCAAAGTATTAATAGGATTCTAAGAAATGAATGATAACAACTTAGAATTTATACTTACTAAGATTCATTTGAAAGTACATGGATGCTTAAAACTAATTTTATTTATTAACTAAATTCATTTAATTATATATGACAATGTGGAAACAAATTACCATGTGCATTTATTGGATCTAAACATGTGACATTGGGATATATCTAAGTAAGAGTAAACAATTAATAACTAAACGATTGAAGCTTCACTTACCTTGTTTGGGATGAGGTCTCATTGGTGTTCCCTTTCCAAATGTGATCCCTAATATCATAATCTTGAAAGGTTCTGCCTTTGTAGCCTGGACAATATCACATAACAATTTAGAAATAACAAGCATCAAAGCAAACGAAAATAATAAGCATCAAAGCAAACTCACATCCACTGTATCAAATTTGCTTCCTCCTCTTTAGAACTCCTCGCCTCTGCCTTGTGGACATATTTTAGAAAAAAAAATCAGACTAAATTTTGGTCATAGAACTGATGGTAAATTACAGGGAAAATTCAGAAATATATTCAATTTGGGAAGTATATATAGAAAGATAAAAAACATACCATCTCAATGCTTTCCAAAGTTTCAACTAAATAAATAATCCCCAAAAATTACCTTACCAAAACATTAACCCCTCCAAAATTATCAACAACCCACTTCACAAAATCCTACAATGCCCCACAATCCTCTATATGAAGCCGATGTCAATCCATATTACTCATCCCCTCTCCTCTAATCTCCTCCACCGCTCCTCGACATCAATCTAAGTTTGTTAATTTTCCCTTGTTTCTTTTACTTTTTGATTCATGAATTTTGTTATGGTCATAACCACTAACTAGCGATTAAAAAGGAAAACCGAGTGTTAGCATGGACGAACACTTTTTGCTTGTTAGCTTAGAGCGACATCAGCCTCCCCATCCGACCAATAGGACGACCTACTCTCGCCATCCTCGCCGTGGTGTGTTGGACAACTGTCATCGTGGCCGACGCGAAAGGCGGTGTTGGTCGGACCATCAACTCTCTCACAGACGACGCGAAGGCGGTGTTGGTCGGACCATCAACTCTCTCACAGACGACGCGAAGGGCGGTACTAGTCGTCTACCCTATCCATTAACTGCCTTAAAACTACCCCTTTCGAGTCGCCTATTCTTCCGAGTGACGTGAAAGACCACTAGTCATTGCCTTCTAGCTATCCGTCCCCTTGGATGACGCGAAGGGCGGTGCTAGTCATCTCCCTCAAATAACTACCCTCATGGGCGACTCGAGATGCAGTGCAAGTCGGCCATCCGGCCTCAACTTCTCTCTCTCGTCGTCCTATGTGGTTCCCTCTACCCAAACGACGGCTATACGGTATTCGAACCCATCAACATCGCATTAAATGCACTGACAGCCCCTTAACTCCTCCATCTCTCATGATATTTAAGACACCTCGGACCCATGCGGCTACAGGCACCACCAATCCCATCTCATTAATGACGAATAGATAACACTAACTCTCAATCCACTCACAACTTGACACTTGTAAAGACAAGCCGCAGTAGCCGACAAAGAGGTGATCAGCCAATTACTGGCCCACACGTGGAAGAGAGGGCTGACTCATCAGTGGTTTTTCACCAGATGGAAATACGAAAGTACCCTCAAAGCCCTAAGTATAAGTAGCAATATGAACAGCGAACCAAGTAAGTGATTCTTCTCTCAGTAAATCCTCTCTCCATAGTTTTTCTCCTTTCCAGAGACTAACTTGACCGTCGGAGGAACCACCGGAGATCCCAACTCCGCCTCTTTCACAGGTATTTTTCTGCCGCAGGTGAACCCCGTCGAACGGTATCACGGATATAAGAAGAGAAGGCGGACTCCGCTCTCTTAAAAACTAAACTCACACCGAGATTAGTGACTGTGATTTCATACATCAACAGTTTGGCGCCCACCGTAGGGCCTGCTTTCTTCTTCTTGCAATCATGTCTGGCGGTGATGATCTTACCGGGTTGGGGAACCTACCAGCGGGCTATGTCACTCAAGCCCAACTTCAGGAATCCACCGAGAAGATCACTCAAACCATGCAAACAGCCATGCACTCCATTTCGAGCTTTTATCGATGAACTCTTCACTTTCGCTTCCCGCTCCGCGTACGATAGCGCCATCGACGGCGGCGGTTCAACCCTCCACCAGCCATCATTCTACCGCTCAAGGTGATCGCCAATTCGTCTTGCTACAAACTCCGCTCCCGGAGACTCCTCATATTGATAAGTCGAGGAGGGATCATCAGGAATGCTCCGCATCGCTACAGCAGAAGCAGCCGACTTAGCGCGCCAGCTCTAAACGTCGTCCCCTCATCTTCAACGTCACTGATGAAAGCCCTGCTCCTAGCCAAGGCGCAAAGGAACCAGCAGGCACAGCCTTGAGGCCTTGCGCTGCGCCCACGGCACCGCTCCCAACCACCCATCGGCGCACAGGCGACTATAATCAGGTATATCAACCTGTCACCGATGTCATTGGAGGGAACACTCTCTTTACCGACTCCATCATGAGAGCGCCTGCCGATAAGTTTAAGATGCCAACGATGGACAAGTACGGGGGTGATAGAGATCCGACCGAACATGTTCAGGATTATCATAATACCATGATCATGATGTAGGCGCCAGAAGCGACCATCTGTCGCTGCTTCCTAGTTACTTTGACTGGGAGTGCCAAACTTTGGTGGAACTCGTTAGAGAAGAAGTCCATTGGAAGCTTCGAAGAACTGAGTCGGAAGTTCATCCACCATTTCTTAGCCAACGCCAAGCCCAAGCTACCGTCCAGTGTGCTCATCCAGACCAAGCAAGAGCCGGGCGAGAGCCTTAGGGCCTATATAAAAAGATTCCAGGCGAAGAGGCTAGAAGTCAAAGATTCAGGGAACAAAGTCGCCATGGCAGCTCTGGTGGCGGGATTACGACCGGGCGACCTGTCTAAGGCCCTCAACAAGAAGCCAATCAAAAGTTATGAGCAGTTGATGTCCAAAGCTCATGCTTACATGAATATGGAAGAAGCTGAAGCTTACAAGATCGCAAAGAAGGGTCAATCCAAAGAAGGCGGCTACTCCCGTCTTGACGTCCACCCCATCCGCAGTGCCAACGTCCCATCATCCTTCTCAGCCGACTCCACATGCGGCTCCCCCCGCGGATCCAGCTGCCCCTCCTACTAGGTCGGCCTAAGATCCACCTCGGAGGGAAGAGCCCAGAAATATTCCAAGAAACCCTCCTCCCAAGAATAACCGTAATGGTCGGTTCGACAGGAGAGAGGACAGAAGAGCAGACGCTCCCCTTCCAGTATTCACAGTCCTCAACACATCCATTTCTGGGGCCATAGACAAGGCCCAAAGGGAGGGACTCCTCAACAAGCCGCCGCCACAGATGAGGTCGGACCCAAATAGGAGGGATCCATGACAGTACTATCAGTATCATCGGGATCACGGCCACGACACTGGAGATTGCCGTGTTCTACAAAGAGACATTGAAGATCTCATCCAAAGAGGATTTTTGAAGAACCTGATCCACAGAGATCAATACCCCAAGAGAGATGACCGGAGGCCTCACTCTCAATCTCCCCGACCTCGACCCCACTCGGAACATCGCGAAGTTGGACAAGGAAGTCGAGGAGTTATCAACACCATCAGCGGTGGTCCTACTCTAGGAGGAGAGTCTAATAACGCTCGAAAGAGATATGCCAAGCATGCTCTACGAGTGAACAGCTGTGACAAGAGGCCGAAGGCAGATATGTCCATCTCTTTCAGTGAGGCCAACTTGGAAGGAGTCGAGACACCTCATGACGACCCCATCGTCATCTCAGCCAATATTTACGGCTTCAAGGTGAAGAGGATTATGGTCAACACTGGGAGCTCTGTCGACATATTATTCGTAGATGCGTTCAAACGCATGGGTATTGACAAATCCAAGCTGCAGCCATCTTTGGGTCCTTTGATTGGCTTCATAGGACATTCTCAGCTACCAGAGGGGCAAATCACTCTTCCTTTGACTATTGGGTAGCCCCCATACCAGTCAACTGTTGACGTCCAGTTTGTAGTGATGGACATCAAGTCGGCACATAATGTCATCCTGGGTCGAACGTCCCTCCATCATTTGTGAGCCATTCCTTCCACTTATCATTAGATGATCAAGTTCCCAACGCCAAGAGGAGTCGGGATAGTCCTGAGCGACCAGAAGGAGGCCCGAGCTTGCTATGTGCTCTCCACCAAGGGAAAAGGAGTCGCGGCCGCCATGCCCATCGAGAAGGCGACTCACCAATTCGAGAAGAAGATGGAGCGCGAAAGGACAACTCCAGTTGAAGACCTCCATGAGATCCCGGTCGACCACAAGGGCGAAGACGCCAGATTGGGTCCACCTCGTAACCATTAAGAGGTGCGATAATTACTTTTCTTTTATCTAATCTTGATGTGTTTGCTTGGGGTCCAGAAGACATGCCAGGCATTTCGCCCGATGTCATTTGCCACGAGCTCTCTGTCGATCGATATTGCAAGCCAGTTCGACAGAAGAAGAGGCACCTAGGACCCGAGCGACAGAAGGCAGCGGCGGAAGAGGTCGAGCGACTCTTGAAGGTCGGCTTCATTCGGAAAGTCCAATATCCCGAATGGTTATCCAACGTGGTACTGGTGAAGAAATCTAGCGGCAAATGGAGGACATGCGTCGACTTCACCGACCTCAACAAAGCCTGCCCCAAAGACAGCTACCATCTCCCTCGCATTGATCAGTTGGTAGACGAAAGTGCAGGACATCAGCTGCTGAGCTTCTTGGATGCTTTCTCGGGCTATAACCAGATCCGCATGGCGGAGCATGATCAGGAGAATACGTCCTTTATCACTGACCGAGGCACCTTCTGCTACAATGTCATGCCTTTTGGTCTCAAGAATGTAGGAGCGACCTATCAGAGGCTGGTCAACAAGATCTTCAAATCTCAACTCGGTCGCAACGTGGAAGCCTATGTGGACGACATTCTGGTAAAGTCGAGGCTAGCTGCCGCTCACATTGCCGACCTCGAGGAAACCTTCTCTACTCTTCGGCATTACCGCATGAAGCTTAACCCGACGAAGTGCGCTTTTGGAGTGCGGTCGGGAAAGTTTTTGGGGTTTATGATCACCTAGAGGGGTATTGAGATCAACCCGGAGAAGATAGAGGCAATCGAGCGACTTCCTGAGCCGCGCACCATGAAGGACATTCAAAAGCTCAACGGCAAGATAGCCACCTTGGGGCGCATTCTCTCCAAGTCCGTTGAAAGGAGCTTTCCCTTTTTCAAGATACTTAGGGGAACTAAAGACCCCAAGAAGAAATTAGAGTGGACGGAAGAATGCTGTGTCGCCTTCAGAGAACTCAAAGCTTATCTGAGCACCAAGCCGCTCTTGAGCCAACCAGTAGAAGGGGAGATCCTATACCTGTATTTGGCTATTTCTCCTGAAGCTGTAAGCTCGGTGCTTGTTCGAGAAGAAGACCGTATCCAGAAGCCGATCTACTATGTCAGCCGGATTCTCAGAGCATGAGAGCTAAACTACCCCCTGGTTGAGAAGGCGTCTTTTGTCCTCATCACCACTGCTCGAAGGCTTCGTCCATACTTTCAAGCACACCCCATCATTGTGCAGACGAGTCTACCGATGAAGAAGTCCCTGGGGAGCCCCACCACATCTGGGAGGATGATTGCGTGGTCGATCGATCTCAGCGAATATGATGTGCAGTTCGAGCCCAGGACCACCATCAAGGCGCAAGCTTTGGCCGACTTCCTTATAGAGTCCACCTCGCCAGATGGCGAACCGGCTGACCTCGCCGTTCCCGACCAACCGACATCCCCCAAGCAGACAGCGGAACCTCACCTACGTCCCGACCTTGAGAATGACCCTCCTAAAGTCGTCTCGTGGTGGGAGTTGAAAGTAGATGGATCCTCAAGTGAAGCCAGGAGTGGGGCCGGTGTTGTCTTACGCAGCCCTGACGGAACAATCACAGAATAGTCAATCGCCTTCAAGTTCTCCGCTTCAAATAATGAGGCCGAGTATGAAGCCCTCATTGCCGGCCTACGGGCTACCCTGGCAGTTAAAGCCGAAAGCTTAAGTGTACTGGCCGACTCCCAACTGGTCATTCACCAAGTCAACGGCAAATATGCTGCTAAAGACAAGAGGATGGCCCAGTATTTGAAGATTGTTAAGGATCTTTCGATCCGCTTCGCCAACTTCAAGATCACCCAGGTCCCTCGTGCTCGCAACGCCCGAGCGGACGCCTTGTCAAAGCTCGCATCGACCAGCTCCATAAGCAGCTCCGGACCCGTCTTCACCGACACACTCCAGCGTCCCAGCATAGCGGAAGCCCCTTCAGATGTCATGCAGGCCGATGCTCCCCATGAGTCTTGTTGGATGGACTCCATCATCCAATTCTTGATCAGTGGCATCTTACCCACAAACGCGGCCGAAGTGAAGAGTTTACAGAGGACTGCCCGTCGTTACTTCATGATTGACGACCAGATCTACCGGTCGTCCTATCAAATCAGCGGAGTTGGACCTTATCTTTGATGCCTTCGACCGACCGAAGCTGATTATGTCTTGAAGAAAATCCATGAAGGCGTCTATGGAAACCACCCAGGGGCAAGAGCTCTCGTCCAGAAGATCATTCGCCAATGATATTATTGGTCAACATTAGTAGCCGACTCCAGGAGGCTTGTCTCCAAATGCAAGAAGTGTCAACTCTTCGCTGAGATCCCCAGAGTCACTGCTACAGAGCTAACTTCCATCTTCAGTCCCATTCCTTTCGCCCAATGGGGCATGGATATACTGGGGTCGCTCCCTCTTGCTCCGGGGCAGCGCAAATTCTTAATAGTCGCCATTGACTACTTCACTAAGTGGATTGAAGCCGAGCCCTTAGCAAAGATTGGAGAGAGCAACATCACTGACTTCGCCTGGAAGTCGATTGTTTATCGGTTTGGCGTCCCTCGCTCATTCATCACCGATAACGGTACTCAATTCAGCAGCGGAGGATTCCAAGACTTTTGTGAAGAATGGGGGATCAAGCTCAAATTTGCTTCGGTAGCCCATCCCAAGTGCAATGGACTAGCAGAAGCTGCCAACAAATGCATCCTCCAAGCCCTGAAGAAGAAGATCGACAAAGCAATCGACAATTGGGTCGAAGAGTTGCCGAGCATCTTATGGTCGTACAGGACGACTCACAAGAACTCGACCGACGAAACCCCCTTCAAGCTGGCTTATGGAACTGAAGCGGTGACTCCAGTGGAGGTCGGCATGCACCATACGACTCCAACACTTTGATGAAGAAGTGAATTCGGGTGGACTTCGAGTGCAACTGGACTTAGTGGATGAAGCTCGAGTGGTTGCGCTACGCAAGCAAGTGGTCAACCAGCAACAGATCGACCGATACTACAACAGCAAAATCTGACCAAGGAGATTCCGTGTTGGCGATATGGTGCTAAGGAAGGCGGCGTTCGACAAGGACACCAAGCGTGGTAAACTGGCCCCTAATTAGGAAGGACCATACACCGTCCTTGAAGAGCTACGCCCTGGAACATACCGACTAAGAAGCCCTGATGGAAGGATATTGCAACATCCCTGGAACATCGAGCATCTTAGGAAGTTTTTTCGATAAACTCTTTGTATTGTAAATCTTCTTCGAGATCTTTCAATATAAGTGCATTTCTACTCCTAACTATCATTACATGTTTTCACATTGTGCAAGGAACCTCTTGATGTCCCCTCCATAGCGGCCAGACGAGACTTCCTTTTGGCTTAAAAAGGGAGCATGACGGCCTCGTTCCACTTAGCGAGTCAGGGAAACCTCTTAACTGGGAACGAGTTCAAAAAACTCTTCCGATTAGACCGAGACAAGGAACCCTTCTCGCCAAGCCGAGTCAAGGAACCCTTCTCGTCTCGTCACGACAGATAATCTAACTCCCCCGGTTAAGAAAAACCCCACACTCCAAAGTCGAAACGGACCAACCTCCCCCTTTAAAAGCACAAAGGAAGCACTCGTACTTGTTCGTCATGACGAGACGACATCAATGAGCTGACTCCAGCGTGGAAAATCTAGGTTGTCGCTCCCACATGAGCCGACCCCCAAAGACCTAGGCGCCACGTAAGTCCTAGGCACCCGACCTACAGGGTCATCATTTGCAGAGTCGTCGCTCCCACGTGAGCCAACTCCAGCGTGGAAAATCTGGGTCGTCGCTCCCACGTGAGCCAACCGCCAAAGACCTAGGCGCCACGTAAGTCCTAGGCACCCGACCTATAGGGTCGTCATTTGCAGAGTCGTCGCTCCCACGTGAGCCGACTCCAAAGATGGAAAATATAGGTCGCCGCCCCACGCGGAGCCGACCCCAAAGACCCAGGCGCCACGTAAGTCCTAGGCACCCGACCCTCTGAGTGCGTCATTTGCAGAGTTGTTGCTCCCATGTGAGCTGACTCCAGCATGGAAAATATAGGTCGTCGCTCCCACGTGAGCTGACCCCCAAAGACCTAGGCGCCACGTAAGTTCTAGGCACCCGACCTACAGGGTCGTCATCTGCAGAGTCATCGCTCCCACGTGAGCCGACTCCAGTGTGAAAAATCTAGGTTGTCGCTCCCACGTGAGCCGACCCCCAAAGACCTAGGCGCCACGTAAGTCCTAGGCACCCGACCCTCTGAGGTGCGTCATTTGTAGAGTCGCCGCTCCCACGTGAGCCGACTCCGGCGTGGAAAATGCGGGTCGTCGGCTCCCGTGGTGACCCCAAAGACCTAGGCCACGTAAGTCCTAGGCACCCACCTACGTGGTCGCCATTTGCAGAGTCGCCGCTCCCACGTGAGCCGACTCGGCGTGGAAAATGCGGGTCGTCGGCTCCCGTGAGCCAACCCCCAAAGACCTAGGCGCCACGTGAAGTCCTAGGCACCCGACCCTCTGAGGTGCGTCATTTGTAGAGTCGCCGCTCCCACGTGAGCCGACTCGGCGTGGAAAATGCGGGTCGTCGGCTCCCGTGAGCCGACCCCAAAGATCTAGGAGCCACGTGAAGTCCTAGGCACCCGACCTACATGGTCATCATTTGCAGAGTCGTCGCTCCCACGTGAGCCGACTCCGCGGAAAATCGGATCGTCGTTCCCCGTGGTGACCCCAAAGACCTAGGCGCCACGTAAGTCCTAGGCACCCGACCTCTGAGTGCGTCATTTGCAGTCGTTGCTCCCGTGGTGACTCCGGCATGGAAAATATAGGTCGCCGCCCCACGTGAGTCGACCCCAAAGACCTAGCGCCACGTAAGTTCTAGGCACCCGACCTCTGAGTGCGTCATTTGTAGAGTCGCCGCTCCCACGTGAGCCGACTCGGTGTGAAAAATCTAGGTTGTCGGCTCCCGTGAGCCAACCGCCAAAGACCTAGGCGCCACGAAGTCCTAGGCACCCGACCTACGTGGTCGCCATTTGCAGAGTCGCCGCCCCACGCGAGCCGACTCCGCCGCGGAAAATCGGGTCGCCGCCCCACGCGGAGCCGACTTCAAAGACCTAGGCGCCACGTAAGTCCTAGGCACCCGACCTACAGGGTCGTCATTTGCAGAGTTGTTGCTCCCATGTGAGCTGACTCCAGCATGGAAAATATAGGTCGCCGCCCCACGCGAGCCGACCCCAAAGACCCAGGCGCCACGTAAGTTCTAGGCACCACCTACTGTGGTCGCCATCCGCAGAGTCGCCGCCCCACGTGAGCCGACTCGGTGTGAAAAATCTAGGTTGTCGCCCCACGCGAGCCGACCCCAAAGACCCAGGCGCCACGTGAAGTCCTAGGCACCACCTGGCTGTGGTCGCCATTTGCAGAGTCGCCGCCTCCCACGCGGAGCCGACTCCGCGGAAAATCGGGTCGCCGCCCCACGTGAGCCGACTCCCCAAAGACCTAGGCGCCACGTGAAGTCCTAGGCACCGACCCACGGGTCGCCATTTGCGTAGTCGCCGCCCCACGCGGAGCCGACTCTAGCGCGGAAAATTTGGGTCGCCGCCCCACGCGAGCCAACCCCCAAAGACCTAGCGCCACGTAAGTTCTAGGCACCACCTACGTGGTCGCCATCCGCAGAGTCGCCGCTCCCACGCGGAGCCGACTCCGCCGCGGAAAATCGGGTCGCCGCTCCCACGTGAGCCGACCCCAAAGACCTAGGCGCCACGTAGTCCTAGGCACCGACCCACGGGTCGCTATTTGCAGAGTCGCCGCCTCCCACGCGGAGCCGACTCTAGCGGGAAAATTTGGGTCGCCGCCCCACGCGAGCCAACCCCCAAAGACCTAGGCGCCACGAAGTCCTAGGCACCACCTACTGTGGTCGCCATTTGCAGAGTCGCTGTTCCCACGCGAGCCGACTCCGCGGAAAATCGGGTCGCCGCCCCACGCGGAGCCGACCCCAAAGACCTAGGCGCCACGTAAGTTCTAGGCACCACCTACGTGGTCATCATTTGCAGAGTCGCCGCCCCACGGAGCCGACTCCGGCGTGGAAAATCGGATCGCCGCTCCCACGTGAGTCGACCCCAAAGACCTAGGCCACGTAAGTCTAGGCACCACCTGGCTGTGGTCGCCATTTGCAGAGTCGCTGTTCCCACGGAGCCGACTCTAGCGGGAAAATCTGGGTCGTCGCTCCCACGTGAGCCGACCCCCAAAGACCTAGGCGCCACGTAAGTCCTAGGCACCTGACCTACGGGGTCGTCATTTGTAGAGTCGTCGTTCCCACGTGTGCGGACTCCAGCGTGGAAAATCTGGATCGCCGCTCCCACGTGAGTCGACCCCCAAAGACCTAGGCGCCACGTAAGTCCTAGTCACCCGACCTACAGGGTCGTCACTTGTAGAGTCGTCGCTGTAGGGTCGAAAAAGTTTTGATTGATTGACTTTGCAAAAATTACAATCACACTCTCTCGATTACAGAGGAAGAGAAGATTGATTTGACTTCTCTTTTGTTTTGTGGGTTCTTAGTAGCGAAAGGATACTTCTCTCGATGCTCACGTCAAAATTGCTTCCCGTTGACGATCAGAACAAGGTTGTTGATGATCTTGAGATTGCTGAATGATCTTAGCTTCTGCGTCTAAGTCTCTCCCCGTACATGCCTTCTTCATAGCTGCTCAAGGCTATTTATAAGGTTTTAGGCATGTAACTGACTACCCCCATCGTGGGCATGCGGCTCCTTATTATCAGCTGTTGATGGGTTGAAGTCTTGGGAACGTGGTCAACGTGGGCGTTTTGGTTGAGTATGGATGAACCGAAGCCACGCGGGGAGAACCTCGAGGGTGGTCGAAGCCATCGCTGTAGGTGAACCTCGTGATGAACATCGAGATTCACCGCCGAGGTGAACCTCGCTGCATATCGATTCACCGTTGTAGGTGAACCTTGGTTGAATGTCAAATTCACCGCCGAGGTGAACCTCGCTGAATGTCGAGATTCACCGCAGAGGTGAACCTCGGTTGAATATCGAGCCTCGGTTGAAAGTTGAGATTCACAACGTAGGTGAACCTCGGTTGAATATCGAGCCTCTGCTGAAAGTTGAGATTCACAATCGTAGGTGAACCTCGGTTGAACATCGAGATTCACCGCCGTAGGTGAACCTCGCTGAATGTCGAGATTCACCGCAGAGGTGAACCTCGCTGAATATCGAGCCTCTGCTGAAAGTTGAGATTCACAACCGTAGGTGAACCTCGGTTGAATATTGAGATTCATCGCCGTAGGTGAACCTCGCTGAATATTGAGATTCATCGCCGTAGGTGAACCTCGCTGAATATCGAGCCTCGGTTGGAAGTCGAGATTCACAATCGTAGGTGAGCCTCTGCTGAACATCGAGCCTCGGTTGAAAGTCGAGATTCACAATCGTAGGTGAGCCTCGGTTGAAAGTCGAGATTCACAATCGTAGGTGAACCTCAGATGAATGTCGAAGCCACGCTCGGGCTAACCTCCTCTTTTGTCTCTTAGCATTTTTTAATGCTTACAGTCGCTCCCACGCAAGCCGACTCCCTAAGACCTAGGCACCCCGTAAGCCCTAGGCACTTGACACGCAGATTGCCAAACGCCGACCCACCGACCACATGCGGAGGTCAAATTAACCAGTCCATTCCATCGTGACTTTCCCCTCGGTGGCCGACGTGACAAGGAAGTCAACTCAACCAACTCAATCTCGATCACTAATCAAAATCGGATTCAAAGTTAAAACGACATTGCCGTAAAGCCTAAGAAAAACACATCACGGACTAAAAAGTTCGACATGAAGGCAAAGCTAAAATTTTTCATTTATAAGTATATTACAAATGTACAATGGTCTCCTCGACCTGATAAACAAACAAAACACTAAGACGACCTAATTTCCTCCTTCGCCATCATTTCCCCCGTCCTCATCGTCGTCCTCACCCTCTTCTCCCTCCTCATCCTCGCCTTCTTCGTCTTCGCCCCCATCCTCGACCTCAAGCTGCACCCCAGCTCCCCTCTCCTCGAGACCCTAGAGTACTGATAAGTAACTCTGGACTCGAGGAGGGTAGGCGAAGCTGGAGGATGAGAGGACGTCAGAGGGTAGTTGAGTCTTTAGATAGTCGAAGCCGGCCTTGACAGCCAACGACAACTCAACTTTGCCGAAAGATCCTTGCCGGTACTCCTCGACAACCTCCTTCTTCCCCTCCTCGGACGAGACAAACTAGAGGCGAGTCTCTATTGATCGGGCGTTAGCTAAGGCCGCCTGATGAGCCATCTTGGACTCATTCAGCTCGACCTTCAGGCTTTGAAGAGTACATCTTTCAGCTTGGAGGCTCTCTTGAACTGATCGCCTCTCGAGTTGCTCAGCTTCGACCTGACTCTCCAAACCTCCGACCTGAGCCTTCCATTCGTCTATCTCCCTCTGGGAGCCCTCGGCCCTCCTCTTGAGCTGGGCGACCTCCTTCTTCAGCTTATTGAGAGAAGCCATCTGTTTTGTGTAATGAGCCTGGAGGCCGGCAATCGTGGATTACTTAGCCTCCAGCTCAGTAAGCCACCTCGCATCGACACCCTCCCTCTCGGCCTCCAAGACGGCCACCCTCTTATCGGCTTCCTCTCGGGCCCTCTTCTCACGAGCGAGCTCCTTTACCGACTTCTCATAAACTTTCATCATGTGGTTGAGGTGGTCGAAGAGCTCTTCTCCAAGCAGAGCGCCGCGAATGTGGTAGCTTTGGAGAGCATATCGGAGGCCGATCGACGTCACCTCCTTCAAGAGATCCAGGTCCCTCGGGAGGGAAAATTGGTCGACCGCGGTATGTTGAGCCCTCCCCGATAAGAAAACCGAGTCCTCCTTGTGGAGAAAACATTTAGGGGAGAACTTGTCGGCTTCGGAAGGCCCCTCCTTGGCCGAGTGTCCTTCCCATAGCTGGCCGACGATCTGGGCACGCAGCTCTTTCCATCTCGAGTTACCAATCTCAGCAGTCCGATGATGAAAAGGAAGCTCAATACCAAGATCCTTAAGGGAACCAAGGGAGGCCGACCCTGACGCTGATTCATCGGGGATGACCGACTATTTTCTTGGCCTTTGAGTCGGCTCAGGGGAAGCCACAGCAACCCCTTCGCCAATTGGGGCATCCCTTGCTGCCACCACAATCCCTTGCGCCGAGTGATCAGTAACTTCACCAACTGAAGGATGTAACCCCTCCTCAAGGACGTCCCCCATGGGCAGAGATAAGGAAAAAAGAGTTTGTGTGGGCGACTCTTCCCCGGCAGTTGGGAGTTCCCCCACAATGGCCTCGACCTGTTCTAAGGCCGCCCCCTCAGTCGTTCCTTTGGGGGTCGATTCCTTCGATTTCGTTGTCTTCTTTTTCTTCTTCTTTGGTTGGTCGACCTTAGAAGGAGCCTTCACCTGAAGCATGGCGTACCATCAAACTTCTCCTCCACATGCCGCCATCCGCACCGACAATCCTCCCCTCACCCTTTTTTGAGGAAGCTGCGACTCCGCGGCCTTGATCGAGCCAAATGCCCGGCCGGAATCTTGACTGGCGAGGGACATCCTTGAGCAGCTCCTCCTCCCTCTCTTTGTCAGGCTCGGTCGGTCGAACAAACGATAGCCCCGCCACCCTCAGCGACGCATTGTCAAACAGGTTGTGGCCCTTTCGCGATCCAGAATATTATCGAATCTTCGCCAAGTCCCGTCACTCATCTGCCGAAAGAGGGAGGGCCTTCAGATTGTCCTTCTTGATTTCTGGTCACGAACGGCAGGCAAGGACGGCATCGGTGCCAAAAACCCAAATGAACTTGCTCTTCCAGTCCTTGTTTGAGTCTGGAATATCGACAAGACGGCCGCCCACGTACCTAAAGAAAAAGTGAGCGTCCTTCTTGGTCGCCCTCCCTGTGACCAAGTTGCTAAAAAGTTGTAAGGACGGTTCCACCCTCACCCGATGGCATATTACCAGAAACGCCATAATCGTTGCTGTGGCGTTAGGGGCAAATTGCATCGGGGACACCCCCAGCCGCTCACACAGCCCCCTCACAAACGCCGGTAATGGGAGGTGCAGCCCATTGTCTAGGTGAGCCGTGTACAACGGCAGTTTGTCAGCGCTGTGCTCGTGAATAGCGTTGTTCTCCTCCGGCAAGAAAACTATAAATTCCTGGGGGAGATCATACTTCTCGTGGAGGGTTTCCAGATCTTCCTCCCTCACCTTTGATTGCCAAGACTTGAGCTTGGCGATCCTGTCAATGGGAGCAGAAGTAGAAGCGGCCATGACAGAGAGCATGAAGAACTTGAAGCAAAAGGAAGGAGAGTAAAAGTTTTAGAAAGCGTAAAAAGAGATTTCCCAATAGGAAAGGAGTATATATAGGTGTTTAGGGTGCACACATGGCTATCCTCAAATGGCATTTCAATTTTGAGAGCGAACGGTTCAGATTAATCCTCGAATCTGAACCGCCCTATAAAATTGAAACGTCCCACCGTCTTTATTATCCACGTCTCTTCGCTCGAAATTCGAAATGACTCTGGCGGCTAAAGTACCGCTGACGTCAAGTCCTATCTTCTACAGTGACGCTTTCTATCCATGCCTAGGGAACTAAGCCCATCTATTGTCTGGGGCCCGACCGACTTCGACCGGTCGACCCAACAAGCTAGTGGACGCTAGAAACCCAAATGGCTTCTAAACCAACCCCGAGTTAGTAAGAAGTCACCTTGAGTCAGTTATCCTATAGGAGGTCGTCCCAGCGACCTAAGCTGAAAACACGACTAAGTCGCGATATCAGGTCGCTCAACTCATTGAATTATCTGAACTATCAAACACAGCATAAGATGTAGCTACAAGACAATAGATTAGACGATAAAAAACTTTTATCTCATTCATTTGGAAAAGAGTACAAAGATGCATACATATCTGCAAACTATATAACAAGTACAAAGCTCTCGGAACCTAAAACTACTAGTCTGAGTCGGCCCCACTCGAAGAACCGTCGCTCGACGGCTCTCTCTCTTCCTCTTCGGCTCCACCCTCGCCTAGATCATAGCCACCCCGCTTCTCAAATCTCGAGAAGACCTATTTGGTAGGCTATGCTCGGTCTTGTAGCCGACCAGGTATACTTTAGTACTCACCGGAGTTGCTTGACTATGAAGTCGCCACTACTTTACAGCCAACGAAACTTCCAGCTTTTCCCAATGTGCTCGGGCGAACTCCTCGTGATGGCCGGCCGACCTTCTCCATTACGCCGCCTCGTAATCGTCCGACTCCGTGATACCTTATTCTTCCTTCGCCTTACTCAAGGACCCCTTGCCGAAAGCACACTCTTCGCTGAGTCGCTGGTTGGTAGCCAACTTTGCGTCAACTGAGTCTTGGCGTGTTGCGCGACCTGTTTCTCGAGCGCAACTTGCGCCACGGCCAAGTCTCGCTCCCTGTAGGCTGCGTTGGATGACTCGGACCGCCCTCCACCATCTCTAAGTCATCGCTGGAGCTCCTTAATCTCGGCCGACTTCTTGTCGCTCGATGCTTTGAGCCCTAAAATAGTTTGTTCTTTAACCTTCATCTCCTGGCGCCAGTCATCAAGTTCAGCTTGTTTGATCGAAAGCTCCTTGACGACTTGGCCGAGCTCTTCATTTCCGCTGGTCCCAGGAGATATATGCTTCTTTCAAAGCCTCTCATAAGCCTGATGACCCTGAGCCAACCGACGGTATAACTCTTGTTTTACCAAGCATCCCCTGGTCAAATAACTCCGCAGAATTATATGGAGACCTACATCAGGGATCATCTTCATTACTTCCCTATCTTCAGACAAGTTGAATTGATCTACAGCCTTAGCCTACATATGCCTTGATCTGAGCACCGACGAGCGACGTCCATGTGCTCAGCGGGTTTATACCTATGCTCCACGTCGGGCTCCCCTTCATAATGACCAGAGGGAGGGAACTTCCCTATCATTAGGTCGCATACCTTATCCCAATCCCCGTCTATTTTGGTATAATAATACGGAGAGGGCCACCCCATCAGGATGAAACCCATCTCCCGACCACTAGCTGGTTCTTTGCCTTGCCGATGAAGCAACGCCGTTTGAAGTCGGCCTCATGACCGATCGCCGTCGGTTCTCTGCGGCGTTAGCTCCCGGTAAGCTTCCGACACAGTTTGTGGGATGACACCGGTGGTCTGGTAGCCGACCTGCCCCCTTTCAACTCCAGCCGATGGTCGTTCGTCGTCCCGTTCTCCAGACTCTGATGACCCTGCTTCCATCGGGTTCTCTGCACTCTCCCCTAGCCTTCTAGCTCCTCGAGGACCATGGCTAGATTTCTTTTGTCAAGTCCTTTGAAAGCCAGACGCACCACCTGGGACGACACCCTCGATCGTCTCCTCACGCCCCGCAGCGGTCGTCCCAATAGCGGTCGCCTTATCTCCTCCCTGCACAAGCGGAACCCCTCTTAGAGGCGACTCACGTCATTGCCGTTTGGCTGGTCGGGCCAACCCCTCTTCAGATCCCTCAGGGGACTCTTCGTCCGAAGTCGACTCCGCCCTCGGCATCCTTGTAGGCAATAAAAATTGCCTTAATCCCTGCACAATAACTCGGAATAAGCAGAAGAGCTTAAGGGTCCATCTGAGTGAAGTCAGGCCCACCTGAGGAAAGTCAGGTCCGCCTAAAGGTTAAGTTCACCCGAATGCTTGATTTTACAAAATAGACAAAAGTGCTGATATCTCTCAAACCGGAAGGAATTTGCCAAAATGACCGGAGCAAATGTAACCCTTTAAGTGGATTTGTTGGCTCACTGCCGAGATAGTCGATTTTATATATAATTAGTCAATTCGACTACGGTTTGAAAGTTACGACCTATTCTTCGTAGCATGTTCGAGTCAGCTCAGAGCAAGCTCGCCACAAAGGAGCTTAGCTCGCTCAAGAGCAAGCTCGCATGAAGACTCGAGCTCGCCGCATGCTTGAATCTCGCCTATACAGGCAAGCTCACCCGCAAGCTCGCCAAGGATTGAAGCTCAAGCTCACTCTAAGTCATCGCTGAGCTCTTAATCTCGGCCGACTTGTCGCCGATGCTTTGAGCCCTAAAATAGTTTGTTCTTTAACCTTCATCTCTCGGCGCCTACCATCAAGTTCATTTTGTTTGATCGAAGCCTTGACGACTTGGCCGAAGCTCTTCATTTCCGGTCCTGTGGAGATATATGCTTCTTTCAAAGCCTCTCATAAGCCGATGACCCTCGAGCCAACCGACGGTATAACTCTTGTTTTACCAAGCATCCCTCGTCAAATAACTCCTGCGAATTATATGGAGACCTACATCGTGGATCATCTTCATTACTTCCTATCTTCGCACAAGTTGAATTGACGCCTTAGCCTACATATGCCTTGATTCGAGCACCGACGAAGCGACGCCCATGTGCTCGGCGGGTTTATACCTATGCTCCACGCTCTCCCTTCATAATGACCGAGGGAGGGAACTTCCCTATCATTAGGTCGCATACCTTATCCCAATCCCCGTCTATTTTGGTATAATAATACGGAGAGGGCCACCCCATCAGGATGAAACCCATCTCCCGACCACTAGCTGGTTCTTTGCCTTGCCGATGAAGCAACGCTGGGGTCGGCCATGACCCAGCCCCGCCGGCTTCCTCGCAGTATTCCCCGGCGCCGCCTCCACACGCTTGGGATGACACCGGTCTCAGTAGCCGACCGCCTCTTTCAACTCCACCATGGTCGCTGTCGCCCCGCTTCTCCGACTCGATGACCCCCTTCCATCGGGTTCTTCAGACTCTCCCTAGCCTTCTAGCTCCTCGAGGACCATGGCTAGATTTCTTTTGTCAAGTCCTTTGAAAGCCAGACGCACCACCTGGGACGACACCCTCGATCGTCTCCTCACGCCCCGCAGCGGTCGTCCCAATAGCGGTCGCCTTATCTCCTCCTCGACAAGCGAACCCTCTTAGAGGCGACTCACGCCATTGCCGCTATCGGTCGGCCAACCCTCTTCGGATCCCTCGGGGACTCTTCGTCCGGACTCCGACCCTAAGATCCTTGTAGGCAATAAAATTGCCTTAATCCCCTGACACAATCCTAATAAGCAGAGCTTAAGGGTCCATCTCTGAAGTCGCCCACCGAGGAAAGTCAGTCCGCCTAAAGGTTAAGTTCATTCAATGCTTGATTTTACAAAATAGACAAAGTGCCGATATCTCTCAAACCGGAAGGAATTTGCCAAAATGACCGGAGCAAATGTAACCCTTTAAGTGGATTTGGTGGGCTCGCCCGAGATAGTCGATTTTATATATAATTGGCCCACTGACTCTACGGTTTGAAAGTTACGACCTATTCTTCAGAGCATGTTCGAGTCGCTCAGAGCAAGCTCGCCTACAAAGGAGCTTAGCTCGCCTCAAGAGCAAGCTCGCATGAAGACCTGGAGCTCGCCTGCATGCTTGAATCTCGTCTATACAGGGCAAGCTCACCCGCAAGCTCGCCTGAAGGATTGAAGCTCAAGCTCACCTGTAGGCTGGAGCTCGCCTGAAGGTATGAGCTCACCTGAAGGCCAAGCTCGCCGATGCCCCCAACTCGCCTCGCATGATCCGGCCTCGCCAAGACCAAGAGCTCGCACTGTAGCTGGAGCTCGCCCGAACTTGTGCTTGAGCTCGCCTACACTGTAGCTCGAGCTCGCCATCCATACCTAGCTTGCTCGCTGGAAGCTCGCCTCGAGTCGCCACGCGCCGCTCACAGAGTCGCCGCCGCCTCGCATGCTTGAAGCTTGCCTGCATAAGGCCAGCTCGCCCGCAGGCTTCCCAAGACTGCCCACTTGAAGCATGGGAGATGTCACATCTCATAGTGGTCACATTTCACAGAGGGCATGGTGCTCCTCACCCATTAGTGGTCACATCCCACAAGTCAAAAAGATGGCACCATAGAGAGTATGGCTCTCCTCAACTGGGCATGGCCATATTCCACAAATCAAGGAAGTGGCCATGCCTCTCCTTGCCTATTTATAAGTCACCATCTCCACATGACAAGGGGGTCAGCATTTTTGGGAGGCTTGCTATCTTTCTAAGGCTCTCAAGCTGAACGCCTGGTCTTAGCCTTTTTTAAGACTTGACCTTTTAAGAGGCTCTTGAGCTCTTGCAAACTCTTGCATCGTGAGCCCTATCCAAGCAAGCTCGGGTTTATACCTATGCTCCACGCCGGCCCTTCATAATGACCGAGGGAGGGAACTTCCCTATCATTAGGTCGCATACCTTATCCCAATCCCCGCCTATTTTGGTATAATAATACGAGAGGGCCACCCCATCGATGAAACCCATCTCCCACCACTAGCCGGTTCTTTGCCTTGCCGATGAAGCAACGCCGCTTCAGGCCACACCCATCGCCGGGCTTCTCCGGGCCGCTATTCCTACGCCGCCCTAATACGCTTTGGGATGACACCGGGTCCGTAGCCGACCTGCCTTCTTTCAACTCACCTACCATGGTCGCGTTGCCCTGCTTCTCCCTGACTGGCGACTTCGCTCTCATCGTTCTTCTCGTGACTTCCTCCTAGCCTCTAGCTCCTCGAGGACCATGGCTAGATTTCTTTTGTCAAGTCCTTTGAAAGCCGACGCACCACCCGACGACACCTCGATCGTCTCCTCACGCCTGCCAGCCGTCGCCCCAATAGCTGTCGCTTTATCTCCTCCCGCAGCGTTTTGTCCCTCTTAGAGGCGACTCACGTTATTGCTGCTGGTCGGGTCCAACCCTCTTCCATCCCTCGTGGGACTCTTCGTCCAAGTCCACCACCCTAAGATCCTTGTAGGCAATAAAATTGCCTTAATCCCCGCATCAACTCTAATAAGCGTAAGAGCTTAAGGGTCCATCTGAGTGAAGTCAGGCCCACCTGAGGAAAGTCAGGTCCGCCTAAAGGTTAAGTTCACCCGAATGCTTGATTTTACAAAATAGACAAAAGTGCTGATATCTCTCAAACCGGAAGGAATTTGCCAAAATGACCGGAGCAAACAGAACCCTTTAAGTGGATTTGGTTGGCTCACTGCCGAGATAGTCGATTTTATATATAATTGCCCACTGACTTACGGTTTGAAAGTTACGACCTATTCTTCAGAGCATGTTCGAGTCGCTCAGAGCAAGCTCGCCACAAAGGAGCTTAGTCACTCAAGAGCAAGCTCGCATGAAGACTCGAGCTCGCCTCGCATGCTTGAATCTCGCCTATACAGGCAAGCTCACCCGCAAGCTCGCTGAAGGATTGAAGCTCAAGCTCACTGTGGAGCTCGCTGAAGGTATGAGCTCACCGGCTGGCTCGCCGACAGATGCTCTAACCTCGCTCGCATGATCCGCCTCGGCTGAAGACTAAGAGAGTTGCCAGAAGCCGGAGCTCGCCGGTATGAGCTCACCTGAAGGCCAAGCTCGCCTGACAGCCCCAACCTCGCCTGCATGATCCGGTCTCGCCTGAAGACCAAGAGCTCGCACAGGCCGGAGCTCGCTCGGTCTTGTGCTTGAGCTCGCCTACACCGTAGCTCGAGCTCGCCATCCATACCTAGCTTGCTCGCTTGAAGCTCGCTCGCACGCCCGCTACGCTTCGCTTCGCTTCAAGATGCTTGAAGCTTGCTCGATAAGGCCAGCCACCAAGAAGCTTCCCAAGATCGCCCACTTGAAGCATGGGAGATGTCACATCTCATAGTGGTCACATTTCAGGGCATGGTGCTCCTCACCCATTAGTGGTCACATCCCACAAGTCAAAAAGATGGCACCATAGAGAGTATGGCTCTCCTCAACTGGGCATGGCCATATTCCACAAATCAAGGAAGTGGCCATGCCTCTCCTTGCCTATTTATAAGTCACCATCTCCACATGACAAGGGGGTCAGCATTTTTGGGAGGCTTGCTATCTTTCTAAGGCTCTCAAGCTGAACGCCTGGTCTTAGCCTTTTTTAAGACTTGACCTTTTAAGAGGCTCTTGAGCTCTTTGCAAACTCTTGCATCGTAGCCCTATCCAAGCAAGCTCGGGTAGAACCGAACTCAACCACGCCGGAGCTTCTACTGCATACTGAAGCTTGACCGCAACGTCGATCGGATCGTCCAAGGGAAGCAAACTTGGCTCGAGCATCGAGGGAGGCGTCCTAGCGCCACCGACGAACCCACGTTAAACAAGAAGGACCTTCCCTTCGCTTCTGTTGTAAAAAGCGATTCTTGATTTGTAAACAAGCAATTCAAATCCAAGAGGAGATTTTTACACCAAACAATCCTCCCAGCTATACCTCCGAAGGTAACGTTGTGAGCTCTGGACTCATCAATGGGGGTAGGAGGGATTGAAGAGATCCCATGGAACCGCAAAACTGACTTGTCGAGCAGAGCACTCATTGCACGCGGTCCCTTGTACTGGAGAATCTGCTCCAACTACCGATGGTTCTCGGCCGACAGAGGCTTTAGCTCCAGAGTCTCTCTTCTGATCTCTGGCCAAGACGCACACCCCAAGTTCGAAGTCGCCCCCGAACCCGCATCTAATCTATCCTTCCATCCTTTGATCGACTTAGGGAGCTCGAGGATAACTTTGAACTCCCCCGACATTTGGAAGTAATAGTGTGGCGTCTTCTGGACGGTCACGCCGACCAAATGGCTCAGCACGCTCATCTTCGGCCGAATCCCCAGCCAACGGCAGATGACAGTGAAGTCGATCAATATGGCTATTGAGTTAGGCGTCATTTGCATCGGAGACACGCCCAACTCATCAAACACCTTTCGAAGAAAGGGATGCAGCGGTAGCCGAAGACCGCACTCCAAGTGCTTGATATACAAAGGAGCCCTCTTGTCCCCATGACAGTACACCGGAGATGATTTCGCCGGCGCCTCCAGTTTATAACCCCTCGGGATGTCAAACTTCGAGTGCAGAGCTCTCATCTGCGCCTGAGTCACCTTCGAGCAAAACTCATCAAGCTATTTCTGGTGATCGAAATCCATCAAAGATGACCGTATCAATCACCAGAAGATCGCCGGAGCTCGAATTTGAAAGAGGAAGAAAGTAAAAGCTTCCTTCCCCCCTCACCGCTCCATATTTATACAGGAGCCCACCAACACCACACCCATTCATGATCAACGGAGGAGATTGAAGCTCCGCTCCCGAGGCACCACCTCAGGAGATGAAAAACCCCTCCCATCTGCTCCAAGAGGGGCCCACCATCGAGCCCAGAAGGCGGAACACCAGTGGCCAAAAAACTGCTTGTTGACATCAGCCACGTTCGACCAATAGAATGTTCAAGCCACTTCCCGAACTCCTTTCCATCCGACCAGAGCCATGCTACTTATTTCACTTGGATTCGTTTCCAACCGACTCCAAGCGAAAGGGGCCAACTGTTATGGTCATAACCACTAACTAGCGATTAAAAAGGAAAACCGAGTGTTAGCATGGACGAACACTTTTTGCTCGTTAGCTTAGAGCGACATCAGCCTCCCCATCCGACCAATAGGACGACCTACTCTCGCCATCCTCGTCGTGGTGCGTTGGATGACGGCCATCGTGGCCAACGTGAAAGGCGGTGTTGGTTGGACCATCAACTCTCTCTCACAGACGATGCAAAGGGTGGTACTAGTCGTCTACCCTATCCATTAACTGCCTTAAAACTACCCCTTTCGAGTCGCCTATTCTTCCGGGCGACGCGAAAGACCACTAGTCATTGCCTTCTAGCTATCCGTCCCCTTGGATGACGCGAAGGGTGGTGCTAGTCGTCTCCCTCAAATAACTACCCTCATGGGCGACTCGAGGTGCAGTGCAAGTCGGCCATCCGGCCTAAACTTCTCTCTCTCGTCGTCCTATGTGGTTCCCTCCACCCAAACGACGGTTATACGGTATTCGAACCCATCAACATTGCATTAAATGCACTGACAGCCCCTTAACTCATCCATCTCTCACGATATTTAAGACACCTCGGACCCATGCGGCTATAGACGCCGCCAATCCCATCTCATTAATGATGAATAGACAACACTAACTCTCAATCCGCTCACAACTTGACACTTGTAAAGACAAGCCGCAGTAGCCGACAAAGAGGTGATCAGCCAATTACTGGCCCACACGTGGAAGAGAGGGCTGACTCATCAGTGGTTTTTCACTAGATGGAAATACGAAAGTACCCTCAAAGCCCTAAGTATAAGTAGCAATATGAACAGCGAACCAAGTAAGTGATTCTTCTCTCAGTAAATCCTCTCTCCATAGTTTTTCTCCTTTCCAGATACTAACTTGACCGTCGGAGGAACCACCGGAGATCCCAACTCCGCCTCTTTCACAGGTATTTTTCTGCCGCAGGTGAACCCCCGATCGGAACAGTATCACCGGATATAAGAAGAGAAGGCGGACTCCGCTCTCTTAAAAACTAAACTCACACCGAGATTAGTGATTGTGATTTCATACATCAACAAATTTGTTTCTCCATTTTTTAATCAAGGAGATTTTGGGAAGATGTGGAGAGGTGATGACCTGAGAATTCAAAATAGGGCTTTTGACTGAAATTATTAGGAGGAGAAGAGAGGTTTCTAGATAACTATAGATTTATGCTTGTGGTTGGAATTTTTTTAATTATGTTTGTTTTGGATGTGCACTATAGATATAGACAATGCCTATCTACAGTTGACTGAAAATATCAGGGGAGAAGAGAGGTTTCTAGAGAATTATAGGCTTATTCTTCTGGTTGGAATTTTTTTTAATTATGTTTTGGTTTGAAGATGCACGTTGAGGTCACTGTGTAAAATACATGATCGAAAAGATAGAGGTGAGGAAGGAGCAGTGAGGAGGTGAGCGATTGAGTTGAAAGTAAAGATGGCTCTCTATTTTTTCCGGTTTCCTTATTTCCACAAAATATCTGAAAGAGGAGATAGAGAGAAAGAGAGGAGCGGATCCCTCCTCAACCAACTAAAAATTGGCTGTAGAGAGAGCTAATATTAACATTGGAGGGGGAAAAATTGGCACCACAAGAGTTGGACCTAGACCTTGAGGCTCAAAATATAGCCTCTTACCAACTGATCTATGAAGCAATTAGGTGGCGATGTAAAGAAAATTATTTAAATTATATCATATAATATAATTATATTATATAGTATAATATAATATAAATAGTAATAGTAATAACAATAACAAATTTTTGGGACTAAGAGTGATCTTAGAAGCAGATAGGTTTAAATACTATGAAGTAAATCTTTAATTCTGAAAGAATAAAGCCCTTTATGTGAGAATTTCGGGCTTAAAAATAAATTAGGTGAAACGTGGGATCTTTAGGTAAAAAACTTCAATATATATTATTATATTATGCTAGTTGGCAGCCGCAATTCCTACAGTGCGTTGGAAGTTGGTACAGTATAGTTCTTTTTGGGCTAAAAGATTAAATTAGATTAAACTTTGGACTAATGAGTAAAACTAACTTCTTTTTCATACCAACTATTGGGGGACATTGTGCTTAGGAACAGTGGTAGACCCATTAGTTTTAGCATATAGATAAATAAGCTTAAAGTGTGACATCGCAATAATAATCCCATTCAAAGGTCGTTTCTATAAAAAAATTTATAAAAGATGGTATCTATCAATTTGGCAAAAAGTTGGTTTGAAAACCCATTTTATAATCATCAAATGTTATGGAATAAGAATTTAGTAAACTATAATATGAAAATATTTTCCATTGAACAAATGAAGTTACTAAGCTCCAATTAACGAAAGTTTGATGGATGAATTAACTAGAACCAGGTTTAGAGAAGGAGAATTTTTTGAAAGAGACCAAATTTGATAAATATTTAGCAAAAATAACTGTTTTGCTAAATATTTAGCAAAATCGACCTCTTTTTGGCCAGCTCACCAAGGCTGGCCAAAAAGAGGTCGATTTTATAAAATATGAGTTTTAAAACACACGGGACTACTAGTTCTGTGTGTTTAGTGGTTGCTAATCGCGGCCTAAATAACATACACAAAATCGATGAGACTAGTAGTCCCGTGGGTTTTGTGCACAGTGACAGATAGAGTTGGGTGGGGATGGAGGAGTGGGTGTGATTTTGGGTGCACAAATGGCGGTGCTGATTGAAAGTGAGGGCGAGGGAAGAAGTTAAAGAAGCAGACATTTTTCTTTTCTTTTTTTCCCCTCACTTTAATTTTATTCCCCACCAACGAAAACCCCGCTCTCGCTTGCTCTTGCAATAATGGTTGCTGGATGGAAAATAATCAAGCTTTTGTCTCAAATGAAACAACAGTTTCCAAACAGTATATTTACTACATAAGCTATGCATATAGTCGTTATCGCACTAATCATGGACTAATTTGGCTTTTGTCTCAAAGGATTTGCCACCGTGCACAAAACCCACTGGACTACTAGTCCCGTGGGTTTTATGTGTGTTGTTTAGACCGCGATTAGCAACCACTAAACACTTGGGACTAGTAGCCCCGTGTGTTTTGAAACCCATATTTTGCAAAATCGACCTCTTTTTGGCCAGCCTTGGTGAGCTGGCAAAAAAGAGATCGATTTTGCTAAATATTTGTCAAAATGATCATTTTTGCTAAATATTTATCAAATTCTGTCTCTTTCAAACCCTTTTTTTTCTATTTCCCTAATTTTCATGTGCTCTTGTAGCCTAGTAAGTGATGCACTCTCACTCTACGAAGCCTGCTTGCATCAGGTTGGTGCTTGTTTTCCTGAGGCTTAATCTTCTTATATGCTTATGTATACTTCAACTTCTCATCACCAATGCTATTAATCCATATGACCAATTGTAGAGGCACTTTACAATTAAACTATACAAAATTTTTGCATCCACTACTTTATAACATTCATTGATTAGTTAATGGGTGATTATTATTTTTCTTTGAGTGCAAATTAGAAATGAGTGCAATTCATGGGGTTAGAGTGAATGTTAGATTTAGAAATAAATATTGATAACTATACTACTGCACTTACACTACTTCTACACTATAAGAAAGAAAACTATGGATCCACTCTTATGAACTTTTTGTAAGAAATTGTAATCTAAATAAATACAGAGCACGTAGCGAAAATAAATTAAAGTAAAAATACCTCCAGCCATTGTTGTCTAGATAGATCTGTAACTCAGGAAATTAGATCGAAAGTAGAGATAATCTTAGTATATACATAAACAAAGAATAAAAGTTAGATCACCGTTAGCATAAATAAAATAAAGAAAAAAGAAAGAGTTTCTAGCCTATGCCTTACCGAAAAGCCTAAATCTGATGGAGGAACTATGGCTGTATTTATAGGCTAGGCTAGGACCCTTCTGTTATAACTAGAATTCTTAAAAGATAAGACTTCTTAAAAATATTCCATCCATCAGGAAAACTATCTGGATATGATCTTATCTAAATCCACTACAACTCCTTATAAGATAAGAATTTAAATACTATAATAAATTAAGATAATTTGTATCAAGTGGGCCACAACTTTATCCGGATACAACATTCTCCCACTTGGTCCATATGATACAAATATCTCATAATTAACATAGAAGTACGGTCATATCATACAATTTAGTAGTGGATAGCTCCCACTCAAATAAAGAATCTAATGCATGAATCATAGTGGTCGAGCCCTTAGTAATAACGAGCTCGTCCTTCCATGTATCACGATGCATAAATTCACCAAGTGAGCAACTTTATGAGCAAACTTTATGAATGACTTCCTACAAGTCACTTGGGTCCTACTTTAACTATCCTAACGGATATAATTTAAATATGAAAACTTTATTTGTGCACAATAAAATCAAACTTTATTCTCCAAGAATATTCAGAACATGTCTAAAAATAACTAGAGAGAAAAACAAACACATAACGAGCTAAAACAATCCCATATGCCCCAAATGATTTAGGAACTATTTTGCCGGCAATCCTTTAGTCATTGGATCTGCAATCATAAGCTCGGTATTAATGTGTTAAATGGACACAACACATTGTTTCACATTCTCTCTAACACTAAGATACTTTATGTCGATATGCTTGCTTCGGCTTCCACTTTTATTATTTTTGGAGAAGAAAACAGCCGCTGAATTATCACAATAGATCGTCATAGGCCTCGCAATAGAATCGATGACTTTGAGACGCGAGATAAAGTTCCTCAACCATAATGCCTATGTAGTGGCTTCATAGCATGCGATAAACTCTGCCTCCATGGTAGATGAAGCAACAATTATTTGCTTAGTACTCCTCCAAGATATAGCACCTCCAACAAGAAGGAAGACATAACCCGAAGTAGATTTTCTTGAATCTACGCATCCAGCAAAGTCTGAATCTGAACAACCAACCACCTCCAAATGATCAGTATGACCGTAAGTCAATCTGCAGTCCTTGGTTCCCTTCAGATATCTCATGACTCTTTTAGCAGCCCTCCAATGTTCCATACCAGGATTACTCTGGTATCGACCAAATAATCCTACTGCAAATCCGATGTCAGGTTGAGTGCAGACCTGTGCCTACATCAAGCTACCCACGGCAGATGCATAAGGTATGCTCTTCATCTGTTCCTTTTCTAGTTCATTTTGTGGACAATGATCTTGACTGAGTTTATCCCCTTTGATGATAGGTGCTGACATGGACGCACAATCTTTCATTCCGAATCTCTCTAATACCTTTTCAATGTAGGCTCTTTGAGATAGTCCCAGAGTTCTTTTAGACCTATCTCTGTGAATTTCTATGCCAACGACATAAGAAGCTTCACCTAAATCCTTCATTTTAAAGTTTTTAGAGAGGAATTATTTTGTCTCATGTAACAAACCTAAATCACTGCTTGCAAGTAGAATATCATCCACATATAAGACTAGAAATATAACCTTGCTCCCACTAACCTTAAGGTATATACTTTGATCAACGATGTTCTCAGAAAATCCATATGAGAAAACAACATTGTGAATATACCACTGACGTGAGGCTTGTTTTAGTCCATATATAGATCTCTTTAGCTTTCAAACTAAGTGATTATCTTTCTCATTACAAAACCCTTCTGGTTGCCTCATGTATACTTATTCCTCAAGATCCCCATTCAGAAAGGCTATTTTCATATCCATTTGATGTAACTCCAGATCGAAATGAGCTACTAGAGCCATGATAATCCTAAATGAATCCTTCTTAGAAACTGGAGAGAAGGTTTCGTGATAATCAATCCTTTCCTTTTGAGTGAAACCTTTAGCCACAAGTCTAGCCCTTATATCGCTCGACATTACCAGAAGCGTCCCTTTTGGTCTTGTAGATCCATTTGCAGCCTATAGCCACAACACCTTTTGATAATTCAACGAGATCCCAGACTTGATTTTTAGCCATAGATTCCATCTCTTCTTTCATGGCATCATACCAAAGAGTAGATTGATCTCCATTCACGGCTTGTGAAAACGTACGCGGATTATCTTTAGGTCCGATATCAAAATCAGACTTCTGAAGATATACAACATAGTCACTAGAAATAGCTGATCTTCTTTCTCTTGAGGACCTTCTTAATCCTACCTCTTGATTTACATCAACAAGAGCTTCATTATGAACTTCAATTTCGTGGGCTGGTTGCTAGAGATTTGGTCTTTATGCAACTCGATTTCCTCATGTGCTTCCTGAAATTCTATCCTACGAGGAAATGCACTCCCACTAGGTTTAGAATCCTTAAGAAATTTAGCATTTCTAGCCTCAACTACTCTTGTAGAGTGTGAAGGACAATAAAACCGATATCCTTTGGAATTAACTGGATAGCCGATGAAATAACTAATGATTGTCCTCGGATCAAGTTTCTTTATGTGTGGATTATAAATTCTCACTTCAACTGGACAACCCCATATGTGCAAGTGATTTAAACTAGGTTTCCATCCACACCAGTTCAAATGGTGTTTTAGGAACACTTTTAGATAAAACCCTATTTAAAATATACACTGCAGTTTTCAAGGCTTCGCTCCAAAGAGATTCAGGAAGATTAGAATTACTAATCATGCTCCTCACCATGTCAATAAGCGTGCAATTCTTCCTTTCTGATACACCATTTTGTTGTGGTGTACCGAGCATTGTATATTGGGCAATGATGCCCTCTTCATTGAGAAATTTTGCAAATGGACCTGGCATTTGTCCCCTTTCAGTGTACCTGCCATAGTACTCTCCACCTCTATTTGATCTTACAATTTTAATCTTTTTATCCTTTTGTTTCTCTACCTCCGCCTTATAGCTCTTGAAGGCATCTAATGCCTCTGCTTTGTTAAAAAGGAGATAAAGATACATATATCTGGTATGGTCATCAATAAATGAGATTAAATATTTTTTACCATTTAGGCAAGGAGTAGTAAAAGGTCCACAGATATTAGTATGTATGATTTCTAAAATACTAGAACTCCTCTTAGCACCTTTAGTGGACCTGTTAGTTTGCTTTCCCTTAATGCAATCCACACAAGTAACAAAATCAGAAAAATCAAGAGTTTTTAAAACTCCATCATTTACTAATCTCTTAATTCGCTCTATGGAGATATGTCCCAATCTCCTATGTCATAAAGTAGAAGAGTTCTCGTTAATAAAATTCCGCTTTATGCCAACATCAACATGCATATTTAAATAAGTCGATTCAAATGTGGGATCCATATCAAATTTATATAAATTATCAATTAAGGTTCCACCACCAACATGGACTTTATTCAATAAAATATCAAAATATGTTCCTTCAAAATGAAACAGAAACTAATTTCGAAATTGAAATTAAATTTCTAGAGAACTCTGGAACATCAAAGACATTTTCTAAATCCAATGTGAAACCGGTCTTCAAAATCGATCTGAAGGTTCCCACAGCCTCGACTTGTGAATGCATCCAATTTCCTGAATAGATGCACTGTTCATTTCCCTTTGGCTTCCTTAGGTTGAGAAAGCCCTGCATGGTATTGACAATATAGATTGTAGAACCAGAATCAATCCACCATGAATTATTTGGAACTTCAACAAAAAAGGATTCATGACACACAAAAGAGATGAAATTACCTTTCTTTACGAGCCATTTCTTGTACTTAATACAATCTTTCTTCATATGCCCAGCCTGTTTGCAAAAGAAGCATTTATCCTTATTGCCATATTCCTTCATTGGCATATTTTTCTTCTTCTTTCCTTGTCGAGCATGATTGTTCTTCCCAGTGCTTCCTTTATTATGAGTAGCCAAATGAGCACTTTCAGGCTTCTCATGCTTTAGTCTCTCTTCCTCCTGAACACACATGGTCAATAATTCATTCACAGACCATTTTTCCTTATGTGTGTTGTAAGAAATTTTAAATGGCCCATATTCAGAAGGGAGAGAGTTCAAAATAAAATGCACTAGGAATGACTCAGAAATTTCTATCTCAAGGGACTTGAGTTGAGCAGTGGTGTCCCTCATTTTCATAATGTGCTCACGCACACTCTTAGAGTGGTTGAATGTTTTACTTGAAAGCCTCTTCATCAAAGTGCTGGCCAAAGCTTTATCCGAGCTAACAAATTGTTCTTCAATGACTTTCAAGTAATCTTTGGCCTTAGAGCACCGAATAGAGCCTCAATGCTCTTAATGACATGAGACTTAATATGCATCAAACTCAATCGGTTTGATCTCTCCCACCGTTCACACATTTGTTTCTCATGTGGCGTACTTTCCTCCGTAGGATCAGATGGTTAATCCACACGAAGCGCCAAGTCTAGATCCATGCACCCTAATGAGAAAAGGATGTTGTCTTTCCAATCATCAAAGGTATCACCACAAAGTATTGAAACAAAGATAAGCAAGAGGAATAGCCGCAATGATAAAGAAATTTAAACTTTAGTGCTATGAAAACCTTGAGTTCTAAACAACCAATGTCATTAGAATAGATCTAAAATAAATTCAAACCTTTCTATGGGCAGAGGTAGCATCACGCATGAATTTATTCTTGCTTTATTAATAAGACTAATAAAATTAATATTAAGAAATAAATTATTCCATACCTATGGGTCTAGGAAAAATTATCTCTTAATATTATTTTTAATATCTTATTCCAATTAATTCAAAGCAATAACAACTTCCCTATAGGGCCGAGTTACTATTTCTTTGAATTAACTGCAACTTAGATGTTGTTAAAACTTAATGAAGTATGTTAATCTTTATTCGACTATCCTCATGACTTAAGATGCTATAGCTACTCTTAAGTCATTCAGTAATCATTATTACTTCAAGACATCATAAAACCAAACTTCAAGTCCATATTTCATAAGAGGCAAAATTAACTTTAATTTATGAAAGAATAAATCATAAACTTTACATAAGATTATCAACATGACTTGAAGTTGCTTCAGGCATTTAATACCAGAACTCAACTAAAACTAGAACTTTATTACCTTCGGTCAAAATATATACTGTAGCATGACAAAATCAATATCATTGAAAATTTTCTTTTCTGTCGACCGAAAACATGTAACTTTGTTGATATTGCAGCCAGTGTAAATCCCAAACTGAAATAGAAAACATTGAAGATTCAAGAAGATCCTATAACTACAAACTTTATTGAATATTTTAATGGATCCAAATAAACTAGTGGAGGCCGACACTAGCACATGAAACATACTTATAGTTTCATACATTGCTATATACACTTTGTAAAATATTCAAAATATGTAAGCAGTTCACATGTCACCTATAAGAATCGCAAATAAATAGTTCTTTAGCGCTACACACAGCAATGAAGATGACGTTTCCATAAGTGAACTAATAAGAAGACAAATTCTAAACTTTTAAAGTATTTGATCCAAAACTAATCATTGCTTTTATTTCGGTAAAACCAGTTGCATAGACTAGATCAGGTAATATATTTAAAAGTTAAAATACTAAACAACACGGATGGAGTTGGCTCCGATACCACATGTAATAAATTGTAATCTAAATAAATACAGAGCACACAGCAAAAATAAATTAAAGTAAAAATACCTCCAGCCATGGTTGTCTAGATAGATCTGTAACTCAGAAAATTAGATCGAAAGTAGAGATAATCTGAGTATAGATATAAACAAAGAACAAAAGTTAGATCACCATTAGAATAAATAAAATAAAGAAAATAGAAAGAGTTTTTAGCCTATGCTTTACCGAAAAGCCTAAATCTGATGGAGGAACTATGGCTGTATTTATAGGCTAGGCTAGGATCCTTCTGTTATAACTAGAATTCTTAAAAGATAAGACTTCTTAAAAATAATTTCCATCCATCAGGGAAACTATTTAGATATGATCTTATCTAAATCCACTACAACTCCTTATAGGATAAGAATTTAAATACCATAATAAATTAAGATAATTTGTATCAAGTGGGCCACAACTTTATCCGGATACAACACTTTTTTCAAGATTGATGACTAGGGGTTAGGATTTTTATGAAGTTTCTACGGAATTAAAGACAAGAAATAAATAATAGCACCAATGAAAATATCATACGCAAGTAAACACCAAAATCAATGAGGTTCGACAAATCGTGCCTATGTCCATGAGGCAATCTAGAGAGAAATATTCCATTATGAATCAAAAGTACAAGTCCTCAAAGCCACACCTGATCTTGAGGATTAAATCACAAGAGAAAATACAGTGTTATCTCCACCGGCACCAAAACCCTCAAATTTGTCTCACTATAAATCTCCAACACCCGCGGAGAAACCGACACTGTGCCCTTGAAGAAGGCATCATCATCTAAATCACTGCAATCAGACAAACCGAAATCACAATTTTTCTATCCATCTATTTCTCTCAAAAATAGCGTCCGATGATCTATTATCTATTTTCGACTCTGTAAAATGATTACGGGGTTTCTCACAGAACTTGGTTGCCTTTAATAGGGGATAATTTTCCAAAAGCCCTCCGATTCTTTTCCTATTACGAATAAGTCCATGCAATTCTTCTCCAATAAGGATTCAACCAATGCAACCATATAAGCCCGAATATAGGCTAGACCCACACAACAATCTCCCCCTCTAGCCCAACGGAGGGGTATGCTAATCTATGACTCCTCATCGGGAGTCTATGAGGACCCTATCCCGCTCTAAATAAATTTTGACTGTAAATTGCAATCGAATAAATTTGAACCGTCCGATTTTTGTTGAATCCTTAATTTTTGACACGTGTCACATTCTTTCTTCAAGTGGAAAGTCACAAATATTATTTTATATTTGTTAATTTATGTTTTGGGTTTTAAGTTTGATTCCTGAGTTTTTCCTTATGTGTGTTGTAAGAAATTTTAAATGGCCCATATTCAGAAGGGAGAGAGTTCAAAATAAAATGCACTAGGAATGACTCAGAAATTTCTATCTCAAGGGACTTGAGTTGAGCAGTGGTGTCCCTCATTTTCATAATGTGCTCACGCACACTCTTAGAGTGGTTGAATGTTTTACTTGAAAGCCTCTTCATCAAAGTGCTGGCCAAAGCTTTATCCGAGCTAACAAATTGTTCTTCAATGACTTTCAAGTAATCTTTGGCCTTAGAGCAATCTGGAATAGAGCCTCGAATGCTCTTACTGACATGAGACTTAATATGCATCAAACTCAATCGGTTTGATCTCTCCCACCGTTCACACATTTGTTTCTCATGTGGCGTACTTTCCTCCGTAGGATCAGATGGTTAATCCACACGAAGCGCCAAGTCTAGATCCATGCACCCTAATGAGAAAAGGATGTTGTCTTTCCAATCATCAAAGGTATCACCACAAAGTATTGAAACAGCATAAGCAGTAGGAATAGCTGCAATGATAAAGAAATTTAAACTTTAGTGCTATGAAAAAAACCTTGAGTTCTAAACAACCAATGTCAGTTTAGAATAGATCTAAAATAAATTCAAACCTTTCTATGGGCAGAGGTAGCATCACGCATGAATTTATTCTTGCTTTATTAATAAGACTAATAAAAATTAATATTAAGAAATAAATTATTCCATACCTATGGGTCTAGGAAAAATTATCTCTTAATATTATTTTTAATATCTTATTCCAATTAATTCAAAGCAATAACAACTTCCCTATAGGGCCGAGTTACTATTTCTTTGAATTAACCGCAACTTAGATGTTGTTAAAACTTAATGAAGTATGTTAATCTTTATTCGACTATCCTCATGACTTAAGATGCTATAGCTACTCTTAAGTCATTCAAGAATCATTATTACTTCAAGACATCATAAAACCAAACTTCAAGTCCATATTTCATAAGAGGCAAAATTAACTTTAATTTATGAAAGAATAAATCATAAACTTTACATAAGATTATCAACATGACTTGAAGTTGCTTCAGGCATTTAATACCAGAAATCAAACTAGTTTCATATAATTCTAGAATTCATAAGCATAACCTATCAAACCACTTAAGGAAAGCATAACCTATCAAACCACTTAAGGAAAGCATAACCTATCAAACCACTTAAGGAAAGCATAACCTATCAAACCACTTAAGGAAAGCATAACCTATCAAACCACTTAAGGAAAGCATAACCTATCAAACCACTTAAGGAAAGCATAACCTATCAAACCACTTAAGGAAAGCATAACCTATCAAACCACTTAAGGAAAGCATAACCTATCAAATTATCATCCAAGTAAAATTAATATTCATGAAAAGAATAACAACTAGATATTAATTCTAGAATTCATAAGCATAACCTATCAAACCACTTAAGGAAAGCATAACCTATCAAACCACTTAAGGAAAGCATAACCTATCAAATTATCATCCAAGTAAAATTAATATTAAGAAATAAATTATTCCATACCTATGGGTCTAGGAAAAATTATCTCTTAATATTATTTTTAATATCTTATTCCAATTAATTCAAAGCAATAACAACTTCCTATAGGGCCGAAGTTACTATTTCTTTGAATTAAGCGCAACTTAGATGTTGTTAAAACTTAATGAAGTATGTTAATCTTTATTCGACTATCCTCATGACTTAAGATGCTATAGCTACTCTTAAGTCATTCAAGAATCATTATTACTTCAAGACATCATAAAACCAAACTTCAAGTCCATATTTCATAAGAGGCAAAATTAACTTTAATTTATGAAAGAATAAATCATAAACTTTACATAAGATTATCAACATGACTTGAAGTTGCTTCAGGCATTTAATACCAGAACTCAACTAAAACTAGAACTTTATTACCTTCGGTCAAAATATATACTGTAGCATGACAAAATCAATATCATTGAAAATTTTCTTGTCTGTCGACCGAAAATATGTAACTTTGTTGATATTGCAGCCAGTGTAAAACCCAAACTGAAATAGAAAACATTGAAGATTCAAGAAGATCCTATAACTACAAACTTTATTGAATATTTTAATGGATCCAAATAAACTAGTGGAGGCCGACACTAGCACAGGAAACATACTTATAGTTTCATACACTGCTATATACACTTTGTAAAATATTCAAAATATGTAAGCAGTTCACATGTCACCTATGAGAAACGCAAATAAATAGTTCTTTAGCGCTACACACAGCAATGAAGATGACGTTTCCATAAGTGAACTAATAAGAAGACAAATTCTAAACTTTTAAAGTATTTGATCCAAAACTAATCATTGCTTTTATTTCGGTAAAACCAGTTGCATAGACTAGATCAGGTAATATATTTAAAAGTTAAAATACTAAACAACACGGATGGAGTTGGCTCCGATACCACATGTAATAAATTGTAATCTAAATAAATACAGAGCACACAGCAAAAATAAATTAAAGTAAAAATACCTCCAGCCATGGTTGTCTAGATAGATCGTAACTCGAAAATTAGATCGAAAGTAGAGATAATCTGAGTATAGATATAAACAAAGAACAAAAGTTAGATCACCATTAGAATAAATAAAATAAAGAAAAATCAATAATAAAGAGGAAAATCAAGAAAGTAAAGATGGAGAATTCAATTAGAGATATGAGGAATCTAGAATTGAATTCACTAGCCAATTTCACTTATCATATGAACTATTCTCTTATTATCACATTTTATTTTAGATTTTTAAGCATAGACTATCAAACCACTTAAGGAAAGCATAACCTATCAAATTATCATCCAAGTAAAATTAATATTCATGAAAAGAATAACAACTAGATATTAATTCTAGAATTCATAAGCATAACCTATCAAACCACTCAAGATAAGTATAGATTATCAAATTCTTCTTCTACCAATTAGTTCTCTAGTTGATTATCCTAAACATAATCATTTTAAGCACAAGAAAGTAATCCACAAATTATAAAAGAAATCAAACTAGTTTCATATAATTCTAGAATTCCTATAAGAATTTAGTTCCACATCTTAGAAAATGAAAATAAAGAAATAAAATCTAGACTAGAGAGAATGAAAATAAAACTAACTACAAAAAGGAAAATAAGAACAAAGAAGTAAAGATCTAAACTATGAACAAAAAGAAAAGAATATAAAGAAAATCTTACAAAATTACAAAGAGGGTTCTAGCCTCTTGGAAATAATGTAAGAAAAGAAAATCGAAACTATGAACAAAAAGAAAAGAATAAAAACTAACTCCAAAGAGGGTTCTAGCCTCTTTGAGAGAGAATGAAAATAAAACTAATTACAATGAGGGTTCTAGCATCTTGAAAATAATGTCGAAAAATAAATCTATACTACAAAATAAATGCAAGAAAGTAATACAAAATTAAAGGCATGAAATTAAATCTACTCTACAAGGCATCAAAATAAAACCAAAACAAAGCTGCAGATAAACAACAAACACGCAAGCCTACTGGTCACTACTAACTGTTAGGTAAATAAATTGAACCTAAGTTGTAAGTGTTCAACTATTAAGTTATAGTATAAAAAGTTATCAATCCCACGAGGAAGGTGTTGCAAGGAAATATCACAATCGGTTCATAACTTGTGTGTGTGACAATTAGGAGTGATAAAAAGTGGTTGTGGAGAGATAAAGAGAGTGGGTGTGATTATATGCAAATAAAACAAAACTAGATCGAGAGGGGAGAAAGAAAGATGAAGAAAATAAAGGAAAAATAAAATTAAGAAGCAAATAAAGAAAAATCAATAATAAAGAGGAAAATCAAGAAAGTAAAGATGGAGAATTCAATTAGAGATATGAGGAATCTAGAATTGAATTCACTAGCCAATTTCACTTATCATATGAACTATTCTCTTATTATCACATTTTATTTTAGATTTTTAAGCATAGACTATCAAACCACTTAAGGAAAGCATAACCTATCAAACCACTTAAGGAAAGCATAACCTATCAAACCACTTAAGGAAAGCATAACCTATCAAATTATCATCCAAGTAAAATTAATATTCATGAAAAGAATAACAACTAGATATTAATTCTAGAATTCATAAGCATAACCTATCAAACCACTTAAGGAAAGCATAACCTATCAAATTATCATCCAAGTAAAATTAATATTCATGAAAAGAATAACAACTAGATATTAATTCTAGAATTCATAAGCATAACCTATCAAATTATCATCCAAGTAAAATTAATATTCATGAAAAGAATAACAACTAGATATTAATTCTAGAATTCATAAGCATAACCTATCAAACCACTTAAGGAAAGCATAACCTATCAAACCACTTAAGGAAAGCATAACCTATCAAATTATCATCCAAGTAAAATTAATATTCATGAAAAGAATAACAACTAGATATTAATTCTAGAATTCATAAGCATAACCTATCAAACCACTCAAGATAAGTATAGATTATCAAATTCTTCTTCTACCAATTAGTTCTCTAGTTGATTATCCTAAACATAATCATTTTAAGCACAAGAAAGTAATCCACAAATTATAAAAGAAATCAAACTAGTTTCATATAATTCTAGAATTCATAAGCATAACCTATCAAACCACTTAAGGAAAGCATAACCTATCAAACCACTCAAGATAAGTATAGATTATCAAATTCTTCTTCTACCAATTAGTTCTCTAGTTGATTATCCTAAACATAATCATTTTAAGCACAAGAAAGTAATCCACAAATTATAAAAGAAATCAAACTAGTTTCATATAATTCTAGAATTCATAAGCATAACCTATCAAACCACTCAAGATAAGTATAGATTATCAAATTCTTCTTCTACCAATTAGTTCTCTAGTTGATTATCCTAAACATAATCATTTTAAGCACAAGAAAGTAATCCACAAATTATAAAAGAAATCAAACTAGTTTCATATAATTCTAGAATTCATAAGCATAACCTATCAAACCACTTAAGGAAAGCATAACCTATCAAACCACTCAAGATAAGTATAGATTATCAAATTCTTCTTCTACCAATTAGTTCTCTAGTTGATTATCCTAAACATAATCATTTTAAGCACAAGAAAGTAATCCACAAATTATAAAAGAAATCAAACTAGTTTCATATAATTCTAGAATTCATAAGCATAACCTATCAAACCACTTAAGGAAAGCATAACCTATCAAACCACTCAAGATAAGTATAGATTATCAAATTCTTCTTCTACCAATTAGTTCTCTAGTTGATTATCCTAAACATAATCATTTTAAGCACAAGAAAGTAATCCACAAATTATAAAAGAAATCAAACTAGTTTCATATAATTCTAGAATTCCTATAAGAATTTAGTTCCACATCTTAGAAAATGAAAATAAAGAAATAAAATCTAGACTAGAGAGAATGAAAATAAAACTAACTACAAAAAGGAAAATAAGAACAAAGAAGTAAAGATCTAAACTATGAACAAAAAGAAAAGAATATAAAGAAAATCTTACAAAATTACAAAGAGGGTTCTAGCCTCTTTGAGAGAGAATGAAAATAAAACTAACTACAAAAAGGAAAATAAGAACAAAGAAGTAAAGATCGAAACTATGAACAAAAAGAAAAGAATATAAAGAAAATCTTACAAAATTACAAAGAGGGTTCTAGCCTCTTTGAGAGAGAATGAAAATAAAACTAATTACAATGAGGGTTCTAGCATCTTGAAAATAATGTCGAAAATAAATCTATACTACAAAATAAATGCAAGAAAGTAATACAAAATTAAAGGCATGAAATTAAATCTACTCTACAAGGCATCAAAATAAATCTAAAACAAGAGGGTTCAAGCCCCTTGAATATCTAAAACAAGAAAAGAAAATATTGCAAGAAAATAAAAGATAAAAGATAAAATTTACATTCCAAGAGGGTTCTAGCCTCTTGAAGGCAAATCTTCATCTTGATCTTCATCTTCATCAAGAAATAAAGAGAAGAAAAGAAAATATGAAGAAGTGAATGTTTTTTTATTAATTGCAACAAAGTTACAATTTGAAAGGTCTTCTCAATTAAGAGTGACCCTCCTCTCCAAATGATGTTTTTATAAAATTTTTCACACTCAAAGCCCTCACCCTCTACTCCTATTTATAGCCTGCAGTAAGTAACAAGAACCATTTGATTTACTTGGGCTCCAAGGATTAAATCTTAGCCACAAAACAAGTTAGTTACGAATCAATCGATTGGTCAATCGGTTGACCAACCGATTGGCCAATTGATTAGAATTTTAAAATTTTAAAAATGCAGATAGCTCCGTCTCGCCGAGATAGGCGATTTTTATATATTATACGTTAAATTTCGCCTTCTGGATTGAGAGATATCACTGTTTCTTTATGGCTAATCATCTTGAACATAATTTTGACTTGATTTCTTTTCATATTGGATCCTTATTTCTTCAGCTTCTGTAGATTACTTGGCTTGATCCCGGCTTCATAAAAGGTTAAAAAAATGAGGAAATTTGAGTTCTTTTTGAGCTTTTATTCATTAATTCTTCATTAACCTGCAAATTAAGATAAAACATGTTTATTAGTGACATTTTTATTTAAATAAAATAGATAATGAGGGTATAAAAATATAATAAAAATGTGATTATCACTAACTGAATCTACTCATATTAAATAACTCATCAGAATCTCAGCTTGATAGATTCCATATCGTGTACCACTTCATCAATTCAATCAAGATTCCTGTAATTAGCATCTTATTTAGAAAGATCTTCGCTGAGGATATGTGTACAGGTCACAGGGATCCGACGATTTCTGGTACCGACCAAATCCTCCCATAATGCCCATATGGTCTCATGAACACTACCACGGCCCCACGCATCTCCGAAGATTCACCCATTAGAATACTTTTTCCTAGTTTGCTTTACATAAAATGTTATGCACTAGTCCCAAGGATCTCAGCTCATAGAGAACATACTATCATGACACCTGATGCCCGTCTAGAGGGTACCGACTAGGTGTTCAATCAGCTATGTTTGGGAGTTCAAAGAAGACAAAATCCCGAATCATGAATTCACACACATTATCTTTTCTCATAACTTGTATAAATGGAGAATTCCAAACAAAATCTGGTACTCGCGTAGAAATACCATGGATGTATCACAAAGCCAAATGAATCGATAATCAAACAATATTAAACAAAAAAATTCCCTGAATGAGTATACTAACTGGTAATATCCCATCCGGGCAACAAGATAACAGAATATGGGTCTCGACTCGCGCACGAGTGAGCCCAAAAGTCATGGTCCAACATAATCTACTCAACATCCATAATAACCAGGTTTCATCCTTCATGTACAGCAAGATCAGGGACAACCACTTAAGATCATCTAAGTCTGTTATAGAAACTATAACAATACATTCCTAGCATCACAACACACATACCAAAGCTCACAAAACATGATTTAGACATATGGAAAATAAACACATATGTTTTCCAAAGAACTAGCTTTTAGAGAAATCCAAAAAATCGTAAAAGCTTCACAAGGTGTCAAACTATGTGCAAATACCCCTTGCCATGGATAATCTTTCACTTCAATGAATCTAACAAAGAAAACGACAGTGAAATTGAAAGTCGGAACCTCAAAATATGCACATAATTAGAATTCGTCAAATTGCAGGTTGAGTGCATGCGCTCAGTAGTTGGGGGTGTGCGCTCGGTGACATGCCATGTTAGATAAGTAGTGCATCTCCTTCTTGAACTGAGTCTCTGCCCGATTGGGCGCGTGCGCTCGAACTGACAGATTATAGTTTTCCTGCAATCTATATCACATACTCCAATTAATCCACATTCCATGAATTAGTCATTTTTTAGATTCATAATAGGAATCATTTATAATTAGTTTGAGCCTATTTCATCAAGAATAAAAAAAATCTCAATATTTCAGTATTATCCTAAAATATATAATTTTATGTGAAAACTAGTTAGATCTGAGCAAACCCACAAATCAAAACATGCAGCTGATGAACAAATAAGATCAAAACAGATGCCCAAGGATATGGATCTAACAGGATGAGGTAGAGGTGCATGCATTGAGAGATATCAGTTGTAAAACCCAAGTTGTCTCCGTCGATCGAGCAAAACTCATGTCTTTACCTAGCACACATGATTCTAAATGAGATCTCGGATCTAGCATTCAAACAAAAAGATTGAGCATGAAAAATGAAATTTATTTTAGCTTGGATCTATGGCTTGGATGAGAGATGGACTCTCTCTCTCTCTCTCTCTCTCTCTCTCTCTCTCTCTCACAAAAAACTCATTCTTTCTCTCTCTCAAAATCACTCTCACTCTGTGGAGTAGCCCTAAAATTGAGCTAGGTTTTTAGAAGAGAATTATCTCTTCTACTTATAACTAACACTCTTATTCTAACTTCCTAATATTTATGACAATGGCACCCATGGCTAAACTTGATCAAAGGTTTCGGTCTAGCATAGATACGAGGTAGTTGGTCTCAAGACTTTTAGTTAACTTGATCAAAGGTATCGGTATTCTTATAAATACGGGATAAAATTTCGTTGATGGGAAATAAATGATTACCTCCTAGAGTTGCAAGTATACAACCTTTATCAAGTTATAGTATTTAAGATTATCGATCCCACGAGGAACGGGAAGTAGGAAGAGTTTTGTTCAAGTTTTGGTTCTCAAATTATGCGCGTGACAATTAGGAGTTATTCAAATAAAATGAAAGTGAGAAAATGGTGAAAGTGGTTCGTGAGAGATAAGAGAGAGTGGATTGTGGATTATGTACAATAAAATGAGGAAGAAAATGAGAGTGGAGAGATTTAGAAAATGTGTGTGATAAAAACGAGGAAGAAAATGAGTGCGAGGGGGTTTAAAGATGGAAGTGGTAAAGTGAAAATAAAAGAAAATGAGTGTGAGAGAAGGAGGGTGATTGTGATTTGTATAAATAAAAAAGAAAAAGAAATTAAGAGAGGAGAAAGACAACAAATGAAAAATAAGGATAAGAGGAAAATTAAGAATGTAAAGTATAGAGGATTAATTAAAGATATGTGGAATGTAGAGTAGATCCACTTAGCTTATCTCAATCTCACAAGAATGAGTTGGATTTGTTAGCTAGTTTCAAACAATCTCTAGGGATCCCACAAGTATTAGCTCCACACTTAGAAAATGGGTAATTCCCTAGAGGGTTCTAGCCTCAAGGTGAATTAAAGAAAAGAAAAATCTATTCTAGAAAGTAAATACAAGAATTAAATACATTGCATGAAAGTAAATTGCATGAAAGTAAATTGCATGAAATTAAATTGCATGAAAGTAAATCTAAGCTACAAAGCAATTAAATGAACAAGAAAGAAAATGAAAAAGAAATAAAATAGAAACCAACAACTCCTGATCTTAATCTAATCCTCCTTTTGGTCCTTGGATTAGAAGAAGAGAAAGGAAATTGAAGGGGTGAAAAATTTCATTTATTGTGTAACAAAAGTTACAATTTTTGAAAGGTCTTCTCAATTAAGAGTAACCCTCCTCTCCAAATGGAGTTTTTACAAAATATTTCACAATCTCAAGCCCTCACTCTACCCCTCTATTTATAGATAATAAGAATCTCTCACAACCTTTAAATTTGCCTTGGCCCCCAAGTAACACTCACAACCATAGGATTTAGGTTAGCCCCTAAACAACCCTCATAGCCATAGGATCTCTCCAAATAATCTAGACCATTGATTTAATCCTTGAGAGATGGGCTTTGTGGACTTTATTTCTTTTGTATTTAATTCTTTTAAGACTCTTGGGCTTCTCTTAAATGCTCTTGGGCTTCTTAGAATTTAACTTGGCCTTCAAATAATTGAATATATATCACTTATATTCAGATTTCAGTCATAACCTGTTGCTTCTGATGAAATTTTGAGAATCTGGTAATTTGGATGGCTCCGTCTCGTCGAGATAGGCGATTTTCATATATAATATGTTAAATTCTGCTTCCCGGATTGAGAGATATCGCCTTTTCTTTGCGGTTGACCATCCCGAGCACGAATTTGACTTTATTTTTTCCATATTTGATTTGATTCTCAATTGTAAGCCAAGTTATTAATAATTCTGACCAAGAAAGTGATGTGTGTTGAGATTTTGCTTCTAAACTTAGTCGTGGGCTTTGGATTTAGACATTCTGGGCTTCATTAGAGATCTTTTGGGCTTGAAATAATCTTCATTTGGGCTCTTATTCAATAATACTCCATTAGCCTACAAATTAAGATAAAAATAGTTATTAGCAGGATATTTATTCATATAAAATAGGTAATTAGGGTATAAATTTGTAATTAAAATGTGATAATCAAATACCCCCACACCTAAACTTTTGCTAGTCCTCTAGCAAAGAAAATAAAAAGAAAACCTAACTCACTTTCGCAGGAATCGCGGTTGTATTTAGCGCATACAACAAGCCTTTAAACCCCTAGGTTACCCTAGTGGACGAGTTGTAGTCTCGTGAGGGTTTACAGTGAATATACCCACAAAATTCAGTCAACTTGCCAATTTAAAGAAGTTAATGAAATAATTAATTCATTTGATATATTCAACCATTCCAATTGAAGTTGGTTAATACTGAAGAAAACGTTTTTATCATAACTCCAATGTAATTTTCTTAAGAAAATCCTTCCATTATAGTTATACAAAACTAAGTTTAACTCAAAATTTAATTTAAAAGTTTTGAAAAGAACACGCTAACTCTTTGTTTTAAACAAACTTCAAGTCTTTTAATCCATTTAATTCTTCAAGAACATATACAAATATAACTATATATAAAAACATGGTTAGTATGAATTTTTTTACTCTTTATTCCTTGGTGGTTTTGTTCTTTTAATCGGCTTTCTAAGTGACCATGTAGTGAGTTTTGGGCCAATGAATCCCAACCCATTGGGCTTAGGTCATTAAGCATAGAAATACTCCTCGGGCTTAATTACTCACCAACTTAGGCTTAGTAAAATAAAACCACCAATGATTTTAAGAGAAATTTTTTTTCTTTTGTTAAGTTAGTATAATATATATATGTGTATATGTATATATATTCTGAACAATATTTGGATCAAGACAACTTGAAAAATTATTTTCAACTCTAAGTTAGGCATGAAAAATTTTTATTACTTTAATTAAAAATCTAAGTTAAAACTTAAGTAAAATATACTACTTTGAAAGTCATTTCTTAAGAAATTTATTTGGAGTTATCATAAAAGGTAAACATGAGTATAGAACTAACTAAGGATTAGAAGACTTAAATTCTATCAAATAGATCAATTATTAATCAACTCTATTAAGTTGGCAAGTGACTATTTTTTTTATGAGAAGAGGAAAAATGACATAAAAAGAAAAAATGGTAAGAAAAAGAGGAAAAATGACTAAGATAAAGAGCAAAATGACTAATTCCCACCCCACATCTAAATTTTGCATTGTCCTCAATGCATATTCTATTATGCACAAAGTAAAACAGATAATAATTGAAGCACTTACATTTGTTCTACTAACTTCAACAATGATAAAAATTCTGCAAATACCTTCAAGATGAGGGGGTGAAGCCAAAATTTATTCTCTCTCTCTTTTTTGAAATAAAGAACAACAAGAAACTCTCACATGAGAGAAGAATAAATTCTTTTTATTATTATGAGACAAAAATAAAAATGTAGAATAAAAGATGAAACATGAGAAGCTCACATTCTACATTAAATCCTACCTTATTGCTAAAAATCTACCCGAAATTTAAAGAATTTCAAAATGATATAATCATCGATGTGCTTAAATTCCAAAAATTTCAGGATTTTTAGTGATGTTTGCAAAGAATGGAAGGTAGGTATTAATGGTTGTATGCTTTTGAACTTAGATTCGTTATTAACAAAAATTTCATCAAAAATAAAATCTTGTTGTTTTCTATTTTCCAAAAATCTAAGTTCATTGACAAAGGGTTCTTCAAATGTTGGCTTCAAGATGCATGTATTCAACATAATTCTCTCATTCTGAAGGACTTGATTATTAACCTGGTTACCTGACTGTTGTGAATGGATTGCATTCACTTGATCTTGAAAAGTTGAACTTTACACCGCGTTCCTTGGATTGGTCACGGGTTGACTCGGAAATGATCCTTTCTCTCTCTCACTTATAGCGCTAGCTAGTTGACCAAGCTGGGTTTCTAATCTAGCTATGGCTTGAGTGTTGGAGTTGAGAATTTGTCCTGTTGATTGCATAAAGGAGTTCATCGTGCTAGATGTTTGAGTCAACAAGTTCGTGGTCTGTGTAGAGGTTTTAATCAAGGCTTCCAAACCCCTTTCCAAAACATTAAGACGTTTCTCAACATTTGAAGGAATATGATTTGTAGATTGATGATGAGGAAACTGATTTGGAAATGACTGATTTGATTATGGAAAATTGGTTTGAGAACTGAAAGAAACTGCGTTGCCCCTAGGGAATTGTTGGTTTGAAGAGGGAGTGAAATTTTAATTTCCCGAGAAATTACCCTGATTCCATGCAAAATTCGGATGATTTCTCCAACCTGGATTATAGGTTGGAGAAAATGGATCATTAATCGGATGCTGGAATGCAGCATTCATCTGTTCTAGAGATTGAGTATTTCCTAAGAGTGGACATTGCTTTGAAGCATGGGCTGTAGAAAGACAGTTATGAAAACCTGAGGTAGAAACTTGATTGATTTGTGCCGGAGCTCGTTCTTTGGTTTCTAAAGTTTCTCACCTGCGTAGAATTGTAGCCATCTTAGCTTCAGAGGCTATGTTTGACTCTAAGGAAGGACCTCTAGAACTGGATTGGGAAACTAATGAATCACAGTGTTCCCACTGCATGGTTTTCTCGGATAAATTCTCTAAAAAGTCCCAAGCTTCACAAGATTTTTCTTCATGAAATCCCTTGACACATTGACTCTAAGGAAGTTTTGAAGAATAATCCAATCCTTCATAAATGATTTGGCATAATCGCCACTTTTCAAGACCATGGTGAGGACATTGGATAAGAAGATCTTTGAATTTATCAAAATACTTCCAAAATGGTTCTCCCGGGATAATTTTAAAATTTTGAATGCTGTTTCTAAGCTTGACTGCTTTGTGGATAGGAAAGAATTTTTCGAAAAACTGCTACAAATTCACCCCAAGTTGAGATGGAATCGTGGGCAAGCTATCTGACCATTTTTGGCTTTGTCCTTAAGGGCAAATGGAATAAATCGGAGTTTGATCGCATCTTCGGTTAAGTCCCTCATCTTGATCATGAGGCAAACTTCTTCAAATTCGAGATGAAAATGTAAGCGCCTTCGGTTTCTACTCCTAGGAATTTGGGAAGCATGTTAATAAAATGCGGTCTAAGTTCGAAATTTGCTCCATTGACCTCGGGAGTTTTATGCAAGAGGGGATTGCATTTCTAGTGGGTAACAAACATCTTGAAGAACAGTGGGTTGGTATTGGCCATTTCGCTTGGTTCAAGAGATGGATCAAAACGAATTAAACGATTGGTATTATCCCTAACCCAAGTTTGCATACACCAAAATCAATTTTTTTATTTTTATGAAAAGGACAAGAGAAAAAGTTAAGAAGATGATGAGAAAAAAGAAAAAGGATAAATTCTCTAAAAGTCCCAAGCTTCACAAGATTTTTCTTCATGAAATCCCTTGACACATTGACTCTAAGGAAGTTTTGAAGAATAATCCAATCCTTCATAAATGATTTGGCATAATCGCCACTTTTCAAGACCATGGTGAGGACATTGGATAAGAAGATCTTTGAATTTATCAAAATACTTCCAAAATGGTTCTCCGGATAATTTTAAAATTTTGAATGCTGTTTCTAAGCTTGACTGCTTTGTGGATAGGAAAGAATTTTTCGAAAAACTGCTACAAATTCACCCCAAGTTGAGATGGAATCGTGGGCAAGCTATCTGACCATTTTTGGCTTTGTCCTTAAGGGCAAATGGAATAAATCGGAGTTTGATCGCATCTTCGGTTAAGTCCCTCATCTTGATCATGAGGCAAACTTCTTCAAATTCGAGATGAAAATGTAAGCGCCTTCGGTTTCTACTCCTAGGAATTTGGGAAGCATGTTAATAAAATACGGTCTAAGTTCGAAATTTGCTCCATTGACCTCGGGAGTTTTATGCAAGAGGGGATTGCATTTCTAGTGGGTAACAAACATCTTGAAGAACAGGTGGGTTGGTATTGGCCATTTCGTTTGGTTCAAGAGATGGATCAAAACGAATTAAACGATTGGTATTATCCCTAACCCAAGTTTGCATACACCAAAATCAATTTTTTTATTTTTATGAAAAAGGACAAGAGAAAAAGTTAAGAAGATGATGAGAAAAAAAAAGAAAAAGGAAAAACTATCTAAAAGCAAATCAAGGCAATCACTTTTCAATCACCCTAACTCTAGGGTTAAGCCTAAACTTGACTTAGACCAGCTCCTAACCAAAAATTCCCTTAGTGAAAAGATCAAAGTTTACTCAGGTAATTAGCCAGGTAAGGATAGTACTAGAGGGAGATCAAAGATCAATTAAGTACCTCTTTCCTTGCGGAGCGCCTTACGCAACCCCTAAACCTTGCCTTAGACACCAATTAATCCAGATAAACTTGGACCGGTTCACTTAAGGATTTCTTGTTCCTTAATGAGCTCGAATCCTTAGGGGCCAACGTCTAATTAAATTTTAAGAGGCTTGGGTAAGTGTAGTGAGGAATTAGTGATTTTTGGGCTAAGGAAAGGGTGATGAAATCCCTCACCTTATCTTGATTAATGGGTTTTGCCCTTAAGATATTTTTCAGTGTGTGCCAAATCAAGATGCTCAACTCACTTGGTGAATTCCTACTATTATATGAAATGTAACCCTAGGAATTAAAAGCAACTAAAAAGGATGCAAAAATAAAAATCTTTTTATTTTTTATTATGGTCGACAATCAAAGAAATGAAGTTTATTAGGGTCGACAAGGGTAAAATTCTTTTTTTTATTTTTGTTTTTGTTTTTTTACCTAATTGTCTCTAATGTGAATGAACTATCTAAATGGTGGAATTGAGAATACTAGAAAGAAGAGTTACCCACGCAATCGCTATCCAAAGCCTCGTTGGAGGCAAATCTTCAATCTTGAATCTTCAACTCTTGATCTTCAAGCTTCAAGTTCCTACACAAAAGAAAACACACAAAATAAGGAACCAAAGTTAATCAAAATCCTACTTATGCACCGTTCCCCGGCAACGGCACCAAAAACTTGATGGGAAATAAATGATTACCTCCTAGAGTTGCAAGTATACAACCTTTATCAAGTTATAGTATTTAAGATTATCGATCCCACGAGGAACGAAAAGTAGGAAGAGTTTTGTTCAAGTTTTGATTCTCAAATTATGCGCGTGACAATTAGGAGTTATTCAAATAAAATGAAAGTGAGAAAATGGTGAAAGTGGTTCGTGAGAGATAAGAGAGAGTGGATTGTGGATTATGTACAATAAAACGAGGAAGACAATGAGAGTGGAGAGATTTAGAAAATGTGTGTGATAAAAACGAGGAAGAAAATGAGTGCGAGGGGGTTTAAAGATGGAAGTGGTAAAGTGAAAATAAAAGAAAATGAGTGTGAGAGAAGGAGGGTGATTGTGATTTGTGTAAATAAAAAGAAAAAGAAATTAAGAGAGGAGAAAGACAACAAATAAAAAATAAGGATAAGAGGAAAATTAAGAATGTAAAGTATGGAAGATTAATTAAAGATATGTGGAATCTAGAGTAGATCCACTTAGCTTATCTCAATCTCATAAGAATGAGTTGGATTTGTTAGCTAGTTTCAAATAATCTCTAGGGATCCCACAAGTATTAGCTCCACACTTAGAAAAGGGGTAATTTCCTAGAGGGTTCTAGCCTCAAGGTGAATTAAAGGAAAGAAAAATCTATTCTAGAAAGTAAATACAAGAATTAAATACATTGCATGAAAGTAAATTGCATGAAAGTAAATTACATGAAATTAAACTGCATGAAAGTAAATCTAAGCTACAAAGCAATTAAATGAACAAGAAAGAAAATGAAAAAGAAATAAAATAGAAACCAACAACTCCTCGATCTTAATCTAATCCTCCTTTGGTCCTTGGATTAGAAGAAGAGAAAGGAAATTGAAGGTGAAAAATTTCATTTATTGTGTAACAAAAGTTACAATTTTGAAAGGTCTTCTCAATTAAGAGTAACCCTCCTCTCCAAATGGAGTTTTACAAAATATTTCACAATCTCAAGCCCTCACTCTACCCTCTATTTATAGATAACAAGAATCTCTCACAACCTTTGGATTTGCCTTGGCCCCAAGTAACACTCACAACCATAGGATTTAGGTTAGCCCTAAACAACCCTCATAGCCATAGGATCTCTCCAAATAATCTGCACCATTGATTTAATCCTTGAGAGATGGGCTTTGTGGGCTTTATTTCTTTTGTATTTAATTCCTTTAAGACTCTTGGGCTTCTCTTAAATGCTCTTGGGCTTCTTAGAATTTAACTTGGCCTTCAAATAATTGAATATATATCACTTATATTCGGATTTCTATCATAACCTGCTGCTGATGATGAAATTTTGAAAATCTGGTAATTTGGATGGCTCCGTCTCGTCGAGATAGGCGATTTTCATATATAATATGTTAAATTCTGCTTCCCGGATTGAGAGATATCGCATTTTCTTTGCGGTTGACCATCCTGAGCACGAATTTGACTTTATTTTTTCCATATTTGATTTGATTCTCAATTGTAAGCCAAGTTATTAATAATTCTGACCAAGAAAGTGATGTGTGTTGAGATTTTGCTTCTAAACTTAGTCGTGGGCTTTGGATTTAGACATTCTGGGCTTCATTAGAGATCTTTTGGGCTTGAAATAATCTTCATTTGGGCTCTTATTCAATAATACTCCATTAGCCTGCAAATTAAGATAAAAATAGTTATTAGCAGGATATTTATTCATATAAAATAGGTAATTAGGGTATAAATTTGTAATTAAAATGTAATAATCAGTGGGCGTTACAGATGTTAACTTTGCAAGATAGAGTCTTTGATCCATGCTTTGATGAGATTTTCATGGGTTTTTTTTAGTATTATGTGATCTCTACATTTGTATGATATTTTTGGATAGTTTTGAGTAGATTGGATAAGAGGTTGTCCCCATTTTTGGTTTAGATTGTGAGCCCTCAAGCTCTAATGGTGTTTAGAAAAAATTGATCATTTGATGTGAAAATTGATGGAGTAGTTTTTTTGTCAAAAGTAGGAAACTTGAATTGAAGTTGGTTTTTTATTTGATTTTGAAGCAAACGTATTGGATCGAAAACATATTAATATTCACAATTTTCAGCACGAGCACATGCGCTCGACCTGTCCAGTGCACGCGCTCAGTGAAATCCTGATAGCAGTTTGGTTTACGGAGTTTGAGCACACATGCTCAAACAATGAACGCACGCGCTCAACGGGCTTTTAAAGATGATTTTTCTATTTTGGATTTCTCAGTCTGCTGTTAGAACATGGCTGACATGGCATCGGGGTGAGCGTACACACACAAACTACGAGCACACACCCTCACTAAAAGAAATCAGATGTTTTCGATTTTAAAAAATTAATCTGTTTGAGCTTGTTTTCATGATTCTTTGATTCCATTCATGAATTATAGTATCAGCTATGTAGTTAAGCTTGTTCTTCCATCTTGAGATTAAGTAGATGATAAAGTAGTTGTTTGGTTATAATTCCTTGTTTATGATTGTTTTATCAAAATCATGATATATCTATGTTTATATATGCGAGTAAAGCTTGCTATGCTATGTTATCACATAGTGTTTTATCGTTTGCTTCTACCACACTATGATGTTATGCCATGACTTGGAATCCATGGACATTATGCATGTTGACCTAGGTTGTACCTTGGACTTTTGTTTGCTCCGTTCGTTATTATGACTTGGCCTTAGGGGAATGTATGATTAGGCACCATAATGTGGTATATACATGATGATGATAATTGCTTGTGTTTGGATATTGGGGCGTGTTCCTCGTGACAGTAAATTAAGAATAGTTTCTATTTGAATCAAGAAAGTTCTCAGTTTTGGGATACACTACGACTGCTAGTAGAGGCTCGTGAACTCCACCACAAAAAACTTAATCAAGTATAAAATATGATAAACTAAGAAAGAGAAAACCAAGAAAGAGATCAAGTATCAATGTGTATCAAGTCATGAATGACTTGTTTTGATATTTGAGGGACATGTTTCATTTACTTTGGAAACCCAATCGGAGGGCGCATCTACATGATTGATGTTCTCTATGAAGAGTTATTTGGGCGTAGTGCATAATATATCACGTATAACCAATTAATGAAAATATTCATTTGGGTAACTAATGGGAGGGAATTTGACATGTCATAGATAATGTGTCGCCGAGGTTGTGCTTGAGCGTTAGTGCTTGTTGAGTCTATGCACATAAACCAAGTAAAAAAAGAAACCAAGTAATGTTCTCGATGGGTACACCAAACACGCATTATCCCGTGAGCTTTCCTTAAATAAGATTAAGTAAAATCTGAGAATAGTTAGATGCACACACTACCTTTGCATCAAACTCAAGGCTTTAGGCGCACTCTCATTGTGATATATGTGTGGTTGTATATCTGGTTTATTTGCTAGTTCTGTTTTATGATCTGGATTTCAAGATGCATGTTTCTTATTCATAAAAGCAAGTAAAATGATAAATTTGTGTAGTCTTTCTTATGTTTATACCAATCATGCTCCATGTTACATGTTACATGTATAATATGTTACATGTGCAGAAATCACTCTTCCATTCTACCAGTTGCTAGACGACTTTCTGACCGTCCTAGTTTTCACAGCAGTAGTAAACCCGGACACTTCATCCTTGCTTTTAGACACCCAAGAGTCTAGTGATCTTTAGTAGATGGGGTTTCCACTAACCAGCTTGTCTAACTATTTATCCAGTTTTTATTCCAGCTTGCTTGTTACCAGACTTTGTTATCTTGGTCTACTTTTTTGCTGTTATGTAGTGACTCTAATGTATTTAGTTGTTTCAGTTGTGATTCCAGACTTGTATGGCCATGCACCCTTGTTATTATGTTTTCTATAAGGATGACATTGATATCAGACTTGTGATATCCTTTATGTTATTCAGTATCTATGAGACTTGTTGTTTACTTTTGTTGAGTGTATTGCTTCTGCTGAGTATTTGTATTGTGTACTTGCTATTTGCTACATTTAAGTTTCCATGTATTTGCGTTTATGTATGATATACAGATCTTTCTGATAGGCTTAAGTATCTACTTTCGGGTGGTGTTTGGCCCAATTGTATATGCTAGCCTAGTCACATGCCTGTCAGGTATTTTTGGGATATGGGGCATGACAGAGCCTACTCCAGCCAATTACCGATACAACTCAATCTTTTCTCAAGGAATGGGAATGGTCTTCGGTCAAGAAATCAGCTATATTCTCATCAGTGTAAATCTTCTATAGCTTCAGCTCCTCCTTCTCAATAGCTTCTCTCAGTCAATAATATCTCATGTCGATGTGTTTTGTATTAGAGTGACATGTAGAATTCTTGCTCAAATCAAGAGCACTCTGACTATTAATGAAAACCTGATATTCATCCTGCTGCAAGCCTAACTCCTGTCAGAGACATTAAATCTTACTTAGCTTTGAGAATTCTATTGGTTATCTATTAGAAATAAAGAATGTGCATCAATAAACCCACAAAGCATCTGGTCGATGCATTAAACTATCAAAGTGAATTCAGAGTCTTTTCTTTTTCCAAAAAAAGAAGTAGGAATGCGACACAACTAGGGTCTGGTATTTGAGCTTCCAATGGATTCGAACCCTTGAGTTTCAGTGTTCTGATTTTATTTTTGTAACAATTAAAATGGGGATATGGAGGTAATTTAATTCTCAAAGCTGCTAAAATTTTAACATAGTTTGGGAAAGGGATAAAGTTGTGGGAAGTAAAAATTTGAGGAATAAATTTAGAATTATGATGATTGATGGGGCAAATTTAAAAACACATACAATTTTAGGGGCACATATCGAAAAAACCATTTAAGAAGTTGAGGCCATGACAATTTTTTAGATTTTGGGTTAGCAGTAAACTATGATAATTACAATATAGTTGATAATCATGATTTAATTAAGAATATAAATATTTAACTATAATTAGTACTTGCTAATTATGGATAGCTTTAATTTAATGAGGATTCTTATGTGAATATGGAATTAGGTGTCCATTGTCATCTTCTACTATGACACATGAAATTTTTGTGTCTTTAGGAGCACCGCAAATTTATCATTATATACAAAGAAGGGATTAACAATATATTAGCAATAATAATATAATAATAATAATAATGTTAGATTATATAATAGGTAACAATAACATATTTACATACAAAAATAATAAATATATTATTATTTGAAAATAATATGTAATACTTACAATATAAGATATAACAAATGTAATATAATATTATAATATATTATATTATAGGATTATTTGCTTGTATACCCCAAATGTTCTATATTTGCATATTTACCCCCAAATCTTCATTATGGAGTTAGTACACCCTCTAACAGTTTAACTTAAGGAATATTTCTAGAATATTCCATAGTTTTCTGTTAACTTATTAGATAATATTATGGAGTTAATACTTTTGACTGACTGTATATGTATATAGACCATAGATTATTTTACTTTCTCACATGAAATAATATTTGACGCTTAATAGTTTTAATTACTACTTTTAATATTTTATAGAAAGAGAAGTTGTGATAACATTTATTTATTTATCTACATGATACTACCATCTCAATTCCTATCTTTTACTCTAGATTTATTCTAAGTTTATGTATCAAATTATTAACTAAGTCAACAATTTATATGTTTCAATTAAGATAATTGTAGTTTGTCACTTGGACACGATTTACCGAATGACAAATAATACTTATATCTATAAAACTATTAGTAATTATGTTACAATTTCTAAATTAAATATAATTTTAATAGTAAAATATATTTATAAAAATTAAGGCCCTTGATATTTGACCACATGCAAGGCACATGCATCTTACCTAGTAATCAACAAAAGACTAGGTGTCATGTTTGTAGAAATAACTTGAGTACCTAGTAGAATAGAGAAAATCAACAACTTCGTTGACCTCTTTGATCTTAGGCCTAGTGCTAGAGAAGAGAAAAGTGGTGAAAAAAATATCGTAAAAAAGGAACAGTGGAAGAAAAACAACTCGCGAAAGAGGATAATGCAGTGAAACAATAATGTAGCAAAAAAGAAGATCGGAAGAGAGGATATGGTGATTTTTGTAAACAAAAAAAATCTTAATCCCCCTATATACTAAATACGAGTATTATAAAGGTGGAAGTGTGGTGAGTTTAGTTTAGTCCCTCTTTTGGATATTATAAGTAATCCCTACTTTAAAATAGTTTGGACAAGTTAAAAAAGAATAGTGATAGCTAGACTACATTGTACAAACTACTCTCAAACTACTATGCCGAATAGTGTAGAGTCCTTGATGATTCATCAACTTTGATAGCAATCAAAGTTGAAAAGACCCCACAGTTTTGTGTGTAGTAGTGTAAGAGTAGTTTGAAGAGTGTAGTTAATTAGAATTATTTATTAAAAACAAACAATAGTTTAAATGGTGAGTTCAGATTATTTTAAAATAGTACCTTCATTATCCAAAAATAAACATGGCCTAAGAGGTTAGAAGGTGAATAGAGGTAGGTTTAATTTTTTTAAGGCTAAATAGCACTTATATGCCCTATTGTTTCATCTACTTTTCACTTATATACCCCTATTTGTATTTGGCAGCAAGAAAATATCCTAAAGTTTTCTAAATTTACACTTATATACTCTCAATTATTTTTGGTAGCACTTATATACCCTAAAATTTTTAAATCTAGCATTTAAATACCCTCAAGTGCATAATTCAAGGTATTTATGTGCAAAATTTTAAAACTTTAGGGTATTTAAGTGCTGCCCAAAAAAGTGAGGGGCATATAAGTGCAAGTTTAAAAAATTTTAGGGTATTTTTTGGGTAACAAATACAATTTGGGATATATAAGTGAAAAGCAGGTGAAACAATAGTGTATATAAGTGCTATTTAGCCTTTTTTTTCAAAATCAATTTTGATAGTCAAGTTTGTGCACACAATCTTGGAGACTGCCGTGGCCATATTCTTGCATTGAGTTTGCATTGTTTGCCAAAGAGCTCTTGTTAATTACGGATGCCTTTCTGTGGTTGTACAACTTTAAGAATGACAATGACAATACACGAAAGTTGGTTCCAGACTCTCTTCCAATTCGACCACGATGCCGCGGAGGAGCCAGAGCTGGTTGATTCAAGATTTTTGCGTATTATTTTAGGTTTGGGTATGATCAGAAAAAGTGATCGTAGAAGAGAAATTTGTATTAAGTTTGGGTTTGGCTTTATATTTAACTCGGATTTTGAAACAGGTATGAATCTTAATGTTAAGGGTAATTGGAAGAACACGCCAAACTGTAAAGTTTCAAGAAAATATTCCTCACTTGGGTTAATTTTAGAAAACCCCACTGCAAGGACACGCCAAACTGTAAAGTTTCAATAAAATATTCTTAACTTGGGATTTTAAAAAAAACCCCTTCAACTATGGGCTTGTCTCAGAAAACCCCCTTTAACTATTTTAACTTTATAAAACCGCCCTCAATTTTGAGGGTGTTGTAGATAACTCCCGTCAACTTTCAAAATATGAGCAAACCCCCCTTAACTATGTGGTGTCTCAGAAAACCCTTATATTTTTTCTAAAACAACCCCCCTAATATCATTAATTTAAAATATGCAATGACTAAAATACCATTGGTTGAAAAATTCATTTATGCTTAAAACACAACTCCATCAAAATATTAGACTTTAATTCGATGGATTTTGATGAGAAAACTAACCTTTAAAAAAATCAAAAATTTCAATTGTTTAGGATGTTGCAAGCATGGATAAGTAGAAAATAAAAGAAGTTTAATGTCTCAAAAAGAAAGAAAAGCTTAGATTCACACATGCACCTAGCAATAGAGATGGAGGAAGAAGAAGAGGGAGAAAATAAAACGAAATGTATTTTTAACCAAAAAATAAAAAATAAACAATATGGTAAACTTTTAATGTCTTAGGGATAGTGTGGTTATTTTAAATTATTTATTCCTTTAGATTTTAATTATAAAAATAAAAAATAAACAATATGGTAAACTTTTAATGTCTTAGGGATAGTGTGGTTATTTTAAATTATTTATTCCTTTAGATTTTAATTATATTAGTTTAAGGGGTGTTGATGCTATCGATCACACAGTCAATTAATTAAGTTATAAAATGATTAGTGTCCTCTAACTCCTCTAGATATCCGAGCCTGAAATTCCCTGAGATGTCATGCACATATTACAAATCGTGAGAGGTTGGGGTTGAATCCCCGGTGGTTCCTCCGACGATCAAGTTAGTGAATAATCTTGAGTGGGAAAATAGAGATTGAACTGAGCTTTCTTAAATATAGGTTCAGATTGCATAGAAATTGCTTACCTCTATATGTAAACAGCTCCCCTATTTATAGCAATGATCAGTGGGTAGTTTGGTAACTCCGGCCGGGTGTGAACTGGCGGCTGAGTCAGCATTTAATTTACATGTGTCGGTCGGCGAGTGGAAGGAGGTCACTTCGACCAGGCATGGGTCGGCGGCTGAATCAGATTCGCCTTTACAAATATCGCCAGCTAAGTGGATGAGGTCGTGTCGGCATTTAATGCGAAGTGATAGGGGGCACATGGTACGACGTGTCTTAAAGATCTATGAGCTTAGAGAATTGATGGCTCTGATCTTACATTCAATACGGTGATGACTCATAGCTAGCGGGAAGCTCGAGGCACGTCATCGTCTTCCTATCCTAGGTGGCATGTCGAGAGGTCCCGCCTTTTGAGTCAGATTCGCAAAATGTCAACCAACCAGTCAAGCGGGTGGTCCATGGAGTCGTTACATTCGAAGAGGTCGACTCGTATCGTCTTTTGAGTCGTTCTCGTAAGATGCCGGCAAAGGAATGGTCGAGTGGGCTGTTTGTCGAATGCAACGACTCCATGGACGACCCGCTTGATTGGCTGGTCGACATCTTGCGAATCCGACTCAAAAGGCGGGACCTCTCGACATGCCGCCTAGGATAGGAAGACAACGATGTGCCTCAAGCTTCCCGCTAGCGATGAGTCATCACCACATTGAATGTAAGACCAGAGCCATCAATTCTCTAAGCTCATAGATCTTTAAGACACGTTGTACCACGTGTCCCCTGTCACTTCGCATTAAACGTCGACACCTCTTTCACTTAGCTGGCGACATTTGTAAAGGCGAATCTGACTCAGCCGCAGACCCATCCCTGGATGAAGTGACCCCCTTTCACTCGCCGGCCGACACCTGTAAATTAAATGCTGACTCAGCCGCCAGTTCACACTTGGCCGGAGTTACCAAACTACCCCCTGATCATTGCTATAAATAGGAGAGTTGTTTACAGATAGGGGTAAGCAATTTCTATGCAATCTGAACCTATATTTAAGAACGATCAGTTCAATCTCTATTTCCCCACTCAAGATTATTCACTAACTTGATCGTCGGAGGAACCACCGGGGATCCAACCCCAACCTCTCATGATTTGTGATATGCGCAGGACATCTCAAAGAATTTCAGGCTCGGACATCTAGAGGAGTTAGAGGACCGTAATCATTTTATAACTTAATTCATTGACTGTGTGATTCATAGCATCAACATTTTGGCGCCCACCGTGGGGCCTTCTTTCTCCTCTAAATAGCGATGTCTGGTCGTGATCAGCACCCTGGATCATCTGCTTGCCATTCCCCAAATAGCCAACAAACTGGTTGTCACTCAAGCCCAGTTAGAAGAATCCACCCGGCGAATCACTCAGTCTTTCCAGCAACAGTTCAATGCATTTTCCCATGAGCTTCTCAGCCGCCTCACTCCGCAACAACTCCAGATGACTCTTCTTCAACCTCTATCGGAGCAACAGCGGGACGTCCCCCCTTCCCCCGAGCGTGTGGATCATCATGCTCAGCAGCAGAGCTACGGTGACCGTCCGTCCCCACAGCCACGCCAGCAGGCCCATTTCGAGGAGCCCCTTCGGCAACCCTCGCCTCGTAGGGAAGGAACGGGAGAGAGTTCTAGTCTAGAGAGGGGCTGTCAAGAGCGCACCGCAAGGACATCTCGGGCCCCTTAGCCTCAGCATGTAGTCCCTCGTCCCTCAGCGACCATTGAGGTATCCGGATACGATCGGTCTTATTGACCCATCACCGAAGCCATTGGAGGTAATACTCCCCTCACGGACGACATCATGAAGGCCTCCTGCGAGAAATTCAAGATGCCGCAGGTGGAGAAGTACAAAGGAGAAGGAGACCCAGCCGAGCATGTTTAAAATTATTATGATATAATGAGCATGCTGCAAGCGCCTGAAACCATCATTTGTAGATGCTTCCCCATCACTTTGACGGGGAGCGCCAAACTCTGGTGGAATGCTCTGGAGAAGAAGTCCATCGGGAGTTTTGAGCAACTCAGCCAGAAGTTTGTGCATCACTTCTTAGCTGACACCAAGCAGAAGCTGCCTCTGCATGTCCTGATATAGATGAGGCAAGAACCCGGAGAGAGCCTCCGAAAATATATCAAGCGGTTCCAGGCAAAGAGACTGGAGGTTGACGACCCTGGAAGCCAGATCACCATGTCCGCCATTGTGGTCGGCTTATTAGATAATGAGCTGGCCGACTCTCTTGCCAAGAAGCGAGTCACTAGCTATGAACAGCTGATGGCCAAAGCTTATGGGTATATGGATATGGAAGATGCCCAGGAGTACAAGGCTATGGCCAGGGCAGCCGAAGCGGCAATGGCAGTAGCGACGGCAACAGTAGCAGCGACAACATCAACCGGGGGTTAAGTGAGAATTGTTGAGGGGGTGAAAGTTGAGGGGGCTTATCTACGACAAACCCCATAATTGAGGGGATTTTTATAATTTAAAATAGTTGAGGGGGGTTTTCTGAGATGACCTCCACAATTGTGGGGGGTTTTCTAAAATTAACTCCTACTAAAATAGCAGCGTACCGCTAGACTAATTTCAAATAAATTGTACAATTAGGAGGAGCTAATAGAAATTTCCACGATCTGAGGGACTTAGTTCGAAATAGGGAAGCTGCAGCCCCTCATCCTCGCGCGACAGTTATGCGACGACAAAATCTAATCAAAACTGACTTAATCCCATCGTTATCCTCTAACTTACCAAATTTGAACATACAATAATACTATTAATGGGATTAACATCCCCCCTGTTTTCACTCTCAGCATGCTAAAAATCACCGCCCCTCCTTTACCCCCTCATCGTCATCATCAGGGCGCGCGACCCAAATTCTCGAGCGATCGGAATCGGCCGGCGGCCGAAAACCTAGGATTAGGGTTACTGCGGGATCTCGTGAGGAGGATCAAAGGGGAGAAGAAGATGAAGGGGCTTTTCAAGTCGAAACCTCGGACGCCGGTGGAGCTCGTGAGGCAGACGAGGGAGCTTCTGATCTACCTCGATCGGAGCCCGGCGGCGGCCTCTAGCTCTAAGGAGAGCAAGCGGGAGGAGAAGGTTCGTTGACGATTTGATTTGTTTTGGTTTTGTTGGTTTTTGATTTGGTAGTTGGTGGAAAATTTAGGCTTTTGATTGGGATTGTTGTGGGTTATTTGGGGCTTTAATTTTATTTTTGAGGTGACATTTGATTTGTTTTGGATTTGGTGGTTTTGATTGGATTCTCGGTGAAATCTAGATTTTTTATTGGGACTCTCGTTGCTTGATTGAAGTTAGATTTTTTTTTTTTTTTTTGGGAGTGAAATTGGGAATGTGTTTTGAAGGGAGGATAGATCTCTTTTGTTGATATTTTGGCATTGTATATGTAGTTTTTGGCATAGTTATTCTTCAAAATTTATGTGTTTTATATGATTAACTGATGCCTTATTCGGAATTATGCTGAAAATTAGGATATTGACTGCGATTGTCCTTGATTGTTGGGTTTCTTGATGGATTTGATTGTAGACTTTGGTTGATTGAATTTTATTATTTATATTTGTTTTGAAGTGAAATTGCGAATATGAGCTTGAGGAGGAGTGGTCCTTGTTTTTCACTGCATATTTGTGACATTATAAAATTAATTTTTAGCATAATTATTCTTCAAAGTTTCAATCTTTTGGTCTAATTGAGTTATGTCTTATTCACATTTCCGTATTCAAATTTCTGCTTGAAAAGTGTCCGGTTTTAATTGAGTGAAGATGCAAATGTTTGGCCTTGATGTGGATCGATTTTGCTTCTGCATTCTCAGGTGATGATATTTAGGGCTTGATTTGTTGCTTTAATGTCGGATTGAGATTTTAGCTGTTTGTTTGGGCTCTGGGTGCTTTCTGTTCCTAATTTTTTAAATAATGATAACCTTTCAGTTGATTTGATTTTTTTTTCTTATATCTCAATTATGAACATGAACTGAGGACATGATAGAATATTAAGTTTTCTTTCCCTTTTTCACAACTGGTATATTTTTTAATTTTATTTTCTGTTGTGTTTTTTAGCTAGTTAATTTCAATTGTTCGAAGGCCTTCATGGATAGTTTAAAGGCTGTGGAAGTTCAACCTGTAAATGGGGGTCTTTACGCCATGTAATGAGCGTGATCTTCAACATTTGTTTGTGTTGTGAAAATAGTTGTGGATGAATACTATGTTACTGAGTGAGATCGAGATGTGCAAATGTGCTTTAAGAGTATATCATGTCCCCTCGGAAAATATTTCTCCTTGCAACATAATGGTACGATCTACCATCCTGGATTTAACAATCACGTGCTCCTGCAAGCGTGCTATCACAAAGCAGAAGCCCTCGAATAGCTCAATTTTGTTTATTCCCAAAGACTTGGGAAGAAGGGAGCAAAGAGTAGAAATGAGGAAGGTGACTTATTTTCTATTGTGTTTCTAAGGTGTAGATTCTCTTAGGAAGGGGAAAAATCGTTAATAAAAAACACATTTATAGGGCAAAGATAGAATGAAAATCAAACGGATTATGCATAACTTCTAGGTTTCAAAATATAAATAGCAAAACTAAGCTTATTCGGGCTCACACCCTCTAAGCCTCTGATCTTGGATTTGCACCCACACTGTACACAACATGCGTGGCAACATTCTCGGTTAATTGGTTTTCCATCAAGTTTCCTAAATCTTTCCATGTGGCTCCATGGCCTTGTGCTCATGTGAGCCGCACATATCTTAGATCCAATCAGCCCGTTACGTGGAAGAGAACCAATGTAAACACGAGGAAGATTTGTCATTATACTTTATGTGACTAAAGTAGTTCGCTAGGATTTTGAAATGCCCCAATAATCCCTCACTATGTCAAAGTTCAAGGAAGAAGAATCAAATGGAGAAAAAAGTAAGAGAACCTAATGCCTCTAGTGGTGACTGTTGTTCTCTGATTAGGAGTTTTAACATAAAAGAAGTAAATTCACATGCCACCATCTAACGTAAGGGTACCCCATAGTTTTCATTAAAATCTAAAATAAAATGCAATTGTAAAATATAGGGAAAAACCTAAATAAGGATTTGCAATTTTTGTGGGTGTTATCTCTTAGAAGCGTGTTGATTTGCGACTCTTCTAGATGTCTTGGCCTTTTAGCTTGACGTTATAAGAAACATAAATTGAAAATAACAAATTAAAAAAGAGAAAGCAAGTAAAGAAAAGTAAATATAAGCAGGAAAAATAGGAGTTTTAATGACAATGTAATATATTCACATGTCAGCATCCAGCACAAGGGTAGCTAATAGTTTTGGTTAAAAACTAGAATACAAACAGAAATATAATGAAGAGCCTAAGTTAAGGTGATATCATTATAAGGATAAGATTGTAATTTATGGAAAGGGTGTGGATATGTGACTCATCTAGACGTCTCAATTCTTTAGCTTGACGTTAATAGCGAAAGGTGAAAATGAAAAAAAAAATACAAGAGAAAATGACGGAAAAAAACGTAAAAGAAGTGAAGAATACTTAGGAGTTTTGAATAAAAATATTTCATTTAAGCATCCAATACTGGTGTAGTCCACATTCTAGTATCTAATGAATGGTTAGGAGTTTTGACATAAAAGGCAACAGATTCACATTCTTGTAGGTGCAAAAAAAGTATACATATCCTGGAGTTTATCCGTATCCGTTAGGATACAGACATGGTTACTAAATATCTATATTCGCTAGGATATGGTTACGGATATGGATATATAGTGAAATATCTGTATCCGAAATTTTCAAATATGTGTTTTAAAATTATTTTAAACAGTAGATTAATGGATTTGAGGTTGATTTTGATGATCAAGAATCTAGTCTTAGCTTTTCAGGTATAATGGATATATTAATGAACTCTCTTTTATCAATGAACAATATATTTTTTTCAATATTATTTGATTTTCGCATATCTGTTTGTTGTCTGCATGTATGTCCATATTCATATTCGATTTTAGAGATATGGATATGAGTTTTCCTTATCGAGGCATATCCATATCCCTTCGTGATTGTTAAAGGATACAGATATAGTAAGTATCATATCCGAGATGTATTCGAACCGCTTGTTCCCCTAATTTAATGAAGGGATAGCCCACAATTTTGGTTAAAAATTAAAACAAAATACAAAAGAAAAAAATATACTCCAAATAAGATTTTAGTATTCTGAGCATAATATTGTTATCTGTGAGAAAGAAGTGGATCTGCGACTCATCTAGGCGTCTCAGTCTTTTAATTCAACGTTAAAAACAAAATATATTGAAAATTAAAAAAATGTAGGAGAGAAAACAAACAAATAAATGTAAAGTAGAAGAGAATACTTATTAGTTTTCACATAAATGGAATAGATTCACGTATCAGCATCCAACATAGGGCAACCCACAGTTTTGCTTAAAAAACTAAAATAAAATACAAGTGGAAATATAAAGAAGAGGCAAAATGAGATTTTATCATTTTGAGAATATACTGTAATCTCTAAGAAGAATTTGATTGCGACTCATCTAGACGTTGAAAGCAACAATGAAAAAAATAAAAGAGGAGCAAATAAAGAAGCAGAAAAGACGTCTAGATGAATTAAAGTTCCACATGCTTCCCACAAATTATAATTTAATCCTAGAACTGGTAAATTCTTATTTAGACTATTTTCTATATTTTTCGGTCTAAATTTTAGTTTAGTTCTTAAGTAAACCTACAGCCTGCTCTTGCTTTAGATGGTGGCCTGTGGGCTCCTCTTGCATTAGATGGTGGCATGCGGATGTGTTCCCTTTATGCCAAAAATCCTAATTGGTCTCTTGCGCTTTTCTTTCTTTTCTTTTCTTTTCTCTTTACTTTTTTCATTTTCAATTTCATTTGCTTTTATCATGAGCTAAAAGGCCAGACTTCAAGATGGATTACAGATCCACTCCACATGCTTCCAAAGATTTGAATATGATTCTCAAAATTGTAACATCTTATTGTCCTCTTTTCTATTTTTTATCCATTTGTGTTTTATTTTAGTTTTTCATCAAGGCTATCTTTGCAATGAATGCTAGCATCTGAATCTATTTCTTTTATGTCAAAACTACTAATTATTCTTGGCTACTTCCACATTTCTTGAATTGATTTTCTCTTTACTTTTTATTTTAATTTTCAATTTCCTTTTCATTTAGCATTGAACTAAAATGCTGAGATCATCTAGATCAGTCACAAGACCACATGTTTCTTAAAGATTACAGTATTATCCTAAAAATGGATATCTCGTTTGGACTTTTCTCTATATTTCTCATTTGTGTTTTATTTTAGTTTTTAACCAAAACTATGGACTATCAGTGTTTGATTCTGAAATGTGAATCTTTTTATCTTATATCAAAAATCTTAATTGTTCTTTGTTTCTTTTTAATTTTTAAGCTCTATATTATGAACTTGAATTGAGGAATAGGAATGCATAATTTAGTGTTTTCACTCTGTTGATAACTGTCACATGTTTGCATGTCTTTGATTATTTAAAAGTAAAATTACAAGGAACCCCTTCATCTATGCCTACTTTTCCAAGATCCCTTCATCTTTAAGTTCAAACACCACCAAAAAAAAAAAAAAAGAAAAGAAAAGAAAAGAACAGTTGATCTATGATAATTATTAAAATCCATAGTTCTTTAATAGCTTTAGGCTATACTTGTGATGCATGTGAGGAAGAATTAAGTTTAAATTTCAAAAGGGTTGTATGAATTAAACATGCTTTCTGGAATTTAAGTTATCTTCATACATGCATCACCAGATTACCCTAAAACTATTAAAACCTAAGAATGTTGACGACTACCATATGTCAAGGGGTTTTCTGTTGGTGCTACCATAGGTCAAGGGTTTTTTGTTAAATGTAAGAGATGAGTAAGTTTCTTGAAAAATTGGGTATAAATGATGATGGTTTCCTTAATTCACACTATTTTGTTTACTCTTTCATAATGTAAGTTTTTTTAGAAACATGAGATTTTTTTTCTCATCACTTACTATTAATTTCTCTTACAGATGGCAGAACTAAGTAAACTCATTCGTGAGATGAAGGATGTTCTTTATGGAAAAGGCGAATCAGAACCGGTTCCTGAAGCCTGTGCACAGTTGACTCAGGAGTTCTTTAGAGAAAATACTTTCCGCCTGCTAATTATATGCCTTCCTAAACTGAATCTAGAGGTAACTCAACAAGCTTGTTCAGGGTTATGTATATTTGAGTTCAACACCAAATACACGTTTGTCTCTTCTTTTGCTGTCTGTTTCGGTTGTTCATTGTTTGTTATATCTATTGTACAATATTGATTTTTCAGCTCTGCTAGTTAATATATCTATCCAACATATTGACTCTGTTAAGCATGGTTCAATGGATTTGTATAGGCTTGTAAAGATGCTACCCAAATTGTTGCAAATTTGCAAAGGCAACAAGTTCACTCTCGGCTCATTGCGTCTGATTACTTGGAAAAAAATAAAGATCTTATGGATATTTTGATATCCGGGTAAGTTTTAGTGTTAAGAAATTCCAGTTGGATTTAATACTTCGAAACAATTTCTTATTTGTTCTGGCCTTTTACAATTGGGACTATGTCATCGTGTTCTGCCTCAAGAACAGCGAATTCTCCTGCCAGTATGACCTTAACTGATTAAGTGGGGCTGGCTAAGCTTCCAGTCTTGATTATCTTGAAGAAATTAGCTTTGTAACAATATAATTTTGTTAGGTATGGTTGTTCTGTTGTTTAAATCTTTGTTAGATCATTTCATTTAGAAGTGTGCACAAATAACCATAATGGATAGGTCAACATGGTATCATTATTCGTTTATTTGCGAATTCTATCTAATTTATGCTTGTTATAAGAGGCTCCTGATTATGATTTATGCTAATTGTGATGGTTATATGTTCTAGACCTTTCCCAAATCTAGCCTTATGCAAATATGAAGTGTCTGTACAGAAGATTTTGAATATTCAGCAATTTAAGTGCTTCTGAATGCAATTGTGATTCAAATATATAAGCATAGATGTGGCTCCATTCAATAAAAGAATTATGCTTTCGACTTATAACTCAGTGTACTTGTGTATCAAAAATATATCTATACACTATAGAGCTTAGATCATACATTATTTAATTAAAGTATTTAGGAAAAAGTATATCGAAAATTCTTGTTCACGGGCACAGGCAAGCAACACAACACTGAATTATGTTTGCTCCTTTTATTTTGAGATATTATTTCCATTTTGTTGGCCAGCTATATAATCTGCGTTTGCTCTTTTTTGCTACTTCAATTCCTCGCTTGTCAGAGCAATTTCCTCATTTGTGCATTGCATGATTCAGCATACATGTGTGTTGCAGGTATGAAGATATGGATGTTGCCCTACATTATGGCTTTATGTTGAGGGAGTGCATTCGGCACCAAAGTATAGCAAAGTAATTCTTGTGGATAAGAGTATCTTTAGCTAGTTCTTCTGCACCTCATATTTAAGGGATGTCCATCCTCTTTACTGTTTTATTATGCATACTGAGAGAGTGATTACCGATAGCATGGAGATTTACTGCATAAATTGCCTCTTATTTCTCTGAAATATGTAGGGTTACTGGACTAATATTTACTAATCCTATAATTGATTAGACTTACCTTAAGATATAGATCTAATGTGATTAGTTTAAGGACATTCTCTTTTAACAACAGCTTTCTGGCATCACTGTTCAGTAGGACATTCTCTTTTATCCAACTTCTGATAAGTGAGATTGACATTTCCTAGGTACAGGTACAACATAATCCTGCATGCCTACTCTTGGAAACTGACGTGTTTTGTCTTCTGATCCATGACGATAGCATAAAACATACCGTTGTCGAAAATTATCAAAAGAGTTTGTTCTTCAAGTAATATAATTTACTTTGTACATTGACTATTGCAATCACACAATTAAGATAAACCATAGAAGAAAAGGAGGAACATGTGTTGATAGGTTTTGGTGAAAACCATTTGGTCTCAGTGCACTTAGTTTTGGAGGAATATGGAACAACTATAACAAGTGCAAATTAGAGCGAACACAATGTTATCATATGAGTATAAAGAGAGACAGATTTATATTATTCAGAAGGCTATGTGAGTGACAATGTAAAAGGAAGAATATATAAGCATAGATGTGGCTCCATTCAATAAAAGAATTATGCTTTCGACTTATAACTCAGTGTACTTGTGTATCAAAAATATATCTATACACTATAGAGCTTAGATCATACATTATTTAATTAAAGTATTTAGGAAAAAGTATATCGAAAATTCTTGTTCACGGGCACAGGCAAGCAACACAACACTGAATTATGTTTGCTCCTTTTATTTTGAGATATTATTTCCATTTTGTTGGCCAGCTATATAATCTGCGTTTGCTCTTTTTTGCTACTTCAATTCCTCGTTTGTCAGAGCAATTTCCTCATTTGTGCATTGCATGATTCAGCATACATGTGTGTTGCAGGTATGAAGATATGGATGTTGCCCTACATTATGGCTTTATGTTGAGGGAGTGCATTCGGCACCAAAGTATAGCAAAGTAATTCTTGTGGATAAGAGTATCTTTAGCTAGTTCTTCTGCACCTCATATTTAAGGGATGTCCATCCTCTTTACTGTTTTATTATGCATACTGAGAGAGTGATTACCGATAGCATGGAGATTTACTGCATAAATTGCCTCTTATTTCTCTGAAATATGTAGGGTTACTGGACTAATATTTACTAATCCTATAATTGATTAGACTTACCTTAAGATATAGATCTAATGTGATTAGTTTAAGGACATTCTCTTTTAACAACAGCTTTCTGGCATCACTGTTCAGTAGGACATTCTCTTTTATCCAACTTCTGATAAGTGAGATTGACATTTCCTAGGTACAGGTACAACATAATCCTGCATGCCTACTCTTGGAAACTGACGTGTTTTGTCTTCTGATCCATGACGATAGCATAAAACATACCGTTGTCGAAAATTATCAAAAGAGTTTGTTCTTCAAGTAATATAATTTACTTTGTACATTGACTATTGCAATCACACAATTAAGATAAACCATAGAAGAAAAGGAGGAACATGTGTTGATAGGTTTTGGTGAAAACCATTTGGTCTCAGTGCACTTAGTTTTGGAGGAATATGGAACAACTATAACAAGTGCAAATTAGAGCGAACACAATGTTATCATATGAGTATAAAGAGAGACAGATTTATATTATTCAGAAGGCTATGTGAGTGACAATGTAAAAAGGAAGAATTTATATGATAAGGTGGTCACTTACTTGCATGGTAACTTTTTTTTTGAGCCTTCAGCGACCGTACAAGTAACTAATTCCTGTTCTGTACATGTGTTTTATTCTACCTTTCGCGAGCAGTAAAATATTTTCCATGCTTATGCTACAATTAAATTTCTGAAAGAGGGATGAGCATTTTGTAGTAATTGGTATACAGCATGTGGATGCACAGTACAACAATGTCATGTACCTTATGTTAGCAAAGAATTCCTTGTACACTTGTTTGATGCCGACTTATGAAATAGGCTCGCTTCCTACTTGATTATATTGAAATTAGACGTATGGCATGTGGCTCTTCTTGGCTAATTTTTTACTGCTTAATCTACAACATGTGTACAAAATTGGCATCCTGCAAGGTCATTACATGTTAGGATGTGACATGTTTTGCCAAATACATTGCTTATTGGCACTAATTACGTCACGGTGGCAATTTAAAGGACTGGTAATTGACTTTATTTTTAGTAGTAGGATGTCTGGAAGCTGCATATTATAATGTTATGTGTAACGGTAGTCTTTCTGGCTAATCATCTTTAACTTACTTTTGTTTAAAGCTCTTCATAAATGTAATCTTTTATTCATATGTTAAAGTTTGTGAAAATTGCTCAAAGGTCTGTTCTGGTCTTCGTATTGTGCAGAACTTCAGTTGCAAACATATTACTTTTTTTATTATTAAAAACATTATCCGACCTCCGTCCTTTTGCAGGTATGTTTTAGAGTCTGAGCACATGAAAAAGTTTTTCGATTATATACAAATTCCAAATTTTGACATAGCATCAGATGCTTCTTCGACATTTAAGGTTAATATGACTCCTCAATATTTTGTATTCATTATTGTGCTGGGTCTTGCTTGGCACTGAATAAATTTCTTAAGAGTTATTCTTTGTTAGATTATAGTTGCATATCATTCTAGTAGTTAAGTAGTCTTCTATGTGTTGCCTTTTTATTGCTTGGTTTTGATTGCCTTGTATTCATGTTTGGAATTCGCTTAAGTGGTGAAAGTATTTTTCTATTGCAGGAGCTTTTGACAAGACATAAATCCACTGTTGCCGAGTTTCTTTCTAGAAACTATGATTGGGTAAGTGATAACCTTTTTCTTTTCTTCTATGTTTGATTTATTTGTTGTATTCGCATTGTCTGGGAATTTTCTGCTATTAAGACAAACGCTGGACTGAGAAGTAAGATGAAAGTGTGTTCTAATTTTTTTGGTCAAGGCAAATCCTTTGCTCTTCTTATCTCTTATTCCTCGGGGCTACAATGGTTCTGGTTAGAATCTGATATCATCCTGTTCATGAACAGGAGAACTAATAATTGTTTCATGTATTGGTCAAGTGGGGATGGATCGGTCAGGATCTAATCAAATTTTTTTTTCTTTTTTACTCCCTGACATAAAATTAGAAAAAGGGCATGGATGAAGTCCTTATGCAATTCTCGAGGCAAGTTACTTTTTTTTTAAGTGAAAGAGGCTTTCAGAGCAGTAGTTTTCTGCTCACTTTGGGAGTGTAAAAGAAGTGAGAATTCTTGTTGAATCAAATAGGACTCAATATTCGAAGAAAAATTGAAGATTGGATCATAGACGATTACCAATTTGGGACAACTGGATGGATGAATGTCATGAGCTGGAGGTCATGGATTATCATAGGACTGGAGACTTGAATTGAGAGGGAGAAGAAGAATGAGGAAACCATTTAGGGTTTGATTGAGGGTATTCCATGATAATGGGTTACTGGGTCTGACTTTAATTCTGTTGGTCTGAATTCACATGTTATGAGAACATGAACCCGGTCATGTTGGTCTGGCATTTTAGCTTTTGTTATTATTTCTCAGCGTTCAAATCCTTTTTCTAGTTGTTAATTTGTTTTCTAAATAAAATTAATTAAAAGGTTGAGTTGGTCCAAGACTCCAAGGTCTTGAAGCTGTACCTGACATTTTTATTTATCTGGTTATCAGTTTGACTTAATTAAGAAGTGTCTGTTTAGAGGTAGCTGAATCCCTCTTGCTTAGGATTAGCTCCGATTGGCAGTCAAATCACCCTATGTGTTCCTCTAGGTTTATTAATTATCATGTGCAAATTTTTCTTTTGGGCCTTTCACATTAATAGTCTCGAAACTTCAAAATAGCGAGCACTTAACCAGCTGTTTGATTGGACGATTTGCTGAAATTATCTTTGCTGTTACTTCTAGCATCTTTTCTGCTATTAGATGTGCTGGATATGTCGCATTGGCTGTTTGCTTGTCTGTGTAATAGTAGCAAGATAATTTTTGTATAGGACAATGCTAAAATGACCATATTCTCATTGCTATTCCAGGAACAGGTTTAGGCGGAAAAATATGCTACACATAAATAAAATAAAAACTTGATTTTACAATTGAATAGAATTTAGGCATAGACCCTACCATGTCTTTTTGCAATACTTTCTTGGTGCGACATTTGAATAGCATTTAGGCTGTAGATGATCTGTAGCGGATGTTTATCAATTTGGATGCGAATTCCACAAAATCTTATAGGCAGACAAAATATAACTTTTTACGAAATCCAAAATTCACAACAAAGAACTACAAACTTAATTAGTTCTTACACACCCAATCTCATAATATAGAAAGATGCAAGCTCTAGGAAATTAAACCATTGACGGAGAGACACTGAGAGAAATCATTTACAATCATTCAAGAAAGTGACAAACTTCATAACTAATCAAAGAAATAATAATTGTCTATCTAAAGTAAAACTTCAAGCTCAAATATTTAAAGGCAAGCATCAAGCTCAAATCAGCTCAACTAATTTACCTTATTCGTGAGGCAACTTAACCGAACAAGTCTGTGGAAATGCAACAGCAGACTCATGTTGACACCAAACTCAGGAAGGGAATTAAAAATGAGACAAATTCAGTCAGGGCTCTTGTCAATAAGAGAAGCTAAAGCAATGTGGCAATTCTTATTATAGGCGCAGTCACATTAGATCAAGGAGAGAGAGATCAATGGTGAGACCATCACATTTATTGGCGACTGATGGTGGTGAGGAGAAACGTCAGAGGAAGAGAGAAAATGACTAGAGAGAAAGGAAGAAGAAGAGCTTGGCCATTTGTAGCCTTTTGAGAAAATAACGTAATTAGGAATGAGGATGATGTGTATATGCAAAAAGAAGGCGGTTTGAGTGTAAAAGATGATCAGTTGTTCTGTACCAGAAAATATTCTGTTAGTTATAAACTAGGTATCTTTAGTTGTTAAGATTTTTGTTGTTGGTTTTTCTTTTGAGAAATTTGCTCTGTTATGGTGATCAGATTTGGAATAGAAATGGAGGAATATTTCGCTTCATTGCGTGGATTCTTTTTTCTAATTGAGTCTCTGACTTGCGGTTACTAAAGGTACCTAACGAATTATCTTAAATGACTTTCAGCTATCATATGCACAGTTTTTTGGTAGTGGCACAGGAGTTATAAGCAATGTCCTCTGAAATCTCAAGATGGAACCAGTAACATTATTAGAATATCTACCAACACTTTCTGTAGACAAAATAGTGGAATTTGATGACAATATTTTAGTGTGATATGCTAAAAGCAATTGCCTCTTGTCATCTAGGTGGAGAGGAGATCAGAGGGGGAGCTCGGAGGGGAGGAGATTGGAGATCAGAGGCAGAGCTAAGGGAAGAGACTGAGGCGGAGCCCAGAGGATAGATTGGGGGCGAGGTGGCGGAGGATTCGTGATTGCCACTCTGAAATCGTAATCACCATTTTTAAGAGGCGGAGCCTTAATCCAGTATCGTAATACCGGGGGTGCTGATATTGGGTTTTAAAACAAAGTCCCAATCCCACATATATCCTAGTCCTATGCAATACCAAACAAGGGATTAGGCCGAAGTCCTAGGATTTTAAATCCTTGTCCCAGTCCCACGCTCAACCAAATGCTGCCTAAGTATAGGGTTCTGAATCTTTGAAAACCTCTTTCCTGTCTCGGTGTCTCCTGTCAACCTTTCTCATTGCTGCTTGAGTTGTGACTTGTGAGTCTTATGCTCTGATTATGACAGGAGAAATCACCTTAAAAGTGCCAGAAGAACGCCTAAGGGCCCTTGGCACCCACCTAGGCACTTGAGTGTTGGTCCATATATGGCACTCAGTGCCCTATGCTATCTAATATATTACCTAGAACCATTTAGTTCTACATAATCAAGCTTTGATCTGGGCATACATTTCCAGAATTGTGAGGAACTGCATCCATGTTGTGGAGCATTTATATTTAGTTGACAAATAACTAATGATGCGGATACTGATGAATTTGTTTCATCACGAATTCCAACATTGTTTGAAATTATCTGCATTTCAAGTTTCTTTCTTTTTATGTGCTCTATTTTTCAAGTTGATTTGATGTATGACCTAAATGTTAATCCTATTTCTTTTATTTATTTATTTTTATTTTTTTTGATATTCCAGTTCTTTGAAGAATTTAATTCAAAGCTGTTGTCATCTCCCAATTACATAACAAGAAGGCAAGCTATCAAGGTGGTGTTTCCTTTTTGTTGATTATCTTAATTTGCAGATAGTGGTCAGAGGAATAAATATTTCTTAATCATAACAATTGGACTATCTGATATAGCTGGCTCAATTGTCTGCTTCAGTACTCACAAGCACCTGAAGTTTATAGTACATCGGATGTGAATATGATGACAGTTTTTCAACACCTCTTAAAATTTGACCTTAATATATGCAGAGTTGCATCGCTTAATGCAACTTATTTCTTCATCATTCTGGTCAAGGTCTCTGATAGTTTGTCATGCTATTTATTCAGCTTTTAGGGGATATTCTACTGGATCGATCAAATGCAGCAGTTATGATGCGATATGTTAGCTCGAAGGATAACCTTATGATCCTAATGAATCTTCTCAGGGTGTGAGATCTCTTCCACTTATTGCATGGCAGGATGTACCTGTTTAATTTACCTAATCATTAATTTTCATGATTACTTCTCAATGGAAAGGTCTATCTTTAACATAGTAGTTGCTTCTTCTATATTACTAAACATTTAGGAAGCATGCTACTCTTCATTATAAGAAGCCTAATTCTTCCCACTGCTTGAGCAGTTTAGTATCTGCTAAGTATGTGAAAGAATTACACTTATTTTTAAGCCTTAGAATCCCGGATAAATGCAATTAATTTGTACATGGTTATAACTTGAATAATATTAGATTTTAGTTTTTTTAATGTGTTGAACCATTCCTAACTATCAATTAATACAAACATTCCACTCCATTTTTTTTCTTTCTGCGGGATGCATTTTACATGCACAGACAAGCGCTATTGCATGCCTTACATGATAGGGTTGGTTGTGTAACTGAGATTTTTCCATTTGCAGGAATCTAGTAAGAATATCCAAATAGAGGCATTTCATGTATTCAAGGTATTGCAGTTTGTACGTCTGTACTTAGCATGAACCATTTAATCTTTCAAAATTTTAATTTTTGAGCTCCATAATTTTTGGCATTTTCACATCTATAGTTGTTTGCTGCAAATCAAAACAAGCCTCCTGAGATCATAACAATATTAGTCGCGAACAAGAACAAGCTTCTTCGCCTTTTTAATGACTTCAAGTTGGAAAAAGGTAGGTTATTTATTGAAGCATGTTTTAGTGGCTACGAGCAAATTGTTTTCATAAATTAGTTCTACTGATTCATTTATGTATGGTTGGTTGTTCAAATTATTTCTAGTACATGCATCAACTTCTAATGCACAACGCCGGCTCTGTATTTATCCAGTATTTGCTATTGTATTTGAAAAATAAGGGTTTATTGCAGATACGCCAGCGTACAATATGGTTTAGCCACTTGTTACCTAAACTTTTTATTCGCATTTGTTGAGGGATTTTTATTTGCACTTAAACGCCATGATTTCCAGGCAGAGTTATCTTTCCATTACTTGTACTTGTCTCATGACAAAAGACATTAATTTGTTGCTGGCAGATCCCTTATATTTCAGTGTGTTGCATATACACCCCCCTGTAGCATAGGTACTGATAACTGAGGGATAAAAGCACCAAGGGGTGTCAAGTGCTAATGAAAATGGTCAGAAGTATAAAGTGGGCAAACCCCTCTAGTACTAGGGTGTATCTGCAATTAACCCTAAAGAGAACAATCTTCTTGAATTTCCTTCTTGCTTACGGATTTGTGTTCATATTGATATGCAGAGGACGAGCAATTTGAAGCAGACAAAGCACAAGTTGTCAATGAGATTGCCACGCTGTAACGTGGGAGACCACTTGAACGAAGTCCAGCATGTAAATTGTTCTCTCTTAATTGGTCATTATTATGGAATGCGTCGAAATTAAGTTTCATGCCTACCCTCCCTCATGCTACTTGTACAACATCTTAGTCCAATAAATTTACTGTTTTGAAACTTCCAATCTATTTAAATGATGGAGGTTTCATCGTTTTGTAATTTTTCTTTGATCGATTATGCTACCATTGCAAGGGGCATTGGCATGAAAAGGAGCATATTGCATGCCATTTTCAGAAGAGCCTCGGGGCCAAGGAATCTAATTCTTATGAAAAATGCTACTTGTTTTTTTTAAGTTGCCCCCAATATGTGTTTGTTTATAAATTAATCTCGTTAATTTATTGATAGAGGCGTTGTTGGAATTTTATTGGAAGAATACAAGCTTTATGCTGTGAATATATCCTGTGGAAAATGGTTTATGCGTATTCTATATCAATTTGATGGAAAAGTTTGAACGCTTAAATTTTTTTGGTCTGTCTAAAGATCTTAGGCCTTATAGGAGTAAGCTGACTTTGGAAATTCGCGTTTCATTGATTAATCTGGTGAAATTCGTACTTCCTATGCTAAACTGCTGCGTGTGTAAATATATGTGGTACAATCGAGCTTGATCCAATTTTTCTCGTAATAGGGATATGTAAACATGAAAATTTCCAAACTAGATTTTGGTTCTGGTAATTGAAAAACATTCTGTTACTTGTATATGTATACTAAATGATACTATAAGCCCATCATATAGTTCGAAATACATTTATAATACAAAATAAAATTAATTTATAAACTCAACATTATTGTATTCTGCAATTAAATAAAATAAAAATATATCTAGTCCAAAATATCTAAAACAAGGATTGGATTAAATTTCTATTAAGGATGATCATATAGGTTTCCGCACGCACGTCACAGGCCAACGCTGATGGGGACTTCAGAGGGATTACATGAATTGTAGAAGGATATTAGTTGTTTGAATAGAAGGAATCTTGAGAAGAATGTTCCTCATAGATGCTGTAAGTAGACGCTATGAAAAAGCGAAGTGATACGGTTGTTGGTTTTTTATGGGACCCAAATCCTATTTGGATTCTTGTGCTTTTGATGGGTATTTGCAAAAGAACCCTTAGACACCTCAATTTTTGTGAACCCACTCTCCAAACCATAGATTTTGGAAAAAGAAATACCCCGAATCAAGAAATCACCAGCTTTGTCACATGTAGTGAGTAAAAATTTAATTATTTTGTTGATGATTTTACTTTGCAAGCATCTCAAAAGCTGATTTATTGAATTAGGGGGTATTTCAAATACAGAAATTTCAGGATAGTTTTGCAAATACCTGTGATTTAAGAAGTATATATATAGATTACCCAAAAATTAAAGTGTAATCACATGGTAACCCGAAAAGTTTGCATATCTATACGACTAACTTAGAGATTACTGATGGGTGCTCCGGGAATCTATTTATTTATTTTTCCTTTGAAATAGTTGTGTAGATACAATCAGTAATAACAGAGCTAGTCGTGTAGGTATACAAACTCCAGGATCATTGGCGTGATTACACCTAATCTAAATATAATTAATAAAAAAATCACTTTTTTGAAATATGCAGTGGACTAACACAGTAGTACATAGGAGTCATTCTATAGCAATCTGTTTTAGTAAACATTGATATTTTTTTCCTTTTCAAATACAAAAACTTGCTTATTGATAAACTGATTAAGAAGATAGCGTCTCTTAATAATCTAAATGTAAGGTAAAGTAAACAAGGAAGAGGAAAATCATGCAGCAGATATCAACACTGTGAGACGAGTCTTTCACTTTGCTTCTTTCTAAAATTATAAATAACGAAAAACTTGCTCGTATGTTCATTTGACAAAGAAAATGATACCAAAAAAAGGGAATTAATCATATAAAATATTAAAAAGGTTAAGAATATTTACATACTGATCCCATTCCCTAAAAATTAAATGATTTAATATGAGAGGTTATACTATACAAAACTCTTCTAACATTAAAAAACTATTTTAAGAATCGGTCGGGCATTCATGTAATGATGTAATCTATTTTAAACACTTTCTTAATAAAAAAAATATGAAAAAGAAAGAATTTTAAAAAGATGTACTATACAATTTATGTAAAAAAGAAAAGGCTTCGCCGTAATATTCACAGCATCAAGGTCCTTGCATGCAAAACTCCATCTATAAGTGACGCACGACCAATAGCCATGCTTTCAGCTTCTTCGATCGATTTCAGAGAGGGAAAAGACGCTGAAAATGGCGGACAACGGTAAAGTATTCTCTTCCAAATTCAATTTTTATAAGGAAAAAAAAAATCATGCAGTAAAATTACTTTGCTTCAATGTCGATCCTGCATTTGCTTGGTTGATAATTAGATGCACTTGCGGAGTTTCTTGTTGTCGCTGTGGATGCTGCGAAAAGCGCAGGAGAGGTAATTTGAAACCCTAATGTTTGGTTTCGTTTTTTTTCTCTTCTAGATTTCAATAAAGTTTTGATTTTTCTGTTTTTAAATGGAAATTTCAGATTATTCGTAAAGGATTTCACGAGAAAAAGAATGTGGAGCACAAGGGAAAGGTGATTCTTTGGTTATGCTTACTGTTCAATTTTTTTCATTTGCTTGAAAGATATGTTGGAAAATTGAAGTTAGAAAAGGTTGATTAACTTTATGGCTTATAACACAGGAATTCTCTGCTCTCTGCCGTATATTTTGTTAGGAGATCAGTAGAAGAGGCACTTTTAACTTTTTTTAATGATCCTTTCTTGACATTTCGTGCTAATAGTTTAGCTATGAAGTTTTAAGCTGGACGAAAGTGTTATATATAATTGAGTAAACATTGGTAGTGTGTCCCTCCATGAACTTGTCTGGTGTGTTGCTGGCATGACACATCCAATTGCCACCTGCAATCTGGGTATGTTGATGATCTAGGCTGTAGTGTTCTTAATGGGTATCATGTAAAGAACACACCAGCCAAGACCGTGGAGGAACGCACCAGGCATTGTTTGATGAATATATTATATATAATGTTTCGATTATCATTGTTTTTTCGTTGAAAAGAAAATGGGAAAATGTTGGGAGTGTGGGTCTTATTCTACTTGTATATCGAAAATTAAACCGGTTTTGGAAACTTGGATACTGAGAGAGAGTATGAGCTTTGGGCTTTTTATTGGGAGAATGCGCATACTAAGTAAAAGAGGCCTACTTATTTTCTCTTTCTTTTGTTTGTGTCGGTCTTTTTGGAATGTGAATGTACCTTAATTATCTGTCAGAACATAACAACAAAGAGGTGTTGAAAAGCTTATAAGGAGAACATGTGGCTTTGATATGCATACAAGAAAATATTTCATAGTATCCAAGATACATTGCTCTTTGAACCATCTACCAAATAATTTTAGGCTCCGGAAAATGAAGGCCTGAGACATATACTCGTGTAATTTGTACTAATTTCCTTATCTTTGCACATGCATCAAATCTTTGTCATGTATCTGGATCATGCCTCATATCATACAAGTTAGTTGTCTGGGGCTATTTGCAGACCATGTTGTACTTGGTTTAAGTTCGAATTGACAATTTTGCATACAGTGTCATTCATAATTCTTAACTTTGAAAGAATGCGGGTAACCATCTAGGTATTTTGTGGATTTTGGTTTATATCTGTTTTGAAGATTTATTCACTGCTCTACATGTAGTATAACATGAAGTCTTACATTGCTTCGTTAGATCTAATATGAGGATTTGAAGAATCTGATTAATTTAAGGTAGCAATTAAATGTAGGTCTATAAGCATTTCATTCTTGTTGTTGTGGTCCATAGGACCATATTTAATCCTGCAGTCGTGATGATAACTGTATTGTCCCTTGGATATAGGTTGATTTGGTGACGGAGACAGATAAAGCATGTGAAGATCTCATATTTAATCAACTTAAGAAACACTACCCTGAACACAAGGTGAATAACTCTACAGTCTGAGTTAACATCTTATCAAACCGAAATGGTAGTGTTTGACATTTTTTTAACTATGTTCCTGTAGTTAATAGGTGAAGAAACTTCTGCAGCATGTGGAACTGCTGAGCTGACTGATCATCCTACATGGATGGTAGACCCCCTGGACGGAACAACTAACTTTGTTCATGGGTATCTGAAATTTCTTCCTTGTGAAGTATTTTGGTGTAATTTTTTTGATCTTCTTTTATATGTTTTGACATGTTGGCACATTGCTTCCAGGTACCCCTTTGTGTGTGTATCTATTGGTCTTACTATTGGAAAGGTTCCTACAGTGGGTGTTGTATACAACCCAATACTCAATGAGGTACTTCCATTTTTCCTTCTTGTGTTACCTAATTGTTCAGATATTTCCGGTCGTGTACTATTATGTCCTGTTCTCTAGTTGAACTCAGAACTTTATTCAGAATTAATAACAAGTAATATAATTAAAGTATGGTGCTTCTTTGTTTTAATTTAAGTGTTTGGGTCATAGGACAAATGTCTATGTTTGGTTTAATTTAAGTGTTTGGGTCATAGGATAAGCGTCTATGTTTGGTTTAATAAGTTGTAAAATGATAATTAGCTGGTTACATTAGACAGTTCAAACGCCTTATAATTATCTCATATATAGGTATTTTTCATTTGACATGGATATCATTAGTAACAAGTAAGATAATTAAAGTATGGTGCTTCTTTGTTTTAATTTAAGTGTTTGGGTCATAGGACAAACGTCTATGTCTGGCTTAATAAGTTGTAAAATGATATTTAGCTGGTTACATTAGACAGTTCAAACACCTTATAATTATCTCATATGTAAGTATTTTTTCGTTTGACATGGATATCATTAGTAACAAGTAAGATAATTAAAGTATGGTGCTTCTTTGTTTTAATTTAAGTGTTTGGGTCATACGACAAACGTCTATGTCTGGTTTAATAAGTTGTAAAATGATATTTAGCTGGTTACATTAGACAGTTCAAACACCTTATAATTATCTCATATATAGGTATTTTTCATTTGACATGGATATCATTAGTAATCTAGTATTCTGAGTAGTTGAATACTTCAACATAGTATCTGATAAAAGAAAAGTAGTTTAGGAAATTTTGATAAGAATGTTCGAGTACTACAATAAAGACAATAACTTGACCAAATTTGTCAATTTTTGTTCCCTTAATAAGAGATTCACCTTATTGCAATTTTGTGAAGTCTAAGATTAAAGATGGTTATGAATCATGAGTGCATACAACATTGACAAAAAGAAAAAGAAAAAAGATATTTATTTTCATATGCTGTAACTGAAAAACTATAGTGCTAAATTAATAAGAAAAGTTAAGTAATGAGCAGATACAATAACAAGAGATTCACCTAGCTTATTGCAATTTCTTCAAATAAAAACTAGATAAGGTTATGACTAATGAGCTAAATAGAATCGCAACATTGATAGAAAAAGGAAAAGGAATAAATTATTTACTTTCAGTTGTTGTAATTGACAAGCTGTGGTGCTTAACTAATAAGGAAAAGTAAGCTTGGACCTATTTGTAATGGTATTTGGAAGAGAGAGAAATAACAGAATAGCTTTTTGATTTATGGAGGAAAGAGAGACAAAAATGTTTTGTGCTTAGCCCCAACTTAAAAACCCTTAAAATTTGCATATAAACAGAAAAACTGTTAGTCAGAACAGGCTTATTCTTTTTCCATTTTGCCTTCTTTATCTATAGAGACAGTTGTGGTCAAATAAATAGTGTGCAGGATGCTATTTTCTCAAAAACAACATTTAGCGTTCAATTGTTTGCTAGTACTGCTCAAGAGAGAGGGAGGGAGGGAGGGAGGGCTACTTGACATTTTTCCAAGCTGGGAATCTGATAGTTATTTTTCCAATATGTCTATCTTGAGGAATACAAGTGATTGTTGCAAAGTTCTCACGTGTTTCTAATTTTGAAGTAATTTTTAGTACCATTTTTGTGCTACAACCACGAGAGGATTTGGGCTGTGGACAGTGGTGACTGTGGAGGTGGTGGAGAGGTTGTGTGTGTGTGTGTTGGTGGGGGTTGGGGGGGGGGGGTGGTCGTTAGATTAAGGGGTTTTGGAGGAAGACAGTTCTCTAGTGTAAGAAATCTTACTATTACATCATGTCAAGGTTTCAAAAATATTATCTTATTATTGACTGATTGACAAGATGATAATAGGTATATTCACATATTATAGGTTATTTATTGAAAGTCCTGAGAAAGAAAAAGTTCATGAAGTAAAACTATAGTACATAAAATGTGTAAGAAAGGAAGATATTATATTTAACATTTTCCTTGTAGTTTTTTTCTCAATACTTTATAACCTAAAGTAATTCTAGTATAGGTTCAAATATTTTGTGTGGTTATTATCATTTTTTATATTGAGTCAATTAGAACTCTTGCAATACCGGGCCAACTTTTTTCTGGCCTAACAACTTGCATAGCAGATGACAATAAATTTTTTTTTCCTGTCTTTTCTATATAATAAGAGCAAAAAAGACTCAATACAGAAAATCCTGAAGCTTTCGTCCACTGTACTCCAACATGTTTGTACTAAGAATTCAAACATTATTATCTTCTCAGCACTATTTAGTTTTACATGATTTGTTTTATCTTAACTGTAAAATTACGAGAATAACTGTTGATCTAATTTACATCTGAAATAAAATTATGTAACCTGTTTTACAATTTATTCCTCTGAAATAAAACCGTGCAATCTGATTTGTAGCTTTTTACTGCCATCCGAGGGCAAGGTGCTTTCTTGAATGGAGATCCTATAAAAGGCAAGAACTCTGCCCTATAACCAATCAGCCGTTTAATATTTCAAGTCAGGGTGTTTGACTCCAGAATTCTAGCAATTTTTTTTCCATTTAGTTGACATGGTAATGATTTAAAATTTAATTTGTTCAGCATCATCCCAATCTGAGCTGGTGAAGTCCCTCCTTGCAACGGAGGTACACACATTTAATATTATTTCTTCAGAATGCTGCTGAGTTTTGCTTGTATGCTCATTGCCCTTTAGAGGCTACTATTTTTGACTCCATGTCTATGACTATGATTCATATCTTTTTTTTAATATTAATAAAGCCTTGATTAATCATTTTCACCGAAAAGGCTATTTTCTCTATTTTTAACAGCCACCTGATTTTTTTTATTCTGTTCATGTTTGGTTAGGTACACACTGAATCTTTGTCACTCCACCTACAGTCACTCCTAACTTGTGTGTGAAACATATTTCTCATGTTGACCACTCTTTAATTTTGTTGACCTTACCAGTTATTAGGAAGGACCATATCTTAGCATAACTACTAATGAAAATATGTAATCAAGGATCTGTTTTAGTGTATATAATTAATTTCACTTTTGTGGTCATGTGATCATCAATAAATCGACTAAGAAAGAAAAGGATAAATATGCTTTGAGTATGGTAAATTATGTGCAATAAAGAGCAAGGAGAAATTTCAGTTATTTTTTTAATGATGAAGAATGCATGGCTGATGTGGTCGAGAACATAGATTGCTCTCTTTAAAAGGAGATATATTCTCTCATAAAGTTTAGCTGGTAAGCATTTGCATCAATCGATTTTGGTCTAGTTTCTGACTAGTTCTGCACAGTTTCAATAAATTTTGGATGTAACTTGATGAATCCTACGAAATCTACTGAAACATATAAGAAAATTCAAAAGTAAAGGAAGAAATTGAGACTAATCCTTCTAGTTAATAATTTCACATTTCTTTAAGTTCTATAGTTACCCCAAATCCAAGTCTATTCAATATTTTTGCTATATATTTACATTAACTTTGCTAGTGTCTTAGTTTTTCTTGAAATGGACATTCATATGAATTTGGATTATTGTTCGTTACTGGTTGAAAATTTATCTTGATTTAACACTCACTTAGCCTACATGTTTATACTGAAACTGAAACCATAACTCAAAACAAACCTTTGAAACTTGCAAAACTTGCCAAAACCTTTTATATGTTGAAGGCTGAAAAACAAAAATGGAAACCAAGTTCTCGAACCTTGGCTAAGAGATGGGAATTTTTCATCAAGATGAAGAGGATTCTTTTGTATGTGTGGTAAACTTATGACATAAGGGCTATGAATTAGCAACCAGCGCCAGTATCTAGGTCCACACAGTGGAGGTAAAAAGGACCAACCATGAGAACAATAAACAATATTATTATATTTGTAAGAAATGGGAATTGGCAATCACAAAATAAAGCAATCACAAAGAGGAAGCACTGGATAATGTGTGTGTCTCAGCCAAAGCCTATGTATGTGGGAAGAGAAGCATTCACCATTAACTTCATTACAATACTACCACTCATCTTACTCTTGATCCTTTAAAAAATATCTCAAGAGTAAACCCGTCTTTGAGTCTTTCGAACCTTACATGTGAACCCCTCTCTTTAATCTTGGTTTCCTTCTTCTTTGTTAGAACCTTTGATAGGAAACTATTACATCCCTCCAATGATCCTAAAATATCTACTACAAATCCTTAAAATCACAGCGTCCGTGACCTGTTGAAAACTGAGGCGGTAAACCGCCGGTTAGATAGTCTAGCGCTTGACTGGTCAGTTATCCATTTAGCCATCCTGTCTCCTAAAATTTGCTTTGTCGTGCATCTTTGCTTGATCTTCCTCCTGCTTGAATATGTTTCTTGCTCCCTTGGACATCTCATAAACCGTGAAGGCAAAGCAATATACACAACTAGGGTTTCAGGACAGTTATTCAGTGGTGTCCTTCTAGACTGGGAAAAAAAAAGAGCTTGACAAATAAGAAAATGGTAGGTGGAATTTATTTTGAAGAGCTTGGAAAATTTTTTGCAGCATCATATTGTAGCTTTTGATATGCAGGCTTTGGAAGTTTATTATTCATAAAGCTAAAAGCAATTGGTCTTTGATATGCAGAAGCAAAATCCATCCATACGAAGGCTACAAGTTCTTAGTAATAAATGCTTTAATAAACACATGACTCTTACCTAGGGATATCGAAATCACATGTATAGAGAGTTTCTAGTAATAATCAGAATGGGAAAAGACTTTGGGCTACTACATGTTCCCACACAAAAGTGTAACTTGCATATTGTAGTCCAGTCAGGATTGTCTCCTCTATGCATGAAGTGCACTCGTTCATGCATAATATTTTTCTCTCTCGACTCTCAAGGGCAGATTGATTTAAAGTTATCAATTAAATTTAAGAGGGCATCAATGGGATATCACAAGTATTCACGAACACCTCTATGGTTTCATCCACAATAATCTGAATTGTCTACATGCATTACCCTTTTCATAGTACTAGTAAACAACCATGAGCAGTATTTAACCTACATTTGTTTACATTTGAGCAGGTTGGAACAAAGCGCGATAAATCCACTGTAGATGCTACTACTAATAGAATTAACAGCCTACTCTTCAAGGTAAAATTCAAACTGCTTTGACCTCATGCAATCTGGTTATGGAGTTAATTTTATTTTTATTTTATATTATTATTATTTTGCTATCAGGTGAGGTCCCTTAGAATGAGCGGTTCTTGCGCTTTAAACCTTTGTAGTGTTGCATGTGGTAGGATTGATCTGTTTTATGAGCTTGGATTTGGCGGACCTTGGTAAGTTTGTTGAATGATGACCTTATATTGTTCACTGATGGCGATTTTATTTTGAACTCTTTGATGATTTTGCTTCCATTGCTCGGATCTCAGGGATGTGGCAGGTGGGGCTGTGATTGTTCAAGAAGCTGGAGGTTTTGTGTTTGATCCGTAAGTGCCATATAAGAGTCTTTAAGTTAGATGATTATAACAGGCAAAAGAAAATATTATATATCATTGGTCAACTTTAGTTATAGGTATATCTTGACAAACATTTGTTTTCATCAGGAGTGGAGGAGATTTTGACGTAATGTCTCAGAGAGTTGCAGCTTCAAACGCCCATCTGAAGGATTTATTTACAGAAGCATTAAGGGAATCAGGGGTTACTCAATAATCTTGAAGTTCTCGTATTCTATTTTGATTTGCTCATTAAACAGTAAGGATGGTCTTTAGAACCTTCTGCTATTCTTTTACTAGATAGCGTTGATTAACATTCTCCAAAGTTTACTCGGTAGATATACGATACATGAATCATGTGCTTGCCTATGACAATGCATATATTATTCTTCTACATACATATATGCTGTATGTGATTTGAGCCTGTAAGAAGGCATTTTCTCCAAATATAAAGCTCATCATTCCTATTTTTCAGTCTTTTAACTCCTGCTGACAAGAACTTTTATTATTTATTATTATTATTGTAGATAAGTTCATGTATTCCACTTTATTTATGGGTTATCTGCCCTTCAATACCCCAAAGTTTCACCATTTTTAACTTTGATACCCCTGAAGTTATAATTTGACAATTTGATATGCAAAACTGCGAAGAAGTTGACATTAATTTTGTTGAAGAATATCAATATAGAAATGCGAATGAGAAACAAATTTTTTTTTATTATTACCGAATTCAGTTTTTTGAGTTCAAGAAAGTGAGGAATAAAGTTAAAGCCTTTGGGCATCAAATTATAACATCAACTTGAAAACTTTGTGGGTATCAGATAGTCAAAGTGGAACTTCAGAGTATCAATTTGAAAATTTGGGATATTAAAGTGCAAATAATCCTTTACATTTTATAATTGACTAATTATCCTTTCCTACAAAAAGAGAAGATTAGCTGTATCTGATCACTTCTAATTTTGAACTTGATATTTATTAGTTGCACTGCACATATGGTGAATAGTCTCAAAGACTAACAGGTGGGAAAAGTGAATACTTCCTTTCAATCTGGGTCTTATCATAGACCCAAACAATTTTGAGTCATACATTAGTTAGGCCAGAGCATCTTTCAACCTATCTAGAAATATCCTTCATCTACCTCAGCTTTGCCAAGGTTATAATCAAACCTGTCCCTAAATCTAAGTTTAGCATTCTCCTCCTAATTTTTGGTAGAATGGGACATCAAGTCAGAGTCCAATTGAGCAGGTGAGATTAGTTGCAGGTAAAGACTATCGCTTTCCAGTGTAAACTTTACTTTCCTTTCTCTGACTGAATCCTTCGGCTGTGTTTGGTATGAGGGAAAGACAAAGAACAGAAAGGGAAAAAGAAAGAGAAAAGAAAGGGTAAGAAAAAGAAAGAAAAATAAGATTTCTTTTGTTGTTTGGTTAGCTAGAAAATTGTGAAGAAAATTGGAAGGAAAGTGAAAGACATTTTGATACGTTTAAAACTTTCTTTCTTTTTTATATATAAGATTCTATCTCTTTGCGGAGTTTTTCGGGCTCATTTTGAAAAACCTCCTGAATTTTGAGGAGATTTGTAGATAACCCCCTTAACTATTTTAGTCCTTATCATGACATGATATGTGAAATATAAGACTTAATGGTGTCACTTTGGGGTTAAAGTGAAAAATATTCAAAGGATTTAGCAGAATAAAAGAAGTTAGTGGGGTTATGTGCAAAATCTCTCAAAGTTTTGGGGCTTTTTGGAATTAAATAAGTTTGGGGGTTTAACTGCAAAACTCCAAAGTTCAAGGGGCCAAAACCTTCTGCTCATTCAACTATTTATTATTTTTTACTTGGCTTGGGGCCACATGAAATAAAACTGAGCTTATTTATCCTTGGGCCCACATGTTACCAAAGTGGGAAGGGGGAGTGCAGCGAGTGCCTTTTCATGCTCGAGGAGGCGATTGAGCAGCCTCCAGCTCCTCCAGCAGTGGCCCGATGTTTTTTTCCATCATTTTCACTGGGTTCGGACGATGAAAATCAGAACAATAATTATAATGGGTTTTTTTTCGCTAGATTTTCATTTTCCATTTTCTTTTTATCTTTCTTCCTAACCAAACTATAAAAACCTATTTTCATTTTCATTTTCTTTTCTTTTCTTTCATTTCCCTTCAAACCAAACAGAGCCTTCAATAATAAGAGTTATTAGTTGTCGGTAACATCTTGCAGAAAAAATTTCTATAGAGGGGCCCTCTTCAGTATTTTAGTATAGAGAGGAAGGAGAGGGTGACATGTGGCATGTCAATAGTTATTATTAGTGCAGTCACCCATCTATCAATGCAATCAACAGCTGCACTTTTACTGACTGCACTGATAAGACATTAGTGATATGTACATCAGGATTTGTGCAGATCCCATCCTCTTCCTACTCTCTGTACCATATTTTATAGAGGCCTTGTGTACTAATTTTTCCAATACAGGTCTTCTACGTTTTGATTCTTAAGAACTCACCTTTGATTTGTCAAAAAACTCCTAGACCTTTCTCTCAGTCTAAAATAGACAATGACCAAGATACATCAAACATTGATATAGTATTATGCTCCATAGGTATGCATTGTCTTCTCCCTAGGTTCTTTAGATGCTAAGCTTGCTTGACGGTTCAGGATTAGGAATAAATTTTTTGTCCTCTTCTCGATAGCTTTCTATTTGAAAAGATAGCACAAAATAGACTAAAGCGTGCTCAAACACTATATTAAATAATAAATAAATAAATAACGCTGAGGGTAGGCTACCTAAACATTATAATCTAAGGATGATGTTATCATGATCTCATATTTAGTTACAGTTTCCTATGGGTGAATGACTGAATGTCCTTTCATGTTTTGACAAATTCTCCAAGGAGCAGTTGGTCTTAGATTTGTTTAATTAATTAATGACAACAGCAAGAGTTCCTAATTGGCATTTCAGACTGAGCCAAATGAACAAGGCAAAACAGTTCATAAATGTTCACAATATGAAAACAAAGTTCAACGTATTCATAGTAGTCCAATGGGACCAGCTAATGACAATTGGGCAAGCAAGGAAATCTATGTAATTTCCAATAGCCTGCCCATTTTTTTAGTCCTTGTTAGAGATACGATCAAAGTTCTTGACCTTAATCACTGTCATATTCATGGTTTCACCGTTTGTCCAGCAATGGCGTAGGTGAGAGCTGGATAATGACATTTGGTGCTGTTATCAAACTCGAGTTTCTGTATCTGGTTCCTACCAAATTGCCATGTGGAGATTATACCAAAAATTGGAATATACAAATTAATACACCAGCCAAATAGAAAATGCATAAGTAATAATAATAGAAAAAAGAATTGATAATAGTATAGGATAGGATAGACAATCTCAATAAATATCATGATACATAGCACAAAAAGTGGGAAAAATGATAAATAAAGTGAAAAAATTGGCAAGCAAAGCTATGCCAGGGAGAAGTCTAGTCTAGTATACTAAGAAAGAATAGCAATAATAAGTACAACAACCGGACCTCTACAAGGATGTATAACACTAGAAGATCAGTCCGTCAACTCCTATACACCATAGCCATTGTTAGTACCATTGGCACCATGATGAGATTTCTCATTGCTCCTCGATCTCCTCTTTAAAACAATTGTCCATGTAATAGCTTCCAAGAGTAAAGCAATTCCTCCAAGAGTCGCGATAATGGCAATGTAAGCATGTTTCCACCCTGATTCTGGCTTCAAGATATCGAAACCCTTGAAGACGTTGATGACACTTAGGATTATGACAGTGTATCCAACTACATGGTGGTATATATTCCAGTAGAGTCGGAATTTGTTGTCCTTGTTCGGCCTCAGAAGCAACGCGAAAACCTAAGGATGCAAAAATATTACTTCAATTAGAATGGTGGTCATACGCATATTGTATCGAACTTTACTTGGACTGAATTAAAATACATTGAAGACTACAGATGATGGTGTAGATGACTTATATGACTCAAACATTATCTATCAATCTAAAAGGATTCGTTCCGGATTGTTGATTTGGACTCGGACAATTGGGCATGAATCCGATATTCTTGGATTGGGACCTGGACTCGGATTTTATGGTTAGAGCCCCGGACTCTTAGATTGGATTTTGATTTTTGTGAGTAGAATTCTTAAACTTTTGATTTGGATTCTTGAACTTTTGCTTTGGATTCATAGACTGAGGGTCGGATTCTCGGACTAAATTTTAGATTTGTGGATTATTTACATTAGGAGCTTCAAATTAAATTATTATATTGAATAATAATCAATAACAAAAAAAATATTAATTTGAAAAACCACTCTGATTTCGATTAGCGGATGATAACAACAAAGCTAAATACATCGTGTAATTCATTTAAACAGTTCAAACGAAATGTATGTAATATAGTATTAAATATTTGAAATATTTGTATATTTAAGAAATGTTAAATAATGAACATATCTAAGTTAATAGTAAATATTAAATATATTAAGTGATTATATGTAGTATTAAATATAGTTCATTTTAAATGAATTAAATAAATTTGATTAAAATATTTTAAAATTAAATACATTCAATGTTAGTATAAAAATATGGAATATTGTAAAATTAAATATATTTAATTTGAAATATATTAAATATTTAAATAAGTAAAGAGTAGAGGAGAGAGGAAATCCACATAGTAACATCGAATTCATCAATTTTAACTTGGACTTTCTATTAAAAATTTTTCATAAAAAACTATAGAGTTGGAATAGAGTGTGGATTTTGAAATCCTAGTCCTAATAACAATCCTAGACAACAAATAATACATTAAATTCAAATCCAAATCTTAGTCCTAAACCAATAACACCTTAAATTCAAATCCGAATCCTAGTCCTAAACCAATAACACCTTAAATTTGAAATCCAATAAAAAGTCCGAGTCCAAGTCAACAATCCTCAACCAATAACCCTAACTCAATTGTGAGTCTAGAATGAAATTGGGTGCCAGGTTTCCTATTTGCTCTTGTGCTTATGTTGTATCTGGCCTTAGATAAGAACAGAATTACCCATGGTAAAAACTGTCATCTTCCAATTTCATCTAGACCCAGTGCTATAATAGGAGAATTTGTATGATTCAGATTTCTCGTCATTTATGCACAGACAGCGGGAATTGGACATCTTTTAGTCTAAAAGTGAATGCAATTCAACAACGTATAAGGATATTTATAATTGGTATGAATCATAACTGTCATAGATAAAATATATAGTATGACATGGAGAAGATCCAAACTAACAAAAAATTAGGATGTTTCTGGTGTTTAAATCATATGACAGATAAGGTATTTCCCTCGAGATGCCATTTGGGGGTCTGCGATCATATTGAGGATGAAAAGTTAGGATATTATTACGTAAAACAGGGTATATTAAAATGTACCTGCAGAGTACCCAAGCAGAAGAGGGTAATTCCAATATTCCTATGAGGATTATAAGTTATTCCCTTCGATTCGCTGCCGAGCTTAAGTCCAGTTCCCCATCCAGCAACTCCAACAACATACGCTGAGCACTGACAAGCAATATGGAGATAAAACCAAGCAGGATCAGCCGACTTGAACACCTTCAAGTACCTGGCAATTATAGCTCCAACAGGCAGCAGAATACCCCAGCTTACAGCATTCAGAATCCCATGAGTCTGCAGACGACAAACCAAATAATTGTCTCGGGGGTAAATTTCACAAGAGTGTCATGAATTATCAAGAAATTTACAGGAAACTAATTTAGATTCACTCTAATAATATTTTCAGACAAGTTCACACAAAATTAATCCACTTACGTTCTTCCTGTGCTGTCTAGAGTCACTACTGCCGGCAGCTTCCCCAGACAACAAATCCAGAGTCCCGGCAGACAGGATGTTATCCCCAGTTATCGGATGCCCCGCGGGCACTCCCTGCGAATCGAACGAGTTCCCCTTCTGCCAAACCTGGTTCACCCTCGTCCCGTTCTTGGGAACCTGAATACTTGCGTAAATCGTCATCGCTCCACCTCCGAACTCCGCCTGCCTGTTGTAAACTGTAAAGCTCAATGACTGGTTCTTGATGGTGGGAGTGTATCCGTCGAGCTTCGTGGAGTAGACTGTTAAGGAGCCGTCGGAGGCTGGGAAGGCGATGAGGGCCTCGGAGTTTTTCATAGTGGTGGAGACGGGGTTGAGGGCCCAGGCCACCCAGCCGGAGGAGGACTGGGGGCAGCGGTAGGCGATGTCGGCGGTGCCGTTGGAGGGGTGGTAGGTCCAGTGGAGGGAGGCCCCGAGGCGGGGGAGGTTGCTGCAGAGGGTGTAGATTCTGTTGTTGCTGAAGGTGGCCTGGCCGCAGCTGTTTTGGGAGCGGGTGGATTGGAATAGGGATAGAGAAAATACCAGGAGGAGGGGGAGATGCTGTCGTCGGTTCATTGTTCTTGTTTGGAATTGGACTGTGGGAGCTTGAGGGGAGGGGATTGTTGGAGGGGAGTTAAATGGGGGGGGAGTTGAATGGGGGCTTTGTTGACTCGGGAAGGAGGAGGAGGAAGGTTCTTAGTTTGCGTTTGTTTGGTAACTTTTTCTTGGTTTTGAACGGATGCGTGCGGTTATGGAGTGACTTGATTAGGTGGGTTTTTATAGAGAGAAGAGGTGCCTGAGTTTCCAAGGTAAGGATGAATGACTTATTTTTTATAATAAAAAAAAAGTAAAAAAGTGATTATGAATGGTGAAACATAGGGGTTGGAGGGTGAAAAATAAACCCTACTTAGGTAAAGACCAGAGCCTTAGAGTCAAAATTCAGGAGTCACACGTGTCACAACAAGAAATAATATAATTATTAGAATAGTGATAATTTTTTTTACTACAAGGGAAAAGTTGCGGCTTCATGACTAACTCATAAGTTTTGATATCAACTGATAATAAGGATTCCACACTTATTGTTTCGTGTAGAACAAAAGCAGTGTAGAGTTTATCACTAATAAGCATAGACATGTGTCAAGATTATGTGTATTCATCACCTTAATCCCTATTTTATTTTCCATAGAGTATTCTCTATAGAATTCTTTTCCGCTGGGAGGATAATAGTAAAAGAGGGTCCTCTCTTTGAACAATAATAGACAGGAGGCTTACATATTGTCTCGAAATCAATTTTAAAGTTGATGATTGCATTGATTGTTATCTTGCTTGTGTTGATTCAATGTTCTATTTGCATCGATACTTTAACCGTAAGTATTAACTACATATAATCTATGGGTACCCGTATGGGTACCAGTATTAAAAACAACTATAGGTAGTTCTGAAGAAAAATTAGTTTAGATTTCCTTTTCTGATTATTTTCACGGGAAAGATGTCATTTTGAAACCGAATGAATTTTATGTCTTAAGAAGCCAAAATGATGTTAGTTAAGGCTAATACTAATCAATACACAACAATGGGAAACAAATGAAAATTGTGAATTTTATTTTAAAAACTAACAAAAATTGTGATTTAGAGGGATTCGTATCTCTCCAACTAGGTTGTAATTGGAGATGATCAAATTTAATTGTTTCTTATCTTTTTATTCTAATTTTAAGGGCTAAGATAAAGTCTTGTCAGTTCTCAATATTATCTTGAAAACCACCACTGCCTTATAAAACGGTTACTGTGAATACCACTATTGCCATAGTGGAAATTCTACTTGCTTCATCTCGATCCTTGAAATTAAAATGGAATATAAAAAATAGCGTCAATTGCACCATTTTCAATTACCATCTAATTAAAGAAGATCTATATCTGTTATGGGTGATTCAAATACTAATCCTTGAATATGATATGCAATCTAATTTGAGTTTCTATTAGCTATGTCTAGTATTACGATAAGGAGAAAAGAGTTTGTTTATTCTATTGAGATTAAAATTCTTATATTGTAGAATTTATGGATAGCAACAACCCGTATCCTTAGTTTCTATAACTATGACAGAAGATCTTTGATGAGAATTTACCCAACCTGGGTCGCAACATCAAGGGAAAGAACGGATGATTCTTTATTAAGGCTGCAGATAGTTGATCCACCTGACGGCAGCAATAAGCATTGAGAATGGCTCTGCAGGCTGAAGCAATAGATTCAAGAGGTTCTTGATTTGGCTCTCTATTTGGTTAGCTCTCTATGTACTAGAGGTTGTTAGAGAGATTAAGTGCTTTCAGGGGTGTGATTTGAGATTGAGTGATTGAGAGATTTTTACATTATATTCCTCACAATTTAGTAAAGCTATTCTCCTCCTTCACCAGTAGACGTAGGCTATAAGCCAAACCACATATATCTTTGTGTTCGTGTGTTCTTGATATTTTCCGTGCTTTCATTTGATTGATTTTAGTTTATCTTGGGGTTTGTCATAATAAATTGGTATCAGAACCCTCAGTTATCAATCGGACGAGAAGATGATGACAACCACTACGATCCGATTTAGAGAGGGAATGACGTAATCTCTCTTTTTCTACCTCCACTTGTTATCTGGTTAACTTCTTATTATTCTCTCTCTCTCTCTCTCTCTCTCTCTCTCTCTACACCTACCTACCTAATCTTTTATTAGTGAAACTTGCTGAGCAACTATGTACCCTCGACGACTAATAAACATCAACGACGGCCACCTACACATGTTCAACAATGCATCCAGACCACGATAACAACCACTACAATTTTTTAAATATATTTTTCTCTTCTTTTGACAATTCCACAACCACGACTCTTATTAATTGCAAAAGTTTCCTAAATTGAAAGCACACCAATAGCTAGGGGCAACTTTAAAAGCATAAGGAAAAACTTTTTAAATAAGACACCCAAATTTACCGGAACACTTAATCTCTTGATTCCACCCACCCACCATGTTGTTGAATTGTCAATTGTAAGAACATTCGCTAATATAATGATAATGATAACCTAAGTCATATGTTTCTTCTCTTCACATTTCTCTCTAATATAATACTGATAACAACCTAAGTCATATATTTAACATTTAGAGATAATAATAATCATTAAGGTGATGATGATACAAGTGGAAAAGCACGTGTTCTCGCCGAACCGGACCCCGGGCTGCTAGCTTCCAAGCGTACGGCGTTGACGCGGCTTACATCGGAATTCGTGAACAAGAGCAAGTATTTTTACTTGGTTCCTACTCCAAATCTCCGACTCTTTTTGTCATTCATTTCCCAAATCAATTAATGACGAGTGCTCACCGATTCAAACTATTTGCGCGTTAAAGATAATAGCATGTAATGATTCACAAGAAAACTCTACCTTTAAGTGGCAGCAAAAAATTTATCGGTGTAGTCTTATCTTGTTAGAATTAATATAAAACTATAACTCTCAACTCTCATCATAACTTCGGAGTTTTGATCTAATTGTTAGATGAATTAATTTAAAATGATATCAGAGCAATCTAAGTTTAAATCTCACTGGCCACGAATTTAAAGCGAATTAATATAAAACGATAACCCTCAACTCTCATCACAGCTTCAGAGTTATGATCTAATGGTTAGAGTGACTAAATTTAAAATATCTGACGGAATTTTGGATTACAACTGATGAGACATGGACGACATGATATATGCTCATAACAATAGATTTCATTTGGTAATCTCTCCAATTGTTAGTTCTCTTAGTGCAAGAGACTAATTTAGAAATAACTTAACAATCGGAAGATCTAATTGCAATTTCAATAATTTGCGGGACTAATTTCAGAATAGCTTAAGATTTGAGGGACGTAATTGCAATTTCAATGATTTAGAGGACATACTTCAGAATATGAAAGATCTAAGGGGCTAATACCCAAAAAACCCCTTAACATTTACGATATTCTAGGCATGTATTCAGTACTTGTCCTAGCACGCGAGTAAGCTTCCTATCAGAACCTCCCGCACGGTGCGGGAGGTTCTGTGCCACACACTATGCAAAACAAAGGGGCAGTGAGGTAACTTCACTGTCCTCATGTGTGGCTATCAGAACCCCGCACGGTGCGGGGTTCTGATAGGAAGCTTACTCCTAGCACGCATGAAATGTTCATATTTCTCAAATGTAGACCTAAGCCCTATACTCATTATTGATACCATGAGTATGAAACGTTCAGATATATATCCCACTCCAAAATCAATAACTTTTCAACATGATTTTTAGGTTTAAAATGGATATTTATTAGTGGGTTAGGAATTACCATCTAAATTGATTGGAAAGTTTATAAATCAGATTAGTAGTATCGATTACTATTCCAAAGCTCCAATTACACTAGAAAATGGCATACACATTTGACGCTGACTTTTGTAATTAAACAAGAAATAAATAAATAAATAAATAAAAATGGCCACTCGTTGTTATTATTGGTGAGTCAAGAGTCATTCGAATCATGCCTTGCAAGAGAACAAATCACAAGGAAACTGCGGAGACAAGGTAGACCTTTGGTGCCCATGCTGAAAGGGTCAAAGACCATGGTAAAACGTAGGCATTGGCTTTTTTCCCTCTTCTAGAAGATTTTGAAGCCCTTTTTCCATTAGATATTATGTATAGGTCCGACCCACCAATTGTCATGGCTCATGTCACCTCTTTCCAGCTCGTGTTGGGGAAAAAAAAGAAAAAGGCTTGAACGCACTTAAATACCTTATAGTTTCTCCTACTTTGTAGCTATATATCTCATTTGTTTTTGTAATGCACTTATTTATCTATATTCTAAAGTTATAGGGGTTAACACTGTAGCTTATCACTGTTCATGCTAAGTAGTCCCAATAACTTATGGTTAAAAGAAATGGTTTTTATATCAAAACCACCTTAACTTTGTCCTAAATTGATGGTTGCCACCTACAATTTTTTTTTTTTTTGATGTAAACCACCTTTACTTGCTAACATGTTTGTAATGTCACACCTAATCCAGTTTTCAGCCAAAAAATACATGAAATGACCATTTTATCCTCACCATTTTCTTATTTTTTCATCTCTTTCCTCACAAATCCTAACCCTATCCTCCTCATCCTCCTCTTCTCCCCATCTTCCCTGTCCCTCCTCCCCCAACTCCCCTCCCCCTCTCTCTTGTCCTCCCTCTTCCTCCCGACCTCCCACTCTCCCATTCTTTCCCAAATAGGAACTAGGATTAGGGTTAGGGTTTGGGGGAGGTGCTGGTTATGGGTTAGAGTTAGTATTTTGGAGGAGATGGCGACTATGGATTAGGATTTTGAAGGAGGTGGTGGCCATGGTTGATTTAGGTTTGTAGAAGAGGAAGATGGAGGAGGCTATATGGTTAGGTTAGGATTTATGAGGAAGAAGATGGGGGTACAATGGGAATATCAGATTTTTTTTATGGGTGAACAGTAAAAAAAATGTGACATTACAAACATGTTAGCAAGTAAAGGTGGTTTACATTAAAAAAAATATAGGTGGTAACCATCAATTTGGGACAAAGTTAATGTGATTTTGATGTAAAAACCCTAAAAGAAATAATGAGTATATATATTTTGTTTACAAACCCAATGTTTCTATCCAATTTGCTTTTAAGTCCACCACTTTAAAAATCCATCTCAAGTACGTAATGCTCTATAGGTTTGAAACTTTACACAGCTCCGTAACACCAGTTCATTGTGGTCAAAAGTAATAATAAATAAATGAGATTTTTTTTTCTATAAACGCGATAAGCTAACCCAATTTTCTTTTAAGTCCACCCATTTTAAAAATTAATTATAAACCCAAAATGCTCCATCAACTCCAATAATATAACATAATAATATAATGAACGACCATATAAAGAGTGTTTTTGCTATAAACCCAAAATTCCCCAATTTATTTATAAACTCACCCACTTTCAACAACATCTTAGATTCGAAATACAAAGCTGTGTTATTTTTGCCTTTTTCTACTTCAATATTGCGACATTGCGAATCATAGATGAGTTTTTTTTTTGCCTTTATTATTTGTTCCGAGGGGGTAATATACAATGCAATTATAAACTAAATTGCTTAAATTATTTTTTTTTGACATTTCAATCCTAACGTCATGGCAACGCGCGGGTCAATTTTGCTCGTATATACAAAAGTTAACTGGGATGAACAGTGCTTAGTGTAGACGGTTAAAATATATTTCTACCCAGGCCAATGCTTTGCTTGGATCCAAGAAGTGAAGGCCCATGGGCTAAACACTTCGAATGGGCCCAAAATCGAGCCCATAATAAGCTGTAGCGAAGGTCGCTTAACAAAACATGCGAACCTCACCACGCAGCCCATCTCGACTCGACCCGACCAAGCCAAGCGAAGGTCGACTCTCAAACAGATGTAGCGGATCTCGCCACATAGCCCATCTTGACTCGACTCGACCAAGTCAAGAACGGGTTGACTCCGCACTCACGCCCCAGGCCGAGCCAAAAGGGGTCATTTGTCGGCGGAATCACGAGTCGAATTCTGTGTTAAATTCAAACTCACAAACGAAGTTCGCCAATCAATGAACGTCACTCATAACAACCCAAGTGGGCCACTTCATCCACAGTTTCAAAGAAGGCTCACCCACGTCCAAGCGAGCCTCACCCAAGCGTCTTCAGCGAACCTTGCCAAACAGTCATTTGAGGGCTACTTTCAAGGGAATAACCGCTCCCCACTACCTCCAATTTTAATAGTCACTTAATCCACAATTAAAGACTATTAACTCTCTCTTTTAGCCTATAAAAAGAGAAGAGATTGCTCATTTTTAGGGCGGCTAAGAAGATAAAAAAGAAGGCATCTAAAGAGATCTAGAGCTAATCAGGTCATAGAGAGATCAACACACACGCATTAAGAGATCACTAAATCTCGTACTTGTGATTTTATTGAGTAAAGATGCTAAGAGAAGACTGAGATATCTTCCAAGCAACTAAGTTCTCATCAACAGCAAAAGACTCGTCGTCTTAGTCGGTGCGTTAACGGAATACAAGACCGACGTTCCATCGGCACACAGAAGAGAATCCCAGGAAATATAAATTTTTTTCTTTGTTTCATTGTAAGTCTTTCAATTGTAATCTGAATTAATTGCAATCCCAAAAGACCCGAAACACTTAGCTACAGTTTATCTCAGTTAACTTACTATCTATATTCATATATTATGAGAACTATGCCTAGCAGATAATTTGGCCCAGTGGAATTACTATTGGAGCAAGTGTGACAGATATTGAGTTCAAACCTTGGCCTCTACTTTTGTCAAATCTTTTTGGTTTTTTACATAAAACCCAAAGTTTTAACCCAAAATTTATTTTTATACACCCACTTCTAAAGTTGTTTTTTTACCTATTAACCCAAACCTTTACAACATTTATTTTTGAACCCACCTACTACCAGAATTTTATAAGAGCTTTTTATCTATAAAGCCAAAGTCTTACCCCCAATTTATTTTTGAGCCACCCACTTCTAAAGAGCCCTTTGCCTACAAACAAAGTTTTATCCCAATTTATTTTCAAATGCGCCCACTTTCAAAAGGGGTAATTTCTAGAGCTTTTTATCTGTAAACCCAAAGTCTTACCCCAAAATTTTTTTTAAGCCACCCACTTCTAAAGAGCCCTTTGCCTACAAACAAAGCTTTATCCCAATTTATTTTCAAATGCGCCCACTTTCAGAAGGGGTAATTTCTCTATGAACCCAAAGTTTTATACATACTTATTTTTAAACTCACGCACTTCCAAAATTACTCTCACACTTAAAACACTTTATAAAATTAATTTTAAACATAATTTGTACTTCAGCAATTTAATATAATGTATAAGTCAATATATTGTTATAAAATTAATTTTTTATTCTAAGTGATTACGTATGTGGTATTTTAAATAGAATGTTTAAAGTATTATTTTGTTTGATTTTTCACACTAATATCGTGCCATTGCAAATTATAGATGAACTTTTTTTTCCTTATAAACTCAAAATATTTATCCCATTTATTTTAAATTCACCTACTTCCAAAAGTTATTTGTCCATAAACTAAACTTTTAGCCTCATTAAGTTTTAAACTCACTCACATTCAAAAACACTCTTAGGCCTAAGTATTTAATCAAATTAATTTTAACCTCATGTTTTATTTGAGCAGTTTGATATGCAGTGTATACTGATATATTTTTGGTGTAACATGTTATGCTTTCTCTAAATAGTTAGTATGCGTGACATCGGACACATTAGCACAATTAGGCAATAGTAATTATGCTGATAAATATTAATGATGTATTTCAAGATTTGTGCTAAGAACGTGTCATTCTCTTCTTTTTTCTATTCAATATTCTATATAATATTTTTATAGACCACCAACCCAACCCCAAAAAAAAAGAGAGTGGTGTCTAACGGAAAAGGGAGAAACTACTTACAAGGAAAAGTTTCAATAGGAGGCCCTCCGATCCATAGAAAATCATATAAAAAAAAGGAGCGTTCGACACAAATTACTATCAATATAATTCGATTTATATGCAGCACTAGAGTAAGCAACTAAAATACCAATGCAAGTAGTTAAAATATCAATGTATAACTGAAAATCATATCCATACAATCAGAATAATATATGCGGGGAATCAGAAACTTTAAAATTTATATTAGGACACATATCTCATTCTCCTAGCTTCCTATGTGATTTTCTAGTCCAAGACTATATGGTAGGCTGCATATGTGTCATCTGGTAGTCCAAAGAGAGAGGAATTGACTATTTGGGATTTATGAAGGATCGACAATAAGGGTGTTAAACCGTATCCGTATCCGGGAAAATATCCGTAACTGTATCCGTTAGGATACGGATATGGTTACTCAAATCTATAACTGATAGGATATGGTTACGGATATGGTTTTGTAGTGAAATATCCGAATACATATTAGTCATACTCTTACGATAGTTTTAATTCTTAGATTATAGGTTTGTGGTTAATTTTGATGATCAAAATGTCTAATCTTAGCTTTTTAGTTATAATGAACATATTAACAAACTCTTTTTTTATCACATGAACTATATTTTTCTCAATATTATCTAGTTTTCTCATATCCGTTTTGTATCCGCATGCGTATCCGCTTATAGATCGGCATGTATATCGGTAACCGTATCCGATTTTAGCGGATATGATTATGAATTTTCCTTACCGAGGTATATCCGTATCCGAGATGGGTAAGCGGATATGAATATGGTAAGCATCATATCCGAGCCGTATCCGGACCGAATGCACCCCTAATCGACAAGATATGAGTGTTCCCTCCTATTTGCATTATTAGAAAGATGGGGTTAATTTTACTACACATCAAACTTCGAGAGAAAATATGTAATATGTGATTAAGATTTTGAAGCGAACGAATTCAAAATGGTTTTTGTCGATACTTACGTCTAACAATACATCCAAACATGCAGCTACTATTCACCTTATCAACAAGTTAACAAAAGTCATATGCACTTTGAACCACGTAATCAAGACTCTATATAAAATGGTATGCTTTTGAATATCTTATAACTATCTATGCAAGAATAAGGAATTGCGTGCTTAGTTAGTTGCTTTCACATTTGTACCTAACTTTGACTTAGAGTTTAACTCTTTTATTTTTATAGAATAAAATAATGTCATTTTCAGCTTTCAATGGCACAAATGGCCGTAGATTTCCATGTCTGCCGGCGGGAAAGTCATATGTAATACGATTAAAAGTATGGGCTTTTGGTATTCAATTTTTTTTTTTTAATAGGAATCGGTATTCAATTCATTACAGTACAATACAGCTAGCCAAGTGTTACGTTTGATTTAAATCTTTATAGTTAATGTTCAATGTTATGTTGTTTTTTTGTAGCCTCTGGTTGGCTAACAACCATTAAGTGTCATTAACAAGAATTTCTGGGTAAGAAACAAACTGTAGTCCTGCAGACTTCGCGGATTTCAATGAGCAGTTATATTTGTGACGAGAGAAGGGAAGAGAGTTGAAGTTAACAGAAAAAATAGAGCTGAAGGTATTTGGATCCTCTACGTTTCTTGCTTGGTAAAGAAAACACCACTTTTCAAATTTTTTATTTTATTTTATTAAGATGGATCATAATTGTTCACCAATTCTCCATTGTATAGCTTCATGTTCCGAGCACATGGTCTTTTTAATGCGAGGTTGATGAGTATCATATATCATATGAGGGGTTCCTCTCATATACAATGATCTGGCTTCATCTCAATCAAATATGTCTATTAGAGATTTTCTCTCCTTTTTTATTCACTTTGTTGAGATTGAATCACATCGTTATCATATATGAGAGAATTCCATCGTATGACAATGATATCTATTATTCACTTTTTATATGGGCATAGCTGAATATTGGGCATTAGTTACCCAAAAAAACAAAAACTACAACCCAATCAAGAAAGTAAGTTTAAATGCTATGACTAATGTGAGAGCAATTGCGTAAAGAAAATTTCTACCCGGTGAGTGGGTGGATGACTCGGTTGAAATAACAAGTTAACAACTCTAACAAATTGAGTAAAGGGACGCGGCAGAGACCGACTTTCTCATACTCTTTCTCCTTTTATGGATTTTACCTTTTTACTCCTTGGAGCCATCTCTTTTTTATCCTCTTCTAGAAGAACTCCACTCCTTTAAGACTAGAGAAGGTTCCATCACGATTCATGCTTAGTTTTAAGATTTAGCCAATCATGTAAAGAAGCTATTAGCGAAATATTAAAGTAAATCTAAGTTTGACATTGGGCTAATTTTTATGCCATTTACATGTAGAATCTGTGAAAAAAGAACTATCGTGATAAGCGTATGCGTGAAAGAATTAATTAAAAAGTATGCTTTCAGTCGATATTTATTAAGTCATTGTAAGGAACACATGATATTGTTAATTGCAGATTGACCTGCTGTCCTATCCCCCTAATTCCGAGTAGACCCCCCAAGTAATTTTTCTGGCTCATCTACCCTCAGAAGGTATTTTTGTAAGATTTGACGGGAAAAAAAAAACTCTTGAGTCAAAAATTTTCACTCGGGGGTCCTATCTGCAACAACATAACTACAAAACGTCTAACTGCAATTGGGCCGCAGTACGAGGGTCTAATAAACGCTTTTTGATATTGGAGCGATACATATCCATCTATATTGCATACTTGAGTCAAGCAGTAACCTTCACGGCTTCACCAAGTCTAATATTGTTATGTCCAGCAGTCTTAAATTACAACCACAAGATAAAAACCATAATATATGAGCAACTGCCTAACTAAGAACGCATGTACCTCATGACGTACTATAACGAGATTTTGAACTAATAAACTACCTTCTCACAAAAGTCTAGAAAATTTGTGAAATCTCACAAGTGAGGAAATCTCTCTCTCTCTCTCTCTCTCTCTCTCTCTCTCTCTCTCTCTCTCCTGATCAAAATTTACAGCAAAGTTTGAAGTCACAAACAAGTCGAGCTACTAGACTTGGGTAAGGACTTGCAGAAGAAAGAGAAACCGTCTCTGAGGTCGCAAGGGAGAGGAAGAGGGAAAGGGGGCCGGCAAGACGTCCTGGGCCCTGGAGATGAAAGTGCCATTGATCGCTAAAAGCGGGTGAGCCAGTGTAGTCTGTTGCTTGTTGAGACCCTTCATGATGCACGAGAATGCTCCAAAGATGACACAGCTCTGGACTAGAGCCTGTGGTGCCCCTGAAAGCTACACAGAAATAAAATGTCACTCAAATGTTAAAGATAGGAATGTAATCATTAATAAATAAATTTAAAAAAAAAACCTGAACTTCTCTAAACTTCTCTAACTTAAGTACCATGACTGGCGGAAGTCATTAAGTTGTGTGCACAAGAGACAACTTTTGGATAATTCGACCCCTTTCTACAAAAAATTACTTCTATATTACCCTTTTCAAACAAGGAAAAAAGTGAAAAAGAAGAAGGTGGAATAGACTTTGTACTCTGCCAGTTGATGCTGTTTATGAGAATGTTCAATACTTCAGAGGGTTTAGTATTTGAAAGTTCAGAGAAGGCTTTCTACGATTAATCAAGTTCAAGGGGATTTTCCGCAAATTCCCCAAAGTTCAAGGGGTTTTATGAAATTTACCCAAAATACTACCCTTCGAGAAAGAGAAACTATGTACCCAATAGGAGATGTGTTGCTGACAGTGGACTATTGTATCCTAAAAGTGAAAAGAAAAAAAGCTGACGTTCAAGGGGCTCTATGAGGCCCCACTAATAGTCCCACATTAGTCGTGTAAGGACATATTGATTGGTTTAAGTAGTAGGACTTGGGTTCAAATGCAATAAATACAATGGCTAGCCAATTTTTTGTGGTGGATCAGCCAAACAACTCCGGAGTTAAGTGTGATTGTGCAAGGGTAATACTAGGATGGGTAACCTCCTGGTATGTTGTAGTATTCCCTCAATAGGCCCCACGGTTTACATTGTGTGAATGGGCTCACGGGCTCCGGGCGTGACAGTTTTTGTGAACTTTACCCAAAATACTACCCTTCAAGAAAGAGAAACTCTGCACCGAACAGGAGATTTGCTGCTGATAGTGGACTATAACATTCTAAAAGTGAAAAATCCCCCAAAGTTCACGGGGTTTTGGGAACTTTACCCAAATTACTACCCTTCAAGAAAGAGAAACTACGTACCAAATAGGGGATTTGTTGCTAATAGTAGACTATGATGTCCTAAAAGGGGATGCTGTACCAAGTAGGAGATTTGTTGCTAGTAGCAGACCATGATGTCCTAAAAGGGAATGCTATTTTCTTGCTAACTCTGAGTTGTTTTTGCAAAGCTACAACTACCAAAATATGGAATTACGATCCAGTGCTTCAGTTGAAGAATGAATAATATAAATTTGCAGGCTCACTTGCAAGTACAATTTCTTCTCTAACATTGATAAGCAAACCTGCCTTTCTAAAAATTATATCATATTCTAACAGAGAATTCTTTCCGATTAGCCAATCACTTGATGTCATCATTCTTTACCACACGACATAACCTGTACAATGTGTGGATAAACAAGAATAATGTCATCCTATAGCTTGGCAATGCAATCATTGGAAAAGAATGACCTCAACAGGTATCACGTGTAGTGGGGAAAAAGCCATCTAACCTTGTCACCATGGAATAACTTACATGCATGTAGTTCATGACTCAGTAAGTACCCATGGGATATCCTATTCCACAAATGCAGTTTGGTTGATGGATCCTCTCTTCCAGAAAATGTGTAAAGTGTATGCAAATATATCACAGCATTGAACCAGAGCTTTTATATGGCAAGGTAGTAGCATGCTCCATATTAGAAACCGCCAAGTAATAGTACCAAACCTAAGCGTAGATAAATCACCAAAAGTTTTTGCCCTATTCAAAGGAGTAGTCAGGTCAAGACTCAAGAGCACATTCATCCCAAATCACACATAATTTAAAGTTGGGTATTAGTTGACCAATTAGGACTGGAATATGTAGAAATCAATTATGGGACTGACCTAGGAACAGTTTATATTAGGCTAGCGATGTCAGGTCAGGACCGCACTGAGACCCACAGTAACTGAATCAACTATGGCATATGTCAAACTTGCTCATCCTATCAAGGTTCTCATTGGTCAACTAGTGCACAAGTGCATCAGTTTGATGAGCATGAGCCATCGAGCCTTTTATTGCTTCAGATCACCATCATCAGAGGTATTACACTAAGGAGCTATTTGGTTCACTCCTTTTTATATAAAAGGAGTGGAAACCCAATGGCATTTTCATAATTAAACAATTCTGCTGCTTTCCTAAAACTTAGTTTGGCTCACTTATCTTTTATAGAAGGTTGTTTTTATAAAGTAGGGAAAAGTAGGCTTTTTTGTAGAAACCCAATTTCTAGTGTTCTGGTGAAAATGACAGAGAAACTGACACCACGCTATTTTACCTCATTAAAAAATTACCAATCACCATTTTTTACCCTTATCTTGATTTTCTCATGGGAGAAGAGGAGAAAACATAGAGTCACTGCTCCAATTTTCCCCTTCCCTCCCTTCGCTCCCTCCATAGAGTCACATCTCTGCGATCTGCCCCTTTTACTCTCCTGTTCGCACCTCTACCATCTCCAGAAGAAGAAAAACCCTAAATTTCACCGCCCAATTTCACACTGACATACTTTCAAAACATGAAATATTTAAGGGACTAATATCGAAAAAAAAACCCTTAACATTTACAATATTCTAGGCCCGTATTCAATACATGTCCTAGCACACATGAAATGTTCATATCTCAAATGTTGATCTAAACCCTATTACTCATACCGTGTGTATGAAACGTTCAGATATATCCAACTCCAAGATCAATAACTTTTCAACATGATTTTTAGATTCAAAATGGATATTATTAGTGGGTTAGGAATTACCATCTAAAATTGAAAATTTTAAACTAAATAATTTAAATCAGATTAATTAATAGTCTCAAATACTATTCAAAAACTCCAATTACACTCAAAAAAGGGTATAAACATTTGATGCTGACTTTTGTAATCGAACAAGAAATCAAGAGGCAGAAAGCATCGCATGTTAAGCAGGATGTCACCAAAAGAAGGGCCAATTGCTTGTTATTATTAGTGAGAGAGAGTTGGTGGAATCATATGCCTTGCAAGAGAACAGAAGAGAACAAATTCTAAGAAACTGCGGAGACAAGATAAAGCTTAATTGCTCATGCTCAAAGGCCCAAAGACGTTGGCATTGGCTTTTTCTCTCTTCTAGAAGGTATTTGAAGCCCTTTTTCTCTTAGGTATACGTATAGGTCTGATCCACCGGTTGTTATGGCTCATATCACCTCTTTTCAACTCATGTCGGAAAAAAAAAAAAAAAGAAAACCACTACACATACATTTATGAAGTACCATATCAGAAGGAAGGAGAGGATAATATCTGAGATATATATATCAGTGTAATTACTATCAATATAGTCCATTTGTTTATCAGTACACTCTTGACCAACGGTGGTTCCAGAAAATATTTCTCCGAGGGGCTAACAACAAATATCTATTTACCTAAATGAAAATGAGCTACTAACTCTAAATAGGCTGAATTAAAATGGGCTACTAATTTGTAAATGCTAATGCAAACTGTTAGAAGATTCAAGTTTGTGGGTGCAAACTTTTTATAATTGTGGGCATAAATTGTAATTGTAGAATGCTTTAAAAGGTAATTTCTAGATTGTTAAGGGTGTAACTGCCTCTCTAACTTACCATATGCATCCATCTCTGCTCAAAACTCATTTCACAAATAGAGAATAATGATTGTACTAGTAAACATTAATAATATATACATCAAGATCTGTAATGTGCAAAGTGACATTCTCTTCTTCTTTTCCGTACGAAACTTTATAGAAGGCTTTCAATGCGGGTTCTTTTCCAAAGGAGCGGAGTCTAATTAACAAGTAATGGGAAAAAAGAATTCTATTGAGACATCTCTATTAAAAATCATATAGAAAACAAGTGGCACATGTTCCATTATCCATTTTAACAAGTAATGGGAAAAAAGAATTCTATTGAGACATCTCTATTAAAAATCATATAGAAAACAAGTGGCACATGCTCCATTATCCATTTTAACTTAAGTGTGTAGTGTACACAATTCTAATGCAAACACTTAAAATATCGGTGCCAAATTATGCTACTATATTAAAAACATAGTGAGGGTATTAAAAGTTTGAAGAATATGAGGAAACTGTTCTTCATCTTACTAAATATTTTCTTTTTTTGGGGGGGGAGGGGGGGGGGCGGTAATTTGATCATTTCACACAAAATTTTCTTTACTTTACTTTACTTTAGCTTTATTTCTAGAACTTTCTAAATCATATCATAGATCTTACAAATTAAATATATTTTTTTTACTTCATCCACAAATCGGAGGAGACCCTCGACTAACTAGATATCTCAATAAGTAGCAATGAATTAATCTCCGCTGGAGCTTCTTCAAGCCAATATCTACCAGATTGAAAACCACGACCAAGCCCCGCTAAATTAAATATATATTACATTATATATTATAAGAAAAATATTAATAGGAGATGATAAAGGTTTTTCCATGTAATAAATTACAATATAAACAATAATTAAAAGTTTGATATATTCCAATATAGATATCATCGAAAGTGTATATCTAAATCGTACCTTAAAATAATTAAATAAAATAATAAGAAGATGAAATATGAAAACAGACTATTCAGTAATGACATATCTAGGAAAATTATGTCATTACTCAAATTGAAAGATAAGTCATAGCCAATTGGAAATAAGATAAGATAAAATATGACATATTAAATGAACAGATCAGAGAGGATAGGAAAAGGAAACCCAGCAAGAAAGTAACAAGAGAATCTAAGTCCTTCTCCACTCTATCATCAAATGCTCCATCATATCATCCAAAGCACACTTCTCTAGCGTAGGCTCTAAGTCATAACTATTCAGGATCCTTGACGCATCATAGCCTAGATCGAAGCTAGTGCTTTCTTCTCTCATGCACATGCAAATACCCGCATTGTCAGGACTAAGAAAATCATCGTTGATCCCGCCTCCTGAGTCCAATTAGGAGGTTCTCTTGCCTGTCTGTTGAGCATATATTTTGTGATCAGAGAAGCATGTAAACCTGAGATCCTTGCTTCGTTTGAAAAATCTGTGTACCTTTGCACTCTACTGCATGTGTACATCATCAGTTAGTAATTTAGTTGATGTATAAACAGACGATCATATGTATCATTACATTTTCCGACATCTTTATGAGCTATGACATTCATTTCATATTCGATGAATTCACTAAACTGTTTCTACTCATTTCATTTTTAAATTTAACCACTATATGTAAACACTCAAAAAAATTCAATGCTTTACTTTTAAATCTTCCTTTGAATCACTTCCTCTTTTATGTCCACGTGCACTATACTAGTCATCTTAAAGATTGGATTCTTCAACTCTTGGATGGGAGGTATTTCTACAAGTCAGATTGTAGGTTTGGAATTTTGAGGTAACCCTTGTATTTTCCCCATTCTTATTTGAGGCTCAAACTTTTTTGAGCTTTGAGGGGTGTTGTAGATTGTTCTTTTCTTAGTTGATATAGTGGAAAGAACTCTCCTTCATGAACATAGGCCCAGGTTTATAGCTAAACCACATTAAATATTGGTTTTTTAATTGTGGTGATTGTGTTGTTTTTATTCCATATTTACATTCATCTACTCTCACAGTGATCTTGGGCTTGAGTTCCTCCCTTTGGTAACAACAAAAGCAGTTGAAGATGGCTAGGCAATGAGCTATTATAGATAAAATAAATTGGAAAATCAATTCTAAGCTATTAAATTTCAGCATATGTTGACTGGATGACCCAATCTGAACTGATGCAACTATTAAATCTCAGTTGAGTAAGCCAGCGTAGCTTTTTCAACTACACCGCCTATGCTTTTTCTCAATCATAAATGAGCAATCTCCATTGCCAACACACAAATATAACCAGCCGAGTTTAGCTGACAGATCTCTGATGCCACAATAACAAGCTGCATGAGCATTTTCACTTCAGAATGTATTCAATAATATCTAAACATCCATTATTTCTCTTCTATTTCCATAAAAAACCATTTCCTAGGTAAGAAAATTATAACAATTTTACAATATACCCCTAATTCTCCACCCAATGGCTTGCTTAATTGACATTTTCATGATAGCTTTAACCACAAAAGCATATTTAGGTATCTTGCATCACATGACCTTCACATATAATGAAGTAAAAATCATTGGCATATTGATTGGTATATGTTCGGAGTTGTGGGACACATAAAACAGATTAAAAAAGAAAAATGTTGTCATGTTGTAGGCCTGACAACTGTACAAAAGAATAGCATACCTTTCCAAGCTTTTCCGGTGTTAGTACTTGAAATCTGGGAACAATGTGTCCACCTGTAGTTAAAGCAAAAGTGTAAATAAACACACATCTTGAATGAGTTATCTACTACAAACAACTTGGTACAGTGACAAACCTATTGCAATAGCAATCAACACCAATTCGACACCCCCGACCCATCTAATAGCAGGCAAATAACGATGCATTAATAGATAATTAGCTTCATCATCAAAACCCCATTGACAAATAACTAGAGTTGCACCAACATCCTGAGAATCAAATAGAATCAAACAGGACTCATATTCATACATAAATAATCCAAAAGTTAACTCACGAAGAAAACAAATGGTTTCAGTAATGTTAAGTAAAACACAGATTATGAAAACTCATGATCATAAATGACCTATGGCCGCATCATATAAGAGTCTGGTGGCGACAATGCAGAACATTTGCTTTATGAAAGTCCATACAACCACATTATCTATCTAACAGCAACATGTTCATTCAAGGTTTGGACTATGCAGTCCCATGAAACCACGTTTCAATGGAGGCACAACTCTTGTAGGCTACAAAATTGTATTTATTTGTTTTTACAACTTGATTAGCTGTTCACTATTACTTTCATTTTTTGTTTGCTCTGTTAGTTCTTATTTTAACAGTTGATTATTCTTCCGTTATTGCTTGTTAAGAATTTTAAGATATTTATGGCTACAACAAAAAACAAAAAAAAAGCCTTCATCCCAATTTTTGGTTCTTCTCTCTCTAAAGTAGTTATTTTCCATACAGTTCATATATGCTAACTTGTTCTCAGGTCATCACATTAGTTGTTAGTTATCACTTCGTATCCAGATAGATTCAGTAGGCATGAGTTATTAATTTCTAAAATATTTAGAAATTTTCAATATTACTGTAGTTTTCCTCATTTCAACACTAAATGAATCGTCTTTTGACAGTATTGCAGATAATCAAGTTTTCCTCTATGCAATACTGAACCACATGAATAAGCAGAAATTAACAGTGATTATCATGTACTTCCTATCATCAGGTTCAATGATGGAACTCAAGGCTCTGCAACGACCATCGACGTCAACCCTCATGCCAATACTAGTATCTTGACGGCAGTTTAAGCTAGTGCACCCAGGGAGGAACCCTTAAATGTCTTGAATCAAAAAGGAATCTTGATTTTATTGTTGGGTGTCAACTGAAAGGATGATTGCTAGAATTAAGTGTTGGACTTCTGGATTTCTTTCTTTCTCAGAGAGATTGCAGCTTATTGAATCAGTTTTGTATAGTATGCATGCTTATTAGAGGAGTATTTTCCTTCTTCCAGAAAAGATTATCAAAACATAGAACAGATATGCCATGATTTTCTTTGGACTTAATGCTTATGGGAGTCATTCTGACGCAAAGGTGGCTTGGTCTCATGTGTGTAAGTCTAAGAAATCTGTTGGCCTTAGGTTATAAAATATGTGTATCTTGAATACTACTCTTTACCTTAAGCATCCATGGGCTATTCATTGAAAACTCACTCTGGGTGAAATAGATACATGGTTTCTAATCATGATTTCTGGAGTATGGATATCAAGAACCATTTCTCATGGTCCTTCAAGAAGCTCTTGAGGTTAAGAGAGTATTGTCTTAGTGTGTTCATATCAATGGAGGTACGAAAGGGAAGATGCCTCAGTTTAGCTCTCCTACAATATTATAAGCAATTGTATGGCTCTCTACACGATGTTGCTTGGAATGCACTAGTATGGAATAGATATTCCCTTCCTAAACACTCTTTCATATTTGGTTAGTAACTTAGTATGTTTAAATAGACTCCCTACTACAGCAAAGCAAAGAGATTTGGGATAACTGTTGATGATATTTGCCCTCTTTATGTGCTATGCATTGAAACAAGAGAACACCTGTCTTTTAATTATATTTTTAGTACTCAGTTGTGGAGGAAAGCAACAGTTCTTGTACAGGAACTTATTGTTCCATTGGAGTGGTTTGATATGATCACTTGGGTGAGGAACAGTTGGAAGAGGTAAGGCCATTAGAGGTATCAAATAAGCAGATATGGCTTCTTGCATATATCACATCTGGATAACTCGTAATCAGCTTATATTTCAGCAGAATAAGAGGAGGGTTGATGATTGTTTTCAGTTGCTGGAGTTTGAAATTAAAATCCAATGCAGTAGAGTTAGCAAAGTGAAAGATACAGTAAAGGATAGAGAATGGTGCTCTCGTATGAGGATATTCCCAGAGTTTTATCAAAAGGGTTAATACAGTTTTTTGATCTTTTAGTTTCCTATTGACAGTGAGTTTAAAGTGGCTGTGTATATGGTGAGGTTTGTTTTTGTTTTGGAATCTTTGTTGTACAGAGCCTAAGAGTGTATACTGTATAGAGAGTATTTGCTTACAAGGCTTTTTTGTGAATGAGAAATACATACTTTAAAAAAAAGGAATTTTGACGAAGGGTAGAGCAGATAGATTTTACATGTGGAGTTACGTTCTACTCTACAACTATAAACAAAGAGAAAAAGAATATACTATCCCAGCTATTAAAGGACAGAACAGAGTGCATTGTCCCCTATTTTAAAGGAATGAGGAAGACATTGAAAATTTGTAAATTTAGAATTTAAGTTAAGAAGTTCTAATCACACACAAAAAATAAGTTCAGAACAGTTTGGTATCACTTTAGAACACTTATAATCACCGGTGTAACGTTCAAAGAATATGTCTAGCAACTTCTCTCTGCTACACGGAATTAAGAACTCACTTTAGAACATTGACAGGGAATTGCATCAATCATTCACCGTTGTACATGAAAGTAGGGAACAAAAGTTCAATAGCATTACCAATAAAGCATTATCCAGAAACAGTAATTTAGCTTAATCCTACAGTTAGCGTGCAATATTGACATAATACAATGCACTCATCTGGAATCACGAGCGATATATTCACTTTATTTAAAAAATACAAAAGTATAACTGTATAAGACTTCTAGGGATGACAAACTCAGATTGAGAAGTAAAATTAAAATAATAAAAGCAGTGTTTCATGAAAGTTGAAACCAGATATAATTTACCTTGCATTTCAGAACCAGGGTCATCAACCTATTTTTGTTCCTGCTGACACAAAATCTGGAACTTCTCCACAGTGTCAATGTCAACCTTATGCTTTGTCTTGGGCTTGGGTGGCTCAAATGGGCAAGTCAAGATAGTAATTTTAGCATCTTCGATCTGTTTGGCATCTGTGGATGACTCATATCCTTGTCAACAATGATTCCAAGATGAGCTCTGTATCCTCCAATTTCCCTCCTACCTTCCCTTACTACCTTAATCAAATCCAAATTGATATCCTTCCTCTCTAAATCTGCAACAGCTAGAACTGCTTTAACCGCAATCTCAGCTAAACTGTGTTCGCACCAGTTAACACTGTATTTAACAACCACATCAGATTATTGACAAAAAAATTATAATCAACACAGATGATGTAAAGAGATATGGTTTGCAAGTTTCGTGAAATACAGGTTTGTGGAAAGTAAAGGTCTAAGAACTTGCTTCAGTGCAGTTTTCTGGCATTGGCTAGGTTTAGTAATCTCAATACATTTCAACAGAGGCTCTCCATTAATGTCCAGAATCAGGCTCAATATCAGTTTCTTTTTCCAGTGACTCAGAGATCAATGGCCACAAGCAGTAATCCATTAATCTACTCTCTCATGCTGTCCTCCTAGTCTCATACCAGGATATTGGCATCAAACTACTTTTTATGTGTTATGTGATCCGGCGAGGTAACTAAAAACTAAAAATTTGGGGTATGTATGGAGACTATTAAATAGCCATACATTCACATATTCATTGAACAGATACATGTGGAATGCTAATACATGCATCTAGCTACTTTTATGTGTTGCGTGATCTGCTGAGGTCAAATAACCAGAAACTAATAGTATGGGGAATGTATGGAGACCGTTAAATAGTTGTACATTCACAAATTTGATGAACATATGCACGTGATGCACTAATACATGAAGATGAAAAACTTGTTTTTTTTACTTAGGATAAAATGTGATCACTTATATACACTAATAAATAACAGTATTATGACGGTACTAGCCATAACGCCTAATAGAACTTTTTAAGTAACTCTGGCGTAAAAGGAAAACCCTGAAGAGTGAAATTAATGCAAAGAAAAAAAAATTCCACCGTATTGGGTATATACACACACATACAGACACAACAACTACAAACTCCTAAGTACACAGCAACGGTGGAAAAACTTGTCCTAGCAAAAATAATGAAAGAATCTCTAAAGAATGGATTTACAAATGTGGACCTCATGATAGGGAAACGTTACAGAGGTACTTACATCTTTGATGATAATGTGGTCATGCAAGTCTGCACCAAGGACTCCATGTTATTGACATAGAACTCAAATTTTTGTGAAATGCACTCCAGATGATCAACGACTACCCTAGATGCCAGCTCATAACCTTTAGCAATCCTAATAGGATGGATGCCACATTCCAATAGTTTTTCTGCCGGCACCAAAAGAGAACCAGCAAGAACAACAACTCCAGTAGTGCCATTGTTGATTTCATAATCCTGACTCTGGGATAGCTCCACCATCAGCTTTGCAATCTGATTGTTCACATCCATCTGTTACAAGATTGTTGCCCCGTCATTCGCTGCCAGTACAAGATTTAGCGGTTAGTGAAATGCAGGAAAATATGGAATCAGCCCAGTGGAACACTATCAATAAAGGTCTTTTAACTACACAACTACATCAACAGGAGCATAAAGTAAAAAAATAATACACGTTCAACATCTCTAATGTGATACAATAGAATACTGAATCTCATTTAGGAAATATGCTACATGCTACACACGATTCATTGTACACCACATAGAAATAAGTAGATATGTGCATACATACGAGACGAATATGTTGTTCTAAAGGGGGGTATTGCGATTTAATTATCCAAAACTAACAGCTATTGAATTGAAACAGACGGGGTCAAGCAGAAGGAAAATTCCCATGTAGCTGGTCATTCCATTCTCTTCTCAAATATGACCCTAAAAAAGATTATTCCTTACAGACAACCGCTCTGCTTCACATTGAACCAAGAAACTCATCGAACAGTATAATATCCAAACACAACTTCTAGTTAAGAAAACATTCATTTGCTTCATGATCAGAAATACGTTCAGAATATGTCAACTAACCCTCAAAATAGATAAGCAGAATGCTTCATCAAAATCTCTACTTTTCCACTACATACTGTAGCAAACAAACATAGTCAAATCACGTGTTGCTTTCATATTTCATGAGTTATATTTCTGTCATTAATCATTCTTTCATTTCCGAGAGCACCCTGAAAAGAAGGCATCACTAAATCTCAACTTTTCACGGGAAAATTATGGATAAACCCGCATTCATTGGAAAATGATCATTCATTCATTTTCTAGACCACTACTAAAATAAATTTTATCAAAATTCAACCTTTTATTCATGGAAATTTATGCATATTCCTGCATTCACTTGTAAATGATCAGTAGAGATTGAACTAAAAGCCTACTCAAGCCCACACAAGTGATCCCCTTTTCCCTTATAGCTATTAAAACCGCACATTAATCAGCAGAAACTGAAACAAAACCCAAACAGAGATCGAGACAGAAAACAGCATAGATCTACTGATAGTGAGCACCCACTGATGAATACATCGCCGTCGGGGATCCTGGAGACGGCGACGCCGGCGGCGATGTTGGATTTCTGGGCGTCGAGGCCCCGAAGCCTCGTCTCCTGATCCTGCTCCTTCACTATTATGTTTAGTCGTCGAATAAAAGCCAAGAAAACGTGATGATTTATGGGAAACCAATCGTCTAGAAACCCCAAAAAGTGGCTAAATTTACGGAAAACCAATTTCAGACCTTTTAGCTCGAATATATATGAAGATTAGAGAGGCGCTTTGATTTCGCTGTTGATTTCACTCTAATCGGTCTAGATTTTCCTATTTCTCTCTCTTGCTGATCCAATATATTCTCTGAGTTTGAAGATTACACTGTGGACCCTCACATCTCGTTTGATTAGCCCTAACAGTCCATTTTAAAACTCATCAAAGGTATGACTTTTGGAAGGGATTTTTTTTTTAACGCATTATTTAGTTATGCTTGTAGGTTGCATGTCAAATTTGAAATTTCTTGCATTATTCATGAACTATTTGTTGCTAATGGACATATATGCTAATTATGGGTGTATTTTTTTTATTGATGATTATAGGGTCACTTAGATTCAGATTTGATGATTTAGTTCTATTAATATTGATTAGTATTTTAGCTCGTGCTAAGCATGATCATATCTCCCTAATTCAATATCTCTATCATACTTTTAAGGGTATGTTTGTTTCCATGCATTTTGCATCCTTATATTAAAACAAGGGACCCGCATTTGTTTATTATTTTTTATACATGGATTTAGGGTTCTGCATGGGATAAATCATCAAATATAATTCCTTAAAATTATGTTGATTTCAACCGGATTTATGAATTTAATCGCATATCCTCAACAAAATACATGTACAACCAAATAAAATTTAATTGGATTTTAACCCCTCATGCAAATCCTCTTTAATATCCATCACAAACAAATACAATTTTAATTATAGATTTTTCAAAATCCATTCTATGCACCAAGATTAATCCATAACCCAAACAACCCCTAAGAATTTCAAAGATACATCTTCATCTTACCTATCATGTTTGTCCCATTAAAGCACTACTTATAGTTAAAATTATGGTAACACACATACACGCTTCCGTATATTTATTTCTAAATATATATATGATTTTTGCTCATGCAAGCTGCTTGGTCAAACCTACTTGAATCGGTATCTTTTTCCTGCTTATAGAAAATTAAACACTCAGATATGCCCTAACATTAAACATATCTTTTAATCATTAAACTTTTCGTAAATTTCATATTACGTTAAATAATGATCAGATAATTATAACATTCAGAAAAATATATATACACATTACAATTTAAATAAGATTAGCAGAGGACTATAATAAGTAAATACTAGCTAATATAGTACATTACAATTTAATTACAATTTACAATAAATATTAGATTTAGTGCTTCTGCAAGTCCGATCATCACTGATTGTATCAAAACAATAATAACCGCGATTAGATATTTATGCTCGTGCGGGCCCCGACAATTTTGGTCTTCAATCTTCGTGTGAATCTCTTTTCTCTGCAATACAAATAATACAAATTGAAATTAATATATTCGGTGTCATCTCACATTATTGCAATAAAACTATTATAAATTGGAATTATTCAATAGATTTAAAATTAGATGTAATAATATGTAATTAAATAATGTCCATTTTTCAATAATCTAAAATAGAAAAAATATTTTAATGGTGTCAATAATTTTGGGTTTACTCCTTTAACATTAACATAGCTGAAAAACAAAATAACATATTATGTAAATATCACATGAGGTTCATACTTTGTCGTTATTTTTCAACTACAACAAAACAAATAATTAGACATAGCAACATAAAAAATAATTCATTGTTAATGAAGAACATAAATTGAAATGTTGAATGATGAACCAATAAAATTTCTTCTTATATTTTTGATAGCCTCAATCATCGTTCTCTAAACTCAGTAAGAAAATGAAAAACTAGAAAAGAGTAAATGAGAGAGATTATCAATCCTAAAAATAAAAAATAATTTCTCACTAATAATTAAAAATTCAAATTATATTTATTAAAAGAATAAATCTTAAATATTTCTTCCCATGTTCTTTAATAGTCTTAACTCTTTTCCTCAACTTCTTTTTCAATATTATGTCATTTGTAATGCAATAAAGAATTAGATATCCTAAAAGAGAAATTTTTATTTTCTTTGAAAAATTCAAATTAGAATAATCGACATCTAAATAACAAAAACTAAGAACTATCGAGATGAAAGATTGATTACTATCTTCTCAAGATCGCAACTTTGGATTATAGATAATCTGATATCCAATACAAAATAACACAAATATTATAATACAAAATGCTAGAATTTTGACCAAAATAGAAAATAATGTAAATAATAACAAATAAAATAATTAAAATTGATACATATTAAGAACAATCCAATTGCCAAGTAAATTAAAATTAATATAGTCAAGGTCTAAAAACAAAACAAAAAGAACTAAGAACAATCAATATGGAAGATCGATTATTACATTCTCAAGATTGAAACTTTCGGACAATACAGTTTGATATTCAACCAAAAATAACACAAAAATTTCAATTAAAATGCAAAAATTCTGATAGAAATGGAAATTAAATTAAATAATAGTAAATAAAAAGTGATACATGCTAAGAGCAATCAAATTACAAAATAAATTAAAACATATACAATCAGGATATAAATAAAAACTTAAGAATAATCGAGATGGAAAATTGATTATTACCTTCTCAAGATTGCTACTTTTGGACTATATATAATTTGGTATCCAATAAAAATAACACAAATATATAGTTGAAATGGTAGAACTATGATTGATATAAAAATTAATGTAAATAATAACAAATAGAAAATAAAAATTAAAATTGATACATACGATCATTCAAAATAAAAGAGAAGAGCACCCAAATTCTCCAAGTTGAAAACATCTTCAATCCTAAAAAATTCAACAATAAAGAATTATTAAGAGAATAGAGGATCGGCATTAGAGAACTATTTTTATGGAAAGAGAAAATAAATAATGTGAAAATATTAGTAGATAATAGATATGATTAGTTTTATTAGGATGATTTCAAATCCTTAATTGTAGGCTATTCAAATACAATTAAAATTAAAATACTAGAATTGGAGCTTAAAATTTGTTACTGTATTTAACTAGTGTCTTGGACTCTTGATTGATTAGATTTTATGGTATATACTTACTATTTAAGATGATTTGATATTCCAAAATTGTAGGGAGAATTAAAATTAAAAATTTATAATAATTTTTCTCCTTATATATTTTAATAAATATTAAATTAACTTAATTTAAAATTAAAACTCTATAAATAAGGGATGACACATATCATTTTTTAGTGTGTTTAGATTTCAAATGAGCAACTAGATGAAGATACCACATGTCATTTTTATTTGTGAAAGAAAAATCATACGTGTCATCTTTTAGTGTGTTTGTGGTTATTTAGTTTTGCTTTAGAGTATACACTAATAAAGATCAAATTCAATAAAAACATAACACATATATTACAATTAGAATGCGAAAATTGAGATTGAAATAAAAATTAAATTAAATAATATAAAATAAAAATTAATACATACTAAGAACAATTGAATTGTTGAATAAATTAAAATTGATACAACTAAAATATAAATAACAAAAAAAAAAAGAACAATCGAGATGGAAGATTGATTATTAGCTTCAAGATCACAATTTTTGACTATATATAATCTAATATCTAATAAAAAATATATAAATGGCGAATTGAAATGGTAGAACAACGATTGAAATAAAAATTAATGGAAATTATAACAAATATAAAAATCTTAAAATTGATACACACGATCATTCAAACCAACAGAGAAGAGCACCAAAATCCAAGTTGAAAGCACCTTCAATCCTGTAAAACAATCAAGAGCAAAAATTTTAAGAGAACAGAGGATCGGTATTAGAGAATTTGTTTTATGAAAAGAAAACAAATAATGTAAAAACTTAATAGATAGTAGATATAGTTAATTTTTATTAGGATGATTTCAAATTCCTTAATTGTCGGTTATTCAAATTCAAATTCAAATTTAAAATACCAAAATTGGAGCTTAAAATTTGTGACTATGTTTAGCTAATATCCTAATTGATTAGATTTTATTGTATATAGTTATTATTTAGGATGATTTGATAGAAATTGTGGGAGAACTAAAACTAAAAAATTAGTATAATTTTTCTCTCAGATATATTAATAAATATCAAATTGGCTTAATTTAAAACTCTATAAATAAAGGATGCCACATGTTATTTTTGGTATGTTTAGATTTTACGGCGAGATAGATGAAGATGTCGCATGTCATAGTTATTTATGAAAGAGAAATCTTACGTGTCATCTTCTAGTATGTTTGAGATCATTTGCTTTTGATTTAGAGTATAATAAAGATTTCTTGTTTTAGATCACATATTAGAGATTGTTAGGTTGGAGGAATTAGAGTTACAAAAGTAAAACGAAAGCAACGTGGTTTTACTTACATTGTTTGATTTGCAACTTTGTAATTATAAAAGGTAAATGGACTTACATTATAGATATGCAATAAATGCTACTGCCAATTTGGTAGGAGGAAAACTACAAGCTTTAGAAAGGAAATTAAAAATAAACAAATTCCACTTCATCAAAATAAATCTTTTAAACCCTAAAAGAAAGTTATCTATACCCAAGTTTCCTTGTATGGTGAAGTTATGTAGCTTTTGCACTAATTGCTTTTCAACCAAACATTGAATTTGTATTAGAAATATATTTCTTATAATATAATTACAGATATCTAAACAATTTATTTGATGTTTATTTCTTGCAACATTTGTTGTTGCAACATTTGTTGTTGCAACATTTGTTGCAATTTATTTTGCAACAAACCAAATGACCACTTATCTTTTAGAAGTTTATTTTGCACTAGTTCATTTTATCTTTTATTTTCGAGTCCATAAAAGATCTTTTTAGGATGTAGGAAATTATCTTTTGAAGAATAAAATCCTAATTTATTGGTTGTGCCTATTTTATCCGTGTTTTGTCTTTTCTTTTGCATTTCTATACTTTGGTGAGGTTGCAGCCTAGCAGGATTACAATGAAATGTTCAAGATTATGTTAAATTTGTACACATGTTTGTATTATGTAGATTTTATGAAATCAAATAAAAATGTAAGTTATCATTTACATGCTTAGTTATTAAAATAAGTAGTGTTTAACTGTGAAGATTGTCAAATTTAAACAAATTTTATTAAGTAATGAAATTACAAATTCTTGAATTTTCTTTTTTTTTTTTTGATATTGTAGATGTATTCTGGGAATGAAGAAAATGTTAGAAGAACGTTGTTATGGTCATAACCACTAACTAGTGATTAAGGAGAAAAAACGATACACTGACATGGATAAACGCTCGCCTGTCAACAAAAATAGACACGAGCCTCCGCACCCGACCCACGAGGCGGCCGACACTTACCGACCCCGCCATGGTCCAATAAATGACTATCACCATAGCTGACGCGAGAGGCGGTGCAAGTCGGCCCATCAACAACTCTCTCCCGCGGACGACGCGAAAGGCGGTAATGGTCGTCGCCTGGCGATTAAGCGTTTGAGGCCATTTCACGTCGCTCGTCCCATCGGACGGCGTGGAGGCGACCAGCTATCACCTTCCGACCGCTAGTCTGCTCGGACGACGCGAAAGGCGGTGCTAGTCGTCCTCCCAACCCGTCACCCATTACAGCCCCGTCCTACCAATTGTCGGCCTTTCCTAACGATGCGAAGCGAATTTAGACCCTCTTATCAGCCACCCGTCCTCAGGGACGACGCTAGTGCGGCCCGGCCGCCCCTCCAGCTTGATTACCTCAAGAACGCCCCCAGAGGCCGGCCGCACCCCAGCCTCAGCCTCCCACATACCTCATCTTGCGTGACTTCCTCCACTCAAACGACGGTTATACGGTACTCGAGCCCATCAGCATCGCATTAAATGCGCTGACAGCCCCTTAACTCCCCCATCTCTCACGGTATTTAAGGCACCTCGACCCATGCAGCACAGGCCAATCCCATCCCATTAATGGCGAATAGACCACACTAACCCTCAAATTACCCAAGTTGACACCAGAAGGCCACCACCGAAGGCATGAGAGATGCTCACCAATCACGGCTCACACGTGGAAGAGAGGTGACTTCGGCAATGGTTTCTTAGCCAACGGAAGACGAAAATACCCCGCAACCCTAGGTATAAGTAGCGTGAACAACGAACCAAGTAAGCAATCTTTTACGGTGAATTCTGCTCCATTAGATTATCTCCTTTATCGACTTGACCGCCGGAGGAACCATCGGAGATCCCAACTCCGCCTCTTCCACAGTCCCTCTTTTGCCGCAGACGAGTCCCTTGATCGGTCGTCATTTGGCTTTAGGAGAGAAGGCGGACTCAGCTCTCTTAAAAGCTAAACTCACTCGAGGTTAGTGGCTGTGATTATATACATCAACGGTTTGGCCCGTGGGGCCTCCTTTCTTCTTCTTGCGGTTATGTCGGTGGCGATGATCTTTTCCGGTCGGGGAACCTACAGCGGGTTATGTCACTCAAGCCCAACCTGTGAATCCACCGAAGATCACCCAAGCCATGCAAGCAACCATGCAAACCCAGCCCGAAGCTTTTGCAGATGACCTCTTCACTCGCCTCCACGCTCTCCACGGCCACGGCAAAGCGCCATCGGCAGCGGCGGACCCGACCTTCCGCCGGCCGCCATTCCACCGCTGAGGCGACCGCCATTATGAGGCAAATTCGTTCGGAAACTCCTCATATTGACAAGTCGCTGAAGAACCGCCAAGCGCGCCGCCTCACCCTGCGAGGCAGTAGGCCAGGCCGATATTAGACGCCGCCCCTTGCCTTCGACCTCACCGACGAAAGCCCTTCTCCTAGCCAAGGCGCTAGGGCGCCCATAGGAACGGCCTCAAGGCCCCATGCCGCGCCCACGACGCCATTCCCAACCGCCCATCGGCATACGGTGACTACAATCAAGTGTACCGCCCAATACGACGCCATCGGAGGGAACACCCCCTTCACCGACTCCATCATGAGAGCACCGGCCGAGAAGTTCAAGATGCCGACGATGGACAAGTACGGGGGCGATAGAGACCCGGCCGAACATGTACAGGACTACCACAACACCATGATCATGATGAGTGCACCGTGGCGACTATCGCCGCCGCTTCCGCCACCTTGATGGAGCGCCAAGCTTTGGTGGAATTATTGGAGAAGAAATCCATTGGGCGCTCAAGAACCGGCGGCAGTTCATCCACCATTTCTTGGCCAACGCCAAGCCCAAACTACCCTCGGTGTGCTCATCCGCACTAAGCAAGAGCCGGGCGAAGCCTCGAGCCTACATCAAGAGATTCCAGCGAAGAGATTAGAAGTCGAAGACCAAGGGAGCAAAGTCGCTATGCTCTCAGCGGGGTCTGGCCCCGGCGACTTGTCTAAAGCCCTCAACAAGAAGCCCATCGAGTTACGAGCACTTGATGTCCAAAGCCCACGCTTACATGAACATGGAAGAGGCGAAGCATACAAGATCGCCACGGCCGAAGTCCAAAGAAGGCGACCACGCCATTTGGCACCCTCCCGCCCGGCAGTCTGGGTACCTCATCATCCTCCACAAGAAGCCACCTATGCGGCTCCAAGAGCCCCTCCCGCTAGGTCAGCCTGCACTACCAAAAGAAGAGCCTGTGCACATCCCAAGGAATCCTCCTCCCAAGAACAACCGCAATCAGCGGTTCGAAGGAGGGAGGACAGAAGAGCAGATGCTCCCCTCCGGTGTTCCAGTCCTCAATACCTCCCTTTCGGGCCCCCGACAAGGCCCGGAGGGAGGGCTCCTCCACAAGCCCCCGCCACGATGAGGGCGCACCCGAGCAAGAGAGATCCACGGCGATTCTGCCGATACCACCGAGATCACGGCCACGACACGAGAGGCTGCCGTGTTCTCCGTAAAGACATTGAAGACCTCATTCAGAGGTTTCTTGAAGAACTTGATCTATCGGGGCAGCACCCCAAAAGGGACGACCACCGACCTCGCTCTCGATCTCCCCGGCCCCGACCTAGCTCGGAGCACAGGGAAGCCGGACAAGGGAGTCGGGGGGTAATCAATACCATCAGCGGAGGTCCTACCTTGGGAGGAGAATCTAATAACGCCCGAAAGAGGTATGCCAAGCATGCTTTACGGTGAACAACATGACAAGAAGCGTATATCGATGTATCCATCTCTTTCAGCGAGGCCGACTTGGATGGAGTCGAAACGCCTCATGACGACCCCATCGTCATATCAGCCGATATCTACGGCTTTAAGGTGAAGAGGATCATGATCGACACCGGGAGCTCTGTCGACATATTGTTTTTGGACGCGTTCAACCGTATGGGCATCGACAGGTCCAAACTCCAGCCGTCCCTGGGTCCCCTGATTGGTTTCACGGGACATTCTCAGCTTCCAGAGGGACAGATCACCCTTCCCCTGACTGTTGGGCAACCCCCATGCCAATCGACCGTGGACATCCAGTTTGTAGTAATGGACATCAAGTCGGCGCATAATGTCATCTTGGGCCGAACGTCTCTCCACCACTTGCGAGCCATCCCGTCCACCTATCATCAGATGATCAAATTCCCGACATCGAGAGGGGTGGGGATAGTCCGGAGTGACCAAAAGGAAGCCCGAGCTTGCTACGCCCTCTCCACCAAGGGAAAAGGAGTCGCGACCGCCCTGCCCATCGAGAAGACGGCTCTCCAGCTTGAAGAGAAGGAGGAGCGCGAGAGGACGACTCCAGTTGAGGACCTCCATGAGATCCCCATCGACCACAAGGGCGAGAGGACGCTCAGGATCAGATCCAACCTCTCGGAGCCATTACGAGGTGCGATAATTGCTTTTCTTTTATCTAATCTTGATGTGTTTGCTTGGAGTCCAGAAGACATGCCGGGCATTTCACCTGACGTCATTTGCCACGAGCTCTCCGTCGGCCAAACACACCAAGCCGCCGATGTAAGAAGAGGCACTGGGGCCCGAAGCCAAAAGCGGCAGCAGAAGAGGTCGAGCGGCTCTCGAGCCGACTTCATTCGAGGTCCAATATCCCAATGGTTGTCCAACGCCGCCCTAGTGAAGAAGTCTAGTGGCAAATGGAGGGCGTCGCGTCGACTTCACCGACCTCAACAAAGCATGCCCCAAGGACAGCTACCCCTTCCCCGCGATCGATCAATTAGTCGATGAAAGTGCGTGACATCGCTGTCGAGCTTGGACGCTTCTCGTTACAACCAGATCCGCATGGCGGAGCATGATCAAGAGAAAACGTCCTTTGTCACCGACCGGGGTACCTATTGTTACAAAGTAATGCCATTTGGTCTCAAGAACGCCGGAGCAACCTATCAAAGGCTGGTCAACAAGATCTTCAAACCCCAGCTCGGCCGCAATGTGGAAGCCTATGTGGACGACATCTTAGTGAAGTCGAGACTCGCAGCTGCCCACATCACCGACTTGGAAGAAACCTTCGCCACCCTCCGGCGCTACCGCATGAAGCTCAACCCGACCAAATGTGCTTTTGGGGTACAATCGGGAAAATTTCTGGGATTTATAATCATCCAAAGGGGAATTGAAATCAACCCGGAGAAGATAGAAGCCATTGAGCGACTCCGAGCCGCAGCACCATGAAGGATATCCAGAGGCTCAACGGAAGATAGCCTTTAGGGCGCTTCCTCTCCAAGTCGGCCGAGAAGCCTTCCTTTCTTCAAGATACTCAGAGGGCCAAAGATCCCAAGAAGAAGCCGGAGGGACCGAGGAGCCAAGGCCGCCGAGAGCTCAAGGTCTATCGAGCACCAAGCCGCCCTAAGCTAACCCACCGAAGGGGAAACCCTATACCAGATTTGGCCGCCTCGCCAAGCCGCGGAGCTCGGCGCCGTTCGAGGAAGACCACATCCGGCCGGTTTATTATGTCACCGGATCTTAAGAGCGGGGAACTCAACTACCCCCGGTCGAGAAAGCGCCCCGCCTCATCACCACGCCTCAGACTTCGTCCCTACTTTCAAGTGCACCCTATTGTCGTGCGGACGAGCCTCCCGCTGAAGAAATCCCTAGGAGCCCCACCACATCTAGGAGAATGGTCGTGGTCGATCGAACTCGCGTGAATACAGGCCGAGCCCGTGACCACCATAAAGGCACAAGCATTGGCCGACTTCCTCATAGAATCCACCTCGCCAGATGGCGAACCAATGATCTCATTGCCCTCGCTAACTCCGCCCCCAAGGGCGGGCAAATGACACCTCCCCATGTCCCGAGCCTGGAGACGGCTCCCCTGAAGTCGCCTCTTGGTGGGAATTGAGAGTGGATGGATCCTCAAATGAAACAGGGAGCGGGGCCGGCGTCGTCTTGCGCAGCCCCGAAGGAGCAGTCACAGAGCAGTCCATCGCCTTCAAGTTCCCCGCCTCGAACAATGAGGCCGAATACGAAGCCCTCATCGCCGGCCTGCGGGTCGCCCTGGCAGCCAAGGCCGAGAGCCTGATTGTGTTGGCCGACTCTCAACTGGTCGTTCATCAAGTTAACGGCAAATACGCCGCCAAGGATAAGAGGATGGCTCAGTACCTGAAGATTGTCAAGGACCTGTTGCCCCGCTTCGCCAACTTCAAAATTGTCCAAGTCCCTCGCGCCCGCAACGCCCGAGCGGACGCCTTGTCGAAGCTCGCATCAACCAGCTCCTTGAGTAGCTCCGGACCCATCCTCGCCGATACACTCCCTCATCCCAGCATCGCAGGACCCGCCTCAGACGTCATGCAAACAGATACTCCCCATGAGTCCTGCTGGATAGACCCTATCATCCAGTTCTTGGTGGCCGGCTCTTTACCTACCGACCCGGCCGAAGCAAAGAGTTTGCAGAGAGCCTCCCGCCGCTACCTCATGATTGACGACCAGCTCTACCGGACGTCCTATCTAGTCATGGTGAGTGGCCCTATCTCCGTGTCCTCGAATCGGCCGGGATTATGTTTTGAAGGAAATCCATGAAGGCACTGCGGCAACCACCCGGTGAGAACCCTCGCCGTAAGATCATCGCCGGGATACTATTGGCCGACCATTGTGGCCGACTCGGCGCTCGCCTCCAAGTGCAAGAAGTGTCAACTCTTTGCGGAGATTCCCGTGAGCCGCCGCCACGAGCTAACTTCCATCTTCACTTCCTTCGCCCAATGGGACTGATATATCGGGGCCTCCCCATTGCTTCGGCAGCCGCAAGTTCCTGATAGTCGCCATCGACTACTTCACCAAATGGATCGGCCGAGCCTTTGGCGAAGATCGGAGAGAGCAACATCACCGCTTTGCTTGGAAGTCGATCGTATGTCGGTTCGGCGCCCCGCCATTCATCACCGACAACGGCACTCGGTTGGCGGCGGATTCCAAGATTTTTGTGAAGAATGGGGGATCAAGCTCAAGTTCGCTTCAGTAGCCCACCCCAAGTGCAATGGGCTGGCAGAGGCCGCTAATAAATGCATCCTCCAAGCTCTGAAGAAGAAGGTCGACCAAGCAGTCGGCAATTGGGTCGAAGAACTACCGAGCATCCTGTGGTCATACAGGACGACCCACAAGAGTTCAACCGGAGAAACCCCGTTCATGCTAACCTACGGAGCAGAGGCAGTAACCCCAGTGGAGATCGGCATGCCCACCATCCGACTCCAACATTTCGACGAGGAAGTGAATTCCGATGGACTTCGAGGACAGCTGGACCTGGTGGATGAAATCCGGGCGACCGCTCTACGCAAACAAGTCGTCAATCAGCAACGGATCGCCCGATACTACAACAGCAAAGTCCGACCGAGGAGGTTCCAAGTCGGCGACCTAGTGCTGAGGAAGGCGGCCTTCGACAAGGACACCAGGCGTGGCAAGTTGGCGCCCAATTGGGAGGGGCCCTACACCGTCCTTGAAGAACCACGCCCCGGAACATACCGACTCAGAAGCCCCGATGGGAGAGTCCTACAACATCCCTGGAACATAGAGCACCTCAAGAAGTTTTTTCAATAATTTAGTGTTGTAAATTCAGTTCATTCCCTCCCAATACAATTCAGTACTCTGCCTCTAATTATTGTTGTTTGTCATAAATTATGCAAGAAACGTCAAAATCACCGTTCGGCCGAATCCAACGCCGATCAACCTCTCCGCAGCGTAGGCAGCCCCCTGACTGGCTACTCGAGTTAGGAAAACCCAACCACCCTGGCCGAGTCAAGGCAATTTTCTAGTCGAGATCGGGTCGAGCTGATCCTGTCCGCTAAGTAGAGTCAAGAAACCCTTCTCGCTAAACCGAGTCAAGAAACTCTTCTCGTTTAGCCGAGTCAAGGAACTCTTCTCGCTTGGTCGCGACGGGTGATCTTGCCCATTCCACTAAGGAAACGAGCCCTATTCGCCCAGCGAAAATCGGATTATCCTTCCTCGATAAGCCGAGCTAAGGCCACCTACGCTCGCTCACCCACCCCGGAGGAAGCGGCCCTGCCGAAAAAGACCTAGGCGCCACGTAAGTCCTAGGCACCCGACCTACGCGGTCGTCCTCCACGGAGTCGCCGCTCCCACGGGAGCCGGCTCAGGCTTACTCTTTGCCTTAAAATGAGATCGCCCCGCCGAAAAGACCTAGGCGCCACGTAAGTCTAGGCACCCGACCTACGCGGTCGTCCTCCACGGAGTCGCCGCCCCACGGAGCCGACTCAGCTTACTCTTTGCCTTAAAATGAGATCGCCCCGCCGAAAAGACCTAGGCGCCACGTAAGTCCTAGGCACCCGACCTACGCGGTCGTCCTCCACGGAGTCGCCGCTCCCACGGGAGCCGACTCAGGCTTACTCTTTGCCTTAAAACAGATCGGCCCTGCCGAAAAAGACCTAGGCGCCACGTAAGTCCTAGGCACCGACCTACGCGGTCGTCCTCCACGGAGTCGCCGCCCCATGGGAGCCGACTCAGCTTACTCTTTGCCTTTAAACAGATCGCCCCGCCGAAAAGACCTAGGCGCCACGAAGTCCTAGGCACCGACCTACGCGGTCGTCCTCCACGGAGTCGCCGCTCCCACGGGAGCCGACTCAGGCTTACTCTTTGCCTTTAAATGTAGATCGCCCCGCCGAAAAGACCTAGGCGCCACGTGAAGTCCTAGGCACCGACCTACGCGGTCGTCCTCCACGGAGTCGCCGCTCCCACGGAGCCGGCCAGCTTACTCTTTGCCTTAAAATGTAGATCGCCCCGCCGAAAAGACCTAGGCGCCACGAAGTCCTAGGCACCGACCTACGCGGTCGTCCTCCACGGAGTCGCCGCTCCCACGGAGCCGACTCAGCTTACTTTGCCTTTAAACAGATCGCCCCGCCGAAAAGACCTAGGCGCCACGTAAATCCTAGGCACCCGACCTACGCGGTCGTCCTCCACGGAGTCGCCGCCCCACGGAGCCGACTCAGCTTACTTTGCCTTAAAATGAGATCGCCCCGCCGAAGACCTAGGCGCCACGTGAAGTCCTAGGCACCGACCTACGCGGTCGTCCTCCACGGAGTCGCCGCTCCCACGGGAGCCGACTCAGGCTTACTCTTTGCCTTAAAACAGAGATCGGCCCTGCCGAAAAAGACCTAGGCGCCACGTAAATCCTAGGCACCCGACCTACGCGGTCGTCCTCCACGGAGTCGCCGCTCCCACGGGAGCCGACTCAGGCTTACTCTTTGCCTTAAAACAGATCGGCCCTGCCGAAAAAGACCTAGGCGCCACGTAAGTCCTAGGCACCCGACCTACGCGGTCGTCCTCCACGGAGTCGCCGCTCCCACGGGAGCCGACTCAGCTTACTTTGCCTTTAAACAGATCGCCCCGCCGAAAAGACCTAGGCGCCACGTAAGTCCTAGGCACCGACCTACGCGGCCGTCTTCCACGGAGTCGCCGCCCCACGGGAGCCGGCCAGCTTACTCTTTGCCTTAAATGTAGATCGCCCCGCCGAAAAGACCTAGGCGCCACGTGAAGTCCTAGGCACCGACCTACGCGGCCGTCTTCCACGGAGTCGCCGCTCCCACGGGAGCCGGCCAGCTTACTTTGCCTTAAAACAGATCGCCCCGCCAAAAGACCTAGGCGCCACGTGAAGTCCTAGGCACCGACCTACGCGGTCGTCCTCCACGGAGTCGCCGCTCCCACGGAGCCGACTCAGCTTACTTTGCCTTTAAACAGATCGCCCCGCCGAAGACCTAGGCGCCACGTAAGTCCTAGGCACCGACCTACGCGGTCGTCCTCCACGGAGTCGCCGCTTCCCACGGAGCCGACTCAGCTTACTTTGCCTTAAATGTAGATCGCCCCGCCGAAGACCTAGGCGCCACGTAAGTCCTAGGCACCGACCTACGCGGCCGTCTTCCACGGAGTCGCCGCTCCCACGGGAGCCGACTCATTCTTCGATCTACTTATTATGTTCATTGTAAGCCCCACGGGGGCGACTCATTCTTCGATCTACTTATTATGTTCATTGTAAGCCCCACGGGGGCGACTCATTCTTCGATCTACTTATTATGTTCATTGTAAGCCCCACAGGGGCCGACCCATTCTTCGATCTACTTATTATGTTCATTGTAAGCCCCACAGGGGCCGACCCATTCTTCGATCTACTTATTATGTTCATTGTAAGCCCCACAGGGGCCGACCCATTCTTCGATCTACTTATTATGTTCATTGTAAGCCCCACAGGGGCCGACTCATTCTTCGATCTACTTATTATGTTCATTGTAAGCCCCACAGGGGCCGACTCATTCTTCGATCTACTTATTATGTTCATTGTAAGCCCCACAGGGGCCGACTCATTCTTCGATCTACTTACTATGTTCATTGTAAGCCCCACAGGGGCGACTCATTCTTCGATCTACTTATTATGTTCATTGTAAGTTCCACGGGCCAACCTTCTTTTCAAAAAAAAAGAGAGAAAGAAGAGCCAAGAATGAGTCGATTAGACAACCACCATCGCTAAAATGCGACCTTTCATTGATATTCCAAGCAAAAATTTACAATGGTAAAAAAAATATATACAAGTCCAAACAGACGCTCCAGTCGTTACTCTTCGGTTTCTTTCTCCTTGCTTTCGTCGCCTCTCCGCCGCCAGCCATGCAGGTTCCTTGAGAAGGGAGGTGCCGCAATAGTTGCAGAAGTTAATGAAAGGGCGCCATGGGTGCAAACATCGACCCCATGGTTTCATATCAGCACAATAGCCCGGAACCCATGGATGCAAACAAGGCCGCCGGAGAAACACTGGCGCTCCAACTATTCTCAAGAAACGAAGCGGGGACGACAAGGGAACGTACCCTTAACACCAAGTACAGGCAAAGGGATTTCCCCCCTTCTTCACAGATAATCGGAACTACCGCTGGCGCTCGCAGCTGAAAACCCCCGGAGATGGTGGACTCTGGGGAGAGCATCCACCTCCACGCCCCACCCATCTTTCGACGAAGCTCGCCGGCGCTCCCAGTTCGAGACGTTAAGAGTAGCAATCGGAGCCAAAATCAATCGCCAATCTAACGAGAACACGAAGAGTAGTTGTCTCCTCCCCTACTTATAACAAAGCCCATAAATGCTAAGTCCCCTCGTGATCAACAGAGGAAATTAATAACGTGGAACTCAAGGCATCACCTCGGAAATCACAGAGGCTCGAATCGCCGCCTCGAAAATCGCCGAAAAGCCTCTTTGCTTTAAATGAGATCTACCGTCCATCCCAGAAACCTAGGAGTCAACTATTAGAGGATGGCTGGCCGACGATATTCAAGGCTCCACTCAAGAGACGATGAGCGCTTCTCCGGCCCAGAACCATATCACCACTGGCTCGACCCGACTCACCTAGGGTCGACCACCAATCGAGCACCAAGTTTACAATCAGGCCGACTGGGCTATGATCATCGCCCGACCCATTTGTCATGTCGTACAAAGCATAGATGACGGCCTTTCCGGCCAAAGTCGCTATTGTCACAAAACCTAAAAAAGGGCATCACAGAAAAAAGAGAGTTCGGCGTAGAAAAACGCAAACTAAATTTTCATTCACAAGTAAAATGTATTACAAATACATGGGGACGTTCCAGCCTAAAACAAAACAAAGAGAATGAACGGAGCCCTAAGGCAACCTAATCTCCTCCCTCATCGCCGTCTCCCTCCTCTCCACCTTCACCCTCATCTTCCTCGTCGCCCTCATCCTCGTCGGGATTGTCCTCGGCGCTGTGTTGCACCCCTGCCCCCTGGCTTCCAGGCCTTGCAGAACGCGCAGAGAACTTTCCACCCTAGGAGGATATGCGAGGCTCAATGTTGAGAGAACATCCGAAGGAAGTTGGGCTTTTAAGTAGTCGTAGCCCGCTTTGACAGCTAGGGACAGCTCTACTTTCCCCATAGGCCCTTGCCTATACTCTTCGACAACCTCCTTCTTGCCCTCCTCGGCGTCGCGGGCAGGTGGGGTTGATCGACGACGGCGTCGTCCAGCCGATCGATGAGCCGCTGACTCATCGAGGCGACCCAGTTAGGCCCTCAAGCCTCGCAACCCCGGCTCGCTCTCCGGCCCCCGACTTGGTCTTCCACTCCTCGATCTCCCTCTCGGAGCCTTCAACCATCCTCTTCAGCTGGGCGACCTCTCCCTCCAGCTTATCGATGATGGCCACCTGCTTTGAATGGTGGGTTTGGAGGTCAGCGATCGTAGATTGCTTGGCCTCCAATTCAACGCGCCATTTGGCGCCAACCTCTGCCTTCTCCGCCTCAAGGGCGGCCACCCTCTTCTCCAATCCCTCCCGGTTCCCCTTCTGCTACTGAGCCTCTCCCTTGAAGTTGCGACCACTTTCATCGTGCATGACAGCCGGTTGAAAAGCTCCTCCCCGACCAAAGCCCCTCGAGTTTGGTAACTCAAGAGGGCTAACCGAAGGCCGGTCGATGGTGTCTCCTCCAGGAGCTCCCTATCATGGGGGAGGGTAAACTGTTCCGAAGCGACGAGCTGCCCCCACCCAGAGAGAAGCACCGTACCCTCTTTATGGAGGGAATGGTCGGAGACGAACCTGTCGCTTGGGGAGGGTTCCTCTCTTTCGGAGTACCCTTCCCACAGATCACCAATGAGCTGGGATCGTAGCTCTTTCCACCTCGAACCGCCCATTTCGGCAATCCGGTGGCGAAAAGAAAGCTCTAGGCCCAAATCCTTGAGTAAACTCAAAAGGTCCGGCTCCGGAGCCAAGTCATCCGAGACGACCGCCTCCTTCCCCGACCTTTGAGTGGGCTCGTCGGAAGATGCCTCCGCTGCTTGGCCGACAGGGGCCTCTCCAGTCGCCTCAGCGACCCTCGGCCCGAGATGGGCCAGGAATTTCCCCAGGGCCGATTCCCCTCGGATCTGACCTGCAGTGGGGCAAGGGAGAGAGAGGTGCGAGGCGACTCCCCGGCGGTTGGAAGTTCCCCGATACCCTCGGCACGTTAGGGACCGCCGCCCGTAGTCCCCTCAAAAGTCGACCCCATCGACTTTTTCGTCTTCTTCTTCTTCTTCTTTGGCTGATCGGCCCCGGACGCAGGAAGAGCCCTCTTCACCTGCAACATAGACGCCAACTCTTCAAACCTCTCCTCCACTGCTTTCGCGCCTCGCGTGACCTCCTCCGACCTTCTTCGCGGGAGTTGCGGTTCATTAGCTTTTGTCGGTGGAACCCCCACTCTTGGATCTTCAACTTGGTTAGCATACTCTTTTCGACCCCGGTTGGTGAGCGAGCGACAAACCATTACTCTCGGTGGCGTTATCGAACAAGTTGTAGCCCTTCCGACCTCGAATAATGACGGAACTTGTCCAGTCGCTCGTCCGCAGAGAGGGAAGATTCCTCAGCCGTCTTTGTTGATCTCCGGCACGAGCGGCAAACCAATTCGGCGTGGGCGAAAACCCAAACGAACTTGTTCTTCCGGTCCTTGTTGAGTCAGGAATGTCAACAAACCGACCGCCCACATACCAAGAAGAAATGGGCGTCTTTTCTTGTCGCCCTGCATGGTTACCAGATGCAGAAGAGTCGGCACCACCTTCACTCGATGACAGATCACCAAAAACGCCATTATCGTAGCAATGGCGTTAGGGGCATCGGGGACACCCCAAGCCTTCGCCTGACCTCTTCTGAGCAGCCCGGAAGGCGCGATCCATTGTCCAAGTGCGCCATGTATAGTGGTAGCTTATCCGCCATGATCAACAATAGCTGTCCTTCTCGAAGAGAAACCGTAAATCCTCCGGGAGATCGCACTTTCATGGAGCCCCTCGGATCCTCTTCTCTTCGACCGCCAAGACTTGAGTTTGGCAATCCTGTCAATGGGCGGTAGAGCGACCATGGCGAAGACTCTTAAAAGTATTTCAGATTAAGAAGGAGACGAAGTCTTTAGAAAGTGCTAAGAGAAACCTCCAAATAGGGTAAGGGCATATATAGACACCCAACGCGTGTCTATTCGGGCGGTAGTTCAACTTTGAAATCCAACGGTCGGGATTGGCTCTGGGATCTGAACCGCCTCTTGAAAATTGAAAACCCGCCTTTATGACCCACGCCTCTTCGCCGAAATTGCCTTTGATGGCTAGAGTACCGACGCCAAGCCTTATCCCTACGGTGGCCCACATTGCGCTGGAAAACCAAACCCGTTATTTGTCCGACGGGATGGCTCCACTCGGCCGGCCGAACTAGAGGCGGAGAACAAGTAATCTCAAGACCGACCCAACCCCATGGGTCGGCCATCTCACTAAGACCACGCTAGCCCTTCAAAGGTGGCGATCAAGTCACGACGCCCAACCAATCAATTCACCAATCGCCACCATAGAAAGCAACACAAAACACAACTACAGCGGAAAAACTCTTCGCATTCATTTATTTGATAACGAGTACAAAATATACACACCGCCAATTACATTACAAATGAATGATTAAAACCTAAACTCTTGCCGAATTGGCCTCACTCGAAGAACCATCACTTGATGACCCGTCCTCCTCTCCCTCCCTCCGGTCGTTGTCACCTAGGTCGTAGCACGCCCGAGCCTCAAACCTTGAGAGGAGATCTATCTGGCCGGCTATACCCGGAGGGTACCGAAGCCGACCTGGGACACCCTGATACTCAGGCGGCAGTTGCTTAACCATGAAATCGCAACCCGCCTTGCAGGCCAGAGCAACTTCAACCTTCCCCTGCGTACTCTGCCGGTATTCTTCGATGATGGCCGGTCGGCTCTTTTCTCCCAGGGACGACCTATAATCGAGCGACTCCAGATACTTCGCCCTTTCCTCCGCCCTACTTAAAGATTCCTTGAGTTGAGCGCACTCCCTCGCTAGTCGTTCACGGCGACGATTCCCTCATGGCCCGAGCCTTGGCGTCTTTGCGCGACACCGCCTCTCTAGCGCAACCTGCGCCATCGCCAAGTCGCGCTCTCTATAAACTTCGCCGGACGACCCAGGTGCGTCCCCACCGTTCTAAAGTGGCGCTGCCGGTTCCCAATCTCGCCAAGATCCTCTCACCGGACGCTTTTAGTCCCGTGATAACTTGGTCCTTAACCTCCGTTTGGCGCCGGTCGTCGAGCTGGCTTGCAATTGAAAGTTCCTTGATAACTCGGTCAAGATCTTCGTTGGGCCGGCCTCGGAAGATAGATGCTCCTTTCGGCCTTTCATAGGCTTGGTGGCCCCGACGCGAACCGACCAAACAGCTCTTCCTCCACTAAACAACCCCCGGTCAAGTAACTCGCAGATGATATGCGCCGACATCGGGAATCACCTTCAAAATCTCGGTCCACGGGCAAGTTGGCTGCTCGCCGCCTTTCCTTGTAATGTAACTCGACCTTAATACCGGCGAGCGAGCATCCATATACCACGGCCGGCCTATCAGATGCTCGCATCGGGCTCCCCATCATAACGGCCGATGGGAGAGAGTCCCCATCATCAGTTCACTCACTTTGTTCCGGTCCCACCCTCACCGCGTGATAGGGGAGCCATCCCACTGGAACAAAACTGATCTCGACCAGGCGGTTCTTTTCCCTGTCGGTGAGAAGCCACCCCGATGGTCGACCCAGCGTCCGTCGCATCACCCCGTGGGATACCTCCAGGGAGTCTCCCGACATAGCTTTAGGGGCCACACACGTGACTTCGGGGGCCCTCCCCCGCCTGGTGGTGGTGGTCGTCCTCCTGTTCTCTCGATTCTAATAACTCCTCTTCTATCGGATGCTCCACACTCTCTCGCCCGTCCTTTCGGGGACCCGCGGTGGTCTTCTTACCCGGTCCTCCGTGCGCCGGGCTTCGCCACTGGCGACCCGGATGTATGCCGCGTCCCATGCCGGTGCGTCCCGTCGGCCCTCTGGCCTCCTTCCGTGAACTCCCTCCAGCGATTGGCCTCGCTGGTTTGGCCGACCGAGCTAACCCCTCTTCGGATTCCTCCAGGAACTCCTCATCCGAAGTGGGCTCAGCCCTCAACGCTCTCCCAATTATCCCCCCGAAAGTCACGTTGTGAGCCCTCGCCTCATCGGAAGGGCCAGGAGGGGTGGAAGAAATCCCATGAAGCCGCAAGACTGATTTGTCAAGCAAAGCGTCCATTGTACGTGGCCCCGTGTATTGAAGGATCTGCTCCAACTCACGCCGGTGCTCGGCCGACAAGGGTTTAGGCTCCAGAGTTTCTCTCTAATCTGGCCGGGGCCTTTTACAAGTTCGAGTCGTCCCGGTGACCCGGACAAACCTATCTTTCCACCCTTTGATCGACTTGGGCGGATCAAGGATAACCTTGAATTCTCCGACATCGAAGGTAATAAGAATCTACGGGTGTAATGCCGACCAAGTGGCTCAGCGACTCGCAGCTCATCGTCGGCCGAATCGAGAGCAACGAATGGCGGTGGCCAGAGCCGATATATATGCTCGAGTTTGGCGTCATTTGCACCGAGACACACCTAGCTCATCAAACACCTTTCTAAGAAAGGGATGCGATGGCGTAGAGGCCGCCTCAAGTGCTTGAGATACGTAGGAGCCCTCTGCTCACCATGGTTGTACAGGAGATGATTTCACGAGCTCCAACTTGTAACCCTTGAATGTCAAACTCGAAGAAGACATCTGCTGGTAACCGAGCGGAACTTCGTCAAGCGCTTATGGCGTCGGAATCCATACGAATCTGTATCGCTCGCCGGAGAATCGCCTGAATTTGCGGTTGAAGAGGAAAGCGGATGCCTTCTCCCCACTCACCCCTCCGTATTTATATGGTGGGACCCACTGACGCCACACCTTTTGGCGATCAACGGAGAAGATTGAAACCCCACTCCCGAGGCGCCGCTTCGGGAGACGAAAAGCAACCCTACCTATTCCCAGAGGGCCCCCACTTTCGCACCCAGAAGGCGAAACGCCAATGGCCAGGGAACTGCCCGCTGACATCAGCCACGTCCCATCGATGAAACGTTCGAACCCCCTCTGGAACCCTCTCCTGTCCAAGGCTGCGATATTCATTTCACTTGGACTCGTTTCCAACCGACTCCAAGCGAAAGGGGCCAACTGTTATGGTCATAACCACTAACTAGTGATTAAGGAGAAAAAACGAGACACTGACATGGATAAACGCTCGCCTGTCAACAAAAACAGACACGAGCCTCCGCACCCGACCCACGAGGCGGCCGACACTTACCGACCCCGCCATGGTCCAATAAATGACTATCACCATAGCCGACGCGAGAGGCGGTGCAAGTCGGCCCATCAACAACTCTCTCCCGCGGACGACGCGAAAGGCGGTAATGGTCGCCCGCCTGGCGATTAAGCGCCGAGGCCATTTCACGCCGCCGTCCCATCGGACGGCGTGGAGGCGACCAGCTATCACCTTCCGACCGCTAGTCTGCTCGGACGACGCGAAAGGCGGTGCTAGTCGTCCTCCCAACCCGTCACCCATTCTGCCCCGTCCTACCAATTGTCGGCCTTTCCTAACGATGCGGCTTAATTTAGACCCTCTTATCGACCACCGTCCTCGGGGGCGGCCAGCGGCCTGGCCGTCCCCTCCAGTTGATTACCTCGAAGAACGTCCCCGAGAGGCCGAGCGAGCCGGCCACCCGGCCTCAGCTCCCACATACCTCATCTTGCGTGACTTCCTCCACTCAAACGACAGTTATACGGTACTTGAGCCCATCAAGATCGTGATTAAATGCGCCGACAGCTCTTAACTCCCCATCTCTCACGGTATTTAAGGCACCTCGGACCCATGCATTCTGGTAGCCGTCAATCCCATCCCATTAATGGCGAATAGACCACACTAACCCTCAAATTACCCGCAAGTTGACACTGTAAAGGCCACCATCCGAGGCATGAGAGATGCTCACCAATCACCGGCTCACACGCGGAAGAGAGGGTCGACTCAAAGAATGGTTTTAGCCAACGGAAGACGAAAATACCCCGCAACCCTAGGTATAAGTAGCGGCGTGAACAACGAACCAAGTAAGCAATCTTTTCTGAGTGAATTCCTGCTCCATTAGATTATCTCCCTTTTACTGACTTGACCGTCGGAGGAACCACCGGAAATCCTAACTCCGCCTCTTCCACAGGTCCCTCTTTTTGCTGCAGACGAGTCCCTTGATCGGAGTCGCCACTGGCTTTAGGAGAGAAGGCGGACTCCGCTCTCTTAAAAGCTAAACTCACTCGAGGTTAGTGACTGTGATTATATACATCAACAAACGTATTATGAAGCATCTTTTATATTATAATTATATAATTACCTTCATGGGAGATTACAAGTTAGATGTAGGCGTCTCCCTAATTGTCTAAGAGATTTAAATGAAAGTAGGGCTAACAAAAAAAATGCACTTATGTTCTGTATCATGCATATTTATCATGAGGCTTGTAAAGACGGTGAGGATGAAGAGGGATGCTTTCATTAATATTGCAAACATAATAAGGAAAGAACGTCTACATCAAAATACAAGGCATGTTAATATTGAGGAACAATTAGATATTACCTTTGAATATTCCGGTCATAACAAAATAACAAAGTAATAAGATCAAATTTTATTAGATCTAGTAAAACAGAAGTAGATACTTCAACAGGTGCTAGGAGCCATATGTCACTTATGTGAATGTTACATGAAATAAGCATTAGCTAAAGTTCTTCTTAAAGTTGCTAACAACTCTCTATACTATCCTTATTTCAAGGTAACGATTTATTTACAATTGCATTATTCAATTAATTAGGTGCAATTTACACAAATTGTAGTAATATTACATGCTTTCTAGAATTGTATTGGTCTATAGATGGTACGATGTTGATGCCATGCTACATTCTCCACTTGTAGCATGTTTCGTATCGAAAGGAAATCACACAAAATATTTGTAGGATCGTTGATCTAACTAAATGACTATCACCATAGCCGACGCGAGGCGGTGCAAGTCGCCCATCAACAACTCTCTCACGGACGACGCGAAGGTGGTAATGGTCGTCCGCCTGGCGATTAACCGCCGAGGCCATTTCACGCCGCCGTCCCATCGGACGGCGTGGAGGCGACCAGCTATCACCTTCCGACCGCTAGTCCGCCGGACGACGCGGGCGGTGCTAGTCGCCCTCCCAACCCGCCACCCATTACGACTCGCCCTACCAATTGTCGGCCTTTCCTAACGATGCGGCTTAATTTAGACCCTCTTATCGCCCACCCGCCCTCGTGGACGACGCCAGCGCCCCGCCGCCCCTCCAGCTTGATTACCTCAAGAACGCCCCCGAGGCCGAGCGAGCCGCCACCCGCCTCGGCCCCACATACCTCATCTTGCGTGACTTCCTCCACTCAAACGACAGCTATATGGTACTTGAGCCCATCAAGATCGTGATTAAATGCGCCGACACTCTTTAACTCCCCATCTCTCACGGTATTTAAGGCACCTCGACCCATGCAGCCTACAGGCCAATCCCATCCCATTAATGGCGAATAGACCACACTAACCCTCAAATTACCCGCAAGTTGACACTGTAGGCCGACCCACCGTAGCATGAGAGATGCTCACCAATCACCGGCTCACACGTGGAAGAGAGGGTCGACTCAAGAATGGTTTTAGCCAACGGAAGACGAAAATACCCCCGCAACCCTAGGTATAAGTAGCAGCGTGAACAACGAACCAAGTAAGCAATCTTTTCGAGTGAATTCGCTCCATTAGATTATCTCCCTTTATCGACTTGACCGCCGGAGGAACCACCGAAATCCTAACTCCGCCTCTTCCACGTGTCCTCTTTTGCCGCAGACGAGTCCCTTGATCGGAGTCGCCACTGGCTTTAGGAGAGAAGGCGGACTCCGCTCTCTTAAAAGCTAAACTCACTCGAGGTTAGTGACTGTGATTATATACATCAACAAACGTATTATGAAGCATCTTTTATATTATAATTATATAATTACCTTCATGGGAGATTACAAGTTAGATGTAGGCGTCTCCCTAATTGTCTAAGAGATTTAAATGAAAGTAGGGCTAACAAAAAAAATGCACTTATGTTCTGTATCATGCATATTTATCATGAGGCTTGTAAAGACGGTGAGGATGAAGAGGGATGCTTTCATTAATATTGCAAACATAATAAGGAAAGAACGTCTACATCAAAATACAAGGCATGTTAATATTGAGGAACAATTAGATATTACCTTTGAATATTCTGGGTCATAACAAAATAACAAAGTAATAAGATCAAATTTTATTAGATCTAGTAAAACAGTAAGTAGATACTTCAACAGGGTGCTAGGAGCCATATGTCACTTATGTGAATGTTACATGAAATAAGCATTAGCTAAAGTTCTTCTTAAAGTTGCTAACAACTCTCTATACTATCCTTATTTCAAGGTAACGATTTATTTACAATTGCATTATTCAATTAATTAGGTGCAATTTACACAAATTGTAGTAATATTACATGCTTTCTAGAATTGTATTGGTCTATAGATGGTACTGATGTTGATGCCATGCTACATTCTCCACTTGTAGCATGTTTCAGGGCCGAAAGGAAATCACACAAAATATTTGTAGGATCGTTGATCTAACTCAATGAAACACACTAAACACTAGAAGGGGGGTGAATAGTGTTTTATAAAAATTGCAAAGTAGATTATAAATTGCAAGGAAAGAATAGCAACAATCTCGAAATTGAACATCACAAACACAAGAGATTTATATTGGTTCCACCTCCCCTGTACATCCAAATTCCCAAGCAAATCCCGCTTGAGAGTTTCCACTATGATTTTGAAACCTTACAAAATCAAAATGCAAACCTGTCCAATTTGCAAGCCCATGCAAATTGCAACACCAATTGACAAAACCATGCCAATTGTAAATAATCTCTTCACCAAGAGATCGCACCTCTCAAACCCGAGAGAAACTTCCTTTAAATAAAAGTACAAAACTCCTATAAGCCTTGAAGTGGATGTGAATGTGATTCTCACTATGGCTATAGGTTTTACTCTCTGAAATATGCCTAAATAATTAGTAGGAAATGATCAAGAACATAGGCTATTTCAGAACTCTAACTCTTAGGCAAAATCTGAATTTTTTTGGCCTCTTGAATTTGCACAAAGTTTGATCTTATAAGTGCAAAACTTCTTCTTTGTTTTCTGACGTTTTTCTCTATTTATAGCTCTTGAAAAGACAAGTTTTTCAAACCCTAAAACATACACAACAGCTATAAACCTGCCAAGTATTCAAATTTCAAACAAATGAAAACTGTCTTTGTAGTCGACTATAACTCATAGTAGTCGACTACTCGAGTCAAAACAGATTCGTGAAGTCGATAATTTCTTAGTAGTCGACTACTTTGGTCATTAGTCGACTACTATGACTATTAGTCTACTACTCGACTATTAGTCTACTACTCAGAAAATACGTAAACTTATATTTTGACTGTGTGCATGTAGTCGACTATAAAACCTATTGGTCGACTACTAAGGGTCAATATGAGATATATGAACTATTTAAGACTTATTCTTTATCTATAAACTTTAATGGTTAACATAGGGATTTATATTGTTAAACTCTAATGTGTGTGAATGTGTTGTGAGTGATCAAGGCTTGTACAATAATTCTAAGCAAAGAAAATGTAAAATTACATTTTGACAATTACGATATCTTCTTCTTTGCTTCATATTGCCTTGAACTCATCTTATGTCTTGAGTATCTCTTTGAATATTATTGTTGATTTAGCTCTAATATCGCAAAATAAATGTTAGCACATAATACACACAATATGTAATATTTGTTATCATCAAAACAATCATATCTTGGGGTCAAGATTCCTAACAATATTCTTACCGCATGTATCCCAAATAAATTTTTTACCTACATATTAGCCGGATGGGAAGGTTTTGTAAACGATTATAGGATCCTACAATATACACTTTCAAGGCCCTCACCACGTGGATTGAGAGTTTTAATGGTAATTACAACATACTTTGAAACAATATTTGGTTAATTTTAAAATATTTAGTAAGTCACAAGTTAGGTGAATATATATTTCACAAAAGATAGCTATGGAAGTTATAGGTAAATATTATTTGTTTGATGCGGCCTACACAACAATGTCTAGTTTTATCTCCCTTATCGTGGTGTACATGCACTACCATTTAAAAGAACACAATGGGAGACACCTAATAACTGAAGGGAACTTTTTAGTTTACGCCACTCATCTCTAAGGTCAAAGATAGAGTCTACTTTTGGAATATTGAAAATTTGATTTAAGATTCTAAATGCTAAGCCTAATTACCCATTCCCCACTCAAGTGGATATTATCTTGGCTTGAACCGTGCATCATAACTATATTGTAATATTTTGACCCTAAAGATGACTTTTAAAATGAAATTGTGAATATTAAGGATGAAGATAATGAGATAGCAGAGGATGAAGATGTGATTGATTTCTCTCAGTTTATGACGTAAAGAGAGCAGATTCAACCAATAAATAAGTGGAAGGTCAATAGAGATCAGATAGCTTGGGAGATGTTGATGGACTCTCACTACGGAACCGTGGAAACTGACATGTGATTGTGTTCTTTGCTTTATGTAGTGATGGCTAGCATGTGATGATTGTTATGTATGAATATTATATAATGCCTGTAAACTATCGTGGTGTTTTGATACTATTAGAATTCTAATTATTTTCTATTAATGAACTTTTCTTAAATAGTTTCTAAGAATGTGAATTATTAACTTGAGATATTTTGCTATGGTGTTTAAATCCAAACTATCTTTTATATATATATATATATATATATATATATATATATATATATATATATATATATATATATATATATATATATATATATATATATATATATATATATATATATATAGAACAAGGCTCCTATGAACTTAAGTTCATAATGAATAGTGGTGCACCAACTTTTCTAACCACTCATCTTGCTTTGGGATCCGTGAAAGATATAAAGCCCACTTTGAGATTTGTGCATCACAAATCTCAAGACAAGATGAGTGGATAAAAAAGTTGGTGCATCACTATTCATTGTGAACTTAAGTCTATAGGAGTCTTGCTATATATATATATATATAATCCCTAGCTAACCTAGCTAATATCATATTTTTCCCATACTATATAACCTAAACCTTAGTGTTCTTATTATATGATGATTATGAGTGTACACATGCTTCTTGTTTGTTCACGCAATCAAATGATTGTGGGCCCTAGTTCATCCTAATCTTAACTGTGGTGATGATGGGAAATAAATGATTACCTCCTTGAGTTGCAAGTATACAACTTACCAGGTTATAGTATAAAAAGTTATCGATCCCACGAGAAAGGTGAAAGTATGAGTTTTGATCAATATTGGTTCTTATGTTGTGTGTGACAAATTAGGAGTGGTAAATAATGTGAATGTGGATGTGGAGAGATTAGAAGAGTGAATGTGATTATGTTCAAAAGAGGAGAAAATAAAGTTGAGAATGCAGTTGTGGTTATATGCACATAATAACAAAACTAGGTTGGAGATTATATGCACATGGGAGGAATATGAGATTGAGAGTGAAGTGAGAGTGAATATGTGCAAATGAAAGAAAGGCAAGAGAGAAAAATGAGTATTTGCAAATAAAAGAAAAACGAGATAGAGAGAGAGAGAGAGAGAAATGAAAATTAGAAGAAAACAAAGAAAGAAAAGAAACAACTAAATGAAAAGCAAGAAAGTAAAAGATGGAGGGTTGATTTAAGATAGGGGGAGTCTAGAGTAGATTCACTTAGCTAATCTCAATCTCACAAGAGTGAGTAGGATATGACGCTAGTTTCAAACAATCTCTAGGGATCCCCAATTATGATCTCCAAAAAGAAAAGAGAAAAAATAAATGAACAAAATAAAAGAGAAAAACAAAGCGACAAATAAAGAGGAAAATAAAGAGGTAAAATGTGGAGGATAATTAAAGATGGCGGAATCTAGAGTAGATCCACTTAGCAAATCTCAATCTCACAAGAATGAGTTGGATGTAAAAGCTAGTTTCAAACAATCTCTAGGGATCCAATTAAAAGCTCCACACTTAGAAAAGGGGTAATTTCCAAGAGATCTTAAGCCTCAAGGCGAATTAAAGAAAAGAAAAGAGAAATCAAAATTAATTACAAGAATTAAAGACATTGCATGAAAGTAAATTGCATGAAAGTAAATTGTATGAAAATAAATTGCATGAAAGTAAATCTACTCTAACAAGAAAGGAAAAGAAATAAATGGCAAACCCACATATTCATATTTTCATCTTCATCCTCCTTTTGGTCCTTGGACAAAATGAAGAAACAAATATGAGGGGGTGAAAAATTCTTTTATTAATTTGCAACAAAAGTTATAATTTTGGAAGGTCTTCTCAATTAAGAGTAACCCTCCTCTCCAAATGGAGTTTTTACAAAATATTTCACACTTCAAGCCCTCAATCTACCCCTCTATTTATAGATAACAAGAATCTCTCACAACCTTTGGATTTGTCTTGGCCTCCAAGTAACCCTCACAACCATAGGATTTGACTTAGGCCCCAAGCAACCATCATAACCATAGGATATCTCAAAATAATCTAGACCATTGATTCAATACTTGAGAGATGGGCTTTGTGGACTTTATTTCTTTTGTATTTAATTCATTTAAGACTCTTGGGCTTCTCTTAAATGCTCTTGGGCTTCTTGGAATTTAACTTGGCCTTCAAATAATTGAATATATATCACTAAAATTCGGATTTCTATCATAACCTGCTGTTGCTGATAAAATTTTTAGAATCTGGTAATTTGGATGGCTCCGTCTCGTCGAGATAGATGATTTTCATATATAATATGTTGAATTCTGCTTTCCGGATTTGGAGATATTGTCTTTTCTTTGCGGTTGACCATCCTGAGCACGAATTTTACTTTATGTTTTCCATATTTGATTTGATTTTCAATTGCAAGCCAAGTTATTAATAATTCTGACCAATAAAGTGATGAGTGTTGAGATTTTACTTCTAAACTTAGTCGCGGGCTTTGGATTTAGGCATCCTGGGCTTCATTAGAGATCTTTTGGGCTTGAAATAATCTTCATTTGAGCTCTTATTCAATAATTCTATTTTACCTGCAAATTAAGATAAAAACAATTATTAGCAGATATATTTATTTAAATAAAATAGATAATGAGGATATAAAAGTGTAATAAAATGTGATGATCAAGTGACTAAAGTTTATAAAATATAGGTGAGATGCATGTGCATTACACGTAGTTAAATATCATGATTGTTTGGTTTATTTCTTTAATATAACTTGGTCGTAAAATTATTTCTTTTAAATATCTACTTTATGATGTAATATTGTCTCGTGAACTTCTTAATGCTTATGTTTATGTACCTTCAACTTTTGTTTTATATGTCTACGTTAATCCATATGACTATAACATAAGGAAACCTATCAACATTTAAAAATCTCTCTCCATAAGCTTGCAAAGATAACCGCATTCAACTGTTAGGTTGGTCAATTCTTATTATTTTGAAATTAATTCATGAAATCATTGAAATCGCTATTACATCCCCAATTCTTAAGTTACTTTGATTTTAGCTCCTCGAATCCAAAGTAAGAAAAGAAATTAGAGGGAAATTAGTCCCTCGAATTGCTAATTTTACCATTAATTTGAAGGACTAATTTCAAAATAACTTAAGAATTTAGTTACCTAATAATAATTTTAATGCTTTAACAGACCAATTTCAAATTGTTAAATAAAAATGAATTTAAAAATAATTCGCCATGATTTTGTGTCCAAGACTAATTTTTAAAATGCATATATTTCAAGATAAATGGGTGTGAACTTCGGTTTATAGGCAAAAAATCTTTTGGAGGTAGGTGTCAAAAGTAAATGGGGTAAACTTTAGGTTTTATGCTAAAAATCCATCTATGATGTTGCAACAATAGTGTGAGAAAAGCAAAGATAATAGTTTAAGCATGGTTCAAAAATACATTGTGTACCTAACAACTTACAACAAATATAAGAATTTATAGCAAAATATAATAACTTACATCGTGATACCAAACCAATGAAATACAAAGTAAATTTAAAATTAAAAACTTTTAGTTTATCTAAAAATTACTCTTTTGGAAATGGATGAATTTAAAATAAATAGATGTAAAATTTTGCTTTAGAGGCAAAAATACATCTATAGTAATGAATGACTCCACATTAGTTTGAAATCATTTAAGTATTTGGTTTAAAAATACATCAATGATTTAACCAGTTACAAAGTTTAACAAATTAGAACAAAATATAGCAACTTACATCAGATAATAAATTGCTCAAATACAAAGTGCGCTTAAAAATAATTCGATGCAGTATCAAAAATAAATGAAGGTATTTGGGTTTATAGGTCAAAAATCCCTTTGGAGGTGGATGGATTTCAAATAATTGGGAGTTAAACTATGGATGGAGTATTTGGGTCAAAGAGAGATATTGTCGGTCAGTTTAAAGTAAATAAACGTAAATTCAGGTTTATAGGCAACAAAAACCTTTTTTAAGAAGCAAGTGAGTTTAAAAATAAATGGCATTAAGACTTTGGATTTATAAACAATAAACCCTATCCAAAGTTGCAACTTACACTATATAAAAAATCAATGAAATATAAAATGGGTTTAAAAGTAATTTATTGGAGTTATTTTGGGTGCAAGAGTGATTTTTGAAGTGGGTAGGTTTGAAAATAAATGGGAGTGAACTTTGGGTTTAAAGATAAAAAGCTTTTAATTATACCTATTATGTCATAATATTACTTTATTATGTTGATGGAGCATCTGGGGCGTGAATTTTGGAGGTAGGTAGGCTTCATAATAATTGGAACTCTGAGTATACATGTAAACGTGTATTTATTTATACCTTTAGAACTACATACCTTTAGAGCTACATACTAAGTTACTGGAACTTGCACTGATTTGCACTGTAAGTTCCAATAATTTTAATATATAAGATAAATAAATAGCAAGTACTCCGTATGCTAAGCACGTGCACTATAATTGCACTATAATGATCAATAAAAGCCGGGGCAATTAAAAATAGTACGGGAAAACAATGGCCCGAGAAACTATCCACAGCTTTGCATGTGAGTCCTACATATATTATTTTATTTGGTAAAGGTTAAAGAGGGAATAATTATCTATTTCCTCAAATTCAATAGGAGATACTCTAGCAGCAGTCTCTTAAAGCGACTGTCAAAGATCACTCCCCCTTTCATTTGGCCACGTGACCCCGCAATTTCAATTCGGGAGCTGGATGCGTAATGAAAGGTGGATGGATTGGTAATTTTACATTATAATCCTTATATTTCTAAAGGCTTAACTTAGTCGTTTGCAACAACTAATTAGCATGATTTTATTTATTTTGGTTTATTTAAATATTAGTCCCTCAAATCTTCAATAATGGTTCCTCAAATTTTTGAAGTGGGTAGGTTTGAAAATAAATGGGAGTGAACTTTGGGTTTAAAGATAAAAGCTTTTAATTATACCTATTATGTCATAATATTACTTTATTATGTTGATGGAGCATCTGGGGCGTGAATTTTGGAGGTAGGTAGGCTTCATAATAATTGGAACTCTGAGTATACATGTAAACGTGTATTTATTTATACCTTTAGAACTACATACCTTTAGAGCTACATACTAAGTTACTGGAACTTGCACTGATTTGCACTGTAAGTTCCAATAATTTTAATATATAAGATAAATAAATAGCAAGTACTCCGTATGCAAAGCACGTGCACTATAATTGCACTATAATGATCAATAAAAGCCGGGGCAATTAAAAATAGTACGGGAAAACAATGGCCCGAGAAACTATCCACAGCTTTGCATGTGAGTCCTACATATATTATTTTATTTGGTAAAGGTTAAAGAGGGAATAATTATCTATTTCCTCAAATTCAATAGGAGATACTCTAGCAGCAGTCTCTTAAAGCGACTGTCAAAGATCACTCCCCCTTTCATTTGGCCACGTGACCCCGCAATTTCAATTCGGGAGCTGGATGCGTAATGAAAGGTGGATGGATTGGTAATTTTACATTATAATCCTTATATTTCTAAAGGCTTAACTTAGTCGTTTGCAACAACTAATTAGCATGATTTTATTTATTTTGGTTTATTTAAATATTAGTCCCTCAAATCTTCAATAATGGTTCCTCAAATCTTTGAAATTGCTCATGAGTTACTCAAATCATAAGGTGTCTTGCAATTTGGTCCTAAATGATCAAAATATTCCTTAATTATAATTTCACTTCCAAACTTATCTTGTTCAAAAGGAGTTTTTGAACTTTGGTCCCTCTTTTAACTTTAATATCCCAAATTTTTTCTTGATACTTTGATATTCTAAAGTTTACACCATTTTTATATCTTAAAGATTTTTTCTATCTAATACACAAAGTTTATACCGCTTTAACTTGAACATCTTAAAGTTTTATTTTTGACACTTGATACCCCAAAGTTTGGATATCAATGTTAAAAGTGTAAATTTTGAGGTAAAAACTTTAAAAATGTAGAAACTTTGGGATATTAAAGCTAAAAATGTGTAAACTTTAGGGTATCAAAGTGTTAATTTTTTGGCTTATCAATGTTAATAACGATAAACTTTGGGGTATCAAAGTGTTAAAACCTTTAAGGTATCAAAGTTAAAAAGGCTTAAGCTTCATAGTGTTAAATTGCAAATATCCCTTAACGACATAAGTTGAAGGTTAATTTGATTATTAAGGGTTCAAATTGCAAGACCCTTTAGGATTTAAGGGGCTCGTGACCAATTTCAAAGATTTCAGCGACTAATATGAAATTATTAGAGATATGAGTGACTAATATCTGCAAACAGTTTAGTCAAGACTTTAGAAAATATAAGGATTATTATAGTGTTAATGCACCAATCTGCCTAACTTTAATCTACTACTTTAAATATGATAGCAAAACCAGGAGTTGCTACAGTGTTTTTTAGGGCCCCGCTTATCTGACTGACACCAATCTCCACATCAGCAAAAACAATTTCAAATCAGCTGTGGGAAACAGCTGTACTCCACCAAGAGGAAAAAAAACCAGATCTCTCTCTCCTCTCTCAACACATCTCTCCCCTCATTTACCCACTCCTCTCCTCTGCTCCAACGAAGATTCTCTCCCCTCCTCGCTGATTTCGTATACCCGTTTGGCACCGTCGATGTCCTTCTCCACCACTTCGTCATCTCTAATCTGCTTCCGCCTTTGTTATTGATCTTGGATTAGGGTTTGTTTTTCATTTCAGGTTTAATTAGGATTTTTGTCTTTAATTTTTTCCCCCTTTCTTCATCCTTTGAAACAGGGAAACTTTGACATACAAGGGAGGCTAATTTTGGAGTCCCATTGATGGAATTTGATTGCCAAAGAAAAATCAAACTTGAAGAAGGTGAGATTTTCCCTTCTTTTTTTTTTCTTCATATTTTTCTTTATCTAACTTCTATAGCAAAAATTAATTTTTAGGGTTTTTTATGTTTCTTGATCCCCATTTTTCTAGGGTTTCATCTTGGTCCCCAATTTTCAAAATATTCTTAGGATTTTCATGGATTTGCAGTTAATGATACCCCTCCTATGATTTGTTAAGGGGAAAACTGATTTGATAATAAATTATGGGATTTTTCAATTTTGAAATTTTTACAAGTTCATTATTAAACAAATCGTTGGAGGGGTATCATTAACTGATTATTACAAGTTCATTTTTCTATTTTTACAAGTTCATTTTTGAAAAACTGATTATTAAACTGATTTACTCGCAATTGCTACTGGAACCAATAAATGTTAACATGGAGGTTAAAGGTATTCTCTTCAATCGTTTAGACCTTTTATATTCTCTTTGTATAAAAATTTTGTTAATATATATAATTTAACAACTATAGAGGATACAAATCTGTTGGTGGTTATGACATCGAATAATATTGTAGAGTTTTAAATTATGTTATTGTTGTCATTAATGTAGGGCTCAGTGTTTACTATTCATCTTTTTGGAAGCAATTGTTGCATTTCTACACATTTTAATATTTCTTCTAAAGAATGACATGTAATCACAATTTTCTTTTGTAAACATGTGTATATCAAAATATATGGTGCTAACAAGTGTGAAGATTATCCTCGACAGGGAATAAATAACATGGTAAAACTCTTGCATCTAAGCACTTTGGTAATTTAGGGCTTCAAGGTAGCAGCATCTAAGAATGACATGCATGTAAGCCTCTCATATTAATGCTAGGCATGAAAATTGGGAATAATTTCAACAAAAATATATGTTTAGATATATAATAGTGATTCAGACCAAACAAAATGGGTGACATGAAGTGGACCAGTATGTTAATGCAATTTATTAGAGGGTAGATCTTTTAAGAAATTAAATATGCAAGGTCACAAGCTTTTAATGTGTGTTAAATTGAAACATGGTAGATTTCTAATCCATCTGGACTTATTGGTTTTTCTGATGATTTCAATATTTGAAAAGATGATTTAAACTTATAGCTTGACTCGAAAAAGTTTTTTGGGTATATTTTAGAACTATCACATACTTTTGAAAGAATTGGTAATATATTTTGTATTTAGTATGTTGGAATTAGTATATGAATTATGTATTTAACATTCATAAATATATAAAAAGTGACTGATTGAAACCAATTGACTGGGTCTGAACATCAAAGCTATTGAGTTTTAGGTATCATGCTAGCTTCACACTGAAAATATATCATCATTTACCAAAAGCTCTAAGAGTATTTTTTATAAACTTTTATCTTTTATGGGAATTAACTAGAGAATTAGCAAAGTATAATGGTCTTTGTTTATTGCTGTATCTTTATGTTTGCTGGATGATTTTCATTTATGCAAGGTTTTGGGTGCTCATGGATAATGGTAGCGCTATATGATTTTTTGGTGCTTATGTTTCTTTGATCATTTTTATTTATGAATTTTTTATGCTTATGGTTATTTTATTTTTATGGCTGTTTGATGACTTTCGTCAAGGTTTCGGGTGCTCTTCAGTAATTGTAACACTACGAGTTTTCGGTGCTTATGGTTCTTTAATATTTTTTTGGTGCTTACATTGCTCAGGTAAAAGTTCTCGACTATAGTTCAAATTGCAATGAACTTTATTTTGTGAATTCAATTTGATGCTAGAAATTTCTTTTAACTTTTTTTACGTTTTTTATTTTATTTTATTTTTTTTTTGAGAAAAAGAATGGAGCATCACACAAATGCTTCGGCCTGCTAAGCTCTCTGTGTTGTTAACTTGAGAAATTTCTTCCGGTTTCTTTTTTAGGGGATGACAGGTCAAGATCAACATGGACAAGGTAAAGTTCCTTGATTAACTTGAAAATTTTACTTGCTTTGTGGTTAGAGATCAGGTTGAATTAAATCGAACTGAAATTTCCTTATTGAATGCATTACTGGTAGAGTAAAACTCTTGATTTGTTTTCAAAATTTGTCTCAACTTTTATTGTGATTTTCGCTATTCTTTGTTTTGTTTCTAGAGCAGTTGATTGAGAAATCATTGAAATGATACAAGGTAAAATTATTAAATTGCTATTAGGTAAATCATTAAAATCTTATTATGGTAGGAAAAGGAAGTATTTGTGAGGGATTTAAAGAACAGGATATGTGAGGTTATGACTAGAATATAATTACTTATTACTTGCACCAAAAGGTAGCATTTTGTTCATACAGATTATCCTTTCTTGAACAACTTATTTGCATTTGATAAAAGTCTGGATTTTTTAATAATTGTGCTCAATATTTTCTTAGGGGAATTAAAGATTATAAACTTTATCAAATTTTAGATGTGTCTTATTTCTATTTGAATTGATTTGAAAATGTCATACCCAGGTTAGTGCTATTACATAAGTTGGTTTTAGCAATATTGGATAGACCTACTATAGATATTCGACTTCAGATTGGGAGAGATATTAATGGTCTTGTGTCTCAAGTTTGAAATTTGAATCTTTTTTGTTGTATTTTGTGATTCGTTGAGGTTTTATCTTGAAATTTAATTCTCTATTACAAAAGAGAAATCTTCATATCTACGTGAAATCATGGAATCTTAAGTGTGTGCGAACTCTAATCTGAGGATTCCGTTGTTCCATATTATTATCGATTTGTTCTTGATTTCTTTTTGACAGCCTAAAGAAATTTCCCATTGATTGGTATATATTGGAAGTTTTGTACTATGTTTATCTCTTATATTTCTTATCTACCAGTTACATGTTTGGATTTCCTACTATGTACTATGCTTAGTGTGGTTTGTTAGGGTTTTATGTTAAGACTTTTTCTTGAGATTGCAGGTTCATATATAAATTTGCACAAATTGAGGCAAATTTTGTTGGAGGTTTTTGGCTAAAGTTTCGATCTTTTCCAATGTCAGTTGAATTTACTTGAAGTTCATTAATTTTATGCAGATTATACTAGAATAAAATGTGTTTGTACTCATCTAAAGTTGATTATTTTTAGGTAAATTTTGTTGCAAGCGAATGATCGAGCTTTTCCCTTTTAATATTTTTTTTGTGATGATGATTAGGTTGTATTAAGCTAGAAATTTACAAATTTCATTCTTAGATTGAAAAAAAAATTATAGTGTAAATCAACCAAGAGTTTATTTTATTTCCTCATTTTTAAAACTTCTTATCGCAGGAAGGATCCAAAATAGAAAGTAGATTGCTTCATCCAATTTCTACTTGCTCAAAATCGACTGCCAAGATAAAAGAAACCAAGCCAACGTAAAGCTAATTTGATCGAGAGTACCAAATTTCAAGTACTAGAGCCAAAATAAGGTATTTGATCTTCATCTTTTTCCATGTTATGTTTATTTGTGAACATATGTCCTCTCAATGGTAATTATGTGTCTAAATCTTTAATTTCTTAGATTTGTTTTAGAATGTGATGATTCTTTGATTAGTTTTGTGCAACTTGGTGGTTTCTACGATCAAATTTTGTTATGTTGAAGAAGTTAAGTTATCAAAAGTGTTCTAATATAAAATTTACTAAACTTCTAATGCAAAGGAATAGAAAGGATAAATCATAAGTTATGTATTTAACATTCATAAATATATAAAAAGTGACTGATTGAAACCAATTGACTGGGTCTGAACATCAAAGCTATTGAGTTTTAGGTATCATGCTAGCTTCACACTGAAAATATATCATCATTTACCAAAAGCTCTAAGAGTATTTTTATAAACTTTTATCTTTTATGGGAATTAACTAGAGAATTAGCAAAGTATAATGGTCTTTGTTTATTGCTGTATCTTTATGTTTGCTGGATGATTTTCATTTATGCAAGGTTTTGGGTGCTCATGGATAATGGTAGCGCTATATGATTTTTGGTGCTTATGTTTCTTTGATCATTTTATTTATGAATTTTTATGCTTATGGTTATTTTATTTTTATGGCTGTTTGATGACTTTCGTCAAGGTTTCGGTGCTCTTCAGTAATTGTAACACTACGAGTTTTCGGTGCTTATGGTTCTTTAATATTTTTTTGGTGCTTACATTGCTCAGGTAAAAGTTCTCGACTATAGTTCAAATTGCAATGAACTTTATTTTGTGAATTCAATTTGATGCTAGAAATTTCTTTTAACTTTTTTTACGTTTTTTATTTTATTTTATTTTTTTTTTGAGAAAAAGAATGGAGCATCACACAAATGCTTCGGCCTGCTAAGCTCTCTGTGTTGTTAACTTGAGAAATTTCTTCCGGTTTCTTTTTTAGGGGATGACAGGTCAAGATCAACATGGACAAGGTAAAGTTCCTTGATTAACTTGAAAATTTTACTTGCTTTGTGGTTAGAGATCAGGTTGAATTAAATCGAACTGAAATTTCCTTATTGAATGCATTACTGGTAGAGTAAAACTCTTGATTTGTTTTCAAAATTTGTCTCAACTTTTATTGTGATTTTCGCTATTCTTTGTTTTGTTTCTAGAGCAGTTGATTGAGAAATCATTGAAATGATACAAGGTAAAATTATTAAATTGCTATTAGGTAAATCATTAAAATCTTATTATGGTAGGAAAAGGAAGTATTTGTGAGGGATTTAAAGAACAGGATATGTGAGGTTATGACTAGAATATAATTACTTATTACTTGCACCAAAAGGTAGCATTTTGTTCATACAGATTATCCTTTCTTGAACAACTTATTTGCATTTGATAAAAGTCTGGATTTTTTAATAATTGTGCTCAATATTTTCTTAGGGGAATTAAAGATTATAAACTTTATCAAATTTTAGATGTGTCTTATTTCTATTTGAATTGATTTGAAAATGTCATACCCAGGTTAGTGCTATTACATAAGTTGGTTTTAGCAATATTGGATAGACCTACTATAGATATTCGACTTCAGATTGGGAGAGATATTAATGGTCTTGTGTCTCAAGTTTGAAATTTGAATCTTTTTGTTGTATTTTGTGATTCGTTGAGGTTTTATCTTGAAATTTAATTCTCTATTACAAAGAGAAATCTTCATATCTACGGAAATCATGGAATCTTAAGTGTGTGCGAACTCTAATCTGAGGATTCCGTTGTTCCATATTATTATCGATTTGTTCTTGATTTCTTTTGACAGCCTAAAGAAATTTCCCATTGATTGGTATATATTGGAAGTTTTGTACTATGTTTATCTCTTATATTTCTTATCTACCAGTTACATGTTTGGATTTCCTACTATGTACTATGCTTAGTGTGGTTTGTTAGGGTTTTATGTTAAGACTTTTTCTTGTAGATTGCAGGTTCATATATAAATTTGCACAAATTGAGGCAAATTTTGTTGGAGGTTTTGGCTAAAGTTTCGATCTTTTCCAATGTCAGTTGAATTTACTTGAAGTTCATTAATTTTATGCAGATTATACTAGAATAAAATGTGTTTGTACTCATCTAAAGTTGATTATTTTAGGTAAATTTTGTTGCAAGCGAATGATCGAGCTTTTCCCTTTAATATTTTTTTGTGATGATGATTAGGTTGTATTAAGCTAGAAATTTACAAATTTCATTCTTAGATTGAAAAAAATTATAGTGTAAATCAACCAAGAGTTTATTTTATTTCCTCATTTTAAAACTTCTTATCGCAGGAAGGATCCAAAATAGAAAGTAGATTGCTTCATCCAATTTCTACTTGCTCAAAATCGACTGCCAAGATAAAAGAAACCAAGCCAACGTAAAGCTAATTTGATCGAGAGTACCAAATTTCAAGTACTAGAGCCAAAATAAGGTATTTGATCTTCATCTTTTTCCATGTTATGTTTATTTGTGAACATATGTCCTCTCAATGGTAATTATGTGTCTAAATCTTTAATTTCTTAGATTTGTTTTAGAATGTGATGATTCTTTGATTAGTTTTGTGCAACTTGGTGGTTTCTACGATCAAATTTTGTTATGTTGAAGAAGTTAAGTTATCAAAAGTGTTCTAATATAAAATTTACTAAACTTCTAATGCAAAGGAATAGAAAGGATAAATCATAAGTTATGGGTTTAACATTAGAAATTTTAAAATACATTTGATGAAATCCTTTTATTATGCTCCTGTTAGAGCTTGAATTAAATGTGAGAACTGATACTATTTACCTATCCGTCAATTTAAGGTGAGTGCTATTTTTCAGAATACCATTTAATTAATCTTAAGGCTTTCATTTATTTTTTAAGATAGAAATTCAGTTGTATAATAATAGAAGAGTTCATGTGTCTCAAAGTTTCATTTAAGATTTTTGACTTCTTTAAGTCTCAAAGGGCATGTTTTTTCACGATGAGCTATGGTGGGTAATTTTAGTTGAAATAAGCTATAATTTTGGTGAAATTTGTGCTTCAATTTCATCGATATCTGATTTTTAAAAAATCCTTTTGGCGTTTTCCCTATTTTATGAATGAGAGATGTTGGTTATGCATCTACTAAACCAAAGGGAGTTTTAAATGATACTACTATATGTGAGGTTGGTTTCAAGTTCCTTTGTTCATCAAGTTTATACCATGATCAGAAATATTATTTTAAATGATAAACCAAAGGGAATTTTAAATGCTACTTAAGGGAAGTAGAGAGTTTTGTATATGATCAGTACTTATAACTGATTCTTATTTATGTCCATTTTAACATACATGAATGTTAGATTGGGCTTATTTAGGATATTGCCCCCCTAATTTGGGTTTTGGTGATTGTGCATGTTAGCATTTGTATGGGATTTTGGTGATTGTTTAAGTTTTCTCTGTCTCTTCTCTCCACTATTACTCTTCTTCTTCTCTTCTTTTTTTCTTCACTCAGAATCACTATGGACCCAAATCAATGAAGAAGGAAATACGAAAAGAACTCATAGAGCACAAGACCATCAAGACTCAGCTTTGGGACGCTGCCAGCCAAGAAAGGAAATATTATAGTGCAAATCAAGTTTATTTTATTCTGCACATAATTGATTTAAACTCATTTTATGTGGTAACCATGTAGTAGAGTTTTGAATTTGTGTGAGGTTATTATTAAGTGGACATAACTTCATATTTACTTTTTTAAACATATTGCCTATTTTCTAAGATTTATCTTCAGTTATAAGATTGAATAAGGTTGGATTTGATGCATTTATCAAATTCCTTTTTTAAAGACAATTCGCTTCAGTTACTCGATTTTGTTGTGGTTGATGTAGGCTGCTTCTATGCTTGGTGCTTTGCTGATGTCGTTACATGAGTTCAATAAACTATAAACTACAATTCTGTAGGAGATAAATTAAGATAGAATCTTATGAACTAATGAGTTAAGAATGAAATTAAGTACTGTAGTATCTTAATATAATGAGATGTATGGGAGTGAATTACACTAATAGAGAGGAACGTCAACCCGTGCTTTGCACGGGCAAAATACTAGTTAAAAGTAAAGAGGGGACCAGCTACCAAATTGAATTGAGGGGCCACGTGGACCAATGACACAGCGAGTGACCTCTGCAGTCTACTGTAGCCACACCCTCTAGAGTTTCTCAATTGAATAGATTCGTCACAGAGTCCTTCCGCACGCGTGGGCCCCACTTTGGGGACGCGGGGCCCACTTTGGAGCTGTAGTTCTCGTCCACGCGATGCACGTGACATGTTTGTTGATAATTTAAAAGCGACACTGAATGCTACTCAAAAAAGGGAAAAAAAAGCCGAAGTACTTTGGCTCATGCTCTGACCTGAGATCAGGTTCGTCTTTGCACTCAATTTCTTTAGATTTAGATTTATTTTGAAGATAAATACAGAGATATTCTGATTTTTTATTTTATAAATATATTTGGTCTGAAGATCAATTGATAATTTTATATTGTATCAACTATGATAGATCTTGAACGTGGAATTATGAGATAAACTACCACTGTTTATAAGCGTTTCATCAAAATTCTATCCAGATCCGTGAAAGGTACGGGACAAGAAGAGGAGCCTCTATTTTTTTCGCTGGATATTTGTTAATATCTTTTGCTAATAAATCTATTGATTTCCCCCCTCAATAGTATTCAAATCAGTGAAACATCATAAGGAGGAATATAAGCCCAAGAAGTTCAAATGGAATAGATGTTTTCATTTCCTTCTTGCTCTCTATTTAGGGTTTTTTCAATATTAGTCCATTAAATCTGATCTATTTTGTATTAGTCACTCAAATCGTTATATTTTGATATCAGTCTCTTAAATTGTATTAAATTATTGATATAAGTCCCTCTGTTACCTTTTCTGTTACAGACACCAAACTATAGTTGGCTTCACCCTAACCACATGCTATTTTCCCAAAATACCCTGCAGTTTTATTCAGCCCAACAAAACAGCGGTCTCTCTCATTCTCGTTCCCTCGCTCTCTCTATCTCTCGTTATCGCTAGAGAATGGGCCCAAAATCGCCCAAAAATCGCCTCAAAATCAATTCAAATAGCTTGTTAGAAACTGGGGGGAAGAATCGCCACAAGTCTTGGCCGATGTGAAGATGTTAAGCAATTGTGGAGGTAAAATTTTGTTCTCTGATTTCGCTTGTTTTTTAGGGTTTCTAGTCATCTTCTTTTTAGGGGTTTTTGTTGTGTTTAGGGTTAAAAGTTCTTCATTTTTTTAGGGTTTTCAGCAAGTGTAAAGCTGCATTTTGCCCTAATTTATTCTATAATTTTGTTGGCTTATTGTGAATATTGTTGTTCTGTTCAGTTTTCCCCTTAGTTTTGACCCATTTTTCAGTAGATTTTTATGTTACTGAAATTTCATTGTTTAATTAGGTTTGTAACTAGTTTCATGTCTTATTTGTCCATGACTTACTGAATTTTTATCTTATTTAATCACTGCCATTGTCAAAATGTGTATGCATGGTGTGTTTAAGTTTAAGGGTTTGGGATTTTTGTTGAAAATGGAGAAATTAAGTCTGGAGGAGTATCAATGGTATTTTATAATCTCTCCCATTGAAATAGCCGTTGATTTTAGAATTTGGTTTGGGTTGGGAGAAGCTCACTAATGGGTTTGAGTTTATTAGGTGAGGGCATTAATGTTAATTTATGGCTAGGGTTAAAGTTAACAGAATACTCCTTGCATTTTTAACACCAACTAACCATAGCGATTAATATCAACAGCTTAATGCAATTTGAGGGACTAATATCAAAATATGAAGATGTGAGGGACTAATATGAAAATAGGTGTGATTTAAGGGACTAATATCTAAAAACCCCTTCTATTTAATATAACTCTTCATAGTGTTCTTTCTCTAGCTTTCGCTGGCCTATTTGATCTGTTGAAGAGGTTTCTGTTTCAACAATGGGCCATCTTTGAAGCTAAATTTATAATCAAAGAGAAGGTGTTATGTCATACACATGATGGAACCAGATTCCATCTCTCTTTGTAATCTATCTCATTTGTAGTCTCCTTTCATAGATCTGTGTCCATTAAGCATCCCATGATCTTCACATCCTACAAACTACTTCCCTCACGGTATGTTGTGCTATTCTGATGCGTCAAACATGTCGTCACTTCTACTTGGATTTTTATTATGCATATTTGTTGTTTGTACTGGCCTCTCCTGATTGTTCCTTCTGATAGTTCATTTTTTCCCCGTCAGGAATGGTCCAAGCCATTATAAACATGGTTAAGACCTAGATCATTTGATGGATTCCTAAGACTTATCTTACATGAAAATCACTTAGCTCATTAACCCAGTTCAACATCCCTTCAATTTCTTCTCCAAAAGTAGAGGAGGGAAGGTCTACGTTTTGCATTTTGATGATAATATTGTAGGTAATTTTTTCCCTATGATTAAGCTTAGTATTTTACGACTTGTTTTCGATTGTAGATCGGGTGCTTTACACCGCTCTCTTTAATCGATATTGAATTGACAATCTTGTGTCCCATCAGGTACAGGATCTAGACTCCTAGAGATTTGATGAGCAAAGGCGGATATATTATATACTCTTCTGCTTTCTTGTTTCTTGTACTAAGAACTCTATGATAAGTTGCTTTAGCATGGAAGACATTGCCTTATAGTCCTTTAACTTTTCCTCATCTTTTGTAGTCATTTTGCTTTGATTAACCCATATGCAAATATAGCACTTGATTCAAAGGGGTCGTTAACTAACTAATTTATTTTGGGGAGCATGACTGATTTTTTAGGACATAATTTTGTCACCATTTTCCATCACCTTTTTAAAAGCATGGATACTGCACACCCGAGTTAGAAGTCCAAATTTAGGAAGTCGTCGGTTTTTTCTATGCCTTTTATTTCTCTGGACTGATATTGCTATTCCTTTTGAGGTCTACAAGTAGGTATAAATATTGACAAGTGGTAGAAGTTTTATTTACTTGTGACTAAGACTACCTTCCCTATATATAAACGCCATCCAGTCTAGAGTTCGAGTAATATTCATGTGCTCATCCTTGTTAGATAGGTTAATACTAGGACATTATTTATATCGGTACTTTTAAAAAAAATTATACTTGTTCTTTGTAGTATTGAGGTATATATGTACAAAGTTAAGATATTTAGTCATCCATGAATATTTATACTTTATATATACAATATTTTTGATAATTTATTAATTGAGAGTTGTTGATTCATTGAAGCAGGACTACATGTCTTAATATCAATATCTCATCCTTTTTGCGGTCCATAAAATATTTAGTGAGTTTTCAATAGCATAGCTTAAGGTATTCATAAGTTTATGTAATGAAAGCAACTTCTAGGCATCAAATCACTTCAATTATATCTTTGTTGAAATATGCTAATGCAATTTATTTCTTTGACCTGCTCTTCCTCTCTTCCCAGTGAGGATGTGGTCTCTACAGTCATGCTAAGCACAATATAACTTATTTTTTTAATACGCCTTACACAAATTATCAAAACTGAAACAATAATGATAACAACATGTGGCCACAAAAGTTTAATAACATCATAGTTTTCAAAGGAAAGCATCCATAACATGCACAGCTCAAAATGACGAATGCTTAGTCATCTATGATAATCATTGTCACTTCTCCAACCAATGGGTACAATATGCATTCGCTATAGTAAAAAGTAGAATACCTAGCAAATAAGAAGCAAAGTGTACTTTATTAAGAAGCTCAATCGCATGCTTTTTTCTTGTTAGCATAGATTCTATCAGTTCATTGTTGCCATGTTCTGCACACAACAACGTGTGCGTGCACACACATATTCGAAAGTTTTACTATTCTTCATCCTAGAGTTCCAAATGAGATCATAAAGAGCATTTCAGAAATCATCAGCTTTTATAAAATAGAGATCTCAAAAGTAACCAAACTACAAATGGAGATATAAATGTGGCCTACTACTGTATATAATTTGAATGAACTATACCTTTCAATCTTGTTATTCAATGCAGTCTACCCAACACTACGTCGATCTCATCCTTATAAAGAACTCGGTCTATTAGTGGAGGCTGCTCCCTATAAATCATCGTCCGCTATTTATATATGGCTTCTCCAGCAATTTCCTCAGCTGCCATGTTGCATTGGCGAGGAACTCATTCGATAGTAATCTTGCAATCTTTTCTTCTTAAATCGGCAATTATCTGCAATTGATAAGTTGTATATTAGTCAACGATGCAAAGTTTAGGGTTCGGAGAATTAAAAATCAACTATTAGACTAGTCCAACGGCTAAAACTTTCTTATTGATAGTTTATTTATTTGATCTTCTAGTTTTCAATGTATTTTTTTCTCAAAGATACAGGGATCAACAAGTTTAATAACATCGAAAAGTAAACCATCAAAAAAAATTTGTATTAGTTAATTAATATGCGATGTTTATGCTACTTTCTGAAAGGCAAGTGTGTAATGCACCAATTCGTTGTGTGAATGTGCATGTACATGCCTTACTGGTTGCATACTTTTGTGATGATTGTTGGGAGAGATTGTATGATATTTGTTATTAAAAGCGTTAATTGTGCGTAGACCTCCAGTTGTGTTGTCCAATCACCGATTGATGCCCTGCATTTATATTTGTGTGGATAGACCCGCTAAATGATTTTTTTTACTCTTGAAAGAGTCAAAAAGTTTTGAGAGGCAGATAGGCCATTGTAGTTCTATTGGTGAGGATAGATCCCCAATTGCTAATTTTCTTTGATTTTTAAAAGAGTCTAAAAAGTTCATCGAGGTGGTCTATTCACACTTGGGTTAAATATTACAACGGGGTCTCATTACTAGGGATTTGTTTGCAATTGGGTGATACTATAGTCTATACTATTTTTCATCTAGGAAAAATCGATGCTACTTATTCAAGGTGTCATTGATTCTCCCAACATTGCTATGAGCATGACAAAACTAATATTCTTGTTTTTTTTATGATAAATGACGTCCATTTTTAAGGAATGTTAAGGTAGTATGCTCTCAACTCTATGATTCTACAAACAGGAGATACAAATAGGACACCTGGATCATGAATTTTCTAACCATGCTTAGAAGGGGTGGGTGTGGATCGGGTCGCCTAGCCCATGAACCGACTATCGGCTTTGGGTTCAGATAGGACCGAAGACCGACGGGCCGCCGAGGACCGCCCTCGAAGGGGTTGCCCCGTGACGCCCATCTGGCCAAAGATAAGCCAACCCTGCCTTATTTGTCGTGAGTGGGTCCGACTCTTTTTTCTCGCTCAAATTTTTGCTAGATTAGTATGTATAGTTTAAAGAGAAAAACTTATATTTTATCTTATTAAAAGTATAAACCCTATAAATTCGATGCATCATGTAATTATCTCTAACAATAAAAGATTCATAATAATTTGAGTGTACCAAGAAACCAAAATGACTAAATATTCATCAAAATACTAATTATGAAATGGTCAACAATATTTTCTCATGATGTGACCTTTTATTTAAACCCATAAACTTTAATGAAAAGTTAATATGAATGGAATATACCTTTCGACATTCATATTATTATCTTCATTTCTTCACTTATTGAAAAACTATCGACGTGCCGCTATTGAAATTCACCGCGATGCCGCATATCCGGATGACGGAAGATAGAGGAGAGCCAGAGAATGGTCTCGACCTCCACGCCATCGGGCACCGTAAAGAAAATTGAAATCGTAAACTTTCCTTCCGCCAGTTCAGGATCCAGATTCCATCTCTCTTTGTAATCTATCTCATTTGTAGTCTCCTTTCATAGATCTGTGTCCATTAAGCATCCCATGATCTTCACATCCTACAAACTACTTCCCTCACGGTATGTTGTGCTATTCTGATGCGTCAAACATGTCGTCACTTCTACTTGGATTTTTATTATGCATATTTGTTGTTTGTACTGGCCTCTCCTGATTGTTCCTTCTGATAGTTCATTTTTTCCCCGTCAGGAATGGTCCAAGCCATTATAAACATGGTTAAGACCTAGATCATTTGATGGATTCCTAAGACTTATCTTACATGAAAATCACTTAGCTCATTAACCCAGTTCAACATCCCTTCAATTTCTTCTCCAAAAGTAGAGGAGGGAAGGTCTACGTTTTGCATTTTGATGATAATATTGTAGGTAATTTTTTCCCCTATGATTAAGCTTAGTATTTTACGACTTGTTTTCGCATTGTAGATCGGGTGCTTTACACCGCTCTCTTTAATCGATATTGAATTGACAATCTTGTGTCCCATCAGGTACAGGATCTAGACTCCTAGAGATTTGATGAGCAAAGGCGGATATATTATATACTCTTCTGCTTTCTTGTTTCTTGTACTAAGAACTCTATGATAAGTTGCTTTAGCATGGAAGACATTGCCTTATAGTCCTTTAACTTTTCCTCATCTTTTGTAGTCATTTTGCTTTGATTAACCCATATGCAAATATAGCACTTGATTCAAAGGGGTCGTTAACTAACTAATTTATTTTGGGAGCATGGTGATTTTTAGGACATAATTTTGTCACCATTTTCCATCACCTTTTAAAAGCATGGATCTTGCTTTTAGAGTTAGAAGTCCAAATTTAGGAAGTCATTGGTTTTCTATGCCTTTTATTTCTCTGGTGATATTGCTATTCCTTTTGAGGTCTACAAGTAGGTATAAATATTGACAAGTGGTAGAAGTTTTATTTACTTGTGACTAAGACTACCTTCCTATATATAAGCGCCATCAGGTCTAGAGTTCGAGTAATATTCATGTGCTCATCCTTGTTAGATAGGTTAATACTAGGACATTATTTATATCGGTACTTTTAAAAAAAAATTATACTTGTTCTTTGTAGTATTGAGGTATATATGTACAAAGTTAAGATATTTAGTCATCCATGAATATTTATACTTTATATATACAATATTTTTGATAATTTATTAATTGAGAGTTGTTGATTCATTGAGCGGACTACATGTCTTAATATCAATATCTCATCCTTTTTACGGTCCATAAAATATTTAGTGAGTTTTCAATAGCATAGCTTAAGGTATTCATAAGTTTATGTAATGAAAGCAACTTCTAGGCATCAAATCACTTCAATTATATCTTTGTTGAAATATGCTAATGCAATTTATTTCTTTGACCTGCTCTTCCTCTCTTCCCAGTGAGGATGTGGTCTCTACAGTCATGCTAAGCACAATATAACTTATTTTTTTAATACGCCTTACACAAATTATCAAAACTGAAACAATAATGATAACAACACGTGGCCACAAAAGTTTAATAACATCATAGTTTTCAAAAGGAAAGCATCCATAACATGCGACCAGTCTCCAAAATGACAGAATGCTTAGTCATCTATGATAATTGGGCTAGTCGCCGGCCTTCTCCAACCAATGGGTACAATATGCATTCGCTATAGTAAAAAGTAGAATACCTAGCAAATAAGAAGCAAAGTGTACTTTATTAAGAAGCTCAATCGCATGCTTTTTTTCTTGTTAGCATAGATTCTATCAGTTCATTGTTGCCATGTTGCACGACAACACATGTGCGTGCACACACATATTCGAAAGTTTTACTATTCTTCATCCTAGAGTTCCAAATGAGATCATAAAGAGCATTTCAGAAATCATCAGCTTTTATAAAATAGAGATCTCAAAAGTAACCAAACTACAAATGGAGATATAAATGTGGCCTACTCGTATATAATTTGAATGAACTATACCTTTCAATCTTGTTATTCAATGCGGTCTACCCAACACTCGTCGATCTCATCCTTATAAAGAACTTCGGTCTATTAGTGGAGGTGCTCCTATAAATCATCGTCCGCTATTTATATATGGCTTCTCCAAAGATTTCCTCATTACCCGTGTTGCATTGGCGAGGAACTCATTCGATAGTAATCTTGCAATCTTTTCTTCTTAAATCGGCAATTATCGCAATTGATAAGTTGTATATTAGTCAACGATGCAAAGTTTAGGGTTCTGAGAATTAAAATCAACTATTAGACTAGTCCAGCGGCTAAAACTTTCTTATTGATAGTTTATTTATTTGATCTTCTAGTTTTCAATGTATTTTTTCTCAAAGATCTGAGGGATCAACAAGTTTAATAACATCGAAAAGTAAACCATCAAAAAATTTGTATTAGTTAATTAATATGCGATGTTTATGCTACTTTCGAAGGCAAGTGTGTAATGCACCATTCGTTGTGTGAATGTGCATGTACATGCCTTCTTGGTTGCATACTTTTGTGATGATTGTTGGGAGAGATTGTATGATATTTGTTATTAAAAGCGTTAATTGTGCGTAGACCTCCAGTTGTGTTGTCCAATCACCGATTGATGCCCTGCATTTATATTTGTGTGGATAGACCCGCTAAATGATTTTTTTTACTCTTGAAAGAGTCAAAAAGTTTTGAGAGGCAGATAGGCCATTGTAGTTCTATTGGTGAGGATAGATCCCCAATTGCTAATTTTCTTTGATTTTTAAAAGAGTCTAAAAAGTTCATCGAGGTGGTCTATTCACACTTGGGTTAAATATTACAACGGGGTCTCATTACTAGGGATTTGTTTGCAATTGGGTGATACTATAGGGGTCTATACTATTTTTCATCTAGGAAAAATACTGATGCTACTTATTCAAGGTGTCATTGATTCTCCCAACATTGCTATGAGCATGACAAAACTAATATTCTTGTTTTTTTTATGATAAATGACGTCCATTTTTAAGGAATGTTAAGGTAGTATGCTCTCAACTCTATGATTCTACAAACAGGAGATACAAATAGGACACCTGGATCATGAATTTTCTAACCATGCTTAGAAGGGGTGGGTGTGGATTGGGCCGGGCCTAGCCCATGAACCAGCCTATCGGTTTTGGGTTCAGGATAGTTTAGACCCGAGCAGCGGCCGGGTGGTGAGGCGTCCCGAGTGCAGGGTTGCCCCAGTTGGCCACGGCGACATGGGGCAGTCGGGTCAACAGGCCCACAATTTGGATTAGGTGAGTGGGTCCGCACTCTTTTTTTTCTGTTCAAATTTTTTGCTAGATTAGTATGTATAGTTTAAAGAGAAAAACTTATATTTTATCTTATTAAAAGTATAAACCCTATAAATTTACGATTGGCGATGTAATTATCTCTAACAATAAAAGATTCATAATAATTTGAGTGTGTTGATAAACCAAAATGACTAAATATTCATCAAAATACTAATTATGAAATGGTCAACAATATTTTCTCATGATGTGACCTTTTATTTAAACCCATAAACTTTAATGAAAAGTTAATATGAATGGAATATACCTTTCGACATTCTGTTATTATTATCTTCATTTCTTCACTTATTGAAAAACTATCGACGGGCTTCTCGCTATTGATATAATTCCTTTGCATTTTACGAGTAACTTTCAATCGATAGTTCGGTGACTATCCAGATGTGACAAGATAGAGGAGAGCGTTAGAATGGTCTCGACCTCCCGCCATCGATATCGTAAATCTTTCACCAAAGAAATTAGAGGCGTCGAAACTTTCCTCCGTTTGTCCTGACCAGAACCTACCGGATCCTAGATTGTTCCCGTGCCCTGCATCTGTATTGATTTTGAGCTCTATCCAATCTTTGCTCTAACCAAAGTGTATGTGAAAATATAATTCAGAAATACGGGTTAGGGTATGTCTCATCTGTATCGTATGATAGAGAGCACTTGGCTTGTACACCGTTTCGTTGTAGTCTATACATGACCAGTGCACGCCAAAACGATCAAAAGTAAAATATGTTATATTTGTTAAAAAATAGTACTTAAATTGAAATTCTTACCGCCAGTTTTTTTCAGTTTTGACACTCTATTTTGTGGTGTAGCACAGAATCTCATCGAGTTTGGTGTTCTAAAGTATCGTAAGAAATTTGGAAACAATTTCTTTACGCTCGAAGTTCGCGGTTCTGGAAGTATCGAAGCTTGGTGTTCTAAAGTATCGTGTAAGTAAAGATGATAGAAGTTTAGCTTCTGATGAAGAAATTCTAGTTTCGTTGAAGAGAAGTGTTTTCGATTTATGTCGATGTAATGTTGTTCCCTTTACTTCCATTCTCTTTACGTTCATCTTCCACTCCTCGAAGTTAAGATTTTGAATATACAATAGTTGCATTATGTAAAAATAGAAATTAATTAAAAGAATTCAAAATATAAAGAGCACAAGCACAACAATCCCAAATAAAACAAGTATATCGAAGACGTTATCGATTTCACGAAGGGATGAGAAAAATCTGAATTCTCTTCACATTAAAAATATCAACTAATCAAGAAACAAAAAACTAAATGACTATAGGCCATAACAAATTTAGTCAGCGGCATAGATCTCACATAATAAATTATCACGTATCATTGGTGATATGCATTCCACCGTCATATATATACACACACAATGCAACAAGATTGAGATATCACATAATAAACCAATTGCTAGTGTGCATTCAATTTGGAAGAATAAACATTGATTAAGTTTATTAATTGCAAAAATTATGCTCTAAACTAGAAACTGCTAAAAATATCTCAACTTTCTTATGCATTGGTAGTATGCATTCATTGGTTGTATGTGTGGGTATGTATATACAACTAATGAATGCACAAGCACAACAATGAATGCATTGGTAGTATGTGTCGGTATGTATATACAACCAATGAATGCATACTACCAATGCATAAGAAAGTTGAGATATTTTTAGCAGTTTCTAGTTTAGAGCATAATTTTTGCAATTAATAAACTTAATCAATGTTTATTCTTCCAAATTGAATGCACACTAGCAATTGGTTTATTATGTGGGATCTATACAGATACTGTTGTGCATGTGTGTGTGTATATATATGCAACCAGTGAATGCATATCACCAATGCATACTGTTGATAATTTATTATTTGGGATCTATATACATACCCTCCCCAGCCTTGTGTTCATCAGTTGTAATTTTTATAGTCATAATTGGTTTATTTTTGTTTCTTGATTAGTTGATATTTTTTTAATGTGAAGAAATTGAATTCTTTAGACATTTTTCTCATCCCTTCGTGAAATCTAGCCGTGCTTGTGCTCGGCCATACTTGTTTTTATTTGGGATTGTTGTGCTTGTGCTCTTTAATATTTTGAATTCTTTTTAATTAATTTTCTGTTTTTTACATAATGCAACTATTGTATATTCAAAATCTTAACTTCAGGAGTAAAGATGATGGAACGAAAATTAAAGGGGCTAATGGAATGGAAATTAAAGGGGACAACACATTCTACATCCAAATTCTCGCTAACTTCTTTAATGAAACTAGATTTTCTTCATCGCTAAACTTCTAGCTCTGCATGAAGTCAGAAGAAATTGTTCATTCCAATTTACACTACATTTCCGAACACCAAACTCGATGAGATTCTGTGCTACACCACAAAATAGAGTGTCAAACCAAAAACCGTAAGAATTTCAATTTAAGTACTATTTTTAACAAATATAACATATTTTACTTTTGATCGCTTTCTGCATCGGTCATGTATAGACTGCAACGAAACGGTGTACAAGCCAAGTGCTCTCTATCATACGATACAGATGAGACATACCCTAACCCGTATTTCTGAATTATATTTTCACATACACTTTGGTTAGAGCAAAGATTGGATAGAGCTCAAAATCAATACAGATGCAGGGCACGGGAACAATCTAGGATCCCAGAGGTTCGGGTCAGACAAACGGAGGAAAGTTTCGACGCCTCTAATTTCTTTGGTGAAAGATTTACAGATACTGATGGCGTGGAGGTCGAGACCATTCTACTGGCTCTCCTCTATCTTGTCGTCATCGGGATAGTCACCGAACTATCGATTGAAAGCGACGGTAAAAATGCAGTGAATTATATCAATAGCAGAAGCCTCGTCGATAGTTTTTCAATAAGTGAAGAAATGAAGATAATAATAATGTAATGTCGAAAGGTATATTCCATTCATATTAACTTTTCATTAAAGTTTATGGGTTTAAATAAAAGGTCACATCATGAGAAAATATTGTTGACCATTTCATAATTAGTATTTTGATGAATATTTAGTCATTTTGGTTTATCAACACACTCAAATTATTATGAATCTTTTGTTGTTAGAGATAATTACATCGCCAATCGTGAATTAATAGGGTTTATACTTTTAAGAAAGATAAAATACAAGTTTTCCTCTTTAAACTATACATACTAATCTAATTAAAAATTTAAATAGAAAAAGAGTACGGACCCACCACAACTAAACCGTTAGGGTTGGACCTCGACCGGCCCATGTTGGTCGTAATAACTGGGCAACGCCGACTCGAGGACGCCCCGACCCAACCCGTCGTTGCTCGAGTCTAAACCGCCCTGAACCCAAAACCGATAGGCTGGTTCATGGGCTAGGCCCTGCCCGATCCACACCCACCCCTTCTAAGCATGGTTAGAAAATTCATGATCCAGGTGTTCATTTGTGTGTCCTGTTTGTAGAATTATGGAGTTGAGAGCATACTACCTTAATCGCCCTAAAATGGACGTCATTTACCATAAAAAAATAAGAATGTTAGTTTTGTCATGCTCATAGCAATGTTGGGAGAATCAATGACACCTTGAATAAGTAACATAAGCATTTTTCCTAAATGAAAAATAGTATAGAATCCTATAGTATCACCCAATTGCAAACAAATCCCTAGTAACGAGACCCCCTTGTAATATTTAACCCAAGTGTGAATAGACCACCTCGATGAAATTTTTAGACTCTTTTAAGAATCAAAGAAAATTAGCAATCGGGATCTATCCTCACCAATAGAACTACAAGGGCCTATCTCTCAAAACTTTTGACTCTTTCAAGAGTAAAAAATCATTTAGCTGTCTATACACACAAATATAAATGCGTGGCATCAATCGGTGATTGGACAACACAACCGAGGTCTACGATAATTAACCCTTTTAATAACAAATACCATACAATCTCTCCCAACAATCATCACAAAAGTATGCAACCAGTAAGGCATGTACATGCACATTCACACAACGAATTGGTGCATTACACACTTGCCTTCGTAAAGTAGCATAAACATCATATTAATTAACTAATATAAATTTTTTGATGGTTTACTTTTCGATGTTACTAAACTTGCCGATCCCTCAGATCTTGAAACTAGAAGATCAAATAAATAAACTATCAATATGAAAGTTTTAGCAGCTTGGATTAGTCTAATTGTTGATTTTTCATTCTCGAACCCTAAACTTTGCATCGTTGACTAATATACAACTAATGAATGCACAAGCACAACAATGAATGCATTGGTAGTATGTGTCGGTATGTATATACAACCAATGAATGCATACTACCAATGCATAAGAAAGTTGAGATATTTTTAGCAGTTTCTAGTTTAGAGCATAATTTTTGCAATTAATAAACTTAATCAATGTTTATTCTTCCAAATTGAATGCGCTCTAGCAATTGGTTTATTATGTGGGATCTATTTTGTGGGATCTATACAAATACTATTGTGTATGTGTGTGTTTATATATATATGCAACGGTGAATGCATATCATGATACATCTTGTTGATAATTTATTATTTGGGATCTATATACATACCCTCCCCAGCCTTGTGTTCATCAGTTGTAATTTTTATAGTCATAATTGGTTTTTTTTGTTTCTTGATTAGTTGATATTTTTTTAATGTGAAGAAATTGAATTCTTTAGATATTTTTCTCATCCCTTCGTGAAACCTAGCCGTGCATGTGCTCGGCCATACTTGTTTTTATTTGGGATTGTTGTGCTTGTGCTCTTTAATATTTTGAATTCTTTTTAATTAATTTTCTGTTTTTTACATAATGCAACTATTGTATATTCAAAATCTTAACTTCAGGAGTAAAGATGATGGAACGAAAATTAAAGGGGCTAATGGAATGGAAATTAAAGGGGACAACACATTCTACATCCAGCCTCGCTAACTTCCTCTTTAACAGAAACTAGATTTTCTTCATCAGAAGCTAAACTTCTAGCTCTGCATGAAGCTGTAAGAAATTGTTCATTCCAATTTCTTACACGATACTTTCCGAACACCAAACTCGATGAGATTCTGTGCTACACCACAAAATAGAGTGTCAAAACTGAAAAAAACTGGTAAGAATTTCAATTTAAGTACTATTTTTTAACAAATATAACATATTTTACTTTTGATCGTTTTGGCGGGCACTGGTCATGTATAGACTGCAACGAAACGGTGTACAAGCCAAGTGCTCTCTATCATACGATACAGATGAGACATACCCTAACCCGTATTTCTGAATTATATTTTCACATACACTTTGGTTAGAGCAAAGATTGGATAGAGCTCAAAATCAATACAGATGCAGGGCACGGGAACAATCTAGGATCCGGTAGGTTCTGGTCAGGACAAACGGAGGAAAGTTTCTGATCGCCCTCAGAATTTTCTTTGGTGAAAGATTTACAGATACTGATGGCGTGGAGGTCGAGACCATTCTACTGGCTCTCCTCTATCTTGTCGTCATCGGGATAGTCACCGAACTATCGATTGAAAGCGACGGTAAAAATGCAGTGAATTATATCAATAGCGAGAAGCCTGTCGATAGTTTTTCAATAAGTGAAGAAATGAAGATAATAATAACAGAATGTCGAAAGGTATATTCCATTCATATTAACTTTTCATTAAAGTTTATGGGTTTAAATAAAAGGTCACATCATGAGAAAATATTGTTGACCATTTCATAATTAGTATTTTGATGAATATTTAGTCATTTTGGTTTACTGAACACACTCAAATTATTATGAATCTTTTGTTGTTAGAGATAATTACATCGCCAATCGTAAATTAATAGGGTTTATACTTTTAAGAAAGATAAAATACAAGTTTTCCTCTTTAAACTATACATACTAATCTAATTAAAAATTTAAATAGAAAAAAAGAGTACGGACCCACCCGCGACCCAAACCGTTGTGGGCCGGGTTGGACCCGACCCGGCTCCATGTTGGCTGTGGGCCAATCTGGGGGCAAACGTCAGACTCGAGGACAGTCCTCGACCCAACCCGTCGTTGCTCGAGTCTAAACCGCCCTGAACCCAAAACCGATAGGCTGGTTCATGGGCTAGGCCCTGCCCGATCCACACCCACCCCTTCTAAGCATGGTTAGAAAATTCATGATCCAGGTGTTCATTTGTGTGTCCTGTTTGTAGAATTATGGAGTTGAGAGCATACTACCTTAACTGTCCTTAAAAATGGACGTCATTTACCATAAAAAAATAAGAATGTTAGTTTTGTCATGCTCATAGCAATGTTGGGAGAATCAATGACACCTTGAATAAGTAACATAAGCATTTTTCCTAAATGAAAAATAGTATAGAATCCTATAGTATCACCCAATTGCAAACAAATCCCTAGTAACGAGACCCCCTTGTAATATTTAACCCAAGTGTGAATAGACCACCTCGATGAAATTTTTAGACTCTTTTAAGAATCAAAGAAAATTAGCAATTGGGGATCTATCCTCACCAATAGAACTACAAGGGCCTATCTGCCTCTCAAAACTTTTTGACTCTTTCAAGAGTAAAAAAAATCATTTAGCGGGTCTATACACACAAATATAAATGCAGGGCATCAATCGGTGATTGGACAACACAACTGGAGGTCTACGCATAATTAACCCTTTTAATAACAAATACCATACAATCTCTCCCAACAATCATCACAAAAGTATGCAACCAGTAAGGCATGTACATGCACATTCACACAACGAATTGGTGCATTACACACTTGCCTTTCAGAAAGTAGCATAAACATCGCATATTAATTAACTAATATAAATTTTTTTTGATGGTTTACTTTTCGATGTTACTAAACTTGCTGATCCCTGTATCTTGAAACTAGAAGATCAAATAAATAAACTATCAATATGAAAGTTTTAGCAGCTTGGATTAGTCTAATTGTTGATTTTTCATTCTCTGAACCCTAAACTTTGCATCGTTGACTAATATACAACTTATCAATTGCAGATAATTGCCGATTTAAGAAGAAAAGATTGCAAGATTACTATCGAATGAGTTCCTCGCCAATGCAACATGGCAGCTGAGGAAATTGCCGAGAAGCCATATAAATAGCGACGATGATTTATGAGGCGACCTCCACTAATAGACCGAGTTCTTTATAAGGATGAGATCGACGTAGTGTTGGGTAGACTGCATTGAATAACAAGATTGAAAGGTATAGTTCATTCAAATTATATACAGTAGTAGGCCACATTTATATCTCCATTTGTAGTTTGGTTACTTTTGAGATCTCTATTTTATAAAAGCTGATGATTTCTGAAATGCTCTTTATGATCTCATTTGGAACTCTAGGATGAAGAATAGTAAAACTTTCGAATATGTGGTGCACGCACGCTGTTGTGCGTAACATGGCAACAATGAACTGATAGAATCTATGCTAACAAGAAAAAGCATGCGATTGAGCTTAATAAAGTACACTTTGCTTCTTATTTGCTAGGTATTCTACTTTTTACTATAGCGAATGCATATTGTACCCATTGGTTGGAGAAGGCCGGCGACTAGCCCAATTATCATAGATGACTAAGCATTCTGTCATTTTGGAGACTGGTCGCATGTTATGGATGCTTTCCTTTTGAAAACTATGATGTTATTAAACTTTTGTGGCCACGTGTTGTTATCATTATTGTTTCAGTTTTGATAATTTGTGTAAGGCGTATTAAAAAAATAAGTTATATTGTGCTTAGCATGACTGTAGAGACCACATCCTCACCGGAAGAGAGGAAGAGCAGTCAAAGAAATAAATTGCATTAGCATATTTCAACAAAGATATAATTGAAGTGATTTGATGCCTAGAAGTTGCTTTCATTACATAAACTTATGAATACCTTAAGCTATGCTATTGAAAACTCACTAAATATTTTATGGACCTCAAAAAGGATGAGATATTGATATTAAGACATGTAGTCCCGCTTCAATGAATCAACAACTCTCAATTAATAAATTATCAAAAATATTGTATATTCAAAATCTTAACCGAGGTAAAGATGATGGAACGAAAATTAAAGGGAATGGAATGGAAATTAAAGGGGACAACACATTCTACATCCAGCTAACTTCCTCTTTACTTAAACTAGATTTTCTTCATCGGTAAACTAGCTTCTGCATGGTAATGAAATTGTTCATTCCAATTTCTTACGATACTTCGAACACCAAACTCGATGAGATTACGTGCTACACCACAAAATAGAGTGTCAAACCGAAAAAAGCGGTAAGAATTTCAATTTAAGTACTATTTTTAACAAATATAACATATTTTACTTTTGATCGTTTTGGCGGACCGGTCATGTATAGACGCAGCGAAAGGTGTACAAGCCAAGTGCTCTCATCATCTGATGAGACATACCTAACCCTATTTCGAATTATATTTTCACATACACTTTGGTTAGAGCAAAGATGGATAGAGCTCAAAATCAATACGAGATCAGGGCAGGAACAATCTGGATCCGAGGTTCTCGTCGAGACAAACGGAGGAAAGTTTCGATAAGCCCTCGAATTTTCTTTGGTGAAAGATTCTGATCTTGATGGCGTGGAGGTCGAGACCATTCTGGCTCTCCTCTATCTTGTCGTCATCGGGATAGTCATAACTATCGATTGAAAGCGGATAAAAAAATCAAAGGAATTATATCAATAGCGAAGCGTCGATAGTTTTTCAATAAGTGAAGAAATGAAGATAATAATAGAGAATGTCGAAAGGTATATTCCATTCATATTAACTTTTCATTAAAGTTTATGGGTTTAAATAAAAGGTCACATCATGAGAAAATATTGTTGACCATTTCATAATTAGTATTTTGATGAATATTTAGTCATTTTGGTTTCTTGAACACACTCAAATTATTATGAATCTTTTGTTGTTAGAGATAATTACATCGCCAATCGTAAATTAATAGGGTTTATACTTTTAAGAAAGATAAAATACAAGTTTTCCTCTTTAAACTATACATACTAATCTAATTAAAATTTAAATAGAAAAAGAGTCGGACCCACCGCGACCAAACCGTTGTGGTAGGGTTGGACCGACAAACCATGTTGGTGGGCCAATCTGGGGCAAACGTCCGACTCGAGGCGGTCTCGACCCAACCCGGTGCTCGAGTCTAAACCTACGAACCCAAAACCGATAGGTTCATGGGCTAGGCCACGCGATCCACCCTTCTAAGCATGGTTAGAAAATTCATGATCGGTGTTCATTTGTGTGTCCGTTTGTAGAATTATGGAGTTGAGAGCATACTACCTTAACTGTCCTTAAAATGGACGTCATTTACCATAAAAATAAGAATGTTAGTTTTGTCATGCTCATAGCAATGTTGGGAGAATCAATGACACCTTGAATAAGTAACATAAGCATTTTTCCTAAATGAAAAATAGTATAGAATCTATAGTATCACCCAATTGCAAACAAATCCTAATGCGAGACCCCTTGTAATATTTAACCCAAGTGTGAATAGACCACCGATGAAATTTTAGACTCTTTTAAGAATCAAAGAAAATTAGCAATTGGGGATCTATCCTCACCAATAGAACTACAAGGGCCTATCTGCCTCTCAAAACTTTTTGACTCTTTCAAGAGTAAAAAAAATCATTTAGCGGGTCTATACACACAAATATAAATGCAGGGCATCAATCGGTGATTGGACAACACAACTGGAGGTCTACGCATAATTAACCCTTTTAATAACAAATACCATACAATCTCTCCCAACAATCATCACAAAAGTATGCAACCAGTAAGGCATGTACATGCACATTCACACAACGAATTGGTGCATTACACACTTGCCTTTCAGAAAGTAGCATAAACATCGCATATTAATTAACTAATATAAATTTTTTTTGATGGTTTACTTTTCGATGTTACTAAACTTGCTGATCCCTGTATCTTGAAACTAGAAGATCAAATAAATAAACTATCAATATGAAAGTTTTAGCAGTTGGATTAGTCTAATTGTTGATTTTTCATTCTCTGAACCCTAAACTTTGCATCGTTGACTAATATACAACTTATCAATTGCAGATAATTGCCGATTTAAGAAGAAAAGATTGCAAGATTACTATCGAATGAGTTCCTCGCCAATGCAACATGGCAGCTGAGGAAATTGCTGGAGAAGCCATATATAAATAGCGGACGATGATTTATAGGGAGCAGCCTCCACTAATAGACCGAGTTCTTTATAAGGATGAGATCGACGTAGTGTTGGGTAGACTGCATTGAATAACAAGATTGAAAGGTATAGTTCATTCAAATTATATCGATGGTAGGCCACATTTATATCTCCATTTGTAGTTTGGTTACTTTTGAGATCTCTATTTTATAAAAGCGATGATTTCGAAATGCTCTTTATGATCTCATTTGGAACTCTAGGATGAAGAATAGTAAAACTTTCGAATATGTGTGCACGCACACGCTGTTGTGCGTAACATGGCAACAATGAACTGATAGAATCTATGCTAACAAGAAAAAGCATGCGATTGAGCTTTTAATAAAGTACACTTTGCTTTATTTGCTAGGTATTCTACTTTTTACTATAGCGAATGCATATTGTACCCATTGGTTGGAGAAGGCCGGCGACTAGCCCAATTATCATAGATGACTAAGCATTCTGTCATTTTGGAGACTGGTCGCATGTTATGGATGCTTTCCTTTTGAAAACTATGATGTTATTAAACTTTTGTGGCCATGCGGTTGTTATCATTATTGTTTCAGCTTTGATAATTTGTGTAAGGCGATTAAAAAATAAGTTATATTGTGCTTAGCATGATCAGAGACCACATCCTCACCGGAAGAGAGGAAGAGCAGTCAAAGAAATAAATTGCATTAGCATATTTCAACAAAGATATAATTGAAGTGATTTGATGCCTAGAAGTTGCTTTCATTACATAAACTTATGAATACCTTAAGCTATGCTATTGAAAACTCACTAAATATTTTATGGACCGCAAAAAGGATGAGATATTGATATTAAGACATGTAGTCCTGCTTCAATGAATCAACAACTCTCAATTAATAAATTATCAAAAATATTGTATATATAAAGTATAAATATTCATGGATGACTAAATATCTTAACTTTGTACATATATACCTCAATACTACAAAGAACAAGTATAATTTTTTTTTTAAAAAGTACCGATATAAATAATGTCCTAGTATTAACCTATCTAACAAGGATGAGCACATGAATATTACTCGAACTCTAGACTGGATGGCGTTTATATATAGGGAAGGTAGTCTTAGTCACAAGTAAATAAAACTTCTACCACTTGTCAATATTTATACCTACTTGTAGACCTCAAAAGGAATAGCAATATCAGTCCAGAGAAATAAAAGGCATAGAAAAAACCGACGACTTCCTAAATTTGGACTTCTAACTCGGGTGTGCAGTATCCATGCTTTTAAAAAGGTGATGGAAAATGGTGACAAAATTATGTCCTAAAAAATCAGTCATGCTCCCCAAAATAAATTAGTTAGTTAACGACCCCTTTGAATCAAGTGCTATATTTGCATATGAGTTAATCAAAGCAAAATGCTACAAAAGATGAAAAGTTAGAGGACTATAAGACAATGCATTTCATGCTAAAGCAACTTATTATAGAGTTATTAGTACAAGAAACAGATATGGAACAATGTTGAGGTTTGTATTGGTGAGCTGCTTGTGAAGTTGACAACAAGAACTCCCATGATGTCGATCATAAGAAGTCATTGAGAAGGTTCGCAAGAGCACAAGCCAAGTTTGCATGTAAGTTACAGTAAGAAAATTCCTAAGGTTCAATTGTTGCTGACGAAGCACTCAAAATTTAAATCAGAAAAAATGAAGCAATTATGAGTATATAACTATCTACAGGCTTCTCGCTATTGATATAATTAGTGCATTTTTACTATCATTTTCAATTGTTAGTTTGGTGACTATCCCGACTTCGACATGATAGAGGAGAGCCAGTAGAATGGTCTCGACCTCCACGCCATCAGTATCTGTAAGTCTTTCATCGAAGAAAATTCCGAGGGCGATCAAGAAACTTTCCTCCACTGGTTCTGACCAGAAACCCACTGGATCCTAGATTGTTCCCGTGCCATGCATCTGTATTGATTTTGAGCTCTATCCAATCTTTGCTTCAACCAAAGTGTGAAAATGTAATTCAGAAATACGGATTAGGGTATGTCTCCCCTGCATCGTATGATAGAGAGCACTTGGCTTGTACACCGTTTCATTGCAGTGTATACATGACCAATGCCTGCCAAAATGATCAAAAGTAAAATATGATATATTTATTTAAAAATAATACTTAAATTGAAATTCTTACCAGTTTTCTTTGGTTTTGACACTCCGTTTTGTGTAGCACGGAATCTCATCGGGTTTGGTGTTTGGAAAGTATCATGTAAGGAATTGGAACGAACAATTTCTTACAGCTTCATGCAGCTAGAAGTTTAGCTTCTGATGAAGAAATTCTATTTTCGTTGAAGAGGAAGTTTGAGAGCTGGATGTAGAATGTGATGTCCCCTTTAATTTCCATTCCATTATCCCCTTTAATTTTCGTTCCATTATCCCTTTAATTTTCGTTCCATCATCTTTAATCCTGAAGTTAAGATTTTGAATAACCAATAGTTACATTATGTAAAAAATAGGAAATTAATTAAAAAAAATTCAAAATATTAAAAAGCACAAGCACAACAATCCCAAACAAAAACAAGTATGGCTGAGCACGAGCACGACTAGGTTTCATGAAGAGATGAGAAAAATGTCTAAAAAATTCAATTTCTAATCGCTCTCAGAATTTTCTTCGGCTAAAGATTAACAGATACTGATAGTGTGGAGGCTGAGACAATTCTGCTCGCTCTCTTATATCTCGTAGAAGCCTGTGTAATCACCGAACTTACCATTGAAAGCGACAATGAACATTCGATCAATTATATCAATAACGAGAAGCCTATTGATAGTTTTCCCTTAAGTCAACAAATGAAGGCAATAATAACAGAATGTCGACAGAAATAATCCATTCATATTGACTTTATGTTTAAAGTTTTGGATTTAAATAAAAGGTCATATCATGAGAAAATATTATTAACCATTTCATATTTTCTTAGAAGAGCATGTACCTTAGCATGGTTAGAAAATTCATGATGTAGGTGCTTGTAGGGTCGAAAAAATATTTATTGATTGAATGAATGTGTTACAATCAAATTCTCTCGATTACAGAGGAAGAGAAGGTTGATTTGACATCTCTTTTAAGGTGGGTTCTTGGTGGCGAGAGGATGCTTCACTCGATGCTCAAGTCGAGATTGCTTCCCGTTGACGATCAGATCAAAGCTGCGAATGATCTAGAGGTTGCTGATGAAGAGCTTGATCTCTTTCTCGTACGCAAGTGTTGATCTCCAAAAGTTCCCAAAAGCCCTCAGACTTTTTCCAGCTAGCCAGCCCCCTTTTCCATAGCTGCTTACGGCTATTTATAGGGTTTTTAGCATGTAACTATCATGCTAGAATTGTGGAAACGTGGGTTAATGGACGTGGGCATAACTGATGCCCACTACTTAACCCACGTAGTTGTGGCTTTCGTGGCCTTTGGGTTCGCTACAGTAAAAACGCCACCGCTACAAAGGAACGAGGTCCGCATAAAGGTTTTGCCGCCGTAATCGTGAGGTCGCTACAATATGTGAAACCGCTACAAGAACGCCGAGTCAGCCGCAATAAACGCGCGGCGAACCTCGCCGACGTTGATGTTATGGGCGAGCCTCGCCAAACCACCGCTGTAGGCGAACCTCGCCGACCATTGTTGAGCTTCGTTTCGTGCGAACCTCGTGTTGAGATCGAACTCCGCTCCACGCGCGAACCTCGTATTGAGGTCGAAGCCCGCCTCTTGAGCAAGTCTCGCTTTGAAGCGCAATCGGTCTAGCCTCTGCTGAATGTCGAGATTCATCGCCGTAGGTGAACCTCGGTTGAATGTCGAGGTTCATCGCCGTAGCGAACCTCGGTTGATGTCGAGGTTCATCGCCGTAGCGAACCTCGGTTGAATGTCGAGATTCACCGCTATAGCGAACCTCGGTTGAGTGTCGAGGTTCATCGCCGTAGCGAACCTCGGTTGAGTGTCGAGGTTCATCGCCGTAGCGAACCTCGGTTGAATGTCGAGGTTCATCGCCGTAGCGAACCTCGGTTGAGTGTCGAGCTTCGTTGGGCGATCCTCGTTTGACTTTGATGCTGCGGGCGAGCCTCGTCAAACTACTGTTGTAGGCGAGCCTCGTCAAACTACTGTTGTAGGCGAGCCTCGTCAAACTACTGTTGTAGGCGAGCCTCGTCGAACTTCGACATTGTGGGCGAGCCTCGTCAAACTTCGACGTTGTGGGCGAGCCTCGTCAAACCACCGTTGTAGGCGAACCTCGTCAGACCATTGTTGAGCTTCGTTTCTCGTGCGAACCTCGTGTTAAGATCGAACTCCGCTCCACGTACGAACCTCGGTTGAACGTCGAGCCTCGCGGCCAGGCGAACCTCCTCTTTGTCTCTTAGCATTTTCTAAGGCTTACGTGAGAACATGCTACGACGCAACGTGTCGTAACTTTCAAGCCGCACGCCGAACCGGACGAATTATATATGAAAATCGACTATCTCGACGAGACGAGCCAATTGTTTCTGGCCATTTTGCCCAATTCCTTCCGGTTCGAGATATCAAGACTTTGTCTATTTTGTAAAGTCAAGCATTCAGGTGAACTTAACCTTTAGGCGGACCTGACTTCACTCAGATGGACCCTTAAGCTCTTTTGCTCATTCCGAGTTGCTGTGTAGGGATTAAGGCAATTTTTATTGCCTACAGTGCTCTATTTGTAGGGTGTTGCCTTCACTAATTCACTGAGTTCTTTATGAGGATGAGATTGGCGTAAAGGGGGTAGACTGTAGAGAGTGATAATACTGAAAGGTATAGTTCAAATTATATACAGTACCAAGTCGCATTTATATCTCAATTTGTAGTTTTGTTACTTTTAAGATCTATTTTATATAAGCTGGTGATTTCTGAAGACCCTCCAATAGATTATTTATGCTCCTTATGGTCTCATTTAGGACTCTCTGATGAAGGGTTGTAAAACTTTCAGATATGTGTGTGCGCGCGCGTTTATGCACACACTATTTTGCGGAGAACATGGCAACAATGAGAGGTTGGGATCGGAGGGGAAGTTGATTGATGCGCGAGGAGAGGCATAGATTACATTGTTGGGGTTGTAGGTCACTAAACAGTGGATTTAGAACTGTTTGGTAGCGGGATTTAGAGCTGGTTGATGGACGGACGAGGGCAACTGTGGGTTTGGTGGCCAGAGGTTTGATTTGGGCTGATGGGTTAGTTAGAGGGGGTAACGACTGAGGAGGGAGGGGAGGTGGGTCTGGTTAAGAATGAGTTTGGGAGACATGTGCGTAGCACATGTAAATTATGAAGGATAATATGGGAGTAAAGGATAAACTTATACTAGAATTGACTCTTGGTGGTTGATTGAAACCAAAACCCCCTTTTAAAGTGGTTTTGGTATAAATTAATTTTTGTAGGTGGTTCCTATATAACCTCCTTGTTTTAAAGGTGGTTTTGATGAAACCCTACTAATTTTTGGGGTTTATCCTAGATCATATTCTATTTTTTTTGTATTTTGGTTGATTATGGGAACAGGATTTGGGATCAGAAAGGAGTAAATGTTCAAAAGATAATCTTTGCATATGTTGCACTTGCTTGAATGCCGAACTGTGATATTTTCATTGTAATTGTGGTTGTATCAATTCAAAATTTGCTCCTTTTCAAGATTGTGAATTAGGATAATTCTCTTATATGATTTAGTTCCTTAGGACATGCATCCCATTTGTCTGCTGATCTCACATAGACCAACACTCGGTCTAATTTAAAATAATCTAGACCGGTATTTGTTTTTAAGAGGATCATGAGCGGTAGGACTAGTATCATAATGAAAATGGCTTTATGACCCCTAATCAATTAATATTGTATTGATGCATACATATTTACATTCCTAACCTAAAGAATAGAATTAGGAGCAACAATTAGGTGATGATGTATATTGTGCGAAGCACAAAATTTGTGTTTGATGTGGAAATCAATATATGCACACATGAATTATTTTGGGAGCGAAGTTTCTAATTGGTGATCTCTATGTGTGTGATCGACGGTGCTAATCTTCGGATTGTGTGTTTGCCAATGGTTTTTGTCGACATATTTATTTTGAATTTATGAAGTTATATCTAAAATATTTGTTTAAACAAGAGTGTATGTATGTTATAACTTATGGGGGCAGTTGCGCCCTTAACAATTTGGAAATCACATTTTGATTCCTTGTCAACTTGCAATCTGCCCCTCCTAATTTTAATATTTGCACCTCAACTCTTACTTATAAATCACTAAACAACTAGCAACTCAATTAAATTTAGCCTATTTAAGTAACTTATTTGTAAAAATTCTCAATTTTGTTTAATTACATGCAAAATTTGACACATTAAGCTAATAAAGTGTATTGAATTACATTTCCATTAGGTGTTATAGTTTTATATCATTATAGTTTTATTTGCAGGTAAATAGGTACTTTTTGTTCGCCCCTCTAAGAAATCTTTCTCGATCCGCCACTGTGTATAAGTAGTAAATGGAAGAAAGAAGAAATTTTTTTTGGAAACAGATTGAAGAAGCTGTATACTAATGATGCTTATGGATGTATGATATCCAAGAAGTAATATTTTCTAGTGCTAACAAAAAAATAGATGTAACGTAGAAAAAGTAATCTTTTCTAGTGATAACAAAAATGTTGGGAATAGCTTGTATTTCCGGAGATCCTAGTTGGACTTGGATTAGGATTGAATTTGGTCGGAAAGAATCAATTGAATTGGAATTGGATTCTAATTGGGAGAGGATTAAAATTAATAATCCAAGTCAAAGGAGTCCTAATGAATTCAAGATAGGGGAAAAACTCTAAGTACCCTTTGAAAGGTTCATTATAAATCAAATCATAGGAAAACTAATGAGATTTACATATTGTAAAAGAGAGATAGAGAACTAAGAAGAGAAATACAGGATTTTGAAAGATCTTTGGGTGAGATTGAGAGAATGTTTCTTGTGGGGTTTTTTCAAGAACATAAGAATAGATTGTATCTTGTAATATCGATATAAAGAAGACTCGATCTCTCCCCGAACGTAGGCGATTGCCGAATCACATAAAATCTCATGTATTTTCTCTTGGTCTATTTTATATGAATTATTGCTTTTCTCCTCCTTTCCACTTATAAGCCCGCACTTGTTTTTGACAGCAATTATATGCCCTAAAGTTTTTAAAAGTTGCACTTATATACCCTAACTTTTTAGCATGGTTTTAAATGTCGGCCGACATGTCGGATCAGAGGCTAGAGCGACACGGATATGGTCATTTCAAGTCGGATATCGTTTTCGAGATTCATGTCGGACATGTCGGGGGATATTGTGGACATATCGGCCGATTTTCAGACTTGAAAAATCGGCCAATTTTTATTTTTTTATTTTTGAGTTGATAAGTATTGGGGTTTGGGTTTAGTACTCAAAACCCAAACCCAATTAATTCTTTTTTTAGCCTTTTGTTCCCATAGTAACCCGATAGCATATAATACAGATTAGGGCAAAGAAAAAAATGTTGCTCTTTTCCACCGCGGTCTCCTCTCGTTTGTCTTCGTCTCTACAAATTGAAATTGCGAATTCATAAAAGCGTGATGTAAACAATAAGTTTGAACCGTAGCTTGAAACCAAAACCCCTTTAAAGTGGTTTTGGTATAAATTAATTTTGTAGGTGGTTCCTATATAACCTCCTTGTTTTAAAGGTGGTTTTGATGAAACCCTACTAATTTTGGGGTTTATCCTAGATCATATTCTATTTTTTGTATTTTGGTTGATTATGGGAACAGGATTTGGGATCAGAAAGGAGTAAATGTTCAAAAGATAATCTTTGCATATGTTGCACTTGCTTGAATGCCGAACTGTGATATTTTCATTGTAATTGTGGTTGTATCAATTCAAAATTTGCTCCTTTTCAAGATTGTGAATTAGGATAATTCTCTTATATGATTTAGTTCCTTAGGACATGCATCCCATTTGTCTGCTGATCTCACATAGACCAACACTCGGTCTAATTTAAAATAATCTAGACCGGTATTTGTTTTTAAGAGGATCATGAGCGGTAGGACTAGTATCATAATGAAAATGGCTTTATGACCCCTAATCAATTAATATTGTATTGATGCATACATATTTACATTCCTAACCTAAAGAATAGAATTAGGAGCAACAATTAGGTGATGATGTATATTGTGCGAAGCACAAAATTTGTGTTTGATGTGGAAATCAATATATGCACACATGAATTATTTTGGGAGCGAAGTTTCTAATTGGTGATCTCTATGTGTGTGATCGACTTGCTAATCTTCTGATTGTGTGTTTGCCAATGGTTTTGTCGACATATTTATTTTGAATTTATGAAGTTATATCTAAAATATTTGTTTAAACAAGAGTGTATGTATGTTATAACTTATGGGGGCAGTTGCGCCCTTAACAATTTGGAAATCACATTTTGATTCCTTGTCAACTTGCAATCTGCCTCCTAATTTTAATATTTGCACCTCAACTCTTACTTATAAATCACTAAACAACTAGCAACTCAATTAAATTTAGCCTATTTAAGTAACTTATTTGTAAAAATTCTCAATTTTGTTTAATTACATGCAAAATTTGACACATTAAGCTAATAAAGTGTATTGAATTACATTTCCATTAGGTGTTATAGTTTTATATCATTATAGTTTTATTTGCGTAAATAGGTACTTTTGTTCGCCTCTAAGAAATCTTTCTCGATCATGCTTGTGTATAAGTAGTAAATGGAAGAAAGAAGAAATTTTTTGGAAACAGATTGAAGAAGCTGTATACTAATGATGCTTATGGATGTATGATATCCAAGAAGTAATATTTTCTAGTGCTAACAAAAAATAGATGTAACGTAGAAAAAGTAATCTTTTCTAGTGATAACAAAAATGTTGGGAATAGCTTGTATTTCCTGAGATCCTAGTTGGACTTGGATTAGGATTGAATTTGGTCTGAAAGAATCAATTGAATTGGAATTGGATTCTAATTGGGAGAGGATTAAAATTAATAATCCAAGTCAAAGGAGTCCTACGTGAATTCAAGATAGGGGAAAAACTCTCTAAGTACCCTTTGAAAGGTTCATTATAAATCAAATCATAGGAAAACTAATGAGATTTACATATTGTAAAAGAGAGATAGAGAGAACTAAGAAGAGAAATACAGGATTTTGAAAGATCTTTGGGTGAGATTGAGAGAATGTTTCTTGTGGGGTTTTTTTTTCAAGAACATAAGAATAGATTGTATCTTGTAATATCTGATATAAAGAAGACTCGATCTCTCCCCGAACGTAGGCGATTGCCGAATCACATAAAATCTCATGTATTTTCTCTTGGTCTATTTTATATGAATTATTGCTTTTCTCCTCCTTTCCACTTATAAGCCCGCACTTGTTTTTGACAGCAATTATATGCCCTAAAGTTTTTAAAAGTTGCACTTATATACCCTAACTTTTTAGCATGGTTTTAAATGTCGGCCGACATGTCGGATCAGAGGCTAGAGCGACACGGATATGGTCATTTCAAGTCGGATATCGTTTTCGAGATTCATGTCGGACATGTCGGGGGATATTGTGGACATATCGGCCGATTTTCAGACTTGAAAAATCGGCCAATTTTTATTTTTTTATTTTTGAGTTGATAAGTATTGGGGTTTGGGTTTAGTACTCAAAACCCAAACCCGATTAATTCTTTTTTTAGCCTTTTGTTCCCATAGTAACCCGATAGCATATAATACAGATTAGGGCAAAGAAAAAAAATGTTGCTCTCTTTTCCACCGCGGTCTCCTCTCGTTTGTCTTCGTCTCTACAAATTGAAATTGCGAATTCATAAAAGCGTGATGTAAACAATAAGTTTGAACCGTAGCTTGAAATCAATCCAAAGTCTTAACACTTTATGTCAATTTTATGTAAGGCACTTCGAAAGTTCTAGTTTGACAATGTGTATTTTGTTTATTTGTTGGCATAATATTCCACTGTTTCCCTTCAAGAAATGGAGAACAACTCGTGTCTTGATGATGAATACTCAACTCAAGTAGGATAAGCAATAACAAGACAAGTGCATTCCATCTTGGTGACCAAAATTGAGTAGAAATCCATCTGATATGCAATCCGATATTTAGTACATGTCCCTCGACATATCCCCATTTCCGCTATCTGACATAAATTTCAGCTGTCCGATATGAACCCGACATCTGATATTTAAAACCTTGTTTTTTAGTAGCATTTATATACCCTCTTGATTGATGCAGTTATTTGCCAATGTTGTGAACCCTGATAGCGAGAAAAAGTTGGAACAGATGTTTAAAGATATTGGCACTTGTTCTGTTAAGATTCCATCTGGAAAAGGATGTGGTACCATCCTATATGAATCTGGGTATGCCGGGATTACATAATTAACTTCACTAAGGTCATAGTATCTATAAATGCAAAATGTTTTTGTATAGTGTCTACTTACATGCCGCTGCTTTAAAACTTCATTTATTTCCTCCCTAGAGTTTCATTTATTCTTTGTTGACCATCTTTTGATTGAGTTCCCCGAATTTTGTTTTAAAAAATTAAAATCTGAAGGAATGATTAATGGTTTAGAAGTATATTTCGATTAGTCCCTTGCCCCTCGTGTCTTCTTGTAACTATGCTCTTTGCCTTGCTTCTTTTGTCATGACTAATGCAGATCAAAACTTAATAAGTTCGTTCGTCAAAATAATAATAATACTAATAATAAGTTCTGCTATTTTTGAGAGTTTGATTGTCCTTCATGTCACACGGCAATATGTCTGTGTTTTATCCAAATATCCAATCAGTTAATACAATGCTGGATACAGTTAAAATGAATAATACTGTTCATATAGTTAGCAGTCTCCTTGTTTTATGTGCTGTGTTCGTCTTCCCTTTGTAGTGATCTTCTTAAAAAAAAATAAAAATAAAAAACAATGGAAAAGCTGCAAGTCTCACTGTTAAATGAAAAAATGTGTTCGCTTTCTTGGGGTAAGAGTAAAAGTATCCAGCCTATTCAGGTAATTGACAGGTCGTTATGCTGCTGATTTTTCTAATTTTCCATTCTGTTGGTGTCAAAATTTGTACATTTATCTTGCATTTTCACCCACCTATATTATTAATAATGAGTTGTGAGATAAAGTAAAAAGGTTATGCTTTAAAACATTAAACATTCTTTAATTATTATCATTTTGAACTAGGACACTGTAAAAGATTTGCAAAATTACTAAAATTTAAATGAAAATGTTACACTTTACAGTTGTTGCTCCAAATAAAAAGTTTATGTTAAAAATTCTGAAAACAGACTTGGAAAATATTATTGGTAATACTCTACTTTGTCTCTTTTTCTCCTGTCGTCTTCAAATTAGTTTGTCTTTTCTATTTATTCCAGAGAATTAGAGAGTGGCATGGAAAATCCGAGAAAAGGAATAAAGAGAATGTTCTTAGAGAGTTAGAGGTTGGGATGGGAAAACAGAGAGAAGGAAACAAGAGAAGACATAATTGGTAATAGCAGAAATCGAGAGAGATGCAAGAGGAGGGTGAGAGAGGGATCCAGTTGTGAGAAAGGAGGATAAGGGGGGAGTCACTAGAAGAGAGAAAAATTACAAGTGAAAGGAGTGGGCTATTAAATTTACATGCTATGTGGTTTGTGTTGAGACTTCATAGTTTCTGTGACATATTTTGGGTTTTTAAGAGATAAAGGTTTTTTCCTGTTGGGATAGCTATTCATATTTCCCATGACAAGTTATCAATTTGTGTTTTAAAGAAATTTAGATAATGTGGGTTTTTAATAGTTTTTTAAAGATGCATATTGGTTTTAGAAATAAATGGAATCAGGAGAAATTTTGGAAATTTGACCGTTCTCTTATTTCGTATGGTACAAATTATCTGTCTTGATGTGTTAAGAAATTTGGATACGAATCTGTTCACACATTTGAAAGACTTCATCTTATTTCCATATGATTTGCAGGACATATATTACAGTTATCCAGATTGTTTAAAATATTGCTGTAATTATAGCCGCAATCCACTGTGATGTTCTGTTGGAACTACGTCCTATAGTTTGGATCCATTTGTAGCTCAATCCTTCTTTTCAGATGGTCGTGATATATGTGGCAAAGTACCTGCGGTAAGAATTACATATCCATGTAATTGATTTATTACTTGATTCTTCAATTTGAGAAATTTAACATTTGTTTATGAAAATGATTATGCTAATCTTTATCCCTGCATGCATGATTTCAGTCTAGTAGATGAGCTCTTAAATAGGTTGCAGTTTCAATTTCTAAAGTTTTTCAGTATCATCGACTTAGCTACATCGAATGCAATGAAGTTCTGAAATAGGTGGATGTAATAGATATTAAAGTATGCTAACTGCCTCTATCCTTCTGGTGCCTCGTCCTCCTCCCTTTGGCCTGCATATTTATTCCATCTCCAATTCTTTTTCTTTGATTGTATGATTTAAGTTTTTTGGTTTCTCACAGATGATTGTACGTTGATCAATGTGATCATTGGGTAACATATGCTCAAATGCAGGCCCATCATAATTTATTCCTCTAATTCTAGAGCAAGGTTAAGCATAACAGCTTAGAACCTGTCAACCATCTCCATAGATCACTCGATATTGTAATGTTATTGAAGCTGGACAAATGATCTCTGGTATAACCACTTGGTGTTGATGTTTAAAAGAAATATGTCATATTGATAAGATGATATATTTTTAAGTGTCATGAAGTGTCTTCAAGGTGTTTTGAATATACCAAGTATCGGGTGCATTGAAAAACACAACGTGATGCATTCGAAAAGCTAATAATAAGTTCCTAACCCAGGCTGGTTTTGTTTGGATGATAGATTTTGTCAATCTTGAGTCACGTCTTCATTTGTGATACATGATGAAATTTTTTATGGTACTTGATGATTTTTCATATATGGTTGGCATGATTACACTCAATTATAGAAGAGTAACAAGGTTTTTATTTGTGTAATACTACATCAATTTCCATATTTCCTTTTATTATCCTTGATTTTTTTAATCAGACAGATTAACAGTATTTCCTCGTCAATTTATCCCCTTTTTCTCTCAGGCTTATCCACCAAATTCGACCATAAAGATGATAATTAGTTCATTAGTTATGATGATATAAACAAGAGTTAGATTATACATTGATTTCTATGGATTTGCGTCTTTGAATCAGAACAAGCTATAGTTGGACTTGTTTTAGACTTCCCTTCATTGTGAGTTTGATTGAAAATACGACGTCACATTTGCCATATAGAGCTTTAATAGAAGTTTCTGATTGGTAACCATGCCAAGCCTATAAAACTGTGTTACACATTGCTTTTTGTGTATAACCATTCCTTTTCTTAAAACGTGTTTTAGGAGGACAAAGGGGTAGTAGCTATGACAGCGGAACCGACTAAAGTGGATCCTGAAAAGTTTGAAAAGTAAGTGACCCTCACAAAGTCCATTGAGTTGCTCATCTGTGTGTTTTTTCATCTTGTATTTAACAAATGTTCGCTCTTTCAGGATGAATGAAGATTACTTTAAGAAGGTGCAGTTGGGAATGGGTTTTGGTGCAGGATCTCACAAAGATCTTAGTTCTATATAGCCTTGCAGATAAAAACTACTTAAAAAGGGGGAGGCTTTTATTTATAACAAGATAAACATGGGAGTCAAGATGAACAATGAAGGCCCGTGAGTTCCTTAAATGCATGGTTTCTTCATTTTCCATATTGAGTAGAATTTACAGGGAGTACACTAGTTTGATTTAGCTTTTGGTTACAGACTTGAGAGCAATAACCAACAGAGTTTGGATTAACTTTTTGTTATGCTTTTTTTTTCACTTATATCTAAATTTTGTTGCTAAACTTTATTGATTTGTATTGCAAGTTTGGGGTATGGCTCCTCTCTCTTTCTCTCTCTCTCTCTCTCTCGATATATGCCCCCGAATTGTATTGTGTCTCCTTTCTCGTTTCTATTTAACTTTTGTTACAGACCATAATGCTCTACAACCTCAGGAAACCACTCTTATTAGCGTAGGGTCCGCACTCTGCGTCATAGCCAACTCTTGCCTTGAAAGCAAAGCACACTTTCAAATCATTTATCCACTTCCCACTCTCCACTCCTTTGATTAACCAAGCCTAATTCTAATTCCAAACACTCAATTGCACCCACCAAAGCCACTCCCAAATTCTAATTCCAAACACCTCTTCGCCGCTCCTCCTCTTTGACATTTCCACCGCAGCTGCCGCGTCCCGACACTCCATTCACCACAGCCACCAATCCCTACTAGATATGTCTCCGCCTTACCACCCAAGAAGCCACCTTCTCATGGACCTACCACTCGTCCAACACCACCCTCGATGCCACCTTCCCTGGCTCCTTTCTCTCCGATCGGGGGTGGTGAACCTGTTTCAGGGGTTCAAGGAGATGGGGGATCAGGCGGTCATATGCGAAGATGGCTTATTGTCTGTTTTTTTCGGGGCTTCTGTGGCGTGGGAGGCTAATGCGTGGGTGGTGTTTTGTAGGTAGGTGAAGAAGGAGAAAGTATTGAGGAGGGAGGAGGGGAGTCAGGAGTGAGGGGTGTTGTCCAAAGGGAGTAGAGGACTTTGATTAATTATATGGATTTTGGAGCTGCTTTTGTGTGAATTTGTTGCTGAGAGTGGGAAGTTTATTATTATTATTATTTTTTAATTATGGATTAAGGATGATGGTTACTTTGATTGATTCAATGAATTTTGTTTATCGGGTCAGTGCTGAATGTCTATCTGCAACAATAGAACAACAAGGGTCCATTCTTAACTGACACGGGTCTTTATCCGCAAGTTACCCTCTACAATTTAAATTTGCGGTAAAGTTGAACTGAAGATGTCAACTATTGGAGGCCCATTAGGATCCTGCTCATGTAAGGTTACACTTAAGGTCATACTTGAAGCCCAATTTTACCTCCGAATCTAGTTTCTACTTGCAATATATATATTTTTTTGTGACATAATTGTTATACATGATAATTAGATTTCATTTATTAAAAAAATTTATAGTGTCTTCTGCAACCAAGTTAACTGCGGTAAAAGACTATAATTCCTTATAGTAAAATTGTTTTTGAGAATGATCTTACCTTAAATACATTGTCGAGTGCAGTCAAAGCATCATAAGATTAGATTGCAGCTCCAGTAGAAGGCCATCGATATGGGCTTTATTTTTCAACCAAACTTGTAGTGTACTCATCAAAATCTAAACTGAGCTTGGATTAATTTTACACGAACAGTTCTTTGCCCATTATTATCTAAACTATCATATTATTTTATTAATTAATAATATTTTCATAAATCCGCACTGTTGCAGAGTTTGTAAAGTTAATTAAAATTTTTTTTAATGAGGAAGTACTGTAAATAACCAATTGTGCGTTAGAAAAAGTCGGTGTGGGCTTAAAATTTGGGCCAAACAATGTAATTGGGCTACAGGGACATGTAAGCTGCTCACGTGTTTTTAGAGGTTAGAGCTAAAACCTGTTAGGCAGTTATGACTATGGGCATATTAGACGTCTAGCCAGGATTCCGACTCTGGAGAGTACAAAAATATATAAATGCAATGATAAGAGAAAGGTAGTATAAGAACTATCTATAAAAATTAAAAAATGTGTGTTATAAAGTTTTGTATTGACAAAGAAAATAACCTAAAGTATAAACTCTATCCTAAAATTGCGCACAATGCTCTTTAATTGAAATAAAATCATCAAGTAAATAAACTAAACTAAATTAGATATGATTATATTTCTATTTTTAAATAAATAGATACTTGTTGTCTCCCCCAGAAAAATTTTCTGGATCCACCGCTAATTGCAAAGATAAAAAACATTTATGAATATGGATAAGAATTTAATTATATTTAGGCTCTGTTTGGGAATGCTTATTTGGGCTTGGATTTGAAATTCTGGGCATTTCAAATCTAAATATTATGTTTATAGGCTTAACTTTGGACCATGATTTTAAATCAAGTCATTTATTTTATAGAGTGGATTTGAGAGGCCCAAAACCGTGGATTTCAAATTTGACCACAGAAGTTGGTATTTGCCAAATCCCGACCCCTCAAAATCCGACTCCTCAAAATCGCGACTCCCTTTTTTTTCACTCACACTCATTTCAAATGCCGACTCCTCAAAATCTCGATCTCGATCTGGATCTCTCTCCATCGCAGTAATCTCCTCCTCCTCTCCTCTACTCTCTCTCTCTTCCTCTCTCTACTCTCTCTCTCTCTCTCTCTCCTCCATTTGAAACCCTAGATCTCGAGCTAGGGTTTTGGTCGTGATCGTCGATGCAATCCGCCGTCGAGTTATCCCTAAGAATATTTTTGTGAAAATATTCTTAGGAACTTCTCGATAAATTAGGAAGCGGTTTATACTCGTAATCCTAGTTGGAGTAGGATTAGGCGGCGTTGATGGCGTCGATGCAATCCGCCGTCGAGTTATCCCTAAGAATATTTTTGTGAAAATATTCTTAGGAACTTCTCGATAAATTAGGAAGCGGTTTATACTCGTAATCCTAGTTGGAGTAGGATTAGGCGGCGTTGATCGTCGATGCAATCCGCCGTCGAGTTATCCCTAAGAATATTTTTGTGAAAATATTCTTAGGAACTTCTCGATAAATTAGGAAGCGGTTTATACTCGTAATCCTAGTTGGAGTAGGATTAGGCGGCGTTGATGGCGTCGATGCAATCCGCCGTCGAGTTATCCCTAAGAATATTTTTGTGAAAATATTCTTAGGAACTTCTCGATAAATTAGGAAGCGGTTTATACTCGTAATCCTAGTTGGAGTAGGATTAGGCGGCGTTGATCGGCGTCGATGCAATCCGCCGTCGAGTTATCCCTAAGAATATTTTTGTGAAAATATTCTTAGGAACTTCTCGATAAATTAGGAAGCGGTTTATACTCGTAATCCTAGTTGGAGTAGGATTAGGCGGCGTTGATCGGCGTCGATGCAATCCGCCGTCGAGTTATCCCTAAGAATATTTTTGTGAAAATATTCTTAGGAACTTCTCGATAAATTAGGAAGCGGTTTATACTCGTAATCCTAGTTGGAGTAGGATTAGGCGGCGTTGATCGGCGTCGATGCAATCCGCCGTCGAGTTATCCCTAAGAATATTTTTGTGAAAATATTCTTAGGAACTTCTCGATAAATTAGGAAGCGGTTTATACTCGTAATCCTAGTTGGAGTAGGATTAGGCGGCGTTGATGGCGTCGATGCAATCCGCCGTCGAGTTATCCCTAAGAATATTTTTGTGAAAATATTCTTAGGAACTTCTCGATAAATTAGGAAGCGGTTTATACTCGTAATCCTAGTTGGAGTAGGATTAGGCGGCGTTGATGGCGTCGATGCAATCCGCCGTCGAGTTATCCAAGAATATTTTTGTGACATAATTGTTATACATGATAATTAGATTTCATTTATTAAAAAATTTATAGTGTCTTCTGCAACCAAGTTAACTGCGGTAAAAGACTATAATTCCTTATAGTAAAATTGTTTTTGAGAATGATCTTACCTTAAATACATTGTCGAGTGCAGTCAAAGCATCATAAGATTAGATTGCAGCTCCAGTAGAAGGCCATCGATATGGGCTTTATTTTTCAACCAAACTTGTAGTGTACTCATCAAAATCTAAACTGAGCTTGGATTAATTTTACACGAACAGTTCTTTGCCCATTATTATCTAAACTATCATATTATTTTATTAATTAATAATATTTTCATAAATCCGCACTGTTGCAGAGTTTGTAAAGTTAATTAAAATTTTTTTTAATGAGGAAGTACTGTAAATAACCAATTGTGCGTTAGAAAAAGTCGGTGTGGGCTTAAAATTTGGGCCAAACAATGTAATTGGGCTACAGGGACATGTAAGCTGCTCACGTGTTTTTAGAGGTTAGAGCTAAAACCTGTTAGGCAGTTATGACTATGGGCATATTAGACGTCTAGCCAGGATTCCGACTCTGGAGAGTACAAAAATATATAAATGCAATGATAAGAGAAAGGTAGTATAAGAACTATCTATAAAAATTAAAAATGTGTGTTATAAAGTTTTGTATTGACAAAGAAAATAACCTAAAGCCTCTCTCTCTCTCTCTCTCTCTCTCTCTCTCTCTCTCTCTCTCTCTCTCTCTCTCTCTCTCTCTCTCTCTCTCTCTCTCTCTCTCTCTCTCTCTCTCTCTCTCTCTCTCTCTCTCTCTCTCTCTCTCTCTCTCTCTCTCTCTCTCTCTCTCTCTCTCTCTCTCTCTCTCTCTCTCTCTCTCTCTCTCTCTCTCTCTCTCTCTCTCTCTCTCTCTCTCTCTCTCTCTCTCTCTCTCTCTCTCTCTCTCTCTCTCTCTCTCTCTCTCTCTCTCTCTCTCTCTCTCTCTCTCTCTCTCTCTCTCTCTCTCTCTCTCTCTCTCTCTCTCTCTCTCTCTCTCTCTCTCTCTCTCTCTCTCTCTCTCTCTCTCTCTCTCTCTCTCTCTCTCTCTCTCTCTCTCTCTCTCTCTCTCTCTCTCTCTCTCTCTCTCTCTCTCTCTCTCTCTCTCTCTCTCTCTCTCTCTCTCTCTCTCTCTCTCTCTCTCTCTCTCTCTCTCTCTCTCTCTCTCTCTCTCTCTCTCTCTCTCTCTCTCTCTCTCTCTCTCTCTCTCTCTCTCTCTCTCTCTCTCTCTCTCTCTCTCTCTCTCTCTCTCTCTCTCTCTCTCTCTCTCTCTCTCTCTCTCTCTCTCTCTCTCTCTCTCTCTCTCTCTCTCTCTCTCTCTCTCTCTCTCTCTCTCTCTCTCTCTCTCTCTCTCTCTCTCTCTCTCTCTCTCTCTCTCTCTCTCTCTCTCTCTCTCTCTCTCTCTCTCTCTCTCTCTCTCTCTCTCTCTCTCTCTCTCTCTCTCTCTCTCTCTCTCTCTCTCTCTCTCTCTCTCTCTCTCTCTCTCTCTCTCTCTCTCTCTCTCTCTCTCTCTCTCTCTCTCTCTCTCTCTCTCTCTCTCTCTCTCTCTCTCTCTCTCTCTCTCTCTCTCTCTCTCTCTCTCTCTCTCTCTCTCTCTCTCTCTCTCTCTCTCTCTCTCTCTCTCTCTCTCTCTCTCTCTCTCTCTCTCTCTCTCTCTCTCTCTCTCTCTCTCTCTCTCTCTCTCTCTCTCTCTCTCTCTCTCTCTCTCTCTCTCTCTCTCTCTCTCTCTCTCTCTCTCTCTCTCTCTCTCTCTCTCTCTCTCTCTCTCTCTCTCTCTCTCTCTCTCTCTCTCTCTCTCTCTCTCTCTCTCTCTCTCTCTCTCTCTCTCTCTCTCTCTCTCTCTCTCTCTCTCTCTCTCTCTCTCTCTCTCTCTCTCTCTCTCTCTCTCTCTCTCTCTCTCTCTCTCTCTCTCTCTCTCTCTCTCTCTCTCTCTCTCTCTCTCTCTCTCTCTCTCTCTCTCTCTCTCTCTCTCTCTCTCTCTCTCTCTCTCTCTCTCTCTCTCTCTCTCTCTCTCTCTCTCTCTCTCTCTCTCTCTCTCTCTCTCTCTCTCTCTCTCTCTCTCTCTCTCTCTCTCTCTCTCTCTCTCTCTCTCTCTCTCTCTCTCTCTCTCTCTCTCTCTCTCTCTCTCTCTCTCTCTCTCTCTCTCTCTCTCTCTCTCTCTCTCTCTCTCTCTCTCTCTCTCTCTCTCTCTCTCTCTCTCTCTCTCTCTCTCTCTCTCTCTCTCTCTCTCTCTCTCTCTCTCTCTCTCTCTCTCTCTCTCTCTCTCTCTCTCTCTCTCTCTCTCTCTCTCTCTCTCTCTCTCTCTCTCTCTCTCTCTCTCTCTCTCTCTCTCTCTCTCTCTCTCCCCTCCATTTGAAACCCTAGATCGAGCTAGGGTTTTGGTCGTGATCGTCGCGGCTAAAACCCTAGATCGAGCTAGTACTCTACGTGACCTCCATTTATGGTGGTTTATGTTATCGAACATTATTTTACCAAAAATTCTAATTTTTAATTTGATGATTTCATTATGGATATGTATTAGGGTTTGGTGATTTTGATGATTCTTAGCTAATTCGAGTAAGGAGTTCTTCTCGCATCTCAAAGGTATAATTTTGATGGATTCCTTTTTTCTTTTCATTTTAGTCCGATTTTGGTTTATTTTTTTTACCTGTGGTAGCCAAACCTTTTTTTTTTTTTTTATATACTGTGGTAGCCAAATCATCCTATGTAATAAGAGAGTGTTGTTCTCTAATTCATTTATGCAGTAATTTATTAATATATATATATATATATATATATATATATATATATATATATATATATATATATATATATATATATATATATATATATATATATATATATATATATATATATATATATATATATATATATATATATATATATATATATATATATATATATATATATATATATATATATATATATATATATATATATATATATATATATATATATATATATATATATATATATATATATATATATATATATATATATATATATATATATATATATATATATATATATATATATATATATATATATATATATATATATATATATATATATATATATATATATATATATATATATATATATATATATATATATATATATATATATATATATATATATATATATATATATATATATATATATATATATATATATATATATATATATATATATATATATATATATATATATATATATATATATATATATATATATATATATATATATATATATATATATATATATATATATATATATATATATATATATATATATATATATATATATATATATATATATATATATATATATATATATATATATATATATATATATATATATATATATATATATATATATATATATATATATATATATATATATATATATATATATATATATATATATATATATATATATATATATATATATATATATATATATATATATATATATATATATATATATATATATATATATATATATATATATATATATATATATATATATATATATATATATATATATATATATATATATATATATATATATATATATATATATATATATATATATATATATATATATATATATATATATATATATATATATATATATATATATATATATATATATATATATATATATATATATATATATATATATATATATATATATATATATATATATATATATATATATATATATATATATATATATATATATATATATATATATATATATATATATATATATATATATATATATATATATATATATATATATATATATATATATATATATATATATATATATATATATATATATATATATATATATATATATATATATATATATATATATATATATATATATATATATATATATATATATATATATATATATATATATATATATATATATATATATATATATATATATATATATATATATGGCCTGTCTCGGATTGGATTTTAGCGATAATGATCTGGAACAGATATGTGTTTATTGCATCCAAAAGTACGCCTTTGTTCGTTAGAAGATTTTGACTTTGGTGCATACCAATCTGTACCAAGACAATAACAGAAGTATTAAAAGTTGTGAGAGCAAGTATCTGCAACTCATGTTATTACTATGCATAGTGTTTGCGGTAGATGTTATTATTGTGTCTACCGTATGTAGTAGACAGATAGAGAACTATGTTATTATTGTGTCTACTGTATTGATAATAAAAATACATGGGGATTAAGGGATGTGAAAGAAATAAACTCTTGTTTAATATCTTCAAAGGCAAATGATATAGGATATTCTTTCCTTCAACCTCAATCTTATCTGATCACTTATCTGAAATTTCCATCTTTAAGCATATTGCAAATTTGCAAGTACCGATGGCTGTGAGACAACCCTCTTTGAAATGTAAGCAACCATTTTTAGCATGAGTAAGCTTTGGTATGCTATTAAAGACAATTTGGTGGAAAGAGAGGGACTTTTCTTTATTTGGATGCTTCAATTGTAGCCATGCAACTAGATTAATGCAGGGCCGTGAATGATGGAGATTATAAATGATGATAGCTACTGATGATTGTGATGGGAAATGATAGTTGTTGGATGGGTAAAGATTCCTTTAGCTCTTGATTGGCTTAGAGCTTTTACTTGTATTATCTCCCGCAAGAAGAGTTAATGTTGTTTTGCGATTGAAGAGAGTTGGAAGCTCTGTAGTATTTGTTGCTAAAAGGAGAAAATGTAGATTGGAGCGGAATCAGGATATTCCTCGGCTGGTATTTGCGTTTAGTTTAAAGAGAATGAGATCATTAGCAAGCAATTTATCAATTCTTTTATAAGGATGGGAATATATCTTATAAAGTTGTTCTTTTCTCAGACATTTAATTAGTGCTGTACAAAACAGTATTGGCAGGTGCTTAAGTGGCTTCTTAATACTCCATGCATTTCACACAGTGATGCAGGAAGTGGCAGAGGGCTATTATTTTTATTTCATATATTGAAGTATAAATATGGTCACTGACCTTGTGATTTACTTGGTGTCATCATGAGCCTATTTATTAATAGTTAGGAATTTTCTGTAACTATGTTTGCGTGGGTATCTGTTTTCACTTTGCTGCTTCTCAGTAATCAGTAGGTACCTGATAAACAACTAGTTTTTCATAGAATCTTTCTTATCAATTTTATCTCTCCTGGAAAATTTGTAGCTCCATGAATGCCCTGCATGGGCAATATAAGGCTTAGTGAAGGAAGCTTTCCGCCTGCTTCGCCCTGGAGGAACAATTGCTTTGAAAGACAACTCAGTATGTACATTATTTTTCCTAGTGATCTCTTAAGTTTTATCAGCATTAGAATTTGTTCACTCTGCTAATTATGATTCTTTTCTTCATTACAGCCTAAGTCCAAAGTTCTCCAGGTATGCTCAAGTCAAGTTGCATCTTAATGTAGAGATCTAGCTCGACAAAATGATCCACTCTAACATCGCTAACTCCCTTTATAATGTTTACCACTTGTAGGAATTGCCACCAGCATTGTTTACGCTGATGAAGAGCATAGAGCCATTTCTTGATGAATACTACCTGTTAGATTTGGAGAGCACGATGAGAGAAGCTGGATTCATTAATATTGTCACTGGGTTGACAGACCCAAGGCATAGAACTGTGACCGGAACCGTTCCTCACAAATAGAGGTGTCCATTCTTCCCACTATTTATGTTTCAATATTTCTAGTACAAATAGGAAACCTTGTTTTTTCATTCATTGATCAATTTATGTGCATGTAAATATCTGATAACAAAGCTTTGTTCTCTTGGCATGGAATTAACCTTGTTTTCACAGAGTAAGTGACGGCATAAAGTAATGATGATATAAACATAGCACATATAATAGAACACATATTGTAGGCCATGTGCTTTTAGTTTAAAACAAATTTGAAACTGTCCATAAGAATTTGAATGAGTAAATAGCGTCTGATGTGTCCTGATCCACTTCGGATCATTAACATTTTCTAAAACTCCAAGCATCAACTTATGATCTAGGTATGTTGATGAGTGCGGGTGTAGAGGGGACTGGATGTCATATAAAATAAAAATATGGATTTCACAATTATCTTTTATGTTAGGATGCACATTTATAGTTGTGATTTGCCTCTGTAGTAGATATTATTTCTATTTTAAAAGAGTATTTTGTTTCATGAACTAATTGATGCTAAATTTTATAATGTAGGACCCAAAAAGTTCTCAGAGACATGAGTTGGAAGCATTGGAGAGAAAGGAGGAAGACTTTGAAGGATAAATAGGCGATTCTTGTTATGGTTTCTTTTAGTAGTTTATGTTATGATAATTTAGCTTGTAGAAAATCATGGTTACCTACTACCTATGGTATGCTATGTTTTAAATGAAGTATTGTGTAGCCTAGAGCTTCTTATGTGGATTGTTTGCTATACTCTTTTGTGTATGCTATGTTTTAAATGAAGGCTCATTGTGTAGCGGTCTTCTTATGTGGATTGTTTGCTATACTCTTTTAGTCGTCAAGTCTTTTATCATGGCTAATTATTGGAGTAGTACTCTTCCTATTTTGGAGATTGAATGTCAATGTAGTAGTGGATAAAACCATGAAAAAATGCTATAATAATGAATATTTTAGACATCATTATTATTGTTTGTATTCTCATTGGTTCATGAAGGATGAGATGTTTGCATGAGTATTTACAATTTTTTAAAACACCAAATTCAAATTCAAATTCATATATAAAAAATTGTATCCAAACAATACATTTCAAATTTGATTTCAAATCCTTGCTTTTAGTAAAGACATCCAAACAAAGGATTACATTAAATTATGGATTTCAAATCCTAGATTTAAAATCCTTTGATTTTAAATCAATCTTCCAAATCCAAATCTTAGTTCCCAAACGCAGCCTTAGTCAATTGCTGACAAGAGTAAAAGGTTAAGTTGATCGAGAACTGCAACTGTAATCTTCATTAATTAAGTAATAAATTACACAAGCTTCACATTTGCAGCTTTCAATTTACAAGAAAAAGAATAAAACCACATGAGAAACTAAACTGAAGCGGTAGGAGAGAATCTGGTGACATTGTTGTTGGCGGGTCGTTGAATCCTCAAGCTAGGATCAGTCTTAATTTACCCCATTGTTAAGCTTCATCGGCAGTATGTTCGTCGCCGACCAGCCCCTTTTGTTCACTTGATGACATCGACACTTTAATCCACTCGAACATTAATTTACCACCAGGATTCTTGCATTTCTTGATGAATTTAGGGATCAGCTTCTTCTTCTTGCTGTTGTTTTTCTTCTCGTTAATGTTGTTCCTTAAGAACAACTAGCGTCTTAGCTATCAATGAGGCCAACGGGTCGAATGTTGAAGCTGCAGATATCATTGGAAGGGGAGATACTCGATGAAGTCTTGTTGAAGTTGGAGGAGGAGGTGTACGGAAATGAAAGTGGAGAAAGAATGATGGGTTTTGAGGGGGCCCCGGTTATAGAATAGGGGTTTTGATTCTGTGGTGTACTTTCTCAAACAGAAGGCTGCACTTTAAATACAGGCTACCCCATTATCTCCACCCTCTCAAATAACTGCCTCTTAGAGATATTCTCTCAACAACCCCACTTCTCCACTATTCTCTCAACTGAGAATAGTTGATTTGGTCATACAAGACCAAGTCGAGATTGTTCGCGGTAAAAGTCGGGATGATTGTCATTGATTTGAATTTGTTTACAGCTTCTTTTGCCTACAACAAAATTCAGAAAGAAATTGCCTTTTATTTTAAGGCGTACAATGAAAATCAAAAAGATTGCGACTTCTTCCTAAACAAACACGAGGATCTGTTATGTCGAGGTCCTCGCTTGCGTGGAGTTCTTTGCTGTCTTGGGGACTTTTGTGTCCGTGGACCACGCAATTCGATCGGTAGGGCAGGGTTACGGAACTACAGATGTAAAGGGGCTCGTTTCACGAAGAAGCGAAGCGCTGAGGATCACACTCACGAAGGAGAGGATCGCTGGCGGGTGAGATCTACTAGGAGAAATCCGCGCTATCCACGAGATTAAGGCGAAGCTTAATCTAGAGGGTATCTGTGGTTCGACCGAATTGGTTACCTTTGCTTATAGATCGGCGTCATTTGGACTTGAGGCTCGCCGATTTCGGAACCGTCTTCGCCGATTACTCGTAGATCTCGCAAGAATTCTTGAAGTCAGAGCTCTTCCAAATCACCAAAATCCAAGCCTCAGGAAGCCTTGAAATCCCCAAATCCAAGACCTTCAAAATCCGACCTCCCCATGAAGACCCTATTTATACAAATGGCGGGGGTTGGCTCGGCCACTTGGTAGAGCCACCTCGCAGCTGGGGCACCTCGACCAGTTGGTAGGGGCTGAAACTTGAGGCGTGTAGAACCTCCGCAGCTTGGTAGGGCACCTCGACCAAGTTGGTAGGGTGGCCTCGGAGGTGGTAGACCTCGGCAGAAGCGGTAGGGGCACCTCGACCAAGTTGGTAGGGTGGCTCGATGGTGACCACTTGGCAGGAGTGTATGCCTTTTTTTCGTTGTTTTGGCGTGGTTCGTCGTTTTCGGCTTTTTGTCTCTCGGACTTGGGTTCGTCGTATTTGATTCGAGAACTAATTCTTGGTTCGTTCGGTTCAACGGTCGAAATCCGATCATCCGTTCAAGTCCGGCAAGCGTGCTTGTGGCAGCTTAATGAGTTTGCCGTCGGGTTCCGTCTCAACCGTTCGGCGTCCGTATCATTCGATGGGTGCGTCACTCGCCGACTCCTCGTCGCGAGTTGGTTTGGGGACCTTGTGAGCATTTTTCAGCGCTCAGATACCCCTCCAAAGCGTCTCGGTCGATTCTTGATGAGTGCGGGATGCTTTGAACCGATAGTTCGGCCTTGATGGTGAGGGTCCCAAAAGATAGCTTCAAGTCTTTGATTCTTCCGGATCATCCGGTTCTTTGTAGGATTTACGATAAGATCCGGTCTTTGCATTTATTGTCGACGCTTGTTATCTTGATTGGCGGGTGAGTTTTGTTTGTAACTTCGTGTCGGTTGGTGGTTGTCGACTAACCATCGGACTTTTGGACTTCTCCATATGTCGGCGAACTCCTTTGTTGGCGACACATTGGCATGTCGGTACATGGAATTTCATAACCCTTATTGGCTAATTCCTTCATCATCCGTGTGTTGTTGGTTTAACTTCTGTGGAGGATATGATTATCCGATGTCAACATGACTTTCACTCCTCATCAGTTATCCCTCTCTTGGAGATTATGGTGGGAGGATATTGAGGGTTCTTAGAGTTATCCTTAAGAATATGGATTTATTCTCCGGGAACTCCTCGTTGAAATTTTGGAAATAGTTTATACTCGTAATCCTAGTTGGAGTAGGATTAGGCGTAGCGTTGATGCGTCGATGCAATCCGCCGATCGAGTTATCCTAAGAATATTTTTGTGAAAATATTCTTAGAACTCTCGATAAATTAGGAAGCGGTTTATACTCGTAATCCTAGTTGGGTAGGATTAGGCGTAGCGTTGATCGGCGTCGATGCAATCCGCCCGTCGAGTTATCCTAAGAATATTTTTGTGAAAATATTCTTAGAACTCTCGATAAATTAGGAAGCGGTTTATACTCGTAATCCTAGTTGGGTAGGATTAGGCGTAGCGTTGATGCGTCGATGCAATCCGCCCGTCGAGTTATCCTAAGAATATTTTTGTGAAAATATTCTTAGAACTCTCGATAAATTAGGAAGCGGTTTATACTCGTAATCCTAGTTGGAGTAGGATTAGGCGTAGCGTTGATGCGTCGATGCAATCCGCCGATCGAGTTATCCTAAGAATATTTTTGTGAAAATATTCTTAGAACTCTCGATAAATTAGGAAGCGGTTTATACTCGTAATCCTAGTTGGGTAGGATTAGGCGGCGTTGATGTCGATGCAATCCGCCCGTCGAGTTATCCTAAGAATATTTTTGTGAAAATATTCTTAGGAACTCTCGATAAATTAGGAAGCGGTTTATACTCGTAATCCTAGTTGGGTAGGATTAGGCGGCGTTGATCGGCGTCGATGCAATCCGCCCGTCGAGTTATCCTAAGAATATTTTTGTGAAAATATTCTTAGGAACTCTCGATAAATTAGGAAGCGGTTTATACTCGTAATCCTAGTTGGGTAGGATTAGGCGGCGTTGATCGGCGTCGATGCAATCCGCCCGTCGAGTTATCCTAAGAATATTTTTGTGAAAATATTCTTAGAACTCTCGATAAATTAGGAAGCGGTTTATACTCGTAATCCTAGTTGGAGTAGGATTAGGCGTAGCGTTGATCGGCGTCGATGCAATCCGCCGATCGAGTTATCCTAAGAATATTTTTGTGAAAATATTCTTAGAACTCTCGATAAATTAGGAAGCGGTTTATACTCGTAATCCTAGTTGGGTAGGATTAGGCGGCGTTGATCGGCGTCGATGCAATCCGCCGATCGAGTTATCCTAAGAATATTTTTGTGAAAATATTCTTAGAACTCTCGATAAATTAGGAAGCGGTTTATACTCGTAATCCTAGTTGGAGTAGGATTAGGCGTAGCGTTGATGTCGATGCAATCCGCCGTCGAGTTATCCTAAGAATATTTTTGTGAAAATATTCTTAGAACTCTCGATAAATTAGGAAGCGGTTTATACTCGTAATCCTAGTTGGAGTAGGATTAGGCGTAGCGTTGATGCGTCGATGCAATCCGCCGTCGAGTTATCCTAAGAATATTTTTGTGAAAATATTCTTAGAACTCTCGATAAATTAGGAAGCGGTTTATACTCGTAATCCTAGTTGGAGTAGGATTAGGCGTAGCGTTGATGTCGATGCAATCCGCCGATCGAGTTATCCTAAGAATATTTTTGTGAAAATATTCTTAGAACTCTCGATAAATTAGGAAGCGGTTTATACTCGTAATCCTAGTTGGAGTAGGATTAGGCGGCGTTGATCGGCGTCGATGCAATCCGCCGTCGAGTTATCCTAAGAATATTTTTGTGAAAATATTCTTAGAACTTCTCGATAAATTAGGAAGCGGTTTATACTCGTAATCCTAGTTGGGTAGGATTAGGCGTAGCGTTGATCGGCGTCGATGCAATCCGCGATCGAGTTATCCTAAGAATATTTTTGTGAAAATATTCTTAGAACTCTCGATAAATTAGGAAGCGGTTTATACTCGTAATCCTAGTTGGGTAGGATTAGGCGTAGCGTTGATGTCGATGCAATCCGCCGTCGAGTTATCCTAAGAATATTTTTGTGAAAATATTCTTAGAACTCTCGATAAATTAGGAAGCGGTTTATACTCGTAATCCTAGTTGGGTAGGATTAGGCGGCGTTGATCGGCGTCGATGCAATCCGCGATCGAGTTATCCTAAGAATATTTTTGTGAAAATATTCTTAGAACTCTCGATAAATTAGGAAGCGGTTTATACTCGTAATCCTAGTTGGAGTAGGATTAGGCGGCGTTGATCGGCGTCGATGCAATCCGCGATCGAGTTATCCTAAGAATATTTTTGTGAAAATATTCTTAGAACTCTCGATAAATTAGGAAGCGGTTTATACTCGTAATCCTAGTTGGAGTAGGATTAGGCGTAGCGTTGATCGGCGTCGATGCAATCCATACGATCGAGTTATCCTAAGAATATTTTTGTGAAAATATTCTTAGAACTCTCGATAAATTAGGAAGCGGTTTATACTCGTAATCCTAGTTGGAGTAGGATTAGGCGGCGTTGATGGTGGCGATGAGACGCTAGCCGTGGCAAACACGAATTGGTGGCGGCCGGTAGGTAGCCGCTGAAGTAGCCACCGGCAGGCGTCCAGCGCGTGCTGAAGCAGCAAACTGGCTGCTTTAGGCATTACTGGCAGCGCTGAGCCGCGAACTGGCGGTACTGGCCAGCGCTGAGCGCATTGAAGCAGCGCCCGGGCGCTTGGCCGCGCCTGGAAACGCGGCTGGCGCTGAGTGGAGTGCACAGTGCGTGTGTGTCGGTTGTTTGCTGTGATCTTTGATGCCTTTTATTGATTTTTTAGCGCATGTCGACTTTATTTGTCTTCTTTTGCGGTTCCGATGTCGTCGGGGAGATCAGCGTTTGAGTCGATCAACTTCGCCGTAGCGTGAATGCACGCCTCCTTCTTCGGTGGTGCGCCAACTTATTGTCTTCGTGCATATATGTGTTGTATCCCGCCGTTCTCCTTTGTGAGGCGATTGGGAAGAGCGAAATCCTCCTTTGTGGGGACCGATGCCCAGTTATTACGTTCGTTATGACCCGCCGTTCTCCTTTGTGAGGCGATTGGGAAGAGCGAATTCTCCTTCGTGAGGATTGAGGCTTCAAAAATCACCGTCTCGATGTTTTTAGCGGGGCGATTTCACACCGTACTCTGCATACGTAGAGCGGAATATATTGCGCTTGGATCATGCGGTTATATTTATCGTTCTCGGGTGTTATCTGGATGAAATCGTCATACCGTTATAAGGTCGTGACTTCGATCTCATGGGTTTAGAAGAGTTCTCGCCTTATCTTGTTTCCTTTTTTTTTTAAGATATTCCTCCTAAATGATCTGTTAACCCTTTGTTCTCTTGTGGTAGGTGGATGCTCAGATGACTATTAGTCTATTTGAAGGCTCCAAATGTCAAGTCTCGATTCTTAAGGTCATCAGGAAGACCTCTTTCCAGAGAGGCGAACCAGCGGCGAACACCCGAGGAAGAAACCCATGGCTGAGCCTACTATCATAATTTGGGATGGCGAGTTTGAGGATCGTTTCCATCATCAGCTCCACAGCCTCCCTACGGCCTTGGCGAAGCGGGATTTCCGGCCCTTAGTATAGAGGCGGGTGGAGGCCCAGTTAATCTTGGCGGACCACTTCCACGAATTCAACCTATTGCGAGATTGCGGGCCAAAATGCTGTTCGACTCGATTACGTGATGGGTCTCCTTGTTTGTTGGAGAATGGTTTGAAAGGCGATCTCTATTATCGAGGTTAGATGGGCGACTTTTATGGTCTTACGCCCATTCATATTGAGTATCTTGGAGAAATTCAGCGTGTTGGTGGCCCTCGGCTAGCTAATCGTTGTGAGCAAAAGCTCACTAGGCAGCTATCTTATCACCGTGTGGATGATTTAGCCTTTTGAATCATGCGATGAGTGTCGACTCATCGGCGAATCGGATCAAGGCTTCGTGAGCGTTTTAGCGAGAGGAAAATATCGAGCAAGAGATCATATTTGGGAACTCATATGGCGGCGGCTTATTGCGGCGCAAGATAAATCGTCTGCGCCTATGTGAAACGCCGCGAGGAATCGGGAATTTGTTCAAGGGAAGAGCGTTGAAGAGTTCAGCGTGAGTGCGCGAGTCGAGGATGTCGAGCGAAACAAGTCCCGAGTGATCGTCGGGAACATGTGGTGCAATTGCTGCAATTCGAAGAACTTCGAGAAGGAAGCCAAAGCTTCGAGGTTCAAGCGGCCGAAGGAAAAACAGCGCCGTTAAAGGCGACCTCGCTTCCTTCCGCGGTACTAGATGCGCCGATGAAGTCGATGCTGCTTGAGACTTTTACGACCGACGTGCGTTCGATTTTTATCTAGATGTATTATCATAACTTTGCTTGAATCAATTGTCGACAATTGTAGCTCCTTCTATATTTGCTTCAAATGAATAAGATCCATTCCTTTCATTGTTTATTATGATTCTTTTTACCGTGCGAAATAATTAACCATAATACTTTTAGGATTTTGGCAAACCCTCGACCATCAACGGGTTTGATTAGCCTTTACCAACCACCGTTTGAGTTGGGCTGGCGTGCGGATTATCTGGATCCGTTCGCGCGTGGCGTTGTGCTAAAGAATGAAACTCTTCTAGACTTCGTTGCTATGATATTGAATACATACTACGTACTTTTAGGGCGAGACCACCCGACAGCGTGTGGCGTTGGCTTTATCCCTTCTTAGGCCGGGATAAAATGCCCCGAATCGAACTCGGTGTCTTCTTCAATCGGAGAAAGACTAAGCGGACAGCAGCGTGTGGCGTTGGCTTTATCCTTCTTAGGCCGGGATAAAATGCCCCGAGTCGAACTCGGTGTCTTCTTCAATCGGAGAAAGACTAAACCCGACAGCAGCGTGTGGCGTTGGCTTTATCCCTTCTTAGGCTTGGGATAAAATGCCCCGAGTCGAACTCGGTGTCTTCTTCAATGGGAGAAAAGACTAAACCCGACAGCAGCGTGTGGCGTTGGCTTTATCCCTTCTTAGGCTTGGGATAAAATGCCCCGAGTCGAACTCGGTGTCTTCTTCAATCGGAGAAAGACTAAACCCGACAGCAGCGTGTGGCGTTGGCTTTATCCCTTCTTAGGCTTGGGATAAAATGCCCCGAGTCGAACTCGGTGTCTTCTTCAATCGGAGAAAGACTAAACCCGACAGCGTGTGGCGTTGGCTTTATCCCTTCTTAGGCTTGGGATAAAATGCCCCGAGTCGAACTCGGTGTCTTCTTCAATCGGAGAAAGACTAAACCCGACAGCAGCGTGTGGCGTTGGCTTTATCCCTTCTTAGGCTTGGGATAAAATGCCCCGAGTCGAACTCGGTGTCTTCTTCAATCGGAGAAAGACTAAGCAAACAGCGTGTGGCGTTGGCTTTATCCCTTCTTAGGCTTGGGATAAAATGCCCCGAGTCGAACTCGGTGTCTTCTTCAATCGGAGAAAGACTAAACCCGACAGCGTGTGGCGTTGGCTTTATCCCTTCTTAGGCTTGGGATAAAATGCCCCGAGATGAACCTTGGTGTCCTCTTTTGACCGGAGAATAGGCCGAGCAGGATGAAGATTTGATTGAGGTGGGGAAAAGGAAAGAATGTGTTCTATTTCAGGGATGAGGCTATGGCGATTCCTACTAATAAAGATGAAGACTTCGAGGCGACCTTGATCGGACAACACAGTGCGAAAATCGGCGCATACCTTGGTCGGCTACCTAAGATGAAAGTTCGGTGCTTACCTTGATCGGCTACCTAAGATGAAGATGGAACTAAGAGTGGGATCTCCACTCAGAGAGCGAAAAGACTTCGAGGCGACCTTGATCGGACAACACAGTGCGAAAATCGGCGCATACCTTGATCGGCTACCTAAGATGAAGATGGAACTAAGAGTGGGATCTCCACTCAGAGAGCGAAAAGACTTCGAGGCGACCTTGATCGGACAACACAGTGCGAAAATCGGCGCATACCTTGATCGGCTACCTAAGATGAAGATGGAACTAAGAGTGGGATCTCCACTCAGAGAGCGAAAAGACTTCGAGGCGACCTTGATCGGACAACACAGTGCGAAAATCGGCGCATACCTTGATCGGCTACCTAAGATGAAGATGGAACTAAGAGTGGGATCTCCACTCAGAGAGCGAAAAGACTTCGAGGCGACCTTGATCGGACAACACAGTGCGAAAATCGGCGCATACCTTGATCGGCTACCTAAGATGAAGATGGAACTAAGAGTGGGATCTCCACTCAGAGAGCGAAAAGACTTCGAGGCGACCTTGATCGGACAACACAGTGCGAAAATCGGCGCATACCTTGATCGGCTACCTAAGATGAAGATGGAACTAAGAGTGGGATCTCCACTCAGAGAGCGAAAAGACTTCGAGGCGACCTTGATCGGACAACACAGTGCGAAAATCGGCGCATACCTTGATCGGCTACCTAAGATGAAGATGGAACTAAGAGTGGGATCTCCACTCAGAGAGCGAAAAGACTTCGAGGCGACCTTGATCGGACAACACAGTGCGAAAATCGGCGCATACCTTGATCGGCTACCTAAGATGAAGATGGAACTAAGAGTGGGATCTCCACTCAGAGAGCGAAAAGACTTCGAGGCGACCTTGATCGGACAACACAGTGCGAAAATCGGCGCATACCTTGATCGGCTACCTAAGATGAAGATGGAACTAAGAGTGGGATCTCCACTCAGAGAGCGAAAAGACTTCGAGGCGACCTTGATCGGACAACACAGTGCGAAAATCGGCGCATACCTTGATCGGCTACCTAAGATGAAGATGGAACTAAGAGTGGGATCTCCACTCAGAAGCGAAAAGACTTCGAGGCGACCTTGATCGGACAACACAGTGCGAAAATCGGCGCATACCTTGATCGGCTACCTAAGATGAAGATGGAACTAAGAGTGGGATCTCCACTCAGAGAGCGAAAAGACTTCGAGGCGACCTTGATCGGACAACACAGTGCGAAAATCGGCGCATACCTTGATCGGCTACCTAAGATGAAGATGGAACTAAGAGTGGGATCTCCACTCAGAGAGCGAAAAGACTTCGAGGCGACCTTGATCGGACAACACAGTGCGAAAATCGGCGCATACCTTGATCGGCTACCTAAGATGAAGATGGAACTAAGAGTGGGATCTCCACTCAGAGAGCGAAAAGACTTCGAGGCGACCTTGATCGGACAACACAGTGCGAAAATCGGCGCATACCTTGATCGGCTACCTAAGATGAAGATGGAACTAAGAGTGGGATCTCCACTCAGAAGCGAAAAGACTTCGAGGCGACCTTGATCGGACAACACAGTGCGAAAATCGGCGCATACCTTGATCGGCTACCTAAGATGAAGATGGAACTAAGAGTGGGATCTCCACTCAGAGAGCGAAAAGACTTCGAGGCGACCTTGATCGGACAACACAGTGCGAAAATCGGCGCATACCTTGATCGGCTACCTAAGATGAAGATGGAACTAAGAGTGGGATCTCCACTCAGAAGCGAAAAGACTTCGAGGCGACCTTGATCGGACAACACAGTGCGAAAATCGGCGCATACCTTGATCGGCTACCTAAGATGAAGATGGAACTAAGAGTGGGATCTCCACTCAGAAGCGAAAAGACTTCGAGGCGACCTTGATCGGACAACACAGTGCGAAAATCGGCGCATACCTTGATCGGCTACCTAAGATGAAGATGGAACTAAGAGTGGGATCTCCACTCAGAAGCGAAAAGACTTCGAGGCGACCTTGATCGGACAACACAGTGCGAAAATCGGCGCATACCTTGATCGGTAGCTACCTAAGATGAAGATGGAAGGAACCCTTCCGTTTATCACGAAAAGGATCTTCGGCTTGGAGAGGAAGAATTTTATATTCTATCTCCGTAAAGGATTTTGATTGGGCCTCTTGTTCATAGAAGGAATCAAGAGGATTTTGGTAATGTACGAAAATTTGTAGACCACCGTCAAGGAATTTGATCGGTGGGGAAATTGTGATGGAGGATAAATCTAGGGTTATCCTCGCGAAAAGTGGGTGAAACATCCCGAGGAACTTCCGTCGAAGCGGGTTATCGAAGATACTATGGGTAGTATTTCTTGAGAACTTCCCATTTATCGGCATTAATTGCGGTCGCCATTTTGGGTAATTAGGCGATATGCACCATTAGAGTAAACCGTTTCTATTACAAGCGGACCCTCCCATTTAGGTTGAATTTACCTTTCTTCTTGGAAGTGAGGATTATCGGTCGTCGGCGGCGAGGACCAAATCTCCTTCTTTGAAACTCGTTGTCGAACTTTCTTGTTGAAAGCTCGACATCCTAGCTTGGTAGAACTCAATGCATTGTTGAGCCTCGAGCTTCTCATCTAACATCTCAAGCTCTTGAGGCGTTTTCGATGTTGTTCTTCAATCGTCATCTCCGTTCGGCGATGCAGTGTGAATCTGGATTTCCAGCGGGAGAGCGCCGCACCGTAAACCAAAGAATGCGGGGTCTCTCGGTTGGCGTGCGTCTTCGTTAATGCGATATGCCGAGTGCTTCTCGAGTTTATCATCGGTCTAAGCTTGTTATTCTTCACAAGCCGACGAAATCTTGATAATCGTCTTGTTGAATGCCTCGGCTAATCCATTTGGATTATAGAACATCGGCGAGGCGTCTTGTATCTTGAATTTCATGAACGATGAAGGTGTGATGAATTGGGACCGTTGTCATGCACGATCCGTCTTGGGACACCATGTCGATAGATGACATGGTGTTTGATAAACTTGATGGCGGTACTTCGCCTTTACTTCTTTTAGCGGGATTGCTTGACCCACTTGGAGAAGTAGTCGGTGATCGCTAGAATAAACCGATCGCCTTTGGCGACGGAGGAAAAATGGGACCTACAATGTCCATTCCCCATGTCTCGAATGGCGGGATGTGGCGGATGCGATTGCTCGGCGGTGATGCATATAATTAGCGTGAATTTGACCGCGTGGCATTTCGGCGTGCTCATTGCGTCATTAACCATTGTTGGCCAAAAGTAGCCCATTCTCTGATTCGATCGTAGAGTTTGGGACGGTGGTGTGCACCACATTCACCCTCGTGTGCTTCGAAGGACCTCTTACGCCTCCTTGTTTGAAGGCATCGGAGTAAAGACCATCGTACCCGGCGATATAGCGTCACGGGTCTACGTGTCGTAAAAGAATCTTGGAGCTCTTAGCGGTTGACTCTCTCTCCTTCGTCTTACGGTAGAATACCATGTAAGGCGTGTCGATGATAAGGCGCCAATCTCGGGGCTCCAACTTGGTTTGGGTTGTATACACTTCTTTGGTAACTACCCCTTATCTTCTTGTGCCTCATCGTATAATGAGTGCGAAGAGTTGGTGAGTCTGACCGTGACTAGTTGCTCGGTCTCGGAAGGTTGTGCTAACGACCGCGACTAATGCCGCCCGTGCATCAGCGTAAGCGTTTTGGGCGGGATATATTCGATGAAAAACTCTTGAATGAGTGCGCTATTTCAACGGCTATCGATGGTAGGGGATTAGATCGGTTCGACCGTAGTCACCACGAACTGCTTGACTATCAATTGCGAATCGCCATGCTTGAGATATTGACCCCGGCTCCTTGGCGAAGCTAAGTCCTATAAGTAGCGTTGTATTGACTCGTTATTGGAGCGAGGTTGGTGAGTGAATAAGCACGGGGCATGACATGATTCCGGAAATCAAGACAACTCCGACTCAGTGGAGATTTTAGAACATCGGGGGCACTGCATTGGTGGCCGAAGCTCCATCAAAATACAATCGCCATATTTGTTGGTGCGGCGTAGTGTTGACTTCTGAACTTCATCGGAAGATCATCATATAGCTCAAGCGCATCCGTTGTCGGTGGCGACCAGAGATCACAAATAGCTTGTCCTTTGGTGACTTACATTGTTTGAAATACAAGTCATATTGGGACAAGAGCAAGGCCCATTTGCTAGCGCCAACTCATCGAGGCGGTTGGGTCATAGGATGGATTCGTTAGAATAACATAAATGCGTCACGTCGAGCTAAATAGTGTCGCATTTTACGAATCGCGAACACTAATGCAAGAGCATTGCTTCGACCATTGGATATCGAGACTTCGGCCAGCCGACTAATGTTGACTCGGGTAATACACTTCGTGACATTGACGGCGTACGTCGTCTTGCTTGATGGCGCTTAACGAGTGATCCGTTGCCTTGGCGTAGATCAAAAGCGGTTTTCCGACAGCGGTGCAACAAAACGGGAGGTTTAGCGAGATCGACTTGATCTCTTGAATGCCTTACGGCGTCGTCCCAAATATATGACCGCCCTTCTTGTTCAACTTGGAGAGCGGTGGCACTTCGGATAGGTTCGATATGAACCGTCGGATGTCATGTCGTCCTTGTAACCCCGAGTTCTCTCGATTTCGGAGGTTGCAACTCTTGAATCGCCTTCACTTTGTCGGGATCGGCGTGGATTCCTTTGTTGGTGGCGGCGAAGCCAAGGAACTTGCCCTTTGGACATCCCAAGGAAGGACTTGGCGGGATTCATCTTTAGGCGATGAGTTCGCATGAGTTCGAATACCGTTCTAAGATCTTTGATGTGATCTCCTTTGTCCGCGGCTTTTACGACCAAATCGTCGGCGTAGCATTCGACCGTTTTCGAAGATGATCTGGAAAATCTCCGTCATTGCTCTGGTATGTTCGCGGCATTTTGAGGCGAGCGGCATGGCCGTGTAGCAATATATGCCGATGGAAGCGTTAGAAGCATTGTGTGTTTGGCGTCATCGGGGTACATCTTGATCGATTATACCGAAAAGCCATCCATAAAGGACATCCTCTCGAATCCACATGTATTGTCAACTATGGCGTCGGTGATTGGCGGAAATCATCCTTTGGGCAAGCGGCGTTTAGGTCTGTAGTCGACCAGATCCTAATCGAACCATTCTTCTTCATGGCCAGGGACTATATTAGCCACCCAATCCGGATGTTGAATTTCCTCGGCGAATCCGATTCTATGAGTTTCTTCGCCGTCAACAATTGCCTCCAATATTTGTGGGCCGAAACCGTCTTCTTTGTTGCTTGGCGGGTTTGACATCGCCTTGATGTTGGCGATGTGTTGCCACATTAGGGTCGAGTCTGGCATGTCCTCGTAACTCGGTGAATACATCGATATACTCACGATTAGGGCAATCAACTCTTCCTTTTCTTCCAAAGTATTGCTGATGTTTATGAGTTTGGGATGCTCTTCATCACCCATATTAACCTGGACTACCTCATCCTTAGTGGGGGGTTCTCTTTGTTCGAACCTATCCCCAAACTGCTCTCTGAGTTGATGGATCCATGGGTCTTCCCATGTTGGCATATCTTCATCACCCTCAATAGTAGCAGGATCGATCGTGGCCATATTCGACATCAGAGCCTTGAAAGCTTCTCCGAGGCTGGTGTCAGAATCCCAAGCTGAAGAGTCAGACGAATGTCCGTCTCCCTCACCGGGTGGATTATTATCAATCAGCCACGAGCATTCATCTTCTGAGGAGGATTCGTATCCCAATCCCCTTCTAAATGCATAGTAATTATCCGGCTTTCCTCTTGGGACATATGCGCTTTAGGAGGGTTCGAGGGCCTCGTCAGAAACATAGACCTTCCCTCGTGTCAAGTCATACCCCATCTTTTCATGATACCCGGTGTTTGGACTATATCGAATGTATGGAGGATAGGCCCATTGTCATCTTCACCTTCTTCAAAGCGATTTGGCGTTGGGCGCATCTCCTTTTAGTAAACCAAGTCTTTTCACTACTTGATCTTAGGTGGGATGACAAGTGTTGTCCCAAAGGAATCCGGAGCTGCTTTTGTGTGAAGCAAGATGATCGAGTTGGCGGGTGCAACTGGATCATTGTATAATCTGTTATCACATCATTCAAAGATAAAGGATACTCTAAATCGTCATTTATTGATTCATCGGCAATTTGCCAATTACAATGTTCATCGGCGATTCTTCATCGTCAAGATTGATTACAAGGGTACAATGTCATTTAAAACAAAACCTCCACTATAACCAAGCCGGTTTGGTGTCGGCTTCTTCACCGCTGTCCGTACCTTGGGCGATGATTGATTTAGGACTCATTACCGTAGAGGAGAGAATCGGTGAAATAATTCTCCATCCTTAAGCGGTTGTTTGTCGCGACCACCGTCTTGACCTCATTATTAGTGTCTACATATTTGAGACGATGAAGAGTAGATGGGACTATAACATTATCGTGGATCCAAGGTCGACCATGATAAGTTATAGGAAGTCTGCATCAATCACATAGCGGTGACTTGGACTTTAAGTCTCCCATTTGGCACTTTATCCGGATTTTACCAAGTGGCCGAGACCCGTGGTGTTAAACCGTAGATTCTGTGCTGTTGTTGGCCTTGACTTCTTGGCGGGGATTCAAGGTGATACATGGTAGCGGGGGCATGATGCTCCTGTGGAACCGGATCGACTTGGATCGGTTAACTTCACTAGAGCCAATATACGGTGAAGTATAGCGGCCTATCGTGCTTGGAATTCCTCGTCGCATATCCTCCTTTGTAAAGGTGATGCGGGGAAGTGCTTAGTCGCAAGGTTGCATTGTTGGTGACTCTTACGGACTCGGCCTAATCACGGGTGGAAGACTTACGAATCGTGAGGGCTTCTTGAAGAGCTTCTCGTCTCTTTTGATAAGCGGTAACTCATAGAAGTGATCCTTGCGGGGATATTATTAATGTGCCATTACATCAAAGCGGTATGGACTTCTTCTTCTTCTTCTTCTTCTTCTTCTTCTTCTTCTTCTTCTTCTTCTTCTTCTTCTTCTTCTTCTTCTTCTTCTTCTTCTTCTTCTTCTTCTTCTTCTTCTTCTTCTTCTTCTTCTTCTTCTTCTTCTTCTTCTTCTTCTTCTTCTTCTTCTTCTTCTTCTTCTTCTTCTTCTTCTTCTTCTTCTTCTTCTTCTTCTTCTTCTTCTTCTTCTTCTTCTTCTTCTTCTTCTTCTTCTTCTTCTTCTTCTTCTTCTTCTTCTTCTTCTTCTTCTTCTTCTTCTTCTTCTTCTTCTTCTTCTTCTTCTTCTTCTTCTTCTTCTTCTTCTTCTTCTTCTTCTTCTTCTTCTTCTTCTTCTTCTTCTTCTTCTTCTTCTTCTTCTTCTTCTTCTTCTTCTTCTTCTTCTTCTTCTTCTTCTTCTTCTTCTTCTTCTTCTTCTTCTTCTTCTTCTTCTTCTTCTTCTTCTTCTTCTTCTTCTTCTTCTTCTTCTTCTTCTTCTTCTTCTTCTTCTTCTTCTTCTTCTTCTTCTTCTTCTTCTTCTTCTTCTTCTTCTTCTTCTTCTTCTTCTTCTTCTTCTTCTTCTTCTTCTTCTTCTTCTTCTTCTTCTTCTTCTTCTTCTTCTTCTTCTTCTTCTTCTTCTTCTTCTTCTTCTTCTTCTTCTTCTTCTTCTTCTTCTTCTTCTTCTTCTTCTTCTTCTTCTTCTTCTTCTTCTTCTTCTTCTTCTTCTTCTTCTTCTTCTTCTTCTTCTTCTTCTTCTTCTTCTTCTTCTTCTTCTTCTTCTTCTTCTTCTTCTTCTTCTTCTTCTTCTTCTTCTTCTTCTTCTTCTTCTTCTTCTTCTTCTTCTTCTTCTTCTTCTTCTTCTTCTTCTTCTTCTTCTTCTTCTTCTTCTTCTTCTTCTTCTTCTTCTTCTTCTTCTTCTTCTTCTTCTTCTTCTTCTTCTTCTTCTTCTTCTTCTTCTTCTTCTTCTTCTTCTTCTTCTTCTTCTTCTTCTTCTTCTTCTTCTTCTTCTTCTTCTTCTTCTTCTTCTTCTTCTTCTTCTTCTTCTTCTTCTTCTTCTTCTTCTTCTTCTTCTTCTTCTTCTTCTTCTTCTTCTTCTTCTTCTTCTTCTTCTTCTTCTTCTTCTTCTTCTTCTTCTTCTTCTTCTTCTTCTTCTTCTTCTTCTTCTTCTTCTTCTTCTTCTTCTTCTTCTTCTTCTTCTTCTTCTTCTTCTTCTTCTTCTTCTTCTTCTTCTTCTTCTTCTTCTTCTTCTTCTTCTTCTTCTTCTTCTTCTTCTTCTTCTTCTTCTTCTTCTTCTTCTTCTTCTTCTTCTTCTTCTTCTTCTTCTTCTTCTTCTTCTTCTTCTTCTTCTTCTTCTTCTTCTTCTTCTTCTTCTTCTTCTTCTTCTTCTTCTTCTTCTTCTTCTTCTTCTTCTTCTTCTTCTTCTTCTTCTTCTTCTTCTTCTTCTTCTTCTTCTTCTTCTTCTTCTTCTTCTTCTTCTTCTTCTTCTTCTTCTTCTTCTTCTTCTTCTTCTTCTTCTTCTTCTTCTTCTTCTTCTTCTTCTTCTTCTTCTTCTTCTTCTTCTTCTTCTTCTTCTTCTTCTTCTTCTTCTTCTTCTTCTTCTTCTTCTTCTTCTTCTTCTTCTTCTTCTTCTTCTTCTTCTTCTTCTTCTTCTTCTTCTTCTTCTTCTTCTTCTTCTTCTTCTTCTTCTTCTTCTTCTTCTTCTTCTTCTTCTTCTTCTTCTTCTTCTTCTTCTTCTTCTTCTTCTTCTTCTTCTTCTTCTTCTTCTTCTTCTTCTTCTTCTTCTTCTTCTTCTTCTTCTTCTTCTTCTTCTTCTTCTTCTTCTTCTTCTTCTTCTTCTTCTTCTTCTTCTTCTTCTTCTTCTTCTTCTTCTTCTTCTTCTTCTTCTTCTTCTTGGGGTTGGAGTTGGAGCGTTTGGTTATAACCGCCGTCTTGGCTTGCTCTTTCCCTTTGCCACGTGGGACAAAGTTAAGCGGAGCTTCCGTTGTCGGTGACCCTCTCGCCTTTTTCCTTTTGAGGAATCTCTCGGCTTGCTCTCCACGAACCTTCAAGTCCTTCCGTTATCGATGGTCTTTGTACCCATTGCTTCAAGCACATCTATTGATAAGTTCTTTGTGGCGGGTTTGGAGGATGAACTCCTGTTATTGGATCCGGCGGTTCATTGCCTTGTTAGAATCGTTTAACAAAGATGTCCACGGTTTCTCCGTCTTTACGCTTCTCGTCGAGCAGCGTCGATCGATACCTCGGTATCGTCATCAAAAGAAATTGGTAAGGAAGCTAGACTCCATGTCGTCCATTTGTGAATGCTCCACGGCGAGGCGGCGGTACCATTCGGCGACCCACGAAGGGTGCCGGCGAATATGAACCATCGAGGGTTCGTTGCGAAATAACTCCGAGGTGTGACTTGAAATAAATCAAGTCTTTGCGTCGGGGAACCCTTCCGTCAAATGGTGTGAAGTTTATTAAGTTAAACTTTGGGTGGATTGATTCCCACTCCCTCGGGTATGGGCAAGGAATACCCGTCTTCTTTACTTCTTGGCGGAAATCAATGAGTTGATTTTGCTCTCCAAGTCTTTGATCTTCGCTCTCACGAGCAGCAGCGTCGGCGTGGTTGGGGGTTATCATCTTCGGTGCTTCCTCGATCCGAATCGCTATCATCTTCATCGGCGTTGGCCTTGTGACTTCGATTCACCTTGATGTTTTGTCGGGGCTTGGATGCGTTGGTGGTGCATTTCTCTCATCGATGCATGGCCAACTCCATCTCTAATTTGAAGTTTTCCGTTGTTTATTCAGCGCCGTCTAGCATTTTGGCCACTTGATGCATGCGATCATAGCGTTTCTTGGGGCTCCTTAGCTAGATACGGTATGATCGGATCGTTCTTGAGCCAATATCGGCGCATCATCCTCCGGGTAACCTTGAAGCTTATCGTATCGGACCGTCGGATAGTCGGACATAAGCGAGTTAGCGTTGCGATCGCTAGGAATAGCCGTGGCGATGATTCTTTTCTTTGGTCATATTATTAGTGACCTCGGCAGCTCACCCTCTCGGAAGGTCATCCTTTTCGGAATCGCCTTGACCTAGGTCACGGCATCTCGTGGTGAGTCTCTGGAAGGTGACACCCTTTACGGAGCTTCTTGATGGCAATTGCATTCGAGCATCGTCTTAATGAGCTTGGAGCACAAGCATGGCTGTGTCAATTTGGGGAATTCTTTGAGATTTTCGTACCCTTACTGCGGTAGTCTGACTCATCGGTGTGTGTGCAGGGCGACTGCCGTATGTCGGTTTGATCTCGGGTATAACATCCTCATCATCGGATAAGCGTCTCCTTCGAGGGCGGATCAACCCATCGAAACTTCGAAAGTGACTTCGCCTAGACTTTCGCCCGATGTGAGTCGCGAAGTCTCGGCGGACTCTCGGACTTGATTTTCAGTCCGATAGAGGCTGTAGGAATCTTCTTGTCCTTGTTGGAGCAGGTGCGACCTCTGCATGAGGTGACCCGTGATTCTCTCAGAGGACCAAGGCGATCCTTGATAGTCGGTTTGGTAGTGGTGGCGAGTTGGCTCCACTCTTGATTGAATCTGACGCCTTTGACTTTGGCGTCGTCTATCTTAGGCCTTGGCGTTGGAGCTGCGGCGCTGTATCCTTCGGTTTAGGTGCGAGGCGAGTGTGGACAACGAGGTTAGGGCACCATTAGACTTGGGCCTCCAAACTGGCGATGCGTTGGTGGCTTCTTTACCACCTCCTTCTTCAAGCCGAACTGCTGCACCAAGCTTCGTGCTGCGCAGGAGTCTGGCGCTTCGGATCGCTCTGAAGTGTGGGCGGTTCCGTTTGACCGGATCCACTTTCGTTGGTTGGCGGCTTGGATGGACCGTCGATCACTTGGTGAAGCCTCGAGTAAGCCTAGATCTTAGATCCGCCGTAGCGGACCCCATCTGGATTGCATGGCCTTGGCAAGCTTGCGCCATGCTGTCGTCGCCTTTGGCGAGCTTCGCTTAGGCGCCGGCGCATCGTCGGCGTTCATCTCGGGCACCATCGGACTTGAGCGCAGAAGGGATTTCGGCCTGCGGCGGCGAGGTTGGACTTCGCCGTCTGGGGCTCTACATCGGAGGCCCATCGGGTTCTCCTTGCGTGAAACCTTCTTGGGCGGCGACTGGATGCGGAGGAGGGTGAGGGCAGTACTCCTCGAACTTCTCTGGTCGAACTTCGAACTTCGACCTCTTCTTCCAGGGATAGGGATCGCGGTTGCGGCAGCGACCTCCGTCGAGGCGGTGGCTCCCTGATTCGCCCGGCTTGTTCGCGGTAAAAGTCGGGATGATTGTCATTGATTTGAATTTGTTTACGGCTTCTTTTGCCTACAACAAAATTCAAAAGAAATTGCCTTTTATTTTAAAGTACAATGAAAATCAAAAAGATTGCGACTTCTTCCTAAACAAACACGAGGATCTGTTATGTCGAGGTCACCGGCTTGCGTGGGTTCTTTGCTGTCGGGGACTTTTGTGTCCGTGGACCACGCGCAATTCGATCGGTAGAGACCGGGTTACGGAACTTCTGAGATGTAAAGGGGCTCGTTTCACGAAGAAGCGGCGCTGAGGGATCACACTCACGAAGGAGAGGATCGCTGGCGGGTGAGATCTACTAGGAGAAATCCTGGCTATCCACGAGATTAAGGCGAAGCTTAATCTAGAGGGTATCTGTAGTTCGACCGAATTGGTTACCTTTGCTTATAGATCGGCGTCATTTGGACTTGAGCTCGCCGGTGCTTTCGGAACCGTCGCCGATTACTCGTAGATCTCGCAAGAATTCTTGAAGTCAGAGCTCTTCCAAATCACCAAAATCCAAGCCTCAGGAAGCCTTGAAATCCCCAAATCCAAGACCTTCAAAATCAGACCTCCCCATGAAGACCCCCATTTATACAAATGTGAGAATGTGGCTCGGCCACTTAGTGCAGCCTCGGCCGCTGGCGAGCACCTCGACCAAGTTGGTAGGGTGGCTCGACAAAGTGGCCGAGCCTCGGCGCTTGGGAGCACCTCGACCAAGTTGGTAGGGTGGCTCGACAAGTGAAACGACCTCCCCGGCAGGAGCACCGACAAGTTGGTAGGGTGGCTTTCGACAAAGTGAAACCTATCGACCACTTGGTAGGGTGTCAATATGCTTGCTTTTTCGTTGTTTTCGGCGTCGTTTTCGGCTTTTTGTCTCTCGGACTTGGGTTCCGTCGTATTTGATTCGAACTAATTCTTGGTTCGTTCGGTTCAACGGTCGAAATCCGATCATCCGTTCAAGTCCGGCAAAGCGTGCTTGTGGCAGCTTGAGTTCCGTGGGGTTCCGTCTCAACCGTTCGACGTCCGTATCATTCGATGGGTCGTCACTCGCCGACTCCTCGTCACGAGTTGGTTTCGGGGACCTTGTGAGCATTTTTCAACGCCTACAGAGATAACATCTCCCACTTGACCAAATTAACCAAGTGATATGACTCCCACTATCCGTGAAATCCATATTTCTTACTTACCATTACTCCTACTATTTGTAGAGAGTAACTTTTATTTCATTATTTATGAAATTTTACTTGGACTTATTTATTCCTAAGTCTCATCAAACTTACATGTTTGATAAAAGATTCTGTTGGTATTTCTTTTGTCAAAGGATCAGCAATCATATCTGTAGTAGAGATATATGTCACTTTAACTTCTCCCTTTTCTACAATATCTCGAATATAGTGATACTGGATCTCAATGTGTTTTCCTTTGAAGCTATTCGCGCCACTATTGATTAAGCTAATCGCTACTTGATTGTCACAATAAATATCAGTAGGTCCTTCTACCAAATTGAGATCTAGATCAATCAAAAACCGTATTATCCAGACAGTATGTGTAGTTGCCATATTGTAAGCTATATATTCAGCTTCTTGTGTATATTTAGCAACATACCCTTATTTCTTGCTACTCCAAGAAACAGCTCCTCCTCCAAAGATGAACAAGTGTCCCGAAGTAGACTTTCCATCATCTTTATCACCTCCGAAATTAGCATCGGAGTAATCGAGGAGATCAAGCGAATTAGCTTGATAAACTAGTCTATGAGTCAATGTATCTCTGATATACTTCATAATCCTTTTAACAGCTTCCCAATGTGCTGGTCCTGGATTACTTTGATATTGACTAACCAAACTTACAGCATAAGCTAAATCAGGTCTGGTGCATAACATTGCATACATCAAGTTTCTAATTGTTTGAGTATAAGGAACATCTAATAGTTTTTGCCCCTCTCCAGGACTTTGCTCTTTACACAATCTCTTTCCCATGACCAACGGAGTTGGTGCCAGATTGAAATTCTCCATTCCAAACCTTTTAAGAACTGATCTTAAATATTTTTCTTGATTTAAACTTAGCATTCTAGACTTTCTATCTCTAATTATTTGAATTCCAAGAATATATGATACATCACCCATGTCTTTCATCTCAAACTTTTCACTGAGATCTGCCTTGATTTTATTCAACATTTCAATGTCATTTCCGGCAAGCAATATATCATCCACATATAAGGATAATGTAGTAAAGTTGCTCCCACTTTTCAAGACATATACACAATTATCTAATTTATTTTGAATAAAATTAAGTTTGATGACTGCATCATGAAATTTGAGATACCACTGTCTAGAAGACTGAAATCATATAGAGATTTCATTAATTTATAAACTTTATGTTTCTGTCCTTTCGCCTGAAAACCTTCAGGTTGTTGCATATATATAACTTCCTTCAACTCTCCGTTAAGGAATGCAGTTTTAACATCTATTTAGAATAACTCCAAATCAAGATATGCAACGATACCCAAAATAATTCTAATGGATGCAAATTTAGCTACAGGAGAGTACGCCTCCTGAAAATCTATTCCTGCCTTCTGGTTGTAACTTTTGGCAACTAACCGTGATTTAAATTTATCAATAGATCCATCAACACGGTATTTCTTTTTAAGCATCTATTTACATCCTATGGCTTTTCTATTTTTCGATAGATCACATAACTCCCATCCCTTATTCTTTTCTATAGAATCAAGTTCTTCTCTCATGGATTCTAGCCATAAAGCTGATTCATGCAATTTCATCGCATTAGAGAAGATTAAGGGATCTCGTTCTTCTATATTTGTATCTACCGAGAAACAAGATGGCTCACATGAATACAAATAGTAATCATCCATCCGTGAAGGTTGCGTTCTTGACCTTTTGTTGCCTACAACCGGTTGATGAGGTACATCATTTTCTATAGGTATTTCATCATTTTTAAGGTTAGGTTCATTCACAATATCTGGGTCATTAGTGGAAATAATACTATAGTAATTATCATCTATTACAGTTAGAGGTTATGTTTCCTCTAGAACTTGTTCCTCTTCCTCTAGATTTTCTAGAAATATAGCATCTCTGTTTTCAATGACCCCTTTTTCTTTATTGTAGAGTGTTCGCGGTAAAAGTCGGGATGATTGTCATTGATTTGAATTTGTTTACAGCTTCTTTTGCCTACAACAAAATTCAAAAGAAATTGCCTTTTATTTTAAAGTACAATGAAAATCAAAAAGATTGCGACTTCTTCCTAAACAAACACGAGGATCTGTTATGTCGAGGTCACCGGCTTGCGTGGAGTTCTTTGCATGGGGACTTTTGTGTCCGTGGACCACAGCGCAATTCGATCGGTAGGGCAGGGTTACGGAACTCTGAGATGTAAGGGGCTCGTTTCCGCGAAGAAGCGAAGCGCTGAGGGATCACACTCACGAAGGAGAGGATCGCTGGCGGGTGAGATCTACTAGGAGAAATCGGCTATCCACGAGATTAAGGCGAAGCTTAATCTAGAGGGTATCTGTAGTTCGACCGAATTGGTTACCTTTGCTTATAGATCGGCGTCATTTGGACTTGTTAGCGGTGCTCGAACCGTGCCCGGATTACTAAGTAGATCTGTAAGAATTCTTGAAGTCAGAGCTCTTCCAAATCACCAAAATCCAAGCCTCAGGAAGCCTTGAAATCCCCAAATCCAAGACCTTCAAAATCCGACCTCCAAAATCCGACCTCCAAAATCCGACCTCCCCATGAAGACCCCCATTGCCACAAATCGTGATGTGTCTTCGACCACTTGGCCGAGCCACCTCGGCAGCTGGCGGGCACCTCGACAAGTTGGTAGGGTGGCTCGACAAAGTGAAACCTCGGCAGCTTGAGGGCACCTCGACAAGTTGGTAGGGTGGCTCGGCAAAGTGGTAGAGCCTCGGCAGCGGCGAGGGCACCTCGACAAGTTGGTAGGGTGGCTCGACAAAGTGGTAAGCCTCGAACCACTTGTAGGGTGTGCGCTCTGCTTGCTTTTTAGTTGTTTTCGGCGTGGTTTTCGGCTTTTTGTCTCTCGGACTTGGGTTCCGTCGTATTTGATTCGAACTAATTCTTGGTTCGTTCGGTTCAACGGTCGAAATCCGATCATCCGTTCAAGTCGGCTTAAGCGTGCTTGTGGCAGCAATGAGTTGCCGTCGGGTTCCGCGTCTCAACCGTTCGGCGTCCGTATCATTCGATGGGTCGTCATTCGCCGACTCCTCGTCCGCGAGTTGGTTTGGGGACCTTGTGAGCATTTTCAGCGCTCAGATACCCCTCCAAAGCGTCTCGGTCGATTCTTGATGAGTGCGGGATGCTTTGGACATGATTCCGACCTTGATGGTGAGGGTCCCAAAGATAGCTTCAAGTCTTTGATTCTTCGGATCATCGGTTCTTTGTAGGATTTCGATAAGATCGCGGTGCTGCATTTATTGTCGAGCTTGTTATCTTGATTGGCGGGTGAGTTTTGTTTGTAACTTCGTGTCGGTTGGTGGTTGTCGACTAACCATCGGACTTTTGGACTTCTCCATATGTCGTGAACTCCTTTGTTGGCGACACATTGGGTATGTCAGTACATGGAATTTCATAACCCTTATTGGCTAATTCCTTCATCATCCGTGTGTTGTTGGTTTAACTTCTGGCGGAGGATATGATTATCCGATGTCAACATGACTTTCACTCCTCATCAGTTATCCCTCTCTTGGAGATTATGGTGGGAGGATATTGAGGGTTCTTAGAGTTATCCTTAAGAATATGTCTCTCTCTCTCTCTCTCTCTCTCTCTCTCTCTCTCTCTCTCTCTCTCTCTCTCTCTCTCTCTCTCTCTCTCTCTCTCTCTCTCTCTCTCTCTCTCTCTCTCTCTCTCTCTCTCTCTCTCTCTCTCTCTCTCTCTCTCTCTCTCTCTCTCTCTCTCTCTCTCTCTCTCTCTCTCTCTCTCTCTCTCTCTCTCTCTCTCTCTCTCTCTCTCTCTCTCTCTCTCTCTCTCTCTCTCTCTCTCTCTCTCTCTCTCTCTCTCTCTCTCTCTCTCTCTCTCTCTCTCTCTCTCTCTCTCTCTCTCTCTCTCTCTCTCTCTCTCTCTCTCTCTCTCTCTCTCTCTCTCTCTCTCTCTCTCTCTCTCTCTCTCTCTCTCTCTCTCTCTCTCTCTCTCTCTCTCTCTCTCTCTCTCTCTCTCTCTCTCTCTCTCTCTCTCTCTCTCTCTCTCTCTCTCTCTCTCTCTCTCTCTCTCTCTCTCTCTCTCTCTCTCTCTCTCTCTCTCTCTCTCTCTCTCTCTCTCTCTCTCTCTCTCTCTCTCTCTCTCTCTCTCTCTCTCTCTCTCTCTCTCTCTCTCTCTCTCTCTCTCTCTCTCTCTCTCTCTCTCTCTCTCTCTCTCTCTCTCTCTCTCTCTCTCTCTCTCTCTCTCTCTCTCTCTCTCTCTCTCTCTCTCTCTCTCTCTCTCTCTCTCTCTCTCTCTCTCTCTCTCTCTCTCTCTCTCTCTCTCTCTCTCTCTCTCTCTCTCTCTCTCTCTCTCTCTCTCTCTCTCTCTCTCTCTCTCTCTCTCTCTCTCTCTCTCTCTCTCTCTCTCTCTCTCTCTCTCTCTCTCTCTCTCTCTCTCTCTCTCTCTCTCTCTCTCTCTCTCTCTCTCTCTCTCTCTCTCTCTCTCTCTCTCTCTCTCTCTCTCTCTCTCTCTCTCTCTCTCTCTCTCTCTCTCTCTCTCTCTCTCTCTCTCTCTCTCTCTCTCTCTCTCTCTCTCTCTCTCTCTCTCTCTCTCTCTCTCTCTCTCTCTCTCTCTCTCTCTCTCTCTCTCTCTCTCTCTCTCTCTCTCTCTCTCTCTCTCTCTCTCTCTCTCTCTCTCTCTCTCTCTCTCTCTCTCTCTCTCTCTCTCTCTCTCTCTCTCTCTCTCTCTCTCTCTCTCTCTCTCTCTCTCTCTCTCTCTCTCTCTCTCTCTCTCTCTCTCTCTCTCTCTCTCTCTCTCTCTCTCTCTCTCTCTCTCTCTCTCTCTCTCTCTCTCTCTCTCTCTCTCTCTCTCTCTCTCTCTCTCTCTCTCTCTCTCTCTCTCTCTCTCTCTCTCTCTCTCTCTCTCTCTCTCTCTCTCTCTCTCTCTCTCTCTCTCTCTCTCTCTCTCTCTCTCTCTCTCTCTCTCTCTCTCTCTCTCTCTCTCTCTCTCTCTCTCTCTCTCTCTCTCTCTCTCTCTCTCTCTCTCTCTCTCTCTCTCTCTCTCTCTCTCTCTCTCTCTCTCTCTCTCTCTCTCTCTCTCTCTCTCTCTCTCTCTCTCTCTCTCTCTCTCTCTCTCTCTCTCTCTCTCTCTCTCTCTCTCTCTCTCTCTCTCTCTCTCTCTCTCTCTCTCTCTCTCTCTCTCTCTCTCTCTCTCTCTCTCTCTCTCTCTCTCTCTCTCTCTCTCTCTCTCTCTCTCTCTCTCTCTCTCTCTCTCTCTCTCTCTCTCTCTCTCTCTCTCTCTCTCTCTCTCTCTCTCTCTCTCTCTCTCTCTCTCTCTCTCTCTCTCTCTCTCTCTCTCTCTCTCTCTCTCTCTCTCTCTCTCTCTCTCTCTCTCTCTCTCTCTCTCTCTCTCTCTCTCTCTCTCTCTCTCTCTCTCTCTCTCTCTCTCTCTCTCTCTCTCTCTCTCTCTCTCTCTCTCTCTCTCTCTCTCTCTCTCTCTCTCTCTCTCTCTCTCTCTCTCTCTCTCTCTCTCTCTCTCTCTCTCTCTCTCTCTCTCTCTCTCTCTCTCTCTCTCTCTCTCTCTCTCTCTCTCTCTCTCTCTCTCTCTCTTGTTTTCATCTAAGCTTCGCCGTCTTATTTCCTTCGATCAACGAGGTATGTGTCACGAGGGTTTTGTAAATTCTTTTCTTCTTTTCTTCCCTTTTTTTGTGCGTCTGGTGGCGACAACCACAAGGGGAGAAGGGCGAGTATGTGGCCGTGTCGGTGGCGGCGGCATGGCGAACTGCTTGGCGGCTATGGCCAGCGGAGGCGGCGCTGCTGCGTATGTTTGAAGCATGAGCGGCGCTAGGCGGCACTAGGCGCTGAGCCGGCCTGAAGCCTTGTTTTAGGCGCCTGAAACTGCTGACACAGCCGCCAGCTGTTGAAGCGCGGCTTTGGCGGCAGCCCGGCGCACTGAAGCGCCCGAGCGATGCCGGCGTGTTTGGTTGTCGGCTGTTACGTTCGCGCCCGATCGCGGGCACGGTCTTACTTGATGCCTTTTATTGATTTTTAGCGCATGTCGACTTTATTTGTCTTCTTTTGCGGTTTCGATGTCGTCGGGGAGATCCGCAGCGTTTGAGTCGATCAACTTCGCCGCGGCGTGAATGCGCCTCCTTCTTTCGGTGGTGCGCCGGCGTCGTCATCATATTCTCACACATATATCGTTGTATCCCGCCGTCCTCCTTTGTGGCGATTGGGAAGCGAAATCCTCCTTTGTGGGGATCGGCCTTCAGTGTACCGCGTTCGTTATGACCCGCCGTTCTCCTTTGTGGCGATTGGGAAGAATTCTCCTTCGTGAGGATTGAGGCTTCAAAATCACCGTCTCGATGTTTTTAGCGGGGCGATTTCACCGTACTCTGCATACGTAGAGCGGAATATATTGCGCTTGGATCATGCGGTTATATTTATCGTTCTCGGGTGTTTATCTGGATGAAATCGTCATACCGATAAGGTAAATGACTCAATCTATGTAAGATGAATTCAGCGCCATTTATTAGCGAGTATTTTCGATTTGGTTGATTATTCCTCGGGAGCTTTTCCGACCTCGCGGTCGATGGGCGTCATAGTGACTATTATTCCATGTGTGATGATCCCTTTTCTATCGCCTCGATTTGCTGGGACATCGGCGATCGGTAGGGGAGTTCAGCGTTCTCCGACGATTGGTCACCGATCGCTTCGTAAGGGCGCCGACTCTCGAACCTTTGCGAAGGCAGTTATCTATTGGCTTCGGTTAAGGATCGGATCTGACTCTTATCGAGAGTGAGAGGTGGTTGAACAAAGGCGGCGGAGGCCCTTTGTATATTCCCGGATACCTCGTCGGCTCGTTGACCGACCTTAGACACCATCTTTGTGACCGCCGTATGTCATGGCGTTTGACCGAGCATGATCATATTCATTGTGGGTTTATTACCCGGCCGGTTCGGGTTGAGCGAATCAGCGTCATCGGCCTTCACCACAGGGTTGTAGGTGGACACACCGCCCGTGATGAGCTTTTCGTTCTGCCTCGACTTTGAAGAATCGCCTTGCTAAATTGGGCGAGATGCGTCGTCGATCATAGATTCTTGGTGGGTACACTTTCGTCAAGTAAGCGGTGGGGTCGCGACGCTTCGTCCTCGGTAGATGGGATGGAGAACCGTGCTTGCGATGCGTATTGGCGATTAGTGCCACTATGTATGGCCTTCCAATCGGTGTCAACCATTTCTTTACCTTATTCGAGCTTTATAATCCGGACTTCGAATCGTTTTCACCAAACATGGCGAGTTGGGGTTGGCTTTGCATGAGATGTACCGTATTTGGTCTACCCATGGGAAGATGCTATATCGAGTACTTTCCCTCAATCGAGGCGAGCGGTGAAGAGCATACGCCCGTCGTTATAAGACTTTATGGGATCTCACTTGTCATTACCATATAGCTCGGCCCAATCGAACCTTAGCTAAGAAATCGCGGTGAGTGAAGCGGTTCGCCAATTACTTGTTCCGGCATTTGGAGGACAAATCGGCGAGGAAATATGTGAACTATCACGCTCACCCGCCGAAGGTTAATGAAGCGATCAAAGTGCGAGGCTAACTTCGTATACACTCGGCTTCGCCAAAGAAGGCTTTCGCCGGGGACCAAGTTTGCGACCTTTACGTGGCATGCGGTGAAGCCTATCGGTAGGCAACTCTTCTAGCGGGCTATCTTGCAATCTGGCTCAAGAAGTGTGTGGTTCCATATCAATCGATGATGCTTTACCTTTGGAGGTCCTTTATCCTGCGGTTCAACTTCGCCCACAAGAAGGAACTCTCTCTCCTTCGGTGATGGTGGCGGTATTCCGCGTGGATTGCGGCATATAGTTGGCGTTTACCCGAGAAAGGGCGAGCCATCATCCGCATCCCTTCGTCCAGTAGAGCTCCCATATACCTATTTGATGACTGGTTGGTCCTTCATCGTCCGACATGATGTCGGCACGGGTTCCACAGTTAGTCTACTCCTTTCTTACGGTTGGTAGAGGATTGCGGATGGAAGGCGTGGTTTTGCGAGATCAAAAGCAGTCTGATTCACAAAGGGTGGATCTTTTCGGATGTTTTCCTCGATTCTCGGTCAATATGGTGAGTCCTTGGTGCGGCGAGGAGGTGCGAAGACAGCGGACTTCACTTAACATTGGCTATTTCAATTGGCTAGTGAATATCGGGCGAGGTATCTCACCTTAGAGTAAATGAGGAATGCTTCCTTGAGCCTTATTTTCCCTGTCGTTTTGCTTTCGCCCGATTCGGTTACGACCAACTTTATGTTGGGAACCGAACCGGCGACTCGGACTTCGAGGTGGACTTGTGGATGGCCTTGAGCATGGTTATGGGCGTCATGGGGTGTACGGTGCTAGGTTGATCTCAGAGCTCGGACCGTCATTTGGAGTCGACATTCCTCTATTGTAGTTGGCTATTAGTAGCTAATGAGTCAGTCCACTGTGAGGGCCATCTCGATCTGGTAGCGAAGCGTCGTTGCGAGCCGGCTCGACACTCAAGATCTGGTCAAGATTCAGGCGCCGGCAATCTCATCCACCGATTGGTGAGGGAATTCCGACTCAGTCTTTGGGACTTTAGAAGAGGACCAAGCGTCTTTGCGAACCTCGGTACTCTCTCTTTTTCCCCTTCGTTTTCTTATCCTCTCTATTGGATTTCTCATTCAGCGAATTTTCGGGAAAAGCTGTTGAAGAAGAAGAATTTCAACCCTCTCAAGGGTTAAGCGAAAGAGGTTAGCCCATAAGAATCGCGTGAATCCTCGGTCCCTTGATATAGACTTGACCGGTAATGATCGGTCGGTGGCGGAGGTAATAATTCACCGTGACAAAATTTGAAATTTTGACTTTTGAAGGTGACATTTCTCCGTTAGCATGCGAGGGAGTTATAGGGATTATGATCTGGTTTTGATTTTGATCACCACAATTCTGGCGAGCCGGTTACGCTCATCTTGAGCCAGTTTTACTCAACAAATGTATGGAGCTATGGCGGAAGAGGCCGATGTAGGACCTGATCCGGCGGACCCAGGTACATCTAACATCGATAATTCCTCTTCTGGGTGGCAAATGCGAGAATGGAATGACTCGGGATTTGTACCCCCACTAACTGCCTCTTTGTTTTTGTTCTTTTAGAGATCGCGGGGAGACAAATGCACAAACCGAGACTAGGCCAGCTAATCACACCGTAGGAGGTAAGTAACTCTACCTATTGTTCGTCTTAATTGCATTCACTTTCCTAATGCCTTCTTTTTTTCAGACTTCTCAATGGAAGATCTCGTGGCAGCTGGTTTATACGGTAGCACTTCCATGGATGACTTGCTACGCGCTTGGTCACAAGATGGAGATACCCTTGGTGAGGATTTACCCGAAGCTACTATCCCTGAAGAAGGTATGAACTTTCCCTTCGATTAATTATAGGACCAGCCGTTTGGCCAATACTACTATAATTAAAAGAAGCTGAGACATTCCATTCGTGCAGCGGTAGGTACCCCTCTTTCGTCGCTTTCGAATCGGCTACCACGGCCGTTGAGATAGATGAGCACTGCGAGGGCTCATTGCGGTTGGCGACATCGGCGATAGATCGCCTCTGGTAGACTTCGCTAGCCTCTGAAGCTACAGAAGGAGGCGGGTGAGGTCTTTTAGGCCGGGATAAAATACCCGAATCGAACTCGGTGTCTTCTTCAATCGGAGAAAGACTAAGCCGACAGCAGCGTGTGGCGTTGGCTTTATCCTTCTTAGGCTTGGGATAAAATACCCGAATCGAACTCGGTGTCTTCTTCAATCGGAGAAAAGACTAAGCCGACAGCAGCGTGTGGCGTTGGCTTTATCCTTCTTAGGCCGGGATAAAATACCCGAATCGAACTCGGTGTCTTCTTCAATCGGAGAAAAGACTAAGCCGACAGCAGCGTGTGGCGTTGGCTTTATCCTTCTTAGGCCGGGATAAAATACCCGAATCGAACTCGGTGTCTTCTTCAATCGGAGAAAAGACTAAGCCGACAGCAGCGTGTGGCGTTGGCTTTATCCTTCTTAGGCCGGGATAAAATACCCGAATCGAACTCGGTGTCTTCTTCAATCGGAGAAAAGACTAAGCCGACAGCAGCGTGTGGCGTTGGCTTTATCCTTCTTAGGCCGGGATAAAATACCCGAATCGAACTCGGTGTCTTCTTCAATCGGAGAAAAGACTAAGCCGACAGCAGCGTGTGGCGTTGGCTTTATCCTTCTTAGGCCGGGATAAAATACCCGAATCGAACTCGGTGTCTTCTTCAATCGGAGAAAAGACTAAGCCGACAGCAGCGTGTGGCGTTGGCTTTATCCTTCTTAGGCCGGGATAAAATACCCGAATCGAACTCGGTGTCTTCTTCAATCGGAGAAAAGACTAAGCCGACAGCAGCGTGTGGCGTTGGCTTTATCCTTCTTAGGCCGGGATAAAATACCCGAATCGAACTCGGTGTCTTCTTCAATCGGAGAAAAGACTAAGCCGACAGCAGCGTGTGGCGTTGGCTTTATCCTTCTTAGGCCGGGATAAAATACCCGAATCGAACTCGGTGTCTTCTTCAATCGGAGAAAAGACTAAGCCGACAGCAGCGTGTGGCGTTGGCTTTATCCTTCTTAGGCCGGGATAAAATACCCGAATCGAACTCGGTGTCTTCTTCAATCGGAGAAAAGACTAAGCCGACAGCAGCGTGTGGCGTTGGCTTTATCCTTCTTAGGCCGGGATAAAATACCCGAATCGAACTCGGTGTCTTCTTCAATCGGAGAAAGACTAAGCCGACAGCAGCGTGTGGCGTTGGCTTTATCCTTCTTAGGCCGGGATAAAATACCCGAATCGAACTCGGTGTCTTCTTCAATCGGAGAAAAGACTAAGCCGACAGCAGCGTGTGGCGTTGGCTTTATCCTTCTTAGGCCGGGATAAAATACCCGAATCGAACTCGGTGTCTTCTTCAATCGGAGAAAGACTAAGCCGACAGCAGCGTGTGGCGTTGGCTTTATCCTTCTTAGGCCGGGATAAAATACCCGAATCGAACTCGGTGTCTTCTTCAATCGGAGAAAGACTAAGCCGACAGCAGCGTGTGGCGTTGGCTTTATCCTTCTTAGGCCGGGATAAAATACCCGAATCGAACTCGGTGTCTTCTTCAATCGGAGAAAAGACTAAGCCGACAGCAGCGTGTGGCGTTGGCTTTATCCTTCTTAGGCCGGGATAAAATACCCGAATCGAACTCGGTGTCTTCTTCAATCGGAGAAAAGACTAAGCCGACAGCAGCGTGTGGCGTTGGCTTTATCCTTCTTAGGCCGGGATAAAATACCCGAATCGAACTCGGTGTCTTCTTCAATCGGAGAAAGACTAAGCCGACAGCAGCGTGTGGCGTTGGCTTTATCCTTCTTAGGCTTGGGATAAAATACCCGAATCGAACTCGGTGTCTTCTTCAATCGGAGAAAGACTAAGCCGACAGCAGCGTGTGGCGTTGGCTTTATCCTTCTTAGGCTTGGGATAAAATACCCGAATCGAACTCGGTGTCTTCTTCAATCGGAGAAAGACTAAGCCGACAGCAGCGTGTGGCGTTGGCTTTATCCTTCTTAGGCTTGGGATAAAATACCCGAATCGAACTCGGTGTCTTCTTCAATCGGAAAAAGACTTCGGTGACCTTGATCGGACAACACAGTGCGAAAATCGGCGCATACCTTGATCGGCTACCTAAGATGAAGATGGAACTAAGAGTGGGATCTCCACTCAGAAACCGAAAAGACTTCGGTGACCTTGATCGGACAACACAGTGCGAAAATCGGCGCATACCTTGATCGGCTACCTAAGATGAAGATGGAACTAAGAGTGGGATCTCCACTCAGAAACCGAAAAGACTTCGGTGACCTTGATCGGACAACACAGTGCGAAAATCGGCGCATACCTTGATCGGCTACCTAAGATGAAGATGGAACTAAGAGTGGGATCTCCACTCCGAGAACCGAAAAGACTTCGGTGACCTTGATCGGACAACACAGTGCGAAAATCGGCGCATACCTTGATCGGCTACCTAAGATGAAGATGGAACTAAGAGTGGGATCTCCACTCCGAGAACCGAAAAGACTTCGGTGACCTTGATCGGACAACACAGTGCGAAAATCGGCGCATACCTTGATCGGCTACCTAAGATGAAGATGGAACTAAGAGTGGGATCTCCACTCCGAGAACCGAAAAGACTTCGGTGACCTTGATCGGACAACACAGTGCGAAAATCGGCGCATACCTTGATCGGCTACCTAAGATGAAGATGGAACTAAGAGTGGGATCTCCACTCCGAGAACCGAAAAGACTTCGGTGACCTTGATCGGACAACACAGTGCGAAAATCGGCGCATACCTTGATCGGCTACCTAAGATGAAGATGGAACTAAGAGTGGGATCTCCACTCAGAAACCGAAAAGACTTCGGTGACCTTGATCGGACAACACAGTGCGAAAATCGGCGCATACCTTGATCGGCTACCTAAGATGAAGATGGAACTAAGAGTGGGATCTCCACTCAGAAACCGAAAAGACTTCGGCGACCTTGATCGGACAACACAGTGCGAAAATCGGCGCATACCTTGATCGGCTACCTAAGATGAAGATGGAACTAAGAGTGGGATCTCCACTCCGAGAACCGAAAAGACTTCGAGGCGACCTTGATCGGACAACACAGTGCGAAAATCGGCGCATACCTTCGATCGGCTACCTAAGATGAAGATGGAACTAAGAGTGGGATCTCCACTCAGAGAACGAAAAGACTTCGAGGCGACCTTGATCGGACAACACAGTGCGAAAATCGGCGCATACCTTGATCGGCGCTACCTAAGATGAAGATGGAACTAAGAGTGGGATCTCCACTCAGAGAACCGAAAAGACTTCGAGGCGACCTTGATCGGACAACACAGTGCGAAAATCGGCGCATACCTTGATCGGTAGCTACCTAAGATGAAGATGGAACTAAGAGTGGGATCTCCACTCAGAGAACCGAAAAGACTTCGAGGCGACCTTGATCGGACAACACAGTGCGAAAATCGGCGCATACCTTGATCGGCTACCTAAGATGAAGATGGAACTAAGAGTGGGATCTCCACTCAGAGAACCGAAAAGACTTCGAGGCGACCTTGATCGGACAACACAGTGCGAAAATCGGCGCATACCTTGATCGGTAGCTACCTAAGATGAAGATGGAACTAAGAGTGGGATCTCCACTCAGAAGCGAAAAGACTTCGAGGCGACCTTGATCGGACAACACAGTGCGAAAATCGGCGCATACCTTGATCGGCTACCTAAGATGAAGATGGAACTAAGAGTGGGATCTCCACTCAGAAGCGAAAAGACTTCGAGGCGACCTTGATCGGACAACACAGTGCGAAAATCGGCGCATACCTTGATCGGCGCTACCTAAGATGAAGATGGAACTAAGAGTGGGATCTCCACTCAGAGAACCGAAAAGACTTCGAGGCGACCTTGATCGGACAACACAGTGCGAAAATCGGCGCATACCTTGATCGGCTACCTAAGATGAAGATGGAAGGAACCCTTCCGTTTATCCGCGAAAAGGATCTTGCAGCTTGGAGAGGAAGAATTTTATATTCTATCTCCGGTAAAGGATTTTGAGTGGGCCTCTTGTTCATAGAAGGAATCAAGAGGGATTTTGGTAATGTACGAGAAAATTTGTAGACCACCGTCAAGGAATTTGATCGGTGGGGAAATTGTGATGGAGGATAAATCTAGGGTTATCCTCGCAGCGGTGAGACATCCCACGAGGAACTTCCGTCGAAGCGGGTTATCGAAGATACTATGGGTAGTATTTCTTGGGAACTTCCCATTTATCGGCATTAATTGCGGTCGCCATTTTGGGTAATTAGGCGATATGCACCATTGGAGTAAACCGTTTCTATTACAAGCGGGCCCTCCCATTTAGGTTGAATTTACCTTTCTTTTTGGAAGTGAGGATTATCGGTCGTCGGCGGCGAGGACCAAATCTCCTTCTCTAAAGGTTCTCTGTCGAACTTTCTTGTTGAAAGCCTTGACATCCTAGCTTGGTAGAACTCAATGCATTGTTGAGCCTCGAGCTTCTCATCTAACATCTCAAGCTCTTGAGGCGTTTTCGATGTTGTTCTTGGTCGTCATCTGTTGAAAGGCGTCGAAGTGGCGGGATCTGAATTTCCAATGGGAGCTGCTTCACGCGTGAGCCGGAGAGTGCAGGTGCGCTCCGATTGGCGTCGCGTGCCGTTGTGCGTCGCCCGAGTGCTTCTCGAGTTTATCATCGGTCTAAGCTTGTTACTTTTCACAAGCTTTGGCGAATTTTGATAATCGTCTTGTTGAATGCCTCGGCTAATCCATTTCTTATTTGGATTATAGAACGTCGGCGAGGCGTCTTGTATCTTGAATTTCATAAAACGATGAAGGAATTGCGATAAATTGGGGACCGTTGTCATGCGATCCGTCTTGGGACACCATGTCGATAGATGACATGGTGTTTGATAAACGATGATGGTACTTCGCCTTTACTTCTTTTAGCGGGATTGCTTGACCCACTTGGAGAAGTAGTCGGTGATCGCTAGAATAAACCGATCGCCTTTGTGACGGAGGAAAAATGGGACCTACAATGTCCATTCCCCATGTCTCGAATGGCGGGATGTGGCGAAGGATCTGATTGCTCTGGCGGTGATGCATATAATTAGCGTGAATTTGACAGCGTGGCATTTCGGCGTGCTCATTGCGTCATTAACCATTGTTGGCCAAAAGTAGCCCATTCTCTGATTCGATCGTAGAGTTTGGGACGGTGGTGTGCACCACATTCACCCTCGTGTGCTTCGAAGGACCTCTTACGCCTCCTTGTTTGAAGGCATCGGGTAAAGACCATCGTACCCGTGATATAGCGTCACGGGTCTTTGTGTCGTAAAAGAATCTTGGAGCTCTTGGCGGTTGACTCTCTCTCCTTCGTCTTACGGTAGAATACCATGTAAGGCGTGTCGATGATCGTAATCTGGGGCTCCAACTTGGTTTGGGTTGTATACACTTCTTTGGTAACTACCCCTTATCTTCTTGTGCCTCATCGTATAATGAGTGCGAAGAGTTGGTGAGTCTGACCGTGACTAGTTGCTCGGTCGGAAGGTTGTGCTAACGACACGACTAATGCGCCGGCGCATCAGCGTAAAGCGTTTTGGGCGGGATATATTCGATGAAAAACTCTTGAATGAGTGCGCCATTTCCACGGCTACGATGATAGGGGACGGATCGGGGTTCCTAACCGTAGTCACCGGACTGCTTAACTATCGGTTGTGAATCACCATGCTTGAGATATTGACCCCGGCTCCTTGGCGAAGCTAAGTCCGATAAGTAGCGTTGTATTGACTCGTTATTGGAGCGAGGGTTGGTGAGTGAATAAGCGCGGGGCATGACATGATTCCGGAAATCAAGACAACTCCGACTCAGTGGAGATTTTAGAACATCAGGAATTTTCGCCACATTGGTGGCAGAAGCTCCATCAAAATACAATCGCCATATTTGTTGGTGCGGCGTAGTGTTGACTTCACGAACTTCATCAGGAAGATCATCATATAGCTCAAGCATCCGTTGTGGTGGCGACCAAGAGATCACAAATAGCTTGTCCTTTGGTGACTTACATTGTTTGAAATACAAGTCATATTGAGACAAGAGCAAGGCCCATTTAAGCTAGCGCCAACTCATGGCCGGTTTGGGTCATAAATATCCGGATCAGTTCGTTAGAATAACATAAATCGTCTGTCAGGCTAAATAGTGCGCATTTTACGAATCGCGAACACTAATGCAAAACCTTGCTTCGACCATTGGGTATCGAGACTTCGGCCGACTAATGTTGACTCGGGTAATACAGCGCGTGCGTGACCGCCGTCGTCGTCTTGCGCGTAAAGCAACAGTGATCCGTTGCCTTGGCGTAGATCAAAATGGTTTTCCGACAGCGGTGCAACAAAACGGGAGGTTTAGCGAGATCGACTTGATCTCTTGAATGCCTTACGGCGTCGTCCCAAATATATGACCGCCCTTCTTGTTCAACTTGGAGAGCGGTGGCACTTCGGATAGGTTCGATATGAACCGTCGGATGTCATGTCGTCCTTGTAACCCCGAGTTCTCTCGGATTTCGGAGGTTGCAACTCTTGAATCGCCTTCACTTTGTCGGGATCGGCGTGGATTCCTTTGTTGGTGGCAGCGAAGCCAAGGAACTTGCCACTAGACATCCCAAGGAAGGACTTGGCGGGATTCATCTTTAGGCGATGAGTTAGCATGAGTTCGAATACCGTTCTAAGATCTTTGATGTGATCTCCTTTGTCCGCGGCTTTTCACGACCAAATCGTCGGCGTAGCATTCGACCGTTTTCGAAGATGATCTGGAAAATCTCGTCATTGCTCTACGGTATGTTGCGGCATTTTGAGGCGAGCGGCATGGCCGTGTAGCAATATATGCGATAAGTTACGAGCATTTGTGTGTTTGGCGTCATCGGGGTACATCTTGATTTGATTATACCGAAAAGCCATCCATAAAGGACATTCTTTCAAATCCACCGCGTGTTGTCAACTATGACATCGGTGATTGGAAGAAATCATCCTTTGGGCAGCGGCGTTTAGGTCTCGTAGTGACCGCAGTCCTAATCGAACCATTCTTCTTCATGGCCAGGGACTATATTAGCCACCCAATCCGGATGTTGAATTTCCTCGGCGAATCCGATTCTATGAGTTTCTTCGCCGTCAACAATTGCCTCCAATATTTGTGGGCGAAACCGTCTTCTTTGTTGCTTGGCGGGTTTGACATCGCCTTGATGTTGGCGATGTGTTGCCACATTAGGGTCGAGTCTGGCATGTCCTCGTAACTCGGTGAATACATCGATATACTCACGATTAGGGCAATCAACTCTTCCTTTTCTTCCAAGGGAGAGTATTGCGATGTTTATGAGTTTGGGATGCTCTTCATCACCCATATTAACTGGACTACCTCATCCTTAGTGGGGGTTCTCTTTGTTGAACCTATCCCCAATGCTCTCGAGTTGATGGATCCATGGGTCTTCCCATGTTGGCATATCTTCATCACCCTCAATAGTAGCGAGGATCGATCGTGGCCATATTAGACATCAAAGCCTTGAAAGCTTCTCAGAGTTAGTCGAATCAATGAAGAGTCGGGCGAATGTCGTCTCCCTCCTTGGGTGGATTATTATCAATCGACCACGAGCATTCATCTTCGAGGAGGATTAGTATCCCAATCCCTTCTAAATGCATAGTAATTATCAGGCTTTCCTCTTGGGACATATGCGCTTTAGGAGGGTTCGAGGGCCTCGTCAGAAACATAGACCTTCCCTCGTGTCAAGTCATACCCCATCTTTTCATGATACCCGGTGTTTACGGACTATATCGAATGTGTGGAGGATAGGCCCATTGTCATCTTCACCTTCTTCAAAGCGATTGGCGTTGGGCGCATCTCCTTTTAGTAAACCAAGTCTTTTCACTACTTGATCTTAGGTGGGATGACAAGTGTTGTCCCAAAGGAATCCGGAGCTGCTTTTGTGTGAAGCAAGATGATCGAGTTGGCGAGGTGCAACTACGGATCATTGTATAATCTGTTATCACATCATTCAAAGATAAAGGATACTCTAAATCGTCATTTATTGATTCATCGGCAATTTGCCAATTACAATGTTCATCGGCGATTCTTCATCGTCAAGATTGATTACAAGGGGTACAATGTCATTTAAAACAAAACCTCCACTATAACCAAGCCGGTTTCGGTATCGGCTTCTTCACGCTGTCAGGTACCTTGGTAGATGATTGATTTAGGACTCATTACGTAGAGGAGAGAATCGGTGAAATAATTCTCCATCCCTTAAGCGGTTGTTTGTCGCGACCACCGTCTTGACCTCATTATTAGTGTCTACATATTTGAGACGATGAAGAGTAGATGGGACTATAACATTACCGTGGATCCAAGGTCGACCAATGATAAGTTATAGGAAGTCTGCATCAATCACATAGCGGTGACTTGGACTTTAAGTCTCCCATTTGGCACTTTATCCGGATTTTACCAAGTGGTAGAGACCGGTGTTAAACCCGTAATTCGTGCTGTTGGCCTTGACTTCTTGGCGAGGGATTCAAGGTGATACATGGTAGGGGCATGATGCTCCTGTGGAACCGGATCGACTTGGATCGGTTAACTTCACTAGAGCCAATATACGGTGAAGTATAGCGGCCTATCGTGCTTGGAATTCCTCGTCGCATATCCTCCTTTGTAAAGGTGATGCGGGGAAGTGCTTAGTCGCAAGGTTGCATTGTTGGTGACTCTTACGGACTCGGCCTAATCAGGTGAGGAAGACTTACGAATCGTGAGGGCTTCTTGAAGAGCTTCTCTCGTCTCTTTTGATAACGCGGTAACTCATAGAGAGTGATCCTTGCGGGGATATTGGCCAATTGTGCCATTACATCAAAGCGGTATGGAGAGTTGAAGTTCGGTTTATCTCTTCAATCAGGCGGAATCGAGGCGCCGGAGTTGAACTTCATCGGTACTTTCTTTGTAGCTTCTTTGGCGACTACATTCATGCTTTCTCAATGCGGTGAGGGATTTGTTGGTACCCCGGCTCGAGGCGTCTTGGCATTAAGTCGGGGACTTGGGATACTTGTATTTGTACTCGTGTCCACTCACGGTGGCGTGGGCTTGAGTTCCCCGCCGGACGGTGGAATGTTACCACTTCTTCTTCTTCTTCTTCTTCTTCTTCTTCTTCTTCTTCTTCTTCTTCTTCTTCTTCTTCTTCTTCTTCTTCTTCTTCTTCTTCTTCTTCTTCTTCTTCTTCTTCTTCTTCTTCTTCTTCTTCTTCTTCTTCTTCTTCTTCTTCTTCTTCTTCTTCTTCTTCTTCTTCTTCTTCTTCTTCTTCTTCTTCTTCTTCTTCTTCTTCTTCTTCTTCTTCTTCTTCTTCTTCTTCTTCTTCTTCTTCTTCTTCTTCTTCTTCTTCTTCTTCTTCTTCTTCTTCTTCTTCTTCTTCTTCTTCTTCTTCTTCTTCTTCTTCTTCTTCTTCTTCTTCTTCTTCTTCTTCTTCTTCTTCTTCTTCTTCTTCTTCTTCTTCTTCTTCTTCTTCTTCTTCTTCTTCTTCTTCTTCTTCTTCTTCTTCTTCTTCTTCTTCTTCTTCTTCTTCTTCTTCTTCTTCTTCTTCTTCTTCTTCTTCTTCTTCTTCTTCTTCTTCTTCTTCTTCTTCTTCTTCTTCTTCTTCTTCTTCTTCTTCTTCTTCTTCTTCTTCTTCTTCTTCTTCTTCTTCTTCTTCTTCTTCTTCTTCTTCTTCTTCTTCTTCTTCTTCTTCTTCTTCTTCTTCTTCTTCTTCTTCTTCTTCTTCTTCTTCTTCTTCTTCTTCTTCTTCTTCTTCTTCTTCTTCTTCTTCTTCTTCTTCTTCTTCTTCTTCTTCTTCTTCTTCTTCTTCTTCTTCTTCTTCTTCTTCTTCTTCTTCTTCTTCTTCTTCTTCTTCTTCTTCTTCTTCTTCTTCTTCTTCTTCTTCTTCTTCTTCTTCTTCTTCTTCTTCTTCTTCTTCTTCTTCTTCTTCTTCTTCTTCTTCTTCTTCTTCTTCTTCTTCTTCTTCTTCTTCTTCTTCTTCTTCTTCTTCTTCTTCTTCTTCTTCTTCTTCTTCTTCTTCTTCTTCTTCTTCTTCTTCTTCTTCTTCTTCTTCTTCTTCTTCTTCTTCTTCTTCTTCTTCTTCTTCTTCTTCTTCTTCTTCTTCTTCTTCTTCTTCTTCTTCTTCTTCTTCTTCTTCTTCTTCTTCTTCTTCTTCTTCTTCTTCTTCTTCTTCTTCTTCTTCTTCTTCTTCTTCTTCTTCTTCTTCTTCTTCTTCTTCTTCTTCTTCTTCTTCTTCTTCTTCTTCTTCTTCTTCTTCTTCTTCTTCTTCTTCTTCTTCTTCTTCTTCTTCTTCTTCTTCTTCTTCTTCTTCTTCTTCTTCTTCTTCTTCTTCTTCTTCTTCTTCTTCTTCTTCTTCTTCTTCTTCTTCTTCTTCTTCTTCTTCTTCTTCTTCTTCTTCTTCTTCTTCTTCTTCTTCTTCTTCTTCTTCTTCTTCTTCTTCTTCTTCTTCTTCTTCTTCTTCTTCTTCTTCTTCTTCTTCTTCTTCTTCTTCTTCTTCTTCTTCTTCTTCTTCTTCTTCTTCTTCTTCTTCTTCTTCTTCTTCTTCTTCTTCTTCTTCTTCTTCTTCTTCTTCTTCTTCTTCTTCTTCTTCTTCTTCTTCTTCTTCTTCTTCTTCTTCTTCTTCTTCTTCTTCTTCTTCTTCTTCTTCTTCTTCTTCTTCTTCTTCTTCTTCTTCTTCTTCTTCTTCTTCTTCTTCTTCTTCTTCTTCTTCTTCTTCTTCTTCTTCTTTGGGGTTGGAGTTGGAGCGTTTGGTTACATAACCGCCGTCTTGGCTTGCTCTTTCCCTTTGCGTGGGACAAAGTTAAGCGGAGCTTCCGTTGTCGGTGACCCTCTCGCCTTTTTCCTTTTGAGGAATCTCGGCTTGCTCTCCACGAACCTTCAAGTCCTTCCACGTTATCGATGGTCTTTGTACCCATTGCTTCAAGCACATCTATTGATAAGTTCTTTGTGGCGGGTTTGGAGGATGAACTCCTCTGTTATTGGATCGGCGGTTCATTGCCTTGTTAGAATCGTTTAACAAAGATGTCCACGGTTTCTCCGTCTTTACGCTTCTCGTCGAACAGCGTCGATCGATACCTCGGTATCGTCATCAAAGAAATTGGTAAGGAAGCTAGACTCCATGTCGTCCCATTTGTGAATGCTCCGGCTTGAGGCGGTACCATTCGGCGACCCACGAAGGGTGCCGACGAATGACCGAACCATCGAGGGTTCGTTGCGAAATAACTCCGAGGTGTGACTTGAAATAAATCAAGTCTTTGCGTCGGGGAACCCTTCCGTCAAATGGTGTGAAGTTTATTAAGTTAAACTTTGGCAGTGCAGGATTGATTCCCACTCCCTCGGGTATGGGCAAGGAATACCCGTCTTCTTTACTTCTTGGCGGAAATCAATGAGTTGATTTTGCTCTCCAAATCTTTGATCTTCTCGCTCTCACGAGCAGCGGCGTCGTGGTTCGGGGGTTATCATCTTCGGTGCTTCCTCGATCCGAATCGCTATCATCTTCATCGGCGTTGGCCTTCGATTCACCTTGATGTTTTGTCGGGGCTTGGATGCATTGGTGGTGCATTTCTCTCATCGTGCATGGCCAACTCCATCTCTAACTTGAAGTTTTCCGTTGTTTATTCAGCGCCGTCTAGCATTTTGGCCACTTGATGCATGCGATCATAAAGCGTTTCTTAGGGGCTCCCTTAGCTAGATACGGTATGATCGGATCGATTCTTGAGCCAATATCGGCGCATCATCCTCATGGGTAACCTTGAAGCTTATCATTATCACGGACCGTCGGATAGTCGGACCATAAGCGAGTTAGCGTTGCGATCTTGGGAATAGCGTGGCGATGATTCTTTCTTTGGTCATATTATTAGTGACCTCGGCAGCTCACCCTCTCGGAAGGTCATCCTTTTCGGAATCGCCTTGACCTAGGTCGGCATCTCGTGGTGAGTCTCTGGAAGGCCGACACCCTTTACGGAGCTTCTTGATGGCAATTGCATTCGAGAGCATCGTCTTAATGAGCTTGGAGCACAAGCATGGCTGTGTCAATTTGGGGAATTCTTTGAGATTTTCGTACCTCTTACCGCGGTAGTCTGACTCATCGGTGTGTGTCTGGGGCGACTGCCGTATGTCGGTTTGATCTCGGGTATAACATCCTCATCATCGGATAAGCGTCTCCTTAGAGGGCGGATCAACCCATCGAAACTTCGAAAGTGACTTCGCCTAGACTTTCGCCCGATGTGAGTCGCGAAGTCTCGGCGGACTCTCGGACTTGATTTTCGATCCGATAGGGAGGCTGTAGGAATCTTCTTGTCCTTGTTGGAGCAGTGCGACCTCACATGAGGAGTGACCCGTGATTCTCGAGGACCAAGGCGATCCTTGATAGTCGGTTTGGTAGTGGTGGCGAGTTGGCTCCACCAGCGATTGATCTGACGCCTTTGACTTTGGCGTCGTCTATCTTGAGCCTTGGCGTTGGGCTGCGCTGTATCCTTCGGTTTAGGTGCGAGGCGAGTGTGGACAGCGAGGTTGGGGCACCATTAGACTTGGGCCTCAAACACGGCGATGCGTTGGTGGCTTCTTTACCACCTCCTTCTTCAGCGCCGAGCTGCGCACCAAAGCTTCGTGCTGCGCAAAGTCTTGCGGGCGCTTCGGATCGCTCACGAAGTGTGGGCGGTTCCGTTTGACCGCGGATCCACTTTCGTTGGTTGGCGGCTTGGATGGACCGTCGATCACTTGGTGAAGCCTCGAGTAAGCCTAGATCTTAGATCCGCCGTAGCGGACCCCATCTGGATTGCATGGCCTTGGCAAGCTTGCGCCATGCTTTGTCGTCGCCTTTGGCGGCTTCGCGGACGCCGGCGCGTCGGCGTTCATCTCGGGCACCATCCCGGACTTGGTAGAAGGATTTCTCCTTTGCTGCGGCGGTTGGACTTCGCCGTCACGGGGCTCTACATCGGAGGCCCATCGGGTTCTCCTTGCGGTGGAAACCTTCTTGGGCGGCGGGGAAGCTGGATGCGGAGGAGGTGAGGGCAGGTACTCCTCGAACTTCTCTGGTGAACTTCGAACTTCGACCTCTTCTTCCAGGGATAGGGATCAGCGGTTGCGTACGGCGACCTCCGATCGAGGCGGTGGCTCAATGGTCGCCCGGCTTGTTGCGGTAAAAGTCGGGATGATTGTCATTGATTTGAATTTGTTTACGGCTTCTTTTGCCTACAACAAAATTCAAAAGAAATTGCCTTTTATTTTAAAGTACAATGAAAATCAAAAAGATTGCGACTTCTTCCTAAACAAACACGAGGATCTGTTATGTCGGGTCACCGGCTTGCGTCAGGTTCTTTGTCTTAGGGGACTTTTGTGTCCGTGGACCACCGCGCAATTCGATCGGTAGGGCCGGGTTACGGAACTACAGATGTAAAGGGGCTCGTTTCATGAAGAAGCGAAGCGCTGAGGGATCACACTCACGAAGGAGAGGATCGCTGGCGGGTGAGATCTACTAGGAGAAATCCGGCTATCCACGAGATTAAGGCGAAGCTTAATCTAGAGGGTATCTGTAGTTCGACCGAATTCGGTTACCTTTGCTTATAGATCGGCGTCATTTGGACTTGAGTTAGCGATTAGCTCCGGAACGTCGCCCGATTACTCGTAGATCTCGCAAGAATTCTTGAAGTCAGAGCTCTTCCAAATCACCAAAATCCAAGCCTCAGGAAGCCTTGAAATCCCCCAAATCCAAGACCTTCAAAATCCGACCTCCAAAATCCGACCTCCAAAATCCGACCTCCCCATGAAGAAGCCCTATTTATACAAATCGGCGGGAAGTGGCTCGACCACTTGGTAGAGCCACCTCGGCATGGTAGGGCACCTCGACCAAGTTGGTAGGGTGGCTCGGCAGCTTGGTAGGGCACCTCGACCAAGTTGGTAGGGTGGCTCGACAAAGTGGCCGAGCCTCCTCGGCAGCTTGGTAGGGCACCTCGACCAAGTTGGTAGGGTGGCTCGACAAAGTGGCAACCACAAACCACTTGGTAGGGTGTGCTCGCCTTGCTTTTTTCGTTGTTTTCGCGTCGTTCCCGCGTCGTTTTCCGGCTTTTTTTGTCTCTCAGACTTGGGTTCCGTCTGTATTTGATTCCAGAACTAATTCTTGGTTCGTTCCGGTTCAACGGTCCCGAAATCCGATCATCCGTTCAAGTCCGGCAAGCGTGCTTGTGGCAGCTTAATGAGTTTGCCGTCGGGTTCACGTCTCAACCGTTCGACGTCCGTATCATTCGATGGGTCGTCACTCGCCGACTCCTCGTCACGAGTTGGTTTCGGGGACCTTGTGAGCATTTTTCAACGCCTACATAGAGCTTATAACTTTTTGACTTTTCTGAATATCCTAAGAATCTACACTTTACTGTTTTAAAATCCAACTTATCTCTAAGTTGGTATGCAATGAAAACATGGGCTATAGATCCCCACTTTTTGAGATGACTCAGATTAAGTTTCCTCCCATTCCATTACTCATAAGGTGTGGATACAACTGACTTGGTGAGAATTCTATTCAAAATATAGTTTACAGTTAACAATACTTCTCCCCAAAAATTTTTAGAGAGACCAGAACGAGACAACATGCATCTAACTACATTCAGCAATGTTCTGTTCTTTCTTTCAACAACACCATTCTGTTATGGTGTATACGGCATTGCTGTATGCATTTTAATTCCATGCTGAATGTAATAACTCTCAAATTCTTTAGAGTTATATTCCCCAATTCTATCAGTTCTCAAAATTGTAATTTTCATTCCAAGTTAGTTTTCAACTTCTGTCTTATATCCCTTAAAGCAATCAAAAGCTTTCAATTTTCTAGATATAAGATAGGCGTGTGCAAACTTGAAATAATCATCTATGAAAGTAATAAAATATTATTTATTATTATGAGTTTTGACACTTAGGGGACCATAAATATCCGAGTGTATCAACCCTAAAAGTTCATTGGCTCTTTGTCCACCAATAAAAGGTTTCCTGGTCATTTTACCAGTTAAACAATGTTCACATGGTGGTAATTAAATATTAGATAATGCAGACAGTAAGTTCATTTTGATAATTTTTTTTATTTTTAAAATACTAACATGTCCTTGTCTAGAATGTCACAATTCAGACTCAGAAAAATAACAGGACAAGTAGTTCAAATTAAAAGTTTTATTATCAGAATTATTACAAACTACTGAAAGAATGCATAATTCATGCTCGGGTACATATTTTCCCATAGCATACACTTTATTATTCTTACCTATAGAAACCCGGTTATTGTAGAACCTAACATCTAGTCCTTTCTTCATCAAGCTGGAAACAGAGATCAGATTGCGCCGAATTCCTAGCGCATAGAACACATCTTTGAGGACAAGAACACTATCCCTAAGATCCAATCTATATGAACCAATACCTTCTATATCGAGATAAGTATTGTTTCCCTTATAAATCCTCTATTCTCCTTTCTTCAGCTCGGTGAATTCTGTGACTCCATTCTTATCCTTTGCGATATGTCTCATCGCATCGGAGTCGATCCACCAACCGCTGATGTCCGTCATCACAGCATTGCATTCTTTCACACCGATGAATTCTCTTTTGCTAGTACCCCATTGTTCCGGATGCTTATAGCCTCCCTTATTCTCCTGCTTTTCACCTTGTGGGCAAGTGGGCCTGAAATGCCCAAACTTTTCACAATTGTAGCAGGCTCTGCGGGGTACTTTCTTTCTCTTGAACTGCTGCAATTTCGGTCCTCGCGGTTGTGGTTTCCTAGGACCTTTTATAGCTACCAACATTATGCCTTTGGCGGACATAATTCATCTCCTGCTGCACTATGTTCAGTTCTGATTCTTTCCTACTGGCTATTAAGTCCTGTTCTATCGCTAGGTGCATAGGAAGATCAGTGACATATTTAATGGCATGGTTCATTCTTGATGTGGTGGCAGCCACAGCAAGGGAAGGCGGTAGACTATTCAATATAGTTGCCACTTACATTCTTTCTGGGATTTCGGTCCCAGCAGTGGATAAGTCCTTAGCCATGACAATCATTTTATTAATATACTCTATGACATTGTCTCCCTCTTGCATACGACAAGAATTATACTTATGTAAGAGGAGTTGAATGTTAACTTCAGAGGTAGTGTCGTATTTTTTTTTATAGCAATCCACAAGTCCATGGAAGTCTTGTAAGTTTTAAAAACTTTGATTAAGTTATCTTCCATGAATATGAGCATTAGGCTTTTTGCCTTTTTATCTTTCGACATCCACTATTCAAACCCTTTCTTTTCTTCAGGTGTAGATTTATCAGTAAGGGTTGGAGCAGTGGTTTCGATTACATCATCAATATTGTCATGAATAAGAGCATATCCTATTTTTTAGTGCCACATATTATAATTACTGCCATTAAATTTGTCAATTTTTCCTAGTTCTGATAGAATGAGTTTACTAGCTATTCGGTAGAGAACTAAAACCGAAGTTCCAATTTCAAAAAAATACGTATAAGGTTGATGTATAAACAAAAAAAACTTAAGGCAGACAGTAGTTAGGCATGTGAAAAAAATGAAGTAAACAGAAATAAATAAACCTGACTGTAGAGATTTGTTCGAGTCTGAGTGGAAGAAGGCGACTCCGACTCTAGCTAGATCATCACTGAGAGGCGCTGATTGAAGAAGCAGATGTTGAAGGCCTACCAGCGGGAATGCACTGATCTGTTCGAGTTCTGACAATTTCCTGACTGAGTGGATCAGCTTGATCGTAGCTGAGGAATCAAGGCGCTAAATTTCGAAGGTGAAGGCGCGTGCGGTTTGAAGGAAATTGATGAGGTTCGGTCAGAGTTTTACAGAAGAAAAGAAACAGCAACCACTGGAGCCTTGGGTCGCTTGGGAATTGAGTCCCTTTTTTTATTTTATTAATAAAACTTGTGGCTTACAAGAAAAGAGGAGGGGCAGCCTATTAGTTGACAAAGCACATGGCTAGAAGAAAGAGGGAAAGAGAAAGCAATTTTGAGGTTGTACGTTTTGGGACTGGGAAAGGCTAGGTCACAGGTTTTTGATAGGAGTTGCTTGCTGTCTCAACATGGGTGATATAGCTATGGCTTGGATACTAGCTAGGTTATTCTTGAGCCACGAGCTAGAGAGGATCTCAAGTGGTTGAAAGAGGGCGCTTCTTCTCTGTTGGGAAAAATAGCAGCAGGATTTTGAGGATGGTGGAGAACTCTTTGCTCTGATACCAATGTACGAAAATGAAATTGGAGAAAGAATGATGGGTTTTGAGGGGGCTCCGGTAATAGAATAGGGGGTTTTGATTCTGTGTTGTACTTTCTCAAAGAGAAGGCTGCACTTTATATAGAGGCTACCCCCAGGGGCGGAGCCATATAGGGCCCAACAGGGCCCTGACCCCATTTGGATATATATAAAAAAAGTTAGGGTACTTGCATTTTAATACTCTATAGTTTCCCCTACCTTGCACTTATATAACCTCACTTATTTTTGGCATTACTTAAATGCCCTAGAGTTTTCAAAACTTGCACTTAGATGTCCTCACTAGTTTTTGACAACACTTATATACCCTTAAGTTTTAAAACTAGTACCCAAATACCCTAAAAGTACTTGAAACTTGCACTTAAATATCCTAACGTTATTAAAACTTGCACTTAAATACCTTTAGTTATGCAAACACAGGAATTTCCCCTAAAAATTTTCATGCAACACTCATTCTAATTTTCAGGTTTGGGCCCTATATGGCAATTTTCACATTTGCATAAGGAGTATTAATGTACCAATTTTAAACAAAAAAATAAGTGAGGGTATAAAAGCGCAAAGTGAGTGAAACTATAAGGTATTTGAGTGCTATTTAACCTACTTTTTCCCCTAAGATTAGATTCATAGGTTTAACTTTGTCATATGACGACCGTTTCGATTTACAGTTGAATCAGAGAATGAATTTGAGTTAACTCGCCCTTGACATAGGAAAGCATGAGGATCAAGCCTCTTTTTGACAAAAGTACATGAATAAAAATAACTCAAATGCATAAATAGGTATAACTCTATACCCCAGTTCAAAGTCTTGTTATTGAGTTTTATTATTTTTGGGACCCCCCATTGACGAAATTCCTGGCTTCGCCACTGGCTACCTCATTATCTCCATCCCCTCAAATAACTGCCTCTGAGAGATATTCTCTCAACAACCCTACTTCCCCACTATTCTCTCAACTGAGAATAGTTGATTTGGTCACACAAGACCAAGTCAAGATAACAGGAGGGAAAATAATAGGACGTTAATGCAGTTACAGAATTTCTGTAAGATACCGAGTTCCTAGGTCTGATATTGATTAGGATTTTGAAGTATTTTTTTTAAATAGATTGCATTAGAGATAAATATTTTCTATTAGAAAATAGATTACCTGAGAACTACTAGGATTAGGAAATGTTTCTTTGGGAAATATACGGTTGGTTTTAAAATATTGATACTCTGGAATATTAGAAATTTCCAAACATCTAATTATTTTTACGAAATTTTCTAATGTCTACTTTTTCCCCGAAACAAGGACTTAATGCAACCATATATTATAGGAAAACTTCAGTAATCAATCTCTAATTGCAAAAGCTCTGTAACTTTCAAGACCAAACTAAAAGCCAGTCAACCAACAATTCCCCCTTTATATATAATAATGAGATATATCGGTAGTTCTTTTAAAGGCGCAAAAAACTGACAGTATTATCTAAACTAGGTGGGATGCACGTGTGTTGCATGTGGTCAAATAATTTGATTATTTCATTCGGGTTTATGTCTTTATTTTTTTTAGAAACAGATTTATGTCTTTAATGTAACTAGTTTGTGAAATAGGTTCTGGTTACTATATAATTTACTGCACGAAATAAGATCGTGTTTTTAAACCTCTCCTTGATGATGATAATATTTTATAGACTAATATCACACTTGATAATGCATTGTATGTAGTTATGCCTAATAATTTTAGAATTTTGATCTGACAGACATTTATCCCTGAAAAATTACAAATATCCCCAAAAATTTTTATGAAAATCACACTAAAAGTTTTCTAAATTATAAATAACTCTATAAAATTTTTACAAAATGGCCTAAGTCCCTCACAAGCATGTTGTTGTAGACACATGCACCACCACTAGATCTGATGTAATAACTCCACCGTGACATTCCACCATCAATGCCGACAGCTGCCATCAATGCTTGCTCGCTGCAGAACCCTCACCCAATCAGCAATGGCACCAGCCTCGAGAGCTCGACCAGCAACAACATCCCCACCTAGATTTAGCGCCCTTTAGCCCATTGCAAACCAGATCATGTTCGATCTGATCTGCTCTTGACGTTTCACCGTCACACCATCATCAGATCAATGTGGCCAGCCCTAACCTCACTACCACCATCAGCACATCCTTTCCCATCGCAAGCCCTCTTGCAAGCATCCAGCCCCCAACCTGAAATCCACCCTGGAAGCAATCCAAACCCACTCTTGCTGCCCCCACACAACCCTTGGTCTGCTCTCAGAACCCCTCCCGCAACAGCCCCCTAATCACCTCTTCAGCAGCTGCAGCTGCCCACAACCCACCTTTAGCAATCTCCACCCACGCAGATGATAGTGCTCGCAAGGTGTTTGACACAATGTTGCAGTAAGCTGTCAATCTGCATGGGGAGCAATCTCACCCTCAACCTGCAAGTAAGCCTCCACAATCTTGCAGCCTTCAACTTGGCCAAGCTCTCTCCGGCTAGCAGTCTCAGCCAAGCAGCCCATGGGCAATACATGCGGCTAAGCTCTACCCCCGACCAAGCTACCCCCGCCCAAGGAACCCCTCCCCTCCCTCGGCCACCCTCTCTCTTGGCCAGGGACTCCAAGCACGCTTGCCATTGGCTAGTACCCCCGGCCTCGCTTTCCCTCGACCAGCACTCTATGCCAAGCACCTTCGGTCAAGCTCCCTCTGACCAAGCTTCCCCCGGCCAGCCTTCCCGGCCAAGCTCCATCTGTCTAAGCTCTCACTGGATAGCATTTCAACACTCTCTACTTTTATGCGCACTCCTTCTCGGCAAACTACCTTTGGAACCCAAATATGGCTTGAGAGGGGATACTAAATAATGTAATTAGACTATTTTATTTTCCTTTATTCTAGCCCCATATCGCTTAGATATAAGAACTTCTCCCCTTACCATTGGATAGAAATGACTCAATGCTATAAATAAGATAGTCTCTTTTCTTCCCAAAAGCTCTATTCTTATCATAAACAGGATGTTGCATTTAATTATTGAAATATTTACGAATAATTATTACAATGTTACTATTCTTATATAATTTAGATTTATAGGAACAAACTTATGCATTTAATTGGGGTAATTTCACATAACTTTCCTGAACTTTGAGGAGTGTTTCATGTAACCTCGTTGAACTTTGCTTATATCATATAACCCCCTGAACCTTGGGTGTCTACCAAAACACCGTGAACTTTGAATTTTTCTCACCAGGCTCCCTTATATTAAATTTTCAAATAACTATTCATTTAGAGATTAAATTTTTTTAAGAGAGGGGGTATATTGCATGAAAATGACAAAAGACAAAGTTTGAAATCTTTTTATTTCAAGGAAGTTTTAGTTATTTACCGCAGTATGTGGGAAGGGCTGGGGTCCATAAGAATAGTTAAAGTATGAGGGGTGGGGGTGGGGGTGGGGAGGATTCTGAGACACACTAGAGTTCAAGGGAATTATGTGAGATAAACAAAGTTTAGAAGTATTATGTGCAACACCTCTAAAGTTCAGGGGGGCTAAATAAAAATAAACCTTTAATTTGATAACAATAACAAAGTTCATTATTTATATTCAAATTCTATCTCCTTAGATGTACACAAGCTATTATTTCTGTAAAAGAAGTTCGAAGTTTCTAGGAAATGGCGGGTTATTATCGGAGATTCATTAAGATTACTCACATGTTGTAGTGCCAATGACGAAGTTGCTTCACAAGGGCAAAAAATTTACTTGGACAACATAATGTCAGAAGGCATTTGAAACTCTTAAGATTTGCCTAACGACAGCGCCAATATTAACATTACCTAAGGGGTGTGGTAAGTTTGATATTCTCATTGACGCTTCAGGAATTGGATTAGAACCTGTATTCATGCAGAACATAAAGGTGATTGCTTATGCTTCTTGACAATTAAGACCACACGAGAAGGATTACCCTATTCACAGTTTGAGCTAGCAGTAGCGATTCATGCATTGAAGATTTGGCGACACTATGTTCTAGGAGAGAAAATTTTCACCGACCATAAGAGTCTCAAGTGTATTTATACCCAGAATGACCTCAATATGTGCCAAGGATGACAATTAGAATTTATGATGGACTATGATTGCGATCTTCAATATCATTCAAGTAAAATGAATGTTGAATCCAATGCACTCAGCAAAACGCCGAGCGCTATGATGTTAACCATGCAGAAAAAATTAATTGAAGAGATCAAGAATCACGGTGTTGAAGTTATCTACAAGGTAGTTGCGAACAATTGATAAATATACAAGTACAATGTTCATTGATTGACTATATTAAGGTGCAACAGTTGCATGATAAGGAGCTCATTGAGGCCAGAAAGATAGTGCTTGAAGGTAAGAGAAAAGATACTTTAGATTCACCCTCATTGTTCGATGTTTTCGCTCCATCCGGGAGGATCGAAGACGTATAAAGACCTAACATTACACTTTTGTTGGGACGGTATAAAAGGTGATATCACCAAATATATATTCAAATGCCTCACATGTCAGCAAGTGAAGCCTCACATGTCAGCAAGTGAAGGTGAAGCACCAAAAGATTGTTGGTCTATTGAAGCCATTGTCGATATCGTAATAGAGACATTACTATAGATTTTGTGACGGTGTTGTCTAGGAGCCAGAATTATAATAATGTGATTTGGGTGATTGTTAATCGACTTACTAAGTGCGCTCATTTTATACCCTTCAAAGTTGGGCAAACTACTGAATATTTAGTGGAATATTATATACAAAAAGTAGTATGACTTCACAGAGTTCTAGTTTCCATTATGTGAGATCGATATACTCAACTCGTCTCTTAATTTTGGTGAAGTATACAGGAGAGGTTGACCACTAGATTGGAAACTTAGCATTGCTTATCATCTACTAACAGATTGTCACTCAGAGTGAACTATTCAAATATTTGAGGGTATGCTACGAGTGTGTGTTAGACTTTAGATGTGTGTACGAAGGTTATTTACATTTTGTAGAATTTTCTTACAATAATAATTACCAAGCTAGCATTAAGATATTCCTATTTGAGGCGTTGTATGGGAGGAAATGTAGACCACTGTTATGTTTGGATGAAGTAGGAGAGAGGAAGTTATTAGGTCCCGAACTTATCCAATTATTCGAGGAGAAGATTAATATGGTTCAGAAGTATCTCAAGGTGGCTCAATACAGATATCGCAGCTGGGCAGATGCAGGTAGGAGGCCTTTAAAATTCAAGATCGGAGACACATGTTTCTTAGTATTTCATTGACTTTGTGGAGTTATTCATTTGGTTCTCATGGGAAGTTGAGTCCGCATTATATCGAACCGTTTGATATTATAGAGAGAGTAGGCAAGTTAGCATACAAGCTAGCATTGCCACCATCATTGCAAGGTGTGAATAATGTGTTCTACATGTCAGAGTTGAGGAAGTACGTACTCAATGAGAGCCATATTATAGATCATTCAGAACTGACGATCGGAGTGGACTTATCATACACTAAGTATCCAATTTCAATCGTCGACTGAAGGGAGAAGCACTTGAAGAATAAGGTCAATCCTTTAGTGTTTGTGCAATGGGTCTGTACTCACCCAGAGAAGCTACTTGGGAGCGAGAGGATTCAATGGCGGAGAAATATTTAGATTTGTTAGAGGTACTTATCTACCCTATTTAGAAATTTTGAGGGCGGAATTTATTTTAAGGGCCCCGAATTTTACGATTAAATTATATATTTAATTGAGGGTATTTTTTTTACATATTGTGTAATTATTTCTATTCGATATGGTGAAATTTCCTAAAGTATAACTTTATTAGAATAAAGATCATGAATTAATAATGAATTGGATTTAACAGTAAAGGGGTTTGCATGTATAGCCGTAAGAGTTATGAGAGTAAAATAAATAATATGTGCAAATAGGTCCAATGCCTATAAATACCCCTTATTCGTAGGGTTTCTTTTCTTTTTCAGAAATGTAATCTCTGAAGAAAGAGTTCTACAGCAGAGATCATTCGTAGAAGGTAGAGAATCAGTAGGAGAAAATGATCATCAATTTAGGTGAGTGATTTCTCCACTTGCTTATTCTTTTATGAGGTTTTTCTCTATCTTTCTTCCTTTGATTAGGATATAAAACCCTAGGAATTCATGCAAATCATGTTAGAGTTCTTAGATGTTTTTTTCTAGATGAGCTTTACAAGTTTTTATCAGATCTACCAGGTCTTAATCCTTACACGATCAAAAGAATTGGAAATATGCACAATAACCGAGATGAAATCCAAATTATATGTAGTCTTTTTTTGCTCTTGGAAAACATGTAGAAACATGTTAGTTTGGTCCCTAAATACTTCTAAGAAGTTATAGAAAGGCTGGAGGAGAAACAACAAAGAAATAGCAACGCACGAGATGAATTCATGCAGATCAGCAGACTTCAAACGTCTAGTCAAGGAGGACCAGATGTCTGGCGACAGAAACCCAGTTTCTGTAAATAGCTATCAGAGACATCTAAATTTTTGACCAGACATTCAGTTAGATAATTTCAGACATTTGGTTGTATTTTCAGTCATTTTATATGTTCTGAGTTAACTTAGACGCTATTTTGATGCATAGTTTAGTCTTTTATTAGACTATATATATACTTGATTTTAATCAATCTATAAGAGAGTATGAGACTAATAGAGTTTAGTCTTTTTAGACTATATACTTGATTTTAATCAATCTATAAGAGAGTATGAGATTAATTGATAATGTAGAGTAGTCCCATGAGATACCTGCACAATATATGGAGTATTTTGATCACTCGAATAACTCAGCGCATGAATAAAAAAATATAAAATCGCTTCAAGGTGAATGAACGATAATATAAACACCATTATGAATTGAATGGTGCTAGAGTTAATGATAAATTATGACTTACACTATAATTATTATACATATAGATGAGTGTAGATACATGTATCCTAGACTAAAGAGTGTACCCTGATTTACTTAGTCCTAGAAAATGAGCCGGCTAGGCAACTGATCCCTATCCTGAATTGTTCTGGCTAGTGCTAACTAGATTGTGTGAGGTTGCCATAGGACTGGGATTTAGTGCATAACACTGCACATGCAAATTAAATAACAGCAGTGATGAGGGATAAGTAATGAGATGAATTGTGACTTGAAGTTGGTTGGTTGGCCAGAGGGCTCCGATATGAGTGCCTAATCATGAGTATAAGTATGTATAATTGTAACCACCTTAAGCGTATAGACTCAATCATTTCATATCCAAATAAGAACATAATTAATTTCTTTAATACGTTGTTTATATTTTGCTATACATTGCGTGCACAACACTATATGCAATATCCTTTTGAGATTTATGATCATTTCATTTAATTGGTGTTTTAGTCTTGTCTAGCTGATAAGGAAATTATTATTGTGATGCTAACCCTTGATTCTTGCAGTTCCCCATATTTTCCTCGCTTAGACCTTATGTCTAACCATTTTGTTGATCTCTCTTTAGGTAATGAAATGAGTCTGCCTACAATTGAAGAAAAGTATCCGAATAAGCAGGTTGAGGAAGTAGTTGTGCCATGTGTTTGGTCTTTTAATATTGCAATTAGCTCATATTACAATAGAAAGAATGTAATGAAACAAAGGAAAAATTTATATTTCCTAGGGTTCTTTTTCGTGTCTTGGGTGGAACATTGATCTTGTATTCCGTTGACGCACCGACTAAGACGACGAGTCTTTTGCAGTTGATGAGAATTTGGTTGCTTGGAAGATAGCTTAGTTTTCTCAATAGAATTGCAAGTGCGATGATGGTGATCTCTCTTTTCGTGTGTGTATTTTTTAGGGCACCGGTCAGGGGGTCGCTAAAAATGATCAATCTCCTCTCCTTTTATAGGCTAAAAGAGAGAGTTAATGGCCTTTAATTGTGGATTAAGTGTTCATTAAAATAGGAGATAGTGGGGAACAGTTATTCCCCTGAAATAGCTCTCAAAACGGCTATTTGGTGAACTTCGCAGACTTGATGAAGTTCGCCGAAGATATGGGCGAAGTTCTTGAAGAGCGTAGGGTTAAGCTGGGCGATGGGCGAGTCTTCTTCGAGGATGGATGACTTGGTCCACTTGAGTTGTCATGGTGAAGTTCATTGGTTGGCGAACTTCGTCTATGAGTTTGAATTTAACACAAAATTCGACTCATGGTTTAGCTGACTGATGACTCCTTTTGACTCGACCTAGGGCGTATTTTAGGAGTCGACTCGCTTTAGATTTCGTCGAGTCAAATCGACGTAGGCTGTTCGGTGAGGTTCGCTACAACTGTTAGACGACCTTCACAGTAACTTGTTGTGGGCTTGACTTTGGGCCCATTTGAAGTGTTTAGCCCATGGGCGTTCACCTCTTGGATCCAAGCTGATCATTGGCCTGGATGAAAATATATTTTAACCGTCTATAAGAACCCCCCCAAAGTTTTCAAGATCTTGCATTTTGACTTGTAGCTAGGATTGAAATACTTTGGGTAAATAGCTAGAGGTGTACTATTGAACATAGCTTGAATTGTCTTGTTTGGGTTGAAATTTGTCTTCGCTCGTCTACTTGGTCGCCAGAGGTGTATTGTTGAATGTAGCTTCCTTGATTATAGACTTGTATTGAAGACTCAATCATTTCATATCCAAATAAGAACATAATTAATTTCTTTAATACGTTGTTTATATTTTGCTATACATTGCGTGCACAACACTATATGCAATATCCTTTTGAGATTTATGATCATTTCATTTAATTGGTGTTTTAGTCTTGTCTAGCTGATAAGGAAATTATTATTGTGATGCTAACCCTTGATTCTTGCAGTTCCCCATATTTTCCTCGCTTAGACCTTATGTCTAACCATTTTGTTGATCTCTCTTTAGGTAATGAAATGAGTCTGCCTACAATTGAAGAAAAGTATCTGAATAAGCAGGTTGAGGAAGTAGTTGTGCCATGTGTTTCGGGTCTTTTAATATTGCAATTAGCTCATATTACAATAGAAAGAATGTAATGAAACAAAGGAAAAATTTATATTTCCTAGGGGTTCTTTTCTGTGTGCCGGTGGAACATTGATCTTGTATTCCGTTGACGCACCGACTAAGACGACGAGTCTTTTGCAGTTGATGAGAATTTGGTTGCTTGGAAGATAGCTTAGTTTTCTCAATAGAATTGCAAGTGCGATGATGGTGATCTCTCTTTTCGTGTGTGTATTTTTTAGGGCACCGGTCAGGGGGTCGCTAAAAATGATCAATCTCCTCTCCTTTTATAGGCTAAAAGAGAGAGTTAATGGCCTTTAATTGTGGATTAAGTGTTCATTAAAATAGGAGATAGTGGGGAACAGTTATTCCCCTGAAATAGCTCTCAAAACGGCTATTTGGTGAACTTCGCAGACTTGATGAAGTTCGCTGAAGATATGGGCGAAGTTTGCTGAAGACGTAGGCGAGGGTCGCTGCGGACGTGGGCGAGTCTTCTTCGAGGATGGATGACTTGGTCCACTTGAGTTGTCATGGTGAAGTTCATTGGTTGGCGAACTTCGTCTATGAGTTTGAATTTAACACAAAATTCGACTCATGGTTTAGCTGACTGATGACTCCTTTTGACTCGACCTAGGGCGTATTTTAGGAGTCGACTCGCTTTAGATTTCGTCGAGTCAAATCGACGAGGGTCGCTCGGGTGAGGTTCGCTACAACTGTTAGACGACCTTCACAGTAACTTGTTGTGGGCTTGACTTTGGGCCCATTTGAAGTGTTTAGCCCATGGGCGTTCACCTCTTGGATCCAAGCTGATCATTGGCCTGGATGAAAATATATTTTAACCGTCTATAAGAACCCCCCCAAAGTTTTCAAGATCTTGCATTTTGACTTGTAGCTAGGATTGAAATACTTTGGGTAAATAGCTAGAGGTGTACTATTGAACATAGCTTGAATTGTCTTGTTTGGGTTGAAATTTGTCTTCGCTCGTCTACTTGGTCGCCAGAGGTGTATTGTTGAATGTAGCTTCCTTGATTATAGACTTGTATTGAAGGCTCAATGATGCTTGTATTCGTCCAATTCCATGTTTGAAATGAATTTCTCCTTCTCTATTGTTGAGGCGATGTAGGAAAATTAGCGAAGTTTGACTGATTCTGGGTATGAGCGAAGTTTGCTCAATTTTGGGCTGCTAGGCGAAGTTCGCTTACTTGAGGAACAGTCGTCTGGGTGAGGCTCAGTAAGTCGGTTTAGGTGAGGCCCAGTGAGTCGGTTAGACGAGGCGCAGCCTGAGAATTAAAAATTCCAGTCTTTGATTTGTGCACCTAAAATTGCGGCGAAGTTCATTTAGAGTGAGATTCCTGGTGACGTTCAAGGCTGGAATCTTTGGTGAAGTTCGGGGCGAGATCTTGGGTGAAGTTCGATAGAGAGATCTTCCACGAAGTTCGGTAGCGAGATCTTCAGCGAAGTTCGGCAGTGAGATCTTCGGTGAAGTTCAAGGCGAAGATTCTTCAGCGAAGTTCGAGGCTAGTCTATAAATAAGCCTGTTTGCCTCCTTCTTCTTCACTTTAACTTTAAAACTCTCCAACTTTTCTTCAAGCCCTAGCTTTCTCAGAATCCCCAAGTCTCATCATCAATGGATCCTCATCATGCTATTTCCAGAGGAAGAGGCTTTGCCCGAGGAGCTCGTCGGGCAAGAGCTGAAGATGCACCGGCATAGTTGGAAATGGCCATGGGTAAGCTTCGAACCCATCAATGGCAATCTTCAGATCAGCCTAATCTCAGCCCATCGGGCTTTAAATAGTGCCTCAAGGCATTTTAAAAAAACTTGGTCCGCTGCTAAAGGCGAGATCTTTATGACCACTGATGGTCTTTCCGATGAGCTTCTGTCACTGGCGATGAAACCTTATTAGCAGACATTAATGGCGCTCGATGCGGTGAGCTTCATTTCTCAGGCGGAGCTCGTTACTATTAGCCTTTTGGGCTTCTGCAGTGGACTTCATTTGTGCGGAGTTTGTTGTTCCACTTTGAGCGATCCTCGTTAGGGTGAAGCTCGCCAATTTGGGTGACATTCGCACGAGCGAGGTTTGCCTGCTCGAATTAGGTGAAGTTCGCCAGTTCGAATGTGTGAGTGAAGTTCACTATTTTCACTGAACTTCGCTTCATCTTGTCAACACTTAGTTGATAGAGATGGTCTTCACTTATGAGCAAGGCTCGCCTATGGTGAACTTCGCCTCTGAGTATGATGACTTAATTTGATCTTCGTCTTCTAACTCGCTTGTTGTTTGCTTTTTCCGTGCAGTTGCTTATTCAAGGGCTCCTGTAGATCGTCATAACCACTACGGCCATGATGGGATCCACGACCCTGATGTGGCGTATGCTTTTATGGGGATGTCCCTCTTTTCCTTGAAGGAAGTAGTCAGGAGAGAATCGAGACTATCCGATCAGGCGACTATCGGACTTTATGGGAGATGATCACTGACGCAAAATTCTCCGTTCCCCATGAGGACGCATTAGTGAAACCACATTTTCTCTTCAGGGACAATACTCCTGGTGGAACTCTTTTTTCAATTGGGGAGGGGAGTACTGGTACTACACCCAGGGAGATCATCGTTTTGCTTTACCGACAATAGAATGTCAAGTCTCCTTCATATTCTTACAGCGCCTTGCCGTGTCCCGCTTCATGCGCCATAATCTCACTAATAGGGAAGAGATATTGTTAAAGTAGGCTCCTTGAAGTATGACGGTCATTTTCGTCAAGATGGGCTCTACGGAGTCAACATCGTAGGCTTGCGTCTGGGTTTTGTAAATGAGGACGCTCCTGTTAATGAAGTTGTTGTTGTCCCAAATACCTTTGGGAATGAGCTTGCCAAGACTGAAGCACAGTATCCTGACGGGGATACCAGGTTCCCTGGTTAGATTAAGTCGACGGATACCTAGTGGTGGACCCGCTTAGTGGACTTCGCTCTCATATCCTTTGAGGAGAGATTACAAAGAATGGGGCTCTATGCTGCAGTGAGAGCTTCAAAGTATGATGCTGAGATTTGTGCACCCATATTGTATGGCATTCTGGAGCTGTACAATGCTGACAACAATACCTTCTTCACTCCGGCAGGAGAGATCGGGATTGCTTTGCACGAGATGTTTGAAGTGTCTCGTTTACCCATGGGGGATCGTCCATACAAGGAGTTCTTTCCCACCGATGAGGAGTTGAACACTCTCTCGCATGTTGCCCATGTTGTGGAGGCATTTTGGGAATTGGTCTGCCACTTCCACATTTGTCAGAGGACTATCACGAACACTGGGCATGATTCTACCGTTCCTCACATTCCTTGGGCTGAATACCTATTTCCCAATGTGAGTAAGAAGGGAAATGTGGGTTCGGTCCTTCCAGCCACAGACACTGAGATTGGGACTCGCATCTATAATGACGGCTCAGTACTATACACTATCGAATTAGACGTGTGCGGGTTCCGTGCAGGTGATCAGTTTGAGAGCTTTCATCACAAAGCAAAAGAACCTATATCTGAGTTGGCATTGCTTGCGGGGTTTTTCTCGATTTGGCTGAAGGGTTGTGTTGTGCCTTCTCGACCAAAGGATCGCATCTCCATCAAAGTATTATCCCTTGCCGTGTTGCTCGCCTCTAGGTATAATTTAGCCCTCCTGCCAGCAATGGTGAGTTGTATCCATCATGGTTTGAGGGAATTGGCCACTGAATACCTAAAACAGGAAGACCGTTGCCCGAGGAATCAGGTTCCCAACCCTAGAGTGGAGCTACCATACACGTATCTAGTGATATGGTTTACTCAACACTGTTCTCCGCTGATGTCGGCTGCTACACCTGGTGGAGTGAACGACTCATTACTTCAGAGGTATGAACGTTCAAAGTGGACAGTCAAATACCTCGATGGGGTCCGGAGACTTCTTCGGCATAAGGATAATTACCGTCTTTACTGTTGTTTCCCCTTGATTGACGGTATTAACCCCATGGATGAATTCGAGGATGGTATGAGTAGCAAGCGCTTCACCTGCTTGCCTAGTGGGTGTTTCAACTGGTTGGTGAATATTCGACCAGGACACCTTGTCGCTAGACTGAATGGGACGGAGTGTTATATCAAACCCTACTTGCCCTGCCGATTTGCTTGTCAATTCGGTTATGATCAGCTGTATGTCAGGAATCCAAATCCAGGATTGCTGCGCACGGGAGGCTTAATAGATGGAGTTTACGCTGGTACCATTTTGTTGCTGGGGCTACAGGAGCCAGATTCTCACTTCCCCACCACATGCCCAATTGTTACATGACCCTGGGGTTTTGTAAGTGGTATAGCAAAGTGAGTGCACCCCATTCTGACTTTCAGGTGAACAAGACTGGCTTGTATTGGATCACTCAGAAGTATGGGGAGCATCTTAAGAAGGGTTCAAAGAGGAGAGCTCCTGAACTTCAAGACTTTCTGGCAGAAGGTATGCCAGATGAAGATTGGGAGGTGCCAAGTGAACACCCTACACCTCAAAGGCAGGTTGGTATTAGCATCTAAGAACCTTCTGAACCTGTGGTTCGTCAAGGAGCGTCTGGTAGAGCATGAGGCAATAGAGGAAAGAGGCTGTTACACTTTCCTCCTCCTCCGCCACCTTCAAAGAAGCAGCGTTTGGTACCTCCGGTGCCTGAACCTGTGCCTGGAGAGGATCAGAGAGGGGCCTCCTACGGTCCTGGTGCAAGAACCTAGAGTTGGCTCTTTAGGTAATTTCTATTCACACAATTATGTTACTTTAATTGAAGTGCCTTTGGCTGATGTGCGCTTCTTGTGTACAGGTAAGGAGCCCATTCCTCTAGATGACGATGAGGAGCAGGTAGATTACGAGCATGATGATACCAACGTCTATTTCACTGAGCCTGATGGTGTGGGCTTTGATGGCGATATTGAGGACTCTTCTTATATGCCAGGTATTTTTCTTTGATCAAACCTGTGTGATCGCTTCATTTTAGTAACTGACGCTTCATCCGGTTCTTTAACAGATGATGAACCTAACTTCGAGGCCATGGGTGGGGTAGTCCCTGCATCGTTTCCTACCGGTGGCCATTTTGAGTCTGTAGTTGACTTTGAGGGCACTTCTAACATCTTGGAATCTGTGCCATCTATTGATACGATTGTGGCTCCTGCACCAGCACGTGTTTCTATAGTGTGACGTAGGTTGGTAGTTCACGGGTTTTCTGATGAAGACGACGATGCCTAAGTTTCTCCAATCCCGACAAGAATTGAAAGGGTAGCACCTCCGAGCCCTAAACCTCGTTCTGATGAAGGTCCGAGCATGGCTGTAGCTACTTCTGATGAGCCAGAGGTTTCATCCATGAGTGTTGAAGTTGTGCCTATGGATGTGCCAATGACTACGGTAATGGTTGTGAGGATCGCTGTCTCATCTACCGCGGTGACATCTGTGATGCCATCCACTGTAGATGTTTCAAGTATATTGGTCACACTCGCGCTGTACCTCATGTTGGGTAATGAACCGATACAAGTCTTGTCAACTATCTCTCCAGTTACCACGGAAGCAATGATGGTCTCCACAGGAGCAGGTCCTTCGAGTCGTGTGGAAGTTCCCCAATCTCCCGATCCCGATGACTTAATTGAGGTGGAGATAAAGATCTTGATGGAGAGCTTGGTAAAATTGTTCAACTAGAGTGTTGCAATTGCCTTGAATCTATAGAGAGGTTTATCTGTTCACACCACTAACTTGTTAAGAAATCAGCTTGGTCTTTTAACATTGGTTGTTGGTTCTGCTCGCACCGAACCTTTCAAGATGGTGATTGACAAAGCTGAGTTCCATTTCCAAGAGTTGCAATAACTTCGTACGGCTGATATTGATGGTGTTGCTGAGATTGAATTCTGTCGTCTCTCGGTGAATCACCGTAAGGCCGAAGAATCTGCTCGTGTGAAAATAGAGCGAATTAACGTAAAAGTTCAAGGGTTGAACGATAGCCTTGCATTAGTTGATAGTCATCAAGCGGAGCTTCAAGATGCCATTTAGGAGAGAGAGAGAGGCCACCATCACTGAGGCCAAAGCAACTATTGCTGCAACTCAGGCATGTTTAGAAGCAGCTCAACATCAGAAGGAGGAGTTCGACTTTAATTTAGCCGAGTTGACCAAGAAGTGGGACCTCCTGCCCGAACTCAGGCTCGGAGAGGATCGAGAGGGGCCTCCCACGGTCCCCGTGCAAGAACCTAGAGTTGGCTCTTTAGGTAATTTCTATTCACACAATTATGTTACTTTAATTGAAGTGCCTTTGGCTGATGTGCGCTTCTTGTGTACAGGTAAGGAGCCCATTCCTCTAGATGACGATGAGGAGCAGGTAGATTACGAGCATGATGATACCAACGTCTATTTCACTGAGCCTGATGGTGTGGGCTTTGATGGCGATATTGAGGACTCTTCTTATATGCCAGGTATTTTTCTTTGATCAAACCTGTGTGATCGCTTCATTTTAGTAACTGACGCTTCATCCGGTTCTTTAACAGATGATGAACCTAACTTCGAGGCCATGGGTGGGTAGTCCTCGATCGCTTCCTACCGGTGGCCATTTTGAGTCTGTAGTTGACTTTGAGGGCACTTCTAACATCTTGGAATCTGTGCCATCTATTGATACGATTGTGGCTCCTGCACCAGCACGTGTTTCTATAGTGTGACGTAGGTTGGTAGTTCACGGGTTTTCTGATGAAGACGACGATGCCTAAGTTTCTCCAATCCCGACAAGAATTGAAAGGGTAGCACCTCCGAGCCCTAAACCTCGCTCGATGAAGGTCCGAGCATGGTCAGAGCTACTCGATGAGCCGCAGGTTTCATCCATGAGTGTTGAAGTTGTGCCTATGGATGTGCCAATGACTACGGTAATGGTTGTGAGGATCGCTGTCTCATCTACCGCGGTGACATCTGTGATGCCATCCACTGTAGATGTTTCAAGTATATTGGTCACACTCGCGCTGCACTTCATGTTGGGTAATGAACCGATACAAGTCTTGTCAACTATCTCTCCAGCACACGGAAGCAATGATGGTCTCCACAGAGCGTGTCCTTCGAAGTCGTGGAAGTTCCCCAATCTCCATCCCGATGACTTAATTGAGGTGGAGATAAAGATCTTGATGGAGAGCTTGGTAAAATTGTTCAACTAGAGTGTTGCAATTGCCTTGAATCTATAGAGAGGTTTATCTGTTCACACCACTAACTTGTTAAGAAATCGCCTTGGTCTTTTAACATTGGTTGTTGGTTCTCGCCAAGACCAACCTTTCAAGATGGTGATTGACAAAGCCGAAGTTCCATTTCCAAGAGTTGCAATAACTTCGCACGGCCGATATTGATGGTGTTGTCGAGATTGAATTCGTCGCCTCGGTGAATCACCGTAAGGTCAAGAATCGCCGCGGTGAAAATAGAGCTAATTAACGAAAAGTTCAAGGGTTGAACGATAGCCTTGCATGGGTGGGTAGTCCTCGTGATCGCTTCCTACCGTGGCCATTTTGAGTCTCAGAAGTTGACTTTGAGGGCACTTCTAACATCTTGGAATCTGTGCCATCTATTGATACGATTGTGGCTCCCGCACCAAAGACGTGTTTCTATAGTGTGACGTAGGTTGGTAGTTCACGGTTTTCGATGAAGACGACGATGCCTAAGTTTCTCCAATCCCGACAAGAATTGAAAGGGTAGCACCTCCGAGCCCTAAACCTCGCTCGATGAAGGTCCGAGCATGGTCAGAGCTACTCGATGAGCCGCAGGTTTCATCCATGAGTGTTGAAGTTGTGCCTATGGATGTGCCAATGACTACGGTAATGGTTGTGAGGATCGCTGTTCATCTACCGCGTGACATCCGTGATGCCATCCATCGTAGATGTTTCAAGTATATTGGTCACACTCGCTGCACTTCATGTTGGGTAATGAACCGATACAAGTCTTGTCAACTATCTCTCCGCTACCACGAAGCAATGATGGTCTCCACAGAGCGTGTCCTTCGAAGTCGTGGAAGTTCCCCAATCTCCATCCCGATGACTTAATTGAGGTGGAGATAAAGATCTTGATGGAGAGCTTGGTAAAATTGTTCAACTAGAGTGTTGCAATTGCCTTGAATCTATAGAGAGGTTTATCTGTTCACACCACTAACTTGTTAAGAAATCGCCGTGTGAAAATAGAGCGAATTAACGTAAAAGTTCAAGGGTTGAACGATAGCCTTGCATTAGTTGATAGTCATCAAGCGGAGCTTCAAGATGCCATTTAGGAGAGAGAGAGAGGCCACCATCACTGAGGCCAAAGCAACTATTGCTGCAACTCAGGCATGTTTAGAAGCAGCTCAACATCAGAAGGAGGAGTTCGACTTTAATTTAGCCGAGTTGACCAAGAAGTGGGACTTCCAGGCTGTAAAACTTCAAGCTGAGATGAAGAGGCTGTCAGATATTAGAACCCAGGCTGCTCCCGTCGATCCCAGAGTCTTGAGGGAGAAGGCCCAGAAGAGTGCCCATGAGGTTAGGGATTCCAAGATAGCTAAATATATTACACAAATACACGCTTTTTATCCATTTTCCCACTTTTGTAATAGTTTAGGTCTTTTGGTAATAAAAGTACTTTTATCTCCTTTGATGTGTCTACGATAGAGGTGTAAAGTTAATGTATCGTAATGACATCGTTGCTGGGGAGAAAAGATGTTGGGATCAAACTAGTAAAGGTGTGGTGTTAACTTCATGACTCGTTAGGGATTTTAATTGGATTTTGGATCAAAAAGATCAACATCTCTGGTCAGAGGTGGAAACTTAAACGTGACCAGGATTTTTGTGGGGAGATAATATTGGCCGAGATCAAGGGTAATATTTCTTGAGAAACTTTCCATTGATTGGTGCCATGAGCCTATTGCTATTTTGGTCAATTAGGTGGTATGCTCCATTTGAGTACACTGTCACTACTATAAATGGGCCTTTCCATTTGGGTTGGAATTTTTCTTTAGTCTTATGCGTCATGACCATGGGTCGACGAACGGCTAAGACCAAGTTACCTTCTTTGAAGGATCGTTCTCTGACTCTCCTATTGAAGGCTCTCGAATTTCGTGACTGATAAATCTCGATTCGTTGCTGAGCTTGAAGTCTCAATTCATCTAGCGCTTCTAGTTCTTGGAGATGCTTTTGATGATGTTCTTCGAAAAGCACGATCGACTAGCTCAGAAGTTTGATGAGGGTTTTGTTGAAAGCTTCAGCTAGATCATTAGCAGTTGGGTTGTATGGCGTAGAAGCCACATCTTGAATTTTAAACTTGTTGGAGAAGTTGAAGCACGATCGACTGATGAGCTGCGGGCCATTGTCGTTAGGGATTTTAATTGGATTTTGGATCAAAAGATCAACATCTCTCGGGTCGAGGTGGAAACTTAAACGTGACCGTGATTTTTGTGGGGAGATAATATTGGCCGAGATCAAGGGTAATATTTCTTGAGAAACTTTCCATTGATTGGTGCCATGAGCCTATTGCTATTTTGGTCAATTAGGTGGTATGCTCCATTTGAGTACACTGTCACTACTATAAATGGGCCTTTCCATTTGGGTTGGAATTTTTCTTTAGTCTTATGCCATGACCATGGGTCATTTAACCGCTAAGACCAAGTTACCTTCTTTGAAGGATCGTTCTCTGACTCTCCTATTGAAGGCTCTCGAATTTCGTGACTGATAAATCTCGATTCGTTGCTGAGCTTGAAGTCTCAATTCATCTAGCGCTTCTAGTTCTTGGAGATGCTTTTGATGATGTTCTTCGAAAAGCACGATCGACTAGCTCAGAAGTTTGATGAGGGTTTTGTTGAAAGCTTCAGCTAGATCATTAGCAGTTGGGTTGTATGGCGTAGAAGCCACATCTTGAATTTTAAACTTGTTGGAGAAGTTGAAGCACGATCGACTGATGAACTGCGGGCCATTGTCGTGAACGATTCGTCTAGGGACACCGAATCGATAGATCACGTGATGTCTCAAGAATTTGATCACTTGAGATGTCTTGACTTCCCTAAGCGGCACAGCTTCGGCCCATTTGGAGAAGTAATCAGTAATGGCCAGGATGAATCGATGGGATTTGGTGGATGGTGGGCTGATTGGCCCGATGATGTCCATGCCCCATACTTCGAATGGCCACGAGGCGATGGTCGGATGTAACTCTTCTGGAGGTTGATGTAGAAGATCAGCGTGGACTTGACACGCATGACATCGTTTAGCATATGCTACTGCATCTGCTATTATTGTAGGCCAGTAGTAACCTAGACGACGAAGTCGGTCCTGAAGTTTAGGACCTGATTGATGAGCTCCACATGCCCCATCGTGGGCTTCTTTTAATGCTTCTCGAGCTTCACTTGGTGATAAGCCTCGGAGCAACACACCGTCGAATGATTGTCGGTACAAAGTCTGTATGGTAGAATCATAGAAGAAGCGTGAAGCTCTTTTTTGAATAGAGATTGCTTGCTTTGGACTATCACGTAGTATCTCGTGCAAGACGTAGTCAATGATCGGGAACCACCAATCATTGCTTTCGAAGTGAGTCGGCATGACATGCACTTCATTTGCTTCAAGAATTTGCTCTGGGGAGCATAATTGATGGCTAGCCACTGTGATGTGCCTAGTAGATTTGGGCGCCAAGGCAAGTGTGGCTGTAAGGGATGCTAGAGCGTCCGCATGGGTGTTCTCGAGGCGGGCTACATAGCTGATGTAGAAATCTTCGAAGGACTGAGCGAGCTTTGTTGCTATTTTTTGATAAGATATGAGGTCATTGTGGCAGACTTCATATTCTCCTTTGATCTGATTCACGATCAGCTTGGAATCGCCATGGTCTCGAGGTATTTGGCACCCATGTCTTGGGCAAGTTGCATTGATTGAGAAGACCTTCTAAATTTTTAATAAAATAGTTTTTTTTTCACCTCTTCATATTTTTCTTTTTCTCTTGATTGGGTGAAGATGAGTATGTAGATGGAAACTTATGTTCTTCAAGAGGCTAGAACCCTCTTGGAATGTAAGTTCTCCTTTTTCCCTTTCTTTTTTTTTTCTTTTTCTTTTATTTTTATTTAAGTAGATTAGATTTATTTTCCAAGATTTACTTTCATGTCTTTTATTATTGTCTCAAGACTTTTAATTTGTAGTGTAGATTTTTTTCTGCATAATTTAGATTTTCTTTTATCGTTTTAATTAGTTAGTTTATATTTTTCTTATTTTCTTTTTGTAATTAATTTTATGTCCATAGCTTAGGTTTTATTTCTTGTTCTTACTTTTCTTTTTGTAATTAATTTTTTTATGTTCATAGTTTAGATTTTACTTTTATTTTTCTTTCTTTTTATTTTTGTAATTAGTTTTATTTTCCTTTCCTAGTTTAGATTTTACTTTTATTTTGCAATGTGGAACTAAAATCTTGTAGGAATTAAAAGTTGTATGAAACTAGTTTAGTTTCCTTTTAATTTATGAATTACTCTCTTGTGCTAAAATGATCATGAGAGGATAAAAACTAGAGACCTAGGAGAAGAATTTGATAGTCTATGCTTTCCTTAAGTGCTTTGATAGGTTATGCTCTCCTTAAGCGGTTTGATAGTTTATACTTAATAAATCTAAATGAAAATTTACTAAAAGGAAAAATAGAATAATTCATAATTACTAGGTGAAATAGACTAGTGGATTCAATTTTAGATTCCCATATCTATAATTGAATTCCTCATTTATTTTACGCTCTTGATTTTCCTCTTTTCTTGAGTTTCTTTTATTTTTGTAATTAGTTTTATTTTCCTTTCCTAGTTTAGATTTTACTTTTATTTTGCAATGTGGAACTAAAATCTTGTAGGAATTAAAAGTTGTATGAAACTAGTTTAGTTTCCTTTTAATTTATGAATTACTCTCTTGTGCTAAAATGATCATGAGAGGATAAAAACTAGAGACCTAGGAGAAGAATTTGATAGTCTATGCTTTCCTTAAGTGCTTTGATAGGTTATGCTCTCCTTAAGCGGTTTGATAGTTTATACTTAATAAATCTAAATGAAAATTTACTAAAAGGAAAAATAGAATAATTCATAATTACTAGGTGAAATAGACTAGTGGATTCAATTTTAGATTCCCATATCTATAATTGAATTCCTCATTTATTTTACGCTCTTGATTTTCCTCTTTTCTTGAGTTTCTTTTATTTTTGTAATTAGTTTTATTTTCCTTTCCTAGTTTAGATTTTACTTTTATTTTGCAATGTGGAACTAAAATCTTGTAGGAATTAAAAGTTGTATGAAACTAGTTTAGTTTCCTTTTAATTTATGAATTACTCTCTTGTGCTAAAATGATCATGAGAGGATAAAAACTAGAGACCTAGGAGAAGAATTTGATAGTCTATGCTTTCCTTAAGTGCTTTGATAGGTTATGCTTATGAACTCAAGAATTAAATTTTTAGTTGATTGTTCTTTTCAAGAATATAAATTAGACTTGGATGATAATTTGATAGGTTATGCTCTCCTTAAGCGGTTTGATAGTTTATACTTAATAAATCTAAATGAAAATTTACTAAAAGGAAAAATAGAATAATTCATAATTACTAGGTGAAATAGACTAGTGGATTCAATTTTAGATTCCCATATCTATAATTGAATTCCTCATTTATTTTACGCTCTTGATTTTCCTCTTTTCTTGAGTTTCTTTTATTTTTGTAATTAGTTTTATTTTCCTTTCCTAGTTTAGATTTTACTTTTATTTTGCAATGTGGAACTAAAATCTTGTAGGAATTAAAAGTTGTATGAAACTAGTTTAGTTTCCTTTTAATTTATGAATTACTCTCTTGTGCTAAAATGATCATGAGAGGATAAAAACTAGAGACCTAGGAGAAGAATTTGATAGTCTATGCTTTCCTTAAGTGCTTTGATAGGTTATGCTTATGAACTCAAGAATTAAATTTTTAGTTGATTGTTCTTTTCAAGAATATAAATTAGACTTGGATGATAATTTGATAGGTTATGCTTATGAACTCAAGAATTAAATTTTTAGTTGATTGTTCTTTTCAAGAATATAAATTAGACTTGGATGATAATTTGATAGGTTATGCTCTCCTTAAGCGGTTTGATAGTTTATACTTAATAAATCTAAATGAAAATTTACTAAAAGGAAAAATAGAATAATTCATAATTACTAGGTGAAATAGACTAGTGGATTCAATTTTAGATTCCCATATCTATAATTGAATTCCTCATTTATTTTACGCTCTTGATTTTCCTCTTTTCTTGAGTTTCTTTTATTTTCTTGAATTTTCTTATTTTTTATTTAATTCGAATTTATTTATTTTTCTTTCTTTTTATTTTTGTAATTAATTTTATGTCCATAGCTTAGGTTTTATTTCTTGTTCTTACTTTTCTTTTGTAATTAATTTTTTTATGTTCATAGTTTAGATTTTCTTTTATCGCTTTAATTAGTTAGTTTATATTTTTCTTATTTTCTTTTTGTAATTAATTTTATGTCCATAGCTTAGGTTTTATTTCTTGTTCTTACTTTTCTTTTTGTAATTAATTTTTTTATGTTCATAGTTTAGATTTTACTTTTATTTTTCTTTCTTTTTATTTTTGTAATTAGTTTTATTTTCCTTTCCTAGTTTAGATTTTACTTTTATTTTGCAATGTGGAACTAAAATCTTGTAGGAATTAAAAGTTGTATGAAACTAGTTTAGTTTCCTTTTAATTTATGAATTACTCTCTTGTGCTAAAATGATCATGAGAGGATAAAAACTAGAGACCTAGGAGAAGAATTTGATAGTCTATGCTTTCCTTAAGTGCTTTGATAGGTTATGCTTATGAACTCAAGAATTAAATTTTTAGTTGATTGTTCTTTTCAAGAATATAAATTAGACTTGGATGATAATTTGATAGGTTATGCTCTCCTTAAGCGGTTTGATAGTTTATACTTAATAAATCTAAATGAAAATTTACTAAAAGGAAAAATAGAATAATTCATAATTACTAGGTGAAATAGACTAGTGGATTCAATTTTAGATTCCCATATCTATAATTGAATTCCTCATTTATTTTACGCTCTTGATTTTCCTCTTTTCTTGAGTTTCTTTTATTTTCTTGAATTTTCTTATTTTTTATTTAATTCGAATTTATTTATTTTTCTTTCTCCCCTCTTAATCAAGTTTAATTTTATTTTGCACATAATTATATACACATACAAACCTCTCCAAAACAACACAAACATATTTATTTGTCCAATCCTAATTGTCCACACGCATTTTACGAATCGAGTTTCATGAATTTTCCAATTAAACACGTTTTCTCGTGGGATCGATATCTTTCTATACTATAACTTGTTAAGTTGTGCACTTGTGACGATTTCTAGCACGGACAGTAGGCTCAAGGAAGGACATGTCCAAGGGGATCAATCAGCACTACCCCCAATCCTGTGACAATTGCTCCTTTGTAGTTGCGTCTTGACGCACCGTCAAAGTACAGTTGCCATGTCTGATGGTTTTAAGCAATATTCGACTCAAAGACTTCATCCGAAATATCATTGTAGAGTTTAGAAGACTCGGGGATGGGATGCTATGCTAAAAAGTCGGCTATTGCTTGACCTTTGACTGCTTTCTACAACACGAATGTCATATCGTATTGCAAAAGCAGTATCACCCATTTTGCTAATCTGGAATTCAATGATCTGGGTTTCGTCATGAGTATCCATCGAGGATTAACTCTCGAAATGACGTGGATGGATTGGCCAGTGAGGTGGTGTCGTATCTTCTAAATTGCGAAGACTAATGCTAAACATTCCTTTTCGACTGGAGTGTAGCGATGCTCGACACCAATCATAGTCCGGCTGAGGTAGTAAATGACTTGCTCATGGCCATTGTCATTCTTCTGGGCAAGAATTGCTCCAAGAGAGTGGTCCATTTGCCCTGACGTAGATCGGGAATGATTTACCCGATATTGGTGCGGCTAGAACCGACAGTTTCGTGAGATAACCCTTGATTTTGTTAAAAGCTTCTTGGCAAGCATCATCCCAAATGAACAAGACACATTTCTTTATTAGTCTTTAAATGGTTGATATTTCCTAGACAAGTTGGCGATAAACCTGCGAATATAGGCTAATTGTCCTTGTAGGCCTCTAAGTTCTTTGAGATTCCTCAGAGGTGGCATCTCATAGATGGCTTTCACTTTTTCGAGATCGACATATATTCCTTTGGATATTAGAATGAACCCTAGAAATTTACCTGATGATACCCCCAGGAAAGACTTGGTTGGATTCATCTTGCGCTGGTGCTTTCGCATAATTTCAAACACCGTTCTCAAATCATTGATGTGGTCTTGCTTGTGGTGACTTTTGATTGTGAGGTCATCGACATAGCATTCTACCGTCTTACGCAAATATTCATGAAAGATCATGTTCATAACGCATTGATAAGTTACTCCAGCATTTTTTAGACCGAAGGGCGAAACTGTATAACAGAATACTCCTAGGGGTGTCCTGAAAGTTGTGTACTTTTGATCATCTGGATGCATTTTGATATGGTTGTATCCAGAAAACTATAGGCATTGAAAATTACCTATAAGTCCCCAAGCCTAGCTCGTGATAAGGGGTTGACAATCGACGAGCGGTCCAACAATGTAACGACGAGTGACCACGATGCAAACGCATAAAGCGAGTCGATAAAACGCATGAAGTGAGTCGACGAGGCATCCGAGTCAACAAAGTGAGTCGGCGAAGTGTCGAAATCGGCGAAGCGTCCAAATCAACGAAGCGGCGAATCGCGTGTGAACGACGAAATAAACCCAACCGCAAAGCTCCAAATCAACGAAACCAATAACTCCGGACCAAATCGGACTCGGATCAACGGAATCGGACTCAGAAAATACCGAAAAATTGAAAAACCGGACCTGAAACCGCCCTCAGGGGCTCGGCAAAAACCAAGCCACCCGAGGGTGGCTCGGCTAAAGCCGAGCCACCTTAGGTGGCTCAAATTAAAATTGAGCCACCCTAGGGTGGCTCGGTGGCAAACCACCTCAAGGTGGCTCACCATGACCGAAACCACCATAGGGTGGCTCGGTGGCCGAGCCACGCTATGGGGTGGTCGAGCTACTTCCAAGTGGCTCGGCCATGCCTAGCCACTTGAAAGTGGCTAGGGGGGGCCTCGGGCACCGTTTTGACCCGTTATCCGCTTTGAATCCTATAAATAGAGGAGGTGGGGGTTTATTTGTAAGGGATCTGAATTTTTGAAGAAGCCGAAGCTCTGCCGAATTGAATTTTAACTTCATATCTAAACTTGGGAGAAAGGGAGGCTCTTTGATGATCATCTTCTTCGACAACCAGATGTAGATCTCGGCGAACCCTTCGGGCTATTATCCTCCTTCGTGAGATAAATCCCTTAGCAAGTTTGAGAGATCGGATCTCAGATCTACACGTGTTCCTTCGGATCAAAACTTTGCTTTTGATCCCGAGAAGAGCTTTGATTTTGCTTGGTCGATTTCATTCGCTTGGGCTATTATTTTCTTTGTGAAATAACCCCTTTTTACCGTCTAGATCTTTCATCGGATCGGATCACGCGGCGGTCCACGGATAAACCCCGGCACCGGCAAAGAACCCACGCAAGCGAGGATTCGATAAACGGATCCCGCGTTTGTTTAAGGTCAAAAAGTTGTAATTTTTATTCTTTGTTCATTGTAAGCAGCATTATAAAAAGGCGAATTTTCTTTGAGTTCATTTGTAAAACCATAAAGGTATAATAAGTTCAGCAATGAAAAAGATCCTGACTTTTTTCGCGAACAAGCTGGCGACCACAGTGGGAGCCAACGGTCTCAGATCTGAGATCGTCGTGTCGCAACCGCGGATCCAGATCCCGATCGAAGAAGAAGTCGAATACGAGTTCGACCAGCAGAAGTTTGAGGAATACCTCTCATCCTCGTCCAGATCATCCTCCCCCCGTAAATCCTGAAAGATCTCCGCTGCAAGGAAGATCCGTTAGTCATCGGATCTCGAATCTCAAGGCGAGGATTCCAATCCTGCCGCTGCCAAAGTCACAGCAAGCAGCGTCCTTCCGGTCGCCGAGATGGCCGGATCTATAGATCTGAGCTCCTCTGTGTAGGAGATGACCTCTGACGCCGTGTCGACTCTCTCAAAGAGAGCCTGCCAGAGGCGACGCCAACGCCTGGCGTGTCAGTTCACCAAGGCCCTCGAATCGGTGGATGGGGTCCGCTACGAGACGGATCTCAAATCCAGAAGAAGAGGTCAAAGGCCTCAAGAACAGGTGGCTAGCGACTCCTCAAAGCCGTCAACAAATGAATGGGTCCGAGTCAGACGAAACCGTTCAACACTCGAGGAGTGCATCCGAAAGCGCCGCGTACTCCTCGCGCACGCGCGGGCTCTGGTTCAAGAGGCCCAAAAGTTGAAGAAGGAAGAAGGGGCCAAGAAACCCTCCAAGATGCGCCAAGTGTGGAGGCCGAAACCCGAAATAACGGTTCGGGCCAAGGCCAAATTATCAACTAAGGATCAGCCACCCCAAGCTGATTCTACAAAAGCTTGGCCATCCCAGGATGATCTCCGTCAAGGAAAATCCGCTGTATCACTGATTCCACCTCCGGCGATCACATCCAAAGAAAAAGGTCGAAAGAGGCCAACCGATGGCTAAAGCGCCTGCAACTGCTGATGACATTCATCAACAGTAACCTTGGGGGCAACAAAGGACTCCTAAGTTGAGATTCCAGGAGGAGTATTCTTTCGATGATGATGAAGTTCCAGCCATCTTCAAATATCTCCTTGCTAACAACAAAATCAAGCTGCCACCTATCATGAATCAGGAGGAAGCTAGCAATACCGGATCAAAGTGCATGCGTATCACGGGAGGGTCCATCACCCCACCAAGGCTTGTATTACTCAAGAATAACATCTAAGCCTTGTTGACGCCGGCCATAACGCCAAAATAGGCCAAACAAGAATGGCAAACACTCAGAGCGGTATATGAGTATAAAGCTGCTCCTCTATACTCAAACGGTATATGAGTATAAACCGCCCCTCTATACTCCACAGTATATGAGTATAAACCGCCCCTCTGTACTCCAACAGGTATACGAGTATAAACTGCTCCCTCTACACTCCGACAGGTATATGAGTATAAACTGCTCCCTCTATACTCCGACAGGTATATGAGTATAAACTGCTCCCTCTATACTCCAACTAGGTGTATGAGTATAAATTATTTCCTAAATTTTATCGAGAAGTTCCTCGAGAATAGTTTCATATTCTTAAGAATAACTCGACAACCCCCATTTTCCTCTCACGGGGATACTCCAATAAGGTATACGAGTATAAACTATTTCCTACTTTGGCGAGAAGTTCCTGAAAAATATCTTAAGGATAACTCGACCACCTCCGAATGGGTATATGAGGATAAACTAATTCCCGAAACTCCAGTGAACGCATGAGTATAAACTGTGTTGATGCCACCAACGCGTCGGAATGAAAATCGCCGATTGAAGGTTGAATGTCAAGAGAAAATTTCTGACGCCGGTCAACGCGTCACATCTCAAGAAAATTCCTCCCGCTGTGGTCAGTCCTGCAATGAGCGTCATAACAGAGAGTCCACCGATTAAAGGACGAACCCCCAATCTCCTCCCACTGTGGTTAGGCCTACGCCAAACGACACAACACAGAATTTGCCAATTCAAGGTTAAGCCTCACGAAATTGGATGGTCAGTTCGACGACAACTCACCAACGCGAGCTAAAATAAAAAAATTCATTCATCAGCTTTCGATTCAAGACTTCCACAGTGGTCAGACAATAAATGCAGCACCGTGACACTTTCAGTCATCCTACAAAGCACTGGATAGTTCGAAAGAATTGAAGAAGTCAAGATTCGAAGCCATTTTCAGGTCCCGTCATACCGAATGAAGGTTGGGGCCTATCGTGTCCAAAGTATTTCGGCTCCTTCTATAAAAGAGCGAGACCGAAACACTTTAGAGGGGGTATCTGTAGACGTTAAAAATTGCCTATAAGTCCCCGAACGTAGCTCGTGACGACGAGGATGATTGACAAGCCATCGGACGACGTAACGGCGAACCATTAACGACACAACAAGTGACCGCTAACTGACGTCACATGAAATGAGTCGGCGAAGCGTGCAAGTCAATGAAGCAACGAATCACGTGTGAGCGAAGGGATAAACCCAACTTTGAAGCTCCGGATCAGCGAAAACCGATAAACCTGAATCAAATCGGACTCGAACCCCGAAGACAAATAAAAGACCGAAGACAAGCCTCTTAGGCTCGGCCAAAGCGAGCCACTTCTAAGTGGCTCGGTGGTAAACCACTTCAATTTGGGGAGGCCAAAGAAACCACTTCTAAGTGGCTCGGTGTGAAACCACTTCCATGGCCGACCGAGCAGCAGAGTCACTAAATGGTCAGACGGTTCGATCCGTATCCGCTTTGAGGCTATAAATATGAGGTGCAAGGCTCATTTACACAAATCTGGAATTTTAAAGAGAAGAGGAGGCTCTGCCGGATTAAGATCTGGCTTTTGGCGATAAAGGCGAGGCTTTTGAAGATCAAGATCTAACTTTTGGGGAGGCGATCAACTTCGACATCAGATCTACATTATTTCCTCGAGATTAAACCTCGTTTTGATCTCGAGAAGAGCTTTGATTTCACTTAGTCGATCTCATTTGCTTGGGCTCTTGTTTCCTTCGTGAAATAACCCCTCTTGATCATGTAGATTTCGCACCGGATCCGGATTACACGGTGGTTCATGGACGGAAAAGAAGTCTCCGGCACAGGCAAAGATACCCACGCAAGCGAGGATCTGATAAACAGATCCCGCGTTTATTCAAAAAGGAGAAAAAGTTATAATCTTTTTTGATTGTTCGTTGTAAGCCTTATAAAAAGGCGATCTTTTATCTATATCTCGTTTGTAAATCCATAAAGGTGTAACAGATTTAAATCAATGACAATCATCCCGACTTTTCCCACGAACAACGAGTTTTGACAAGATCTTAATGATTGTCTTGTTGAACACTTCCGCTAATCCGTTTGCAGTGGGATTATAAGCCGTCGACGGAACGTCTTGAATCTTAAACTTCCCACAAAACCTGATGAAGGCATTGCTAACAAATTGAGGACCGTTGTCATGTATGATTCGTCTCGGCACGCCGTGTCGATAGATGACGTGATGCTTGATGAACCTGATGACATTGTTCGCTTTCACTTCTTTAAGCGAAATTGCTTCAGCCCACTTGGAGAAATAGTCAGTGATCGCGAGAATGAACCGATCACCTTTAATTGACGAAGGAAAAATAGGACCCACAACTTCCATACCCCACATCTCGAACGGCCAAGATGTAGCTGAAGGATGCAAACGCTTCGGGGTTGATGCATGTAATTCGCGTGTATCTGACATGCGTGGCACTTTCGAGCGTACTCGATTGCATCATGAATCATCGTTGGCCAGAAGTATCACATTCTTCTGATATGATCATACAGCTTGGGACCAGGTTGGTGTGCGCCACACTCTCCTCTGTGTGCTTCCTTAAGGACTTCTCCTGCTTCTTTATCTGAGAGGCACTGAAGCAGCAAGCCATCATATGCGCAACGATACAACATCTAAGTCTTTGCATCATAGAAGAACCTCGGTGCTCTTTGTCGGATCGATTCCCTCTCTTTTACGTCTTCTGGCAAAATACCATGTAGGACATAGTCAATTATGGGAAAACGCCAATCCCGGGGCTCCAGTTTAACTCCGGTTGAGTGTGACTCTTTGATGATCACCCCCTTGTCGTACTCTTCTTCGTTATATATTGGCACGAATAATTGGTGAGTCCTCACAGTGACTAACTGTTCAGTCTCAGGAGGTTGCGCTAACGATACTGCTAACGCTGCTAATGCATCCGCGTATGCGTTCTGAAGGCGCGAAATATACTCGATGAATAATTCTTCAAACGAGTCCGCCATCTCAACGGCCACCTGGTGATACGGAATCAAGTCTAGATTCCTGACTTCGTAGTCCCCACGGATCTGTCTGACTATGAGTTGGGAATCTCCAAAGACTTCGAGATATTTGACTCCCAGCTCTTTGGCGAAACTGAGTCCAATAAGTAATGCGTTGTATTCGGCCACATTATTGAAGCATGACTCAGTCAGCGAGTAAGCCCGAGGCATGACATGCTTCCCTGGGGAAACAAAGATGACTCCAACTCCAGAAGAAATCTTAGAACATCCAGGGGTACTTGCCACGTTGGTTGCTCGAGAAGCTCCGTCAAAGTACAGCTGCCATATTTGCTGGTGCGATGTAATGTTGACTTCGTGAGTCTCATCCGGCAAGTCATCATATAACTCAGCCGCATCCACCATTAGGTTAGTTGCCAAGAGGTCATAAATTGCCTGTCCTTTGACCGACTTCTGTTGCTTGAAGTGTAAGTCATATTTGGACAAGAGCAAGGCACATTTCGTTAAACGCCAATTCATGGAGGCTGGTTACGTCATGAATATCCGGACTGGATTTACATTGGAGATAACATAAATCGTCTGTCCGACTAAGTAGTACCTTGTTTTCTGAATCACGAAGACCAATGCTAGGCACTCCTTCTCGATCATCGGATAGCGACCAAAGACTACCTAAAGTCCGGCCAGTAATACACTGCTCGCGGACCGTTGTCATCATCTTGCGTGAGTAAAGCGCTTAACGAATGGTTCATCGCCTTGATGTAAATCAAGAATGGTTCACCTGATTTCGGTGCAATGAGAACGGGAGGATTCGCTAGATATGCTTTGATATCCTCGAATGCCTTTTGACAGGCGTCGTCCCAGACATATGACACGCCTTTCTTGGTTAGCTTGGAGAATGGCTAACATTTTCTGGAGAGGTTCGATATGAATCACCGGATATAAGCTAATCGCCTCTGTAACCCTCTGAGTTCTTTTAGAATTCTCGGGGGCTGTAATTCGTGTATCGCCTTCACTTTGTCTGGGTCGATGTGAATACCCTTAGTGGTGATGACGAATCCGAGGAATTTGCCGCTGGACATTCAGAGGAAGGATTTGGTAGGGTTCATCTTTAACTGATGACTCCGCATGAGATCGAACACTGTCTTCAGGTCCTTGATGTGATCATTTTTGTTGTGGCTCTTGACGACCAAATCATCTACGTAGCACTCAACCGTTTTCCGAAGATGTTCCTGGAAAATCTTCGTCATTGCTCATTGGTACGTGACGCCTGCGTTCTTCAGCCCGAACGGCATCACCATGTAGCAGAAGACGCCAAGGGGAGTCCTGAATGCCGTGCGTTTTGTATCATCCGGGTGCATCTTGATTTAATTATAACCCGAAAACCCATCCATGAAGGACATTCTCTCGAATCCACACGTATTGTCGATGATGACATCAGTGATTGGAAGCGGAAAATCATCCTTTGGGCATGCGGTGTTCAGGTCTCCGTAATCGATGTAGATTTTGATCTTTCCATTCTTCTTTAGAACCGGGACAATATTCGCCACCCAATCTGGATGCTGTTCCTCCCCGATGAAACCTGACTCTATAAGCCTTTTAACCTCCGCTACAATCGCCTCCATAATTTGTGGATGAAACCGTCTTTGCTGTTTCTTGACAGGTTTGGCATCCACCCTGATGTTGAGACGATGCGTTGCCACATTTGGGTCGAGTCCCGGCATGTCTTCGTAGTTCCAAGCAAAGACGTCAATATATTCCCTGACGAGAGCAATCAGCTCTTCTTTCTCTTCTGGGGAGAGACTTTTGCTGATGAATATGGGCTTCGGGTGTGCTTCGTCATCCATATTGATTTGGGCCACTTCATCCTCAGTAGGGGGTTCTCTTTGCTCGAATCGATCCCCGTATTGCATATTGAGGTGATGAATCCATGGGTCCTCCCATGTTGGTATCTGCTCATCGTCTTCCATCATGGTGGGGTTGGCTGTAGTCATATTCGCCATCAAACCCTTGAACATTTTGCCGATGCTGACGTCAGAATCCCAAGCAGAGGAATCAGATGAATATCCATCTCCCGGGCCGGATAATTGGTTATCGATCAACCAACAGCATTCGTCTTCTGAAGAAGAAATATACACCAATCCTCTCCTGAATCCGTAATAATTATCGGGTTTCCCCTTTGGGACGTGTGCTGCCTTGGGTAGGATTTGAGGACCTCGTCCGAAACAAAGACCTTCTCCTCGTGCAAAGCTATACCCCCATCTTTCCATGAGATTGCGCGCTTCTGGACTGTATCTGAACAGATGAGAGCCAGGCTTGTCGTCGTTATCCTCTTCTCTGGAAAAGTGGTCAGGTACTGGAATCATATCTCCTCTACCGTAGACCAGGTCCTTTTCATCACGCGTTTTACCCGATGATGAATGTTGTCCCGAAAGAGTCCCAGACATGTTTCTGTGTTATACACGACGATCGGATTGGCATGTGCAACTCGGGTCATCGAACACTTTTCATTACATCGACAAGAGACAGCGAAAGTACTCTAAATCATCGTTCATTTTGTTGTGGCTCTTGACGACCAAATCATCTACGTAGCACTCAACCGTTTTCCGAAGATGTTCCTGGAAAATCTTCGTCATTGCTCATTAGTGCGTGGCGCTGCGTTCTTGGCCCGAACGGCATCACCATGTAGCAGAAGACGCCAAGGGGAGTCACGAATGCCGTGCGTTTTGTATCATCCGGGTGCATCTTGATTTAATTATAACCCGAAAACCCATCCATGAAGGACATTCTCTCGAATCCACACGTATTGTCGATGATGACATCGTGATTGGAAGCGGAAAATCATCCTTTGGGCATCGCGGTGTTCGGTCTCCGTGTCGATGTAGATTTTGATCTTTCCATTCTTCTTTAGGCAGGACAATATTAGCCACCCAATCGGATCTTTGTTCCTCCCGATGAAACGACTCTATAAGCCTTTTAACCTCGCTACAATCGCCTCCATAATTTGTGGATGAAACCGTCTTTGCTGTTTCTTGACAGGTTTGGCATCCACCCTGATGTTGAGACGATGCGTTGCCACATTTGGGTCGAGTCCCGGCATGTCTTCGTAGTTCCAAGCAAAGACGTCAATATATTCCCTGACGACTAGAGCAATCAGCTCTTCTTTCTCTTCTGGGGAGAGACTTTTGCTGATGAATATGGGCTTCGGGTGTGCTTCGTCATCCATATTGATTTGGGCCACTTCATCCTCGGTAGGGGGTTCTCTTTGCTCGAATCGATCCCCGTATTGCATATTGAGGTGATGAATCCATGGGTCCTCCCATGTTGGTATCTGCTCATCGTCTTCCATCATGGTGGGGTTGGCTGTAGTCATATTCGCCATCAAACCCTTGAACATTTTGCCGATGCTGACGTCAGAATCCCAAGCAGAGGAATCAGATGAATATCCATCTCCCGGGCCGGATAATTGGTTATCGATCAACCAACAGCATTCGTCTTCTGAAGAAGAAATATACACCAATCCTCTCCTGAATCCGTAATAATTATCGGGTTTCCCCTTTGGGACGTGTGCTGCCTTGGGTAGGATTTGAGGACCTCGTCCGAAACAAAGACCTTCTCCTCGTGCAAAGCTATACCCCCATCTTTCCATGAGATTAGCGATGCGGGTATGTCACGAGCGGATGAGAGCGGGCTTGTCGTCGTTATCCTCTTCTCTGGAAAAGTGGTCAGGTACTGGAATCATATCTCCTCTACCGTAGACCAGGTCCTTTTCATCACGTGCTTTACCTGGGATGATGAATGTTGTCCCGAAAGAGTCCCAGACATGTTTCTGTGTTATACACGACGATCGGATTGGCATGTGCAACTCGGGGTCATCGAACAGTCCTTTCATTACATCGACAAGAGACAGCGAGTACTCTAAATCATCGTTTATTTTATTGTCGGTGAGTTGCCGATTACAACTTTCATCCGATGACTCTCCATCGTCAAGATTGACTACAAAGGGTACAATGTCATTTATGACAAAACCACCATCGTAATTAAGCCCGGCTTCGGTATCAGCTTCCTCACCGATGTCCGTGCCTTGGGCCGATGATTCAGTATCGGACTCGTTACCGTAAAGGAGGGAGTCAGTAAAGTAGTTCTCCAACCCCTTAAACGGTTGCTTATTCGCGACCACCGTCGTGACCTTATTATTTGCATCTACATATTTCAGACACTAATGAAGGGTGGAGGGGACTATAACATTATTATGGATCCATGGCCGACCCAATAATAAGTTATAGGAAGTCTCTGCATCAATCATATAACATGTGACTTCAGATTTCAAATCCCCCATTTGGCACTTTATCCGGATTTTACCTAGTGGCCTAAACCCACTGGTATTGAATCCATAAACTACCGTGCCTGTAGATGCTAATTCTTTGGCGAGGAATCCGAGGCTATACATCGGTGAGGAGGGTGTCGCCCGCTTCCCAAAATACGAGGCGATGCGTGAACAAGCATGTGACGTATTAGGTTGAGGAGAAATACGAATAATAAAAACATTTCTTCTCAATCTAATAGCTGGCGTCAAGTAATCATAAAAATATATCCGATCCACAGATCCCAATCCACGGCCCGGTAAGAATAAATAATAATCGAGCGAAGAGTACATATTACCAAATAAAATAATATCCAAGACTATAAAAGAGTCCACATGTCCAAACAATACATGTGGCTAAAGAACTAGAGAATCATAAAACAAATATCAACTAAGTTAAAATGGAAATGTGAAGGAAGTCTAAAGTTCATCAACTACTGAAAATAAAAGAAAACTAAGCTTCAACTCGATCTACTCCGCCCGTGCGGAAGGTTCTCTGGCGAAACTCGGCTCAAGTGTGACCGCATCTTGGACTGTCCGTCATCTAAATCGGCGTACACGAAGAGAATAGATGCGTCGGCGTGCATAACACGCGGCAAGATCCCACAAGCAATAGCAATATAATAATAATACAAGCGAATGCAAATGTCGAGCTAGGTCGATACCGCATTATAACAATACGATTAACCATCCATGTAAAGATCCGAATGAGATTAATATTAAGAAATCTACAAGCGAGGCGTAATGCGTCGGCGAAATAATCCAAACAAGGAAACCCTCATGTATATACCATATGTGGAGTTGTAATTAACTAAATACTAACCCCAAACTATACACGGATGGAACATACAACCGAAATAAAGCATCGACATGTGCATCTCGGTGTCCGTACAACCAAGTGTCCTAAGCGTCAAATATCTCAACTCGATGTCCGTACCTAGCCATCCTATAAGCGGTCCTGGATCATAACTCTCCGCGAGTCGAAATTCATATCACCGATAACCGATCGTTCATAAATCCCCTACGTGCATCCAATGCCGCTACACAAATCGGCGAGAGGACTACCGCATGGCCCGATTAGGCACGTCGGACAAGGACTCGGTGAATACACAAGTACACCGACTAAAGCGACTACACAAATTCAAACTTTAGCCCTACAAACCAACCCGGTGACTACACAAATTCAGCGGTGCGATGCTGAAGATACATCAACGGTCATATCCGATCACATGAACCAAGACTTTCCCATCCCACGGTCTCGGGTAAATCAAGTCAACGATGCCGATATATCAAACCTGGTTCACCTCCTAACATGGTCAACACACACATGTCACTAGGTCATGTTCATGGCGAACCAAGTCCCTAAATTATGAACTACTACGGTTGGACACAACAAGACTACATTATAGCGCAATTAACATGTTATATGTGCAATTACTCGTGTAGAATTAGTGTATCATGAGCGATGCGTGAATAACTATCAACAACGGTACAATATGAAAATGTGAAATAAGAGGAGTTAATCACATGAAATGGCGGTTTTCAACATAAATTCCCATAAAATCCTTTAAACTAATTCTCGACATAATTATCCAATATTTCAATTAAAATATTCTTTTTCTCTTTAATATTATTTATGAACAATAACTATTTTTATTTTCATAAATCAACAAAATCTCTTAAAATATTCCAAAAATTCTTTTTCTCCCAAATAATTTCTTTTAATCATAACAATTAATTAAAAATACCTTTTATTCAAAATAAATTATTTCCACCAAATAATTTCTTTAAAAATATTTTCATAATTATAATAAATACTAGAAATATCCTAAAAATACATTCTTACTTCCAAATAGTACGAAATTAATCATAGATCAATTTTAACATATCCAATCATCACGAATAATTTGATACTATCGAATATTCACCAAATAAGTAAATGTTACTGCACATATGATATTAAATTGGCACGAACTAAACCATACATATCTGAAATAATTCATAAAAATAAATAAATGAAACAACGGCAAGAGGGATCTTGCATATGATAATTCTAAAATACAAAATTCGAGTCAAAAGCAAGGATCTTGCGGGTTGTCAGCGGATCGAGCGGGTTCAATTTTAATTTGTCCGTCGATGCTGGGGATTCCAGCAACGATAGGCGGCAAAGAGGCAATGAAGGCAATGAATGCAAAGCGGAAGAGGATTGCTTGTCGTGGAAGCAATAGCGGTGAAAATATGGAAGGTGTGGTAAAGGTGATAGAAGAAATGGTGGTCATTAAGGTTATAGATCTGGAAAGCGAAATAAAGTAATAAAATAACCATGATCTCAAAAATAAAAGTCGCAGATCGTAAATCATCAGAAAATCAAATCAATGCGTTAAAGGAGAAGGAGGAGAAAAGAAGAAATCGATTCGATCAATCAAAAGGAAATTAATTAAATAAAATATAGGTTAGGTTAGGGATCATAACTAAATTAGAAAATTAATTATTACAATGATAGCGTGCGGATACCAAACTTCAGTTTCTGAAATCATAAATAATATCAATAATCAAGGTTATGACTTGAAGTATTTATCGAAATTATTAAATTTATAATGTAGCTAAATCATAAACATAATTATAAAACTCTATTTTGAATTAGTAGAGAATCCTAAAATTTGAGAAAATATCAATAATACTTTTAGAAAATAATATTTAATTTTTAAGGACTAAAAATAACATTTAATATTTAAACACTAGAAAAGTAATATTTAATATTAGAAAAGCAATATTAGAAGATCATATCAAAAATATTAGGAAAATAATATTAGAAAATACATATCGGAAATATTAGAAAATACGTATCGAAAATTCACTGTGTTACATCCTACCCCTTAAAACAAATTCCGTCTCGAATTAAGACAACCCAAAGAGAGATATGGATTAAGTGAAGGGTAATGAACCACAACCTAAAGTTAATAAATCTTGAAGCGATAATATAAAGAACAAAATTATGCTAACGATAACAAGTTAGATACAAACATAACAATTCAAGGCTAAAAGACAACAAACAAAAAGTAAATGCAATATTTAATGACTAAAGTTAACAAACCCCAACATAAAGGTAAAAAGATAATATATAAGACAAATAATTTAATGACTTAAGATGACAAACCTCGATGGAAAATAAAAGTAAAGATAACATAATTAAGCGAAGGGTAATAAACGCATCTTAAGAATAAGTCAAAAGGTGATAAGGACATAGGGGTCAAAATTTAACCCAAAACTATCAAATTAAAATAACTCAAATAATAATAATAAAATTTATTTCCAAAAGGTAGCAAACATTGACCATAATATACAAAATCTAAAGTGTAAACAATATTAAAAGGACACAATTATGCTAAAGGTAACAAACTTCTACACAAATGTATCGGAGCTCAAAATAAATATCAGTTCTTCTAATGGTAAAATTAAAAAAATAGACTTCGACATCAAGGTAATAATTCTCAAAAACTCTGTAAAGGAAACAAATATAAATAAAGGTAACGAAGTTATACCAAGGTTCAGGTGACAGTACTCACCTTAAAGTTAACGAAAATTCAAAGTGAAAATAAATATAACAAAATATGCTAAAAGCATAAAGTTATAAAGAAAATATCAGTTCATATCTATAAGTAACAAAGTTTAAAGTGAATATAACAATTAATGATTAAAACTTATAAATTTCAACAAAAAGGTCACAAGATAAAGGTAACGACTATGACAAACGATCTAAAAAGACAAAGCTACAATTAAGCCAAAGTCGTGGCCAAAGATGACAAACCTTAACTTAAAGATACCAAATCTCAACTTAACGATACCAAAATCTAAAATTTAAAAAATAAAAATATCATCTTGTTGTAACAAGTTTGTAATAGATAACCCTTTAATGAAAAAGAATTTATAGCTAAAGGCGATAAAATTCAAAGCTAGTAATAGTTAATAGTTAGAGTTAACAAAGTCCAACAAGGTAATAATTTACGGTTAAAGGTAACAAGGTTCAAATCAAATTTGACAATTTCAACTCAAAGTTAACAAATAGGAAATAAGCATAACACGCTAAGCCAAAATTAATAGCTAAATGCGACTACCTCAACGTAAACGTAACAATGCTTAACCAAGGTGATAAATTCAAAATAAAATATACTTTAGTCCAAAAGTATCAAATAAAAGAAAATTTAAAGGTAACACGATTAAGTGGAAGGATTATGGTGGTACATCTCAACTTAAGGATAATAAAATTAAAAGGCGACAAAATAAGAACAACTATGCGAGAATATAATAAGTTAGACACAGGAGTAGCAATTGAGCAAGCGGTGAGAATAATAATCGTAGGGCAACATTGAATAACTAAAGGTAGCAACATCGTCAATACGGTAACAATCATAAATAAAGGTAACGAATTAGCTAAAAGGTTCATAGCTAAAATTGACAAACCAAGATGTAGAGATAAAATATAAGGGTAAGAAATTAAGGTAACAACTTATTAATAGTAGCAAGTACACAAAGCCATCAATTAATCATATCATGTTTGTATAGCAATCACGAAGCATTATATCAATATAATGCGTAAAATATGTATATAGTACTTATAAATGCGTAAAATAGTGTCACATATTCGACCAAAATAAATAAAAATGTTGTAGCCAAAGAAAAATCAATAAAATATATATATTGGAAATTAAATCATGCAAATCAATACAACATATCATTAAGCATATAAAAATCCATATTAAGCTGCAAAACACAATTCTCATCACCAACATACATAGAAAAAATATATAAAATTAATAATGTTTATTAATTTTAATTGAACACGATTGTTTATCAAATTAATAAGGACGATATATATAATCAAGCGAATTAAGATTTACACAATCAAAAGTATTTACGTAAATCATATATATATGCATAAAATAAATTAAGTATATAAACTAATAATAACATAGTCTAAAAATATACGATATAGCACTATGTGTGATAATTAAAATATTGTAATAACCAAAGACGAGGAAAGAGAGCTATAGGAAGAGTGTATAGTCGCTAAACGATGGGATAACAAATAGTGAAAAGCCCGGTCCAAAAAGTGATAAAGCAGAATGGAAGAAACAAGAACCTTGCCTAATGCGACAAGATAAATACTGACTAAACTTAGTACTCATAAGCATGTCCTAGCATGGTTCTAGAGAAAAACGGAAATCAAATTCATTCGAGGGAGAACAAGGAAATCAAGTCAAAATCAAAGTCTAAATTGGGTAAGATAGAGACTAAAATATAACCTACAGGATAAGGGTCAAACATAGTCTTATGGATGAAATAGTGATACGTGTCTAAATTATTTATCATATTCTTACCGCGGAAAACTCTAACCTGTGAACTGAGATTGTGACTAGACTCGAGCACCGATTCGGTCCGACTGCATGGGCCACCACAAAATCAATCATACCGCCCCAAAAATTTAAGCTGCAGATGCGGAATTACGACGTATTAGGTTGAGGAGAAATACGAATAATAAAAACATTTCTTCTCAATCTAATACGCCAAGCCGCCAAGTAATCATAAAAATATATCACAACACGCATCCCAATCACAAGAAGAATAAATAATAATCCGTAACGTAAGAGTACATATTACCAAATAAAATAATATCCAAGACTATAAAAGAGTCCACATGTCTGAAACAATACATGTGGCTAAAGAACTAGAGAATCATAAAACAAATATCAACTAAGTTAAAATGGAAATGCTGAAGGAAGTCTAAAGTTCATCAACTACTGAAAATAAAAGAAAACTAAGCTTCAACTCGATCTACTCCACCGCCCGAAGGTTCTCCTCACGAGGAAACTCCTACCAAGTGTGACCGCATCTTGGACTGTCCGTCATCTAAATCGGCGTACACCAAGAGAATGGAGTACGCCGCATAACACACGCAAGATCCCACAAGCAATAGCAATATAATAATAATACAAACGAATGCAAGTAATCAGAAACTGCGATCGATACACGTATAACAATACGATTAACCATCCATGTAAAGATCCGAATGAGATTAATATTAAGAAATCTACAAACGAGACGTAGTACGTCGAGCGAAATAATCCAAACAAGGAAACCCTCATGTATATACCATATGTCTCAGATTGTAATTAACTAAATACTAACCCCAAACTATACACGGATGGAACATACAACTGGAAATAAAGCATCGACATGTGCATCTCAGGTGTCCGTACAACCAAGTGTCCTAACTGTCAAATATCTCAACTCGATGTCCGTACCTAGCCATCCTATAACTGGTCACTGGATCATAACTCTCACAGAGTCGAAATTCATATCACCGGATAACTGACTGTTCATAAATCCCCTACGTGCATCCAATGCCGCTACACAAATCGGCCAGAGGACTACACGAACCGATTCCTACCGTCCGACACAAGCAGACTCGTGAATACACAAGTACACCGACTAAAGCGACTACACAAATTCAAACTTTAGCCCTACAAACCAACCCGGTGACTACACAAATTCATCGTGCGAAGTCCGAAGATACATCAACAGCCATATCCGATCACATGAACCAAGACTTTCCCATCCCACGGTCTCAGGTAAATCAAGTCAACGATGCCGATATATCAAACACTGGTTCACCTCCTAACATGGTCAACACACACATGTCACTAGGTCATGTTCATGACGAACCAAGTCCCTAAATTATGAACTACTACGGTTCTGGACACAACAAGACTACGTATAACTGCAATTAACATGTTATATGTGCAATTACTCTACGTGTCGGAGTCGTGTATCATGAACAGTAACGTGAATAACTATCAACAACGGTACAATATGAAAATGTGAAATAAGAGGAGTTAATCACATGAAATGACGCGGTTTTCAACATAAATTCCCATAAAAATCCTTTAAACTAATTCTCGACATAATTATCCAATATTTCAATTAAAAATATTCTTTTTCTCTTTAATATTATTTATGAACAATAACTATTTTTATTTTCATAAATCAACAAAATCTCTTAAAATATTCCAAAAATTCTTTTTCTCCCAAATAATTTCTTTTAATCGAAAAGAGAGAGAGAGAAAAGAGAGAGAGAGAAAAGAGAGAGAGAGAAAAGAGAGAGAGAGAAAAGAGAGAGAGAGAAAAGAGAGAGAGAGAAAAGAGAGAGAGAGAAAAGAGAGAGAGAGAAAAGAGAGAGAGAGAAAAGAGAGAGAGAGAAAAGAGAGAGAGAGAAAAGAGAGAGAGAGAAAAGAGAGAGAGAGAAAAGAGAGAGAGAGAAAAGAGAGAGAGAGAAAAGAGAGAGAGAGAAAAGAGAGAGAGAGAAAAGAGAGAGAGAGAAAAGAGAGAGAGAGAAAAGAGAGAGAGAGAAAAGAGAGAGAGAGAAAAGAGAGAGAGAGAAAAGAGAGAGAGAGAAAAGAGAGAGAGAGAAAAGAGAGAGAGAGAAAAGAGAGAGAGAGAAAAGAGAGAGAGAGAAAAGAGAGAGAGAGAAAAGAGAGAGAGAGAAAAGAGAGAGAGAGAAAAGAGAGAGAGAGAAAAGAGAGAGAGAGAAAAGAGAGAGAGAGAAAAGAGAGAGAGAGAAAAGAGAGAGAGAGAAAAGAGAGAGAGAGAAAAGAGAGAGAGAGAAAAGAGAGAGAGAGAAAAGAGAGAGAGAGAAAAGAGAGAGAGAGAAAAGAGAGAGAGAGAAAAGAGAGAGAGAGAAAAGAGAGAGAGAGAAAAGAGAGAGAGAGAAAAGAGAGAGAGAGAAAAGAGAGAGAGAGAAAAGAGAGAGAGAGAAAAGAGAGAGAGAGAAAAGAGAGAGAGAGAAAAGAGAGAGAGAGAAAAGAGAGAGAGAGAAAAGAGAGAGAGAGAAAAGAGAGAGAGAGAAAAGAGAGAGAGAGAAAAGAGAGAGAGAGAAAAGAGAGAGAGAGAAAAGAGAGAGAGAGAAAAGAGAGAGAGAGAAAAGAGAGAGAGAGAAAAGAGAGAGAGAGAAAAGAGAGAGAGAGAAAAGAGAGAGAGAGAAAAGAGAGAGAGAGAAAAGAGAGAGAGAGAAAAGAGAGAGAGAGAAAAGAGAGAGAGAGAAAAGAGAGAGAGAGAAAAGAGAGAGAGAGAAAAGAGAGAGAGAGAAAAGAGAGAGAGAGAAAAGAGAGAGAGAGAAAAGAGAGAGAGAGAAAAGAGAGAGAGAGAAAAGAGAGAGAGAGAAAAGAGAGAGAGAGAAAAGAGAGAGAGAGAAAAGAGAGAGAGAGAAAAGAGAGAGAGAGAAAAGAGAGAGAGAGAAAAGAGAGAGAGAGAAAAGAGAGAGAGAGAAAAGAGAGAGAGAGAAAAGAGAGAGAGAGAAAAGAGAGAGAGAGAAAAGAGAGAGAGAGAAAAGAGAGAGAGAGAAAAGAGAGAGAGAGAAAAGAGAGAGAGAGAAAAGAGAGAGAGAGAAAAGAGAGAGAGAGAAAAGAGAGAGAGAGAAAAGAGAGAGAGAGAAAAGAGAGAGAGAGAAAAGAGAGAGAGAGAAAAGAGAGAGAGAGAAAAGAGAGAGAGAGAAAAGAGAGAGAGAGAAAAGAGAGAGAGAGAAAAGAGAGAGAGAGAAAAGAGAGAGAGAGAAAAGAGAGAGAGAGAAAAGAGAGAGAGAGAAAAGAGAGAGAGAGAAAAGAGAGAGAGAGAAAAGAGAGAGAGAGAAAAGAGAGAGAGAGAAAAGAGAGAGAGAGAAAAGAGAGAGAGAGAAAAGAGAGAGAGAGAAAAGAGAGAGAGAGAAAACGGAAAAATTTTCAAAAGAAAATAAATAATGTATATATATATATATAGGGTTAGGTTAGGGTTTAGTCAGATTGTAATATCTAAATTAGAAAATTAATTATTACAATGATAAACGCACTGATACCAAACTCAGGTTTAAATCATAAATAATATCAATAATCAAGGTTATGACTTGAAGTATTTATCGAAATTATTAAATTTATAATGTAGCTAAATCATAAACATAATTATAAAACTCTATTTTGAATTGTAGAGAATCCTAAAATTTGAGAAAATATCAATAATACTTTTAGAAAATAATATTTAATTTTAAGGACTAAAAATAACATTTAATATTTAAACACTAGAAAAGTAATATTTAATATTAGAAAAGCAATATTAGAAGATAATTATCAAAATATTAGGAAAATAATATTAGAAAATACGATCGGAAATATTAGAAAATAATGATCGAAAATTCACTGGTGTTACATCCTACCCCTTAAAACAAATTCCGCCCCTGAATTAAGACAACCCAAAGACAGAGATATGGATTAAGTGAAGGGTAATGAACCACAACCTAAAGTTAATAAATCTTGAAGCGATAATATAAAGAACAAAATTATGCTAACGATAACAAGTTAGATACAAACATAACAATTCAAGGCTAAAAGACAACAAACAAAAAGTAAATGCAATATTTAATGACTAAAGTTAACAAACCCCAACATAAAGGTAAAAAGATAATATATAAGACAAATAATTTAATGACTTAAGATGACAAACCTCGATGGAAAATAAAAGTAAAGATAACATAATTAAGCGAAGGGTAATAAACCGCATCTTAAGAATAAGTCAAAAGGTGATAAGGACATAGGGTCAAAATTTAACCCAAAACTATCAAATTAAAATAACTCAAATAATAATAATAAAATTTATTTCCAAAAGGTAGCAAACATTGACCATAATATACAAAATCTAAAGTGTAAACAATATTAAAAGGACACAATTATGCTAAAGGTAACAAACTTCTACACAAATGTATCTGAGCTCAAAATAAATATCAGTTCTTCTAATGGTAAAATTAAAAAATAGACTTCACATCAAGGTAATAATTCTCAAAAACTCAGAAGGAAACAAATATAAATAAAGGTAACGGTTATACCAAGGTTCAGTGACAAGACTCACCTTAAAGTTAACGAAAATTCAAAGTGAAAATAAATATAACAAAATATGCTAAAAGCATAAAGTTATAAAGAAAATATCAGTTCATATCTATAAGTAACAAAGTTTAAAGTGAATATAACAATTAATGATTAAAACTTATAAATTTCAACAAAAGGTCACAAGATAAAGGTAACGACTATGACAAACGATCTAAAAGACAAAGCTACAATTAAGCCAAAGTCGGCCAAAGATGACAAACCTTAACTTAAAGATACCAAATCTCAACTTAACGATACCAAAATCTAAAATTTAAAAATAAAAATATCATGCCGATCAGAACAAGTTTGTAATAGATAACCCTTTAATGAAAAAGAATTTATAGCTAAAGGCTTATAAAATTCAAAGCTAGTAATAGTTAATAGTTAGAGTTAACAAAGTCCAACAAGGTAATAATTTACGGTTAAAGGTAACAAGGTTCAAATCAAATTTGACAATTTCAACTCAAAGTTAACAAATAGGAAATAAGCATAACACGGCTAAGCCAAAAATTAATAGCTAAATGCGACTACCTCAACGTAAACGTAACAATGCTTAACTGAAGGTGATAAATTCAAAATAAAATATACTTTAGTCCAAAAGTATCAAATAAAAGAAAATTTAAAGGTAACACGATTAAGTGGAAGGATTATGGCTGTAGCTGTACATCTCAACTTAAGGATAATAAAATTAAAAGGCGACAAAATAAGAACAACTATGCCAGAATATAATAAGTTAGACACCGAGGTAGCAATTCGAAGCAACAGGTGAGAATAATAATCGTAGGGGCAACATTGAATAACTAAAGGTAGCAACATCGTCAATACGGTAACAATCATAAATAAAGGTAACGCAATTAGCTAAAAGGTTCATAGCTAAAATTGACAAACCAAGATGTAGAGATAAAATATAAGGGTAAGAAATTAAGGTAACAACTTACGTTAATAGTAGCAAGTACACAAAGCCATCAATTAATCATATCATGTTTGTATAGCAATCACGAAGCATTATATCAATATAATGCGAAAATATGTATATAGTACTTATAAATGCGTAAAATAGTGTCACATATTCTGACCAAAATAAATAAAAATGTTGTAGCCAAAGAAAAATCAATAAAATATATATATTGGAAATTAAATCATGCAAATCAATACAACATATCATTAAGCATATAAAAATCCATATTAAGCTGCAAAACACAATTCTCATCACCAACATACATAGAAAAAATATAAAATTAATAATGTTTATTAATTTTAATTGAACACGATTGTTTATCAAATTAATAAGGACGATATATATAATCAAACTAATTAAGATTTACACAATCAAAAAGTATTTACGTAAATCATATATATATGCATAAAATAAATTAAGTATATAAATCCAGAATAATAACATAGTCTAAAAATATACGATATAGCACTATGTGTGATAATTAAAATATTGTAATAACCAGCACGAGGAAAGAGAGCTATAGGAAGAGTGTATAGTCGCTAAACGATGGGATAACAAATAGTGAAAAGCTCCGGTCCAAAAGTGATAAAGCAGAATGGAAGAAACAAGAACCTTGCCTAATGCGACAAGATAAATAATGACTAAACTTAGTACTCATAAGCATGTCCTAGCATGGTTCTAGAGAAAGACGGAAATCAAATTCATTCGAGGGAGAACAAGGAAATCAAGTCAAAATCAAAGTCGAAATTGGGTAAGATAGAGACTAAAATATAACCTACAGATAAGGGTCAAACATAGTCTTATGGATGAAATAGTGATACGCGGTCTAAATTATTTATCATATTCTTCTTGTGAAACTTCGGGCTGGTGAGATTGTGACTAGACTCGAGCACCGATTCGGTCCGACCGCATGGGCCACCACCAAAACATCCGCCCGCTTCCAAAATACCGGGATGAACAACCATGACGTATTAGGTTGAGGAGAAATACTAATAATAAAAACATTTCTTCTCAATCTAATACGCCAAGCGCCAAGTAATCATAAAAATATATCACCACGATCCCAATCACAAGAAGAATAAATAATAATCCGTAATGTAAGAGTACATATTACCAAATAAAATAATATCCAAGACTATAAAGAGTCCACATGTCCGAAACAATACATGTGGCTAAAGAACTAGAGAATCATAAAACAAATATCAACTAAGTTAAAATGGAAATGTCAAGGAAGTCTAAAGTTCATCAACTACTGAAAATAAAAGAAAACTAAGCTTCAACTCGATCTACTCCGCCGCAGGAAGGTTCTCTGTTGAGAAACTCAAAGTGACCCATCTTGGACTGTCAGTCATCTAAATCGGCGTACACCAAGAGAATGGAGTACGCCGCGCATAACACACGGCAAGATCCCACAAGCAATAGCAATATAATAATAATACAAACGAATGCAAGTAATCGAAATCGCGATCGATACACGATAACAATACGATTAACCATCCATGTAAAGATCCGAATGAGATTAATATTAAGAAATCTACAAGCGAGGCGTCGAGCGAAATAATCCAAACAAGGAAACCCTCATGTATATACCATATGTCTCGATTGTAATTAACTAAATACTAACCCCAAACTATACACGGATGGAACATACAACCGAAATAAAGCATCGACATGTGCATCTCGTGTCCGTACAACCAAGTGTCCTAATCACAAATATCTCAACTCGATGTCCGTATCTAGCCATCCTATAACTGGTCATCGGATCATAACTCTCACAGAGTCGAAATTCATATCACGGATAATCGATCGTTCATAATCCCCTACTGCATCCAATGCCGCTACACAAATCGCCGAGGACTACACGAACCGATTCTACCGTCCGACACAAGCAGACTCGTGAATACACAAGTACACCGACTAAAGCGACTACACAAATTCAAACTTTAGCCCTACAAACCAACCCCTGACTACACAAATTCATCGTGCGAAGTCCGAAGATACATCAACAAATATATCCGATCACATGAACCAAGACTTTCCCATCCCACGTCTCGTAAATCAAGTCAACGATGCCGATATATCAAACACTGGTTCACCTCCTAACATGGTCAACACACACATGTCACTAGGTCATGTTCATGACGAACCAAGTCCCTAAATTATGAACTACTACGGTTCTGGACACAACAAGACTACGTATAACTGCAATTAACATGTTATATGTGCAATTACTCTACGTGTCGGAGTCGTGTATCATGAACAAGAACGGAATAACTATCAACAACGGTACAATATGAAAATGTGAAATAAGAGGAGTTAATCACATGAAATGACGCGTTTTCAACATAAATTCCCATAAAAATCCTTTAAACTAATTCTACATAATTATCCAATATTTCAATTAAAAATATTCTTTTCTCTTTAATATTATTTATGAACAATAACTATTTTATTTTCATAAATCAACAAAATCTCTTAAAATATTCCAAAAATTCTTTTTCTCCCAAATAATTTCTTTTAATCATAACAATTAATTAAAAATACCTTTTATTCAAAATAAATTATTTCCACCAAATAATTTCTTTAAAAATATTTTCATAATTATAATAAATACTAGAAATATCCTAAAAATACATTCTTACTTCCAAATAGTACCTAAATTAATCATAGATCAATTTTAACATATCCAATCATCACTTAATAATTTGATACTATCGAATATTCACCAAATAAGTAAATGTTACTGCACATATGATATTAAATTGGCACGAACTAAACCATACATATACGAAATAATTCATAAAAATAAATAAATGAAACAACGGCAAGAGGGATCTTGCATATGATAATTCTAAAATACAAAATTCGAGTCAAAAGCAAACGGGATCTTGCCTCGGGTTGTCGAACGGATCGACGGGTTCCACGGTACAACGCCGCCGATGTTGCCGAGTTCGACGACGATGACGGGCCAACGGGAGGCCTCGACCGGCAGCAGGCATGGAGGAGGCTGACGGGCTGCCGGGAGGCGGCGCTGGCGGTCGGCGAGTGCGGGGCGGCGGAGGTCAGCGGTGAGGTCGGAAGCGGAGGCCGGGAAGAGGGCGGCGGCCGGTGGTCGGCGCGGGTTGGCCGGGCGAGGAGGAGATGGGGCATGGTCGTGGAGGGGCGGGGGTGGCGGAAGGCGGGCGGAAGGAGACGGGAGGGAGGAGGGGGGGCGGCGGCGGACGGAATGGGAGGGAGGTGAGGGGAATGGTGGAAGGAAGGAGGGGTCAAGTTGGGGAGGCTGGCCGACGGCAGAGAGGACGGCCCAAGAGGAGGAGGCGGCGGGGAGGTGGGTTTGGGTGTGATGCAGGGAGGAGAGAGAGAAAAGAGAGAGAGAGAAACGGAGGAGAGAGAGAGAAAACGGCTGGGTACGAAATTTTCAAAAAGAAAATAAATAATGTATATATATATATATAGGGTTAGGTTAGGGTTTAGCTGTATTGTAATATCTAAATTAGAAAATTAATTATTACAATGATAGTACGGATACAAACTTCGGTTCTGAAATCATAAATAATATCAATAATCAAGGTTATGACTTGAAGTATTTATCTAAATTATTAAATTTATAATGTAGCTAAATCATAAACATAATTATAAAACTCTATTTTGAATTCAGAGAATCCTAAAATTTGAGAAAATATCAATAATACTTTTAGAAAATAATATTTAATTTTAAGGACTAAAAATAACATTTAATATTTAAACACTAGAAAAGTAATATTTAATATTAGAAAAGCAATATTAGAAGATACGTATCAAAAATATTAGGAAAATAATATTAGAAAATACGTATCGGAAATATTAGAAAAATACGTATCGAAAATTCACGGGTGTTACAGAGGGGCATGATACTCACAGCGGAACCCAGATCAACTTGGATCCGGTTGACTTCGTTAGAGCCGATGTATCCGGTAAAGTACAATGGCCTGTCGTGCTTTGAGTTCTTCGTCTGTATGCCCCCTTTAGTAAAGGTAATGTAGGGAAAGTGCCTGGCTGCGAGGTTGCACTGTTGATGCCGATTGATGGTTACGACGTTTATGTAGCAATTCCGCCTTGAGTCCCACTGTGGTCGCCAGCTTGTTCGCGGGGAAAGTTGGTTTCTCGATCTTCGTTGCGGAATTCATTACAGCTTTTTGCTTTTACAAATGAATTCGAAAAAATTTTGCCTTTTTATAAGGCTACAACGAAAATCAAAGAAAAGAAAAATTATAACTTTTCTCCTTAAACAAACGCGGGATCCGTTTATCGAATCCTTGCTTGCGTGGGTGTCTTTGCCTGTGTCGGGGTTTATCCGTGGATCGCTGCGTGATCATAATCCAAAGTTAGATCTACATGATCGAGGGAATTATTTCATGAAGGAAATAATCGCCTAAGTAAGTGAAATCGGCCAGGCGAGATCACTACTCTTCTCGAGATCAAAACAAGGTTTGATCTCGAGGAATCACGTGTAGATCTTACCTAGAATCTCTCAAACTCCTTTGTTTTGCATCGTCGGGTTCGCCAAAATCCTAGATCTGGTCGTCGGATCGCCTCCCCTTCTTTCTTCAAATCCAGATCTGTGCAAAAATTTAGATCTTGATCCGGCAGAGCTTCGGCTTCTTTCAAAAATTCCGGATCCAATTGGTGGCTCGGTTTGGCCAAGCCACCAAAATGTGGCTCGGCCACCGAGCCGCCCAAGTGGCACTTCTTTCAGTCTTTTTCGCCGCTTTCCAATTTTTTTCGAGTCCGATTCCATTGATCCGAGTCTGATTTGGTTCGGAGTTGTCGGTTTCGTTGATTCGAAGCTTCGGAATTAGGTTTATCCCATCGCTCGCATGTGATTTGTCGCTTCATTAACTTGCACGCTTCGTCGACTCGCTTCATGCGTTTACGTCCACTCGCTTCGCTGACTTGGACGCCTCGTCGACTCGCTTTATGCATTTTGTCGACTCACTTTATGCGTTTGCGTCGCGGTCATTTGTTGTTACGTCGTCGACGGTTCGTCGTTATGTCGTCGGATGGCTCGCCGATCGTCAACTCCTCGTCACAAGCTATGTTCGGGAACTTATAGGCAATTTTCAACGCCTACAAGAATCTTTTGATATCTTAAATACTTTATGTATATATGTATGCATAAATATTGTATCCCACATAAGCTAATATGATTTTGACAGGGATGTCGGATTCATCTTCGACCGAGACATTATCGGAGGGCTCCACTGTGAGTTCTGACACTTGGACTTCTGACTCAATTGATTGGGGTTACAAATCAGATGAGATTGACCCTCGAATAATCTTAGGAGACTACCCAAAATTAGTAGCTGCTAACATCATAGAGGAAGAGCCCATCGAGGAGGAGGAACTTGTGGGAGAGGAAGAAGCCATGGAGGATTAGTTTGTGGATGAGGAAGAGCCCATTGAGGAGGAGGAACTCGTGGGAGAGGAAGGACCCATGGAGGATGGGTTTGCTGATGAGGGAGAGCCCATTGAGGATGAGGAGTTTATGGAGGAAGAGGAGGAGGAACCCATGGAGGAGGAGGAGCCCGCAAACGAAGAAGAGCTTGTAGATGAGCCTGAGGAAATAGACCTTAGTGGGAACGAGCCTATAGAGGTAGGAGACTCAGACACAGAGTCGAGCACAACCAGTTCCTCTCCTACTTCTAGGGATGGACTCTAGGACTACTGTATGATCATTTTAGTAGAATGGACACCTGGATATAAGGTGTATTTTGGGGTTTTATCTAATGTGTGAAATAGATATATATACTTTTGGAGTTTGTGTAAAATAAATAAATAAATAAAGAGAGAGAGAGAGAGAGGGATTTGTTTTGAGAAAAAATGTATGATATGCTTGTAATTATCATGTAAATGTGACTATTGTATAAATGAAAGTACTTTTGATAAAAATACTATTCTGTTAACGGTATTTAATATTTGTCCATGATGATTGTGAGATGTTCCATATATTGTCTGATATAAGATGAAGTGAAGGTTGGAAATAATTACATAGAATTTGAATTTTGTTTTTTTTAATGTTTACATAGACAAAATGGAGCGAACAAGGTCAAACCAACAAGAAGACCCAATAAATCAGACTTTAGGGAGTGTTGCTGAGATCACTCCAAATTCCGACACAAGGACAGGCACCGACCACTCTCATCCAGCTAATAACCTCCCAAACCATGTTGCCGATGAGCCAGTGAATCCAACACCTGATCCACTAGAAAGATAAGGGCAACTTTTGGAACAATGTTTCAACCCAGGCAACAACCAACTACCACACCCCATTGCTGCACTAGAGCAATTTCAGAAGTTAAATCCTCCTGTATTCATGGGGACTGCGGCCTTCTTAGTTGATGAGGATTGGATTTTGCAGATGTACAAGATTTATCAAGTACTAACTTGTAATGAAGAACAAAAGGGTGTCTTTTGCTACCTTCATGTTTCGAGAGGAGGCAGAACACTGTTGGAGGGCTGCACAAAGACTAGAAGAAGCGACCCAGAGACAAGTAAATTAGAAGAGGTTTGTGGAACTAGTGAAAGGAAAGTATATTCCCAAGGGTGTTAAAGGGGATTAAAGGAACTCTCAGTCCCTGATTGAAGTTCAATCCTTGCTTTGTAGTTAGGTTGTATCCCATTTTTACCATAATCTGCTGAGACTGTTAGCTGTAACGAGAGAATTCTGGTACTCCTTTAGCTTCTTCATCTGAATTTGATAAGTGAGGTCGTGTCTCAACTTTTCCAAAGATGATCGGATTCAGGGCGCCTCCTTTAGGTTGGACCATAAAAGCAGCATCTTCTGAGTTATCTAGTTGCTTGTGAGCGGAATTTGACTCGCTTATTGGCATATGCAATACCAATTCTAAAGCTAGCCTAGCCATCAGAATTTTGACTCTTGAGTTTTCGGACTCAGAGTCTTCAGAGTAGTCGTAAGCAAACTCTTCTTCATTAAAGATCCAATCGCCCTGATCTTCGGCAGACTGGTCGATACAGAGGTCCTCTAGGGTAATTACAAGTGGATCTATGATGGGTTAAAAATGGGATTACCTTTAAATTGCAAGTATACAACCTTGATCAAGTTATAGTATATAAAGTTATCGATTCCACGAGGAACGTGAAGTAGGAGTTATCCAAGTTTGGTTCTTTTTAGATTATGTGCACGACAATTAGAAGTTATTCAAAATAAAAGTAAAGCATGGTGAAAGTGGTGCTGAAGAGGTTAGAGAGAGTGGTTGTGGATTATGCGCAATAAAACGAGGAAGAAAATGAGAGTGGAGAGATTAGAAAATATGTGTGATAAAAATGAGGAAGAAAGTGAGTGTGGAGGGATTTAAAGATGGAAGTGGTAAAGTGAAAATAAAAGAAAATGAGTTTAAAAGATGGAGAGTGATTGTGATTTGTGCAAATAAAAGAAAAAGAAATCAAGAGAGGAGAAAGAAAATTGAAGGAAAATAAACAAATGAAAAGTAAGGATAAGAGAAAATAAAGAAGGTAAAGTATGGAGGATTAATTAAAGATATGAGGAATCTAGAGTAGATCCACTTGGCTTATCTCAATCTTATGGGAATAAGCTGGATTGTTAGCTAGTTTCAAATAATCTCTAGGATCCCACAAATATTAGCTCCACACTTAGAAAAGGATAATTCTTTAGAGGGTTCTAGCCTCAAGGTGAATTAAAGAAAAGAAAAATCTATACTAGAAAGTAAATATAAGAATTAAAGATATTGCATGAAAGTAAATCTAAACTACAAAGTATATAAATGAACAAGAAATGAAAAAGAAATGAAAAGAAATAAAAACCAACAACTCGATCTTCATCTCATCCTCCTTTGGTCCTTGGACAAGAAGAAGAAAAAGGAAATTGAAGGGGTAAAAAGTTTATTTATTGTGTAACAAAGTTATAATTTTGGAAGGTCTTCTCAATTAAGAGTAACTATCCTCTCCAATGGAGTGTTTACAAAATATTTCACACTCAAAACCCTCACAATCTACCCTATTTATAGCCCAACGGAGTTGATGTGAACCATTGGATCAAACTTGGCCACCAAGGAAAAGAAATCAGCCATTAATTGAAATTGCTATAACCAACCGACAACCAATTGGTTGGCCAACGGTTGGTCGACCGATTGGTCGACCGGTTGGTTTCCAACCGAATTTGTCTTTTCTTTATTTTCTCACACGATTTCTTCATGGATCACTTTGGTATCTTGGGCCTTCGCTTGTCTTCATATTTGGGCTTTAAAATTGGTAGAAAATCGAGGATTTGACTCCTTTAGCTTCTTCATCCGAATTTGATAAGTGAGGTCGGTCTCAACTTTTCCAAAGATGATCGGATTCGTACTCCTTTAGGTTGGACCATAAAAGCAAAGATCTTCTCGAAGTTATCTAGTTGCTTGTGAGCGAATTTTGACTCGCTTATTGGCATATGCAATACCAATTCTAAAGCTAGCCTAGCCATCGAATTTTGACTCTTGAGTTTTCGGACTCGAGTCTTCGTGAGTAGTCGAAGCAAACTCTTCTTCATTAAAGATCCAATCACCATCTTCGGCAGACCGGTCGATACAGAGGTCCTCTAGGGTAATTACAAGTGGATCTATGATGGGTTAAAATGGGATTACCTTTAAATTGCAAGTATACAACCTTGATCAAGTTATAGTATATAAAGTTATCGATTCCACGAGGAACGTGAAGTAGGAGTTATCCAAGTTTGGTTCTTTTTAGATTATGTGCACGACAATTAGAAGTTATTCAAAATAAAAGTAAAGCATGGTGAAAGTGGTGCTGAAGAGGTTAGAGAGAGTGGTTGTGGATTATGCTAATAAAACGAGGAAGAAAATGAGAGTGGAGAGATTAGAAAATATGTGTGATAAAAATGAGGAAGAAAGTGAGTGTGGAGGGATTTAAAGATGGAAGTGGTAAAGTGAAAATAAAAGAAAATGAGTTTAAAAGATGGAGAGTGATTGTGATTTGTGCAAATAAAAAGAAAATGAGTTTAAAAGATGGAGAGTGATTGTGATTTGTGCAAATAAAAAGAAAAAGAAATCAAGAGAGGAGAAAGAAAATTGAAGGAAAATAAACAAATGAAAAGTAAGGATAAGAGAAAAATAAAGAAGGTAAAGTATGGAGGATTAATTAAAGATATGAGGAATCTAGAGTAGATCCACTTGGCTTATCTCAATCTTATGGGAATAAGCTGGATTGTTAGCTAGTTTCAAATAATCTCTAGGGATCCCACAAATATTAGCTCCACACTTAGAAAAGGATAATTCTTTAGAGGGTTCTAGCCTCAAGGTGAATTAAAGAAAAGAAAAATCTATACTAGAAAGTAAATATAAGAATTAAAGATATTGCATGAAAGTAAATCTAAACTACAAAGTATATAAATGAACAAGAAATGAAAAAGAAATAAAAACCAACAACTCCTCGATCTTCATCTCATCCTCCTTTTGGTCCTTGGACAAGAAGAAGAAAAAGGAAATTGAAGGGGTAAAAAAGTTTATTTATTGTGTAACAAAGTTATAATTTTTGGAAGGTCTTCTCAATTAAGAGTAACTATCCTCTCCAATGGAGTGTTTACAAAATATTTCACACTCAAAACCCTCACAATCTACCCCTATTTATAGCCCAACGGAGTTGATGTGAACCATTGGATCAAACTTGGCCACCAAGGAAAAGAAATCAGCCATTAATTGAAATCATAACCAACCGACAAATTCCAATTGGTTATTAACCGTTGGTCGATCGATATCGACCGTTGGTTTCCAACCAATTTGTCTTTTCTTTATTTTCTCACACGATTTCTTCATGGATCACTTTGGTATCTTGGGCCTTCGCTTGTCTTCATATTTGGGCTTTAAAAATTGGTAGAAAATCAGAGGATTTGAGTCATTTGGGTTCTTACTCATTAATACTCCATTAACGCAAATTAAGATAAAACAATTATTAGTAATATCTTTATTCATATAAAATAGGTAATGAGGGTATAAATTTGTAATTAAAATGTGATAATCAAATACCCCCACACCTAAACTTTTGCTAGTCCTCTAGCAAAGAAAATAAAAGAAAATGAGTTTAAAAGATGGAGAGTGATTGTGATTTGTGCAAATAAAAAGAAAATGAGTTTAAAAGATGGAGAGTGATTGTGATTTGTGCAAATAAAAAGAAAATGAGTTTAAAAGATGGAGAGTGATTGTGATTTGTGCAAATAAAAAGAAAATGAGTTTAAAAGATGGAGAGTGATTGTGATTTGTGCAAATGAAAAGAAAATGACATAAAAAGAAAAAATTGGTAAGAAAAGAGGGAAAATAACTAAGATAAAAGAAAATGACATAAAAAGAAAAAAGGTAAGAAAAGAGGAAAAATTACTAAAATAAAGAGCAAAATGACTAATCTCCACCCCACACCTAAATTTTGCATTGTCCTCAATGCAAATTCTATTATGCACAAAGTAAAATATATAATAATTGAAGCACTTACATTTATTCGGCTAGCTTCAACAATGATAAAAATTCTACAAATACCTTTAAGATGAGGGGGTGAAGCCAAAATTTTTTTCTTTATTTTCTCACACGATTTCTTCATGGATCACTTTGGTATCTTGGGCCTTCGCTTGTCTTCATATTTGGGCTTTAAAAATTGGTAGAAAATCAGAGGATTTGAGTCATTTGGGTTCTTACTCATTAATACTCCATTAACCTGCAAATTAAGATAAAAACAATTATTAGTAATATCTTTATTCATATAAAATAGGTAATGAGGGTATAAATTTGTAATTAAAATGTGATAATCAAATACCCCCACACCTAAACTTTTGCTAGTCCTCTAGCAAAGAAAATAAAAAGAAAACCTAACTCACTTTCGCAGAATCGCGGTTGTATTTAGCGATACAACAAGCCTTTAAACACCTAGGTTACCCTAGTGGACGAAGTTGTAGTCTCGTGAGGGTTTACAAAGGAATATACCCACAAAATTCAGTCAACTTGCCAATTTAAAGAAGTTAATAAAATAATTAATTCATTCGATATATTCAAACATTCCAATTGAAGTTGGTTAATACTCAAGAAAATATTTTTATCGTAACTCCAATGTAATTTTCTTAAGAAAATCCTTCCATTATAGTTATACAAAACCAAGTTTAACTCAAAATTTAATTTAAAATTTTGAAAAGAACATGCTTAACTCTTTGTTTTAAACAAACTTCAAGTCCATTTGATTCTTCAAGAATATATACAAATATAACTATATATATAAAAACATGGTTAGTATGCTTTTTTTTAAACTCTTTATTCCTTGGTGGTTTTATTCTTTTTAATCGGGTTTTCTAAGTGACCATTTAGCGAAGTTTTGGGCCAATGAATCCCAACCCAATTGGGCTTAGGTCATTAAGCATAAAAATACTCATTGGGCTTAATTACTCACTCAACTTAGGCTTAGTAAAATAGAACCGCCAATGATTTTAAGTGAAATTTATTTGGTGCCCATTTTTCGTGACTCTTCTTTTGTTAAGTTAGTATAATATATATATATATGTGTATATGTATATATATTCTGAAAAATATCAAGATAACTTGAAAATTTATTTTAACTCGAGCTAAGCATGCTAAAATTTCATTTCTTCAATTAAAAATCTAAGTTAAAACTTAAGTAAAGTATGCTACTTTGAACATCAATTCCTAAAAATTTATTTGGAGTTATCATAAAAGATAAACTTGAGTACAAAACTAACTAAGGATTAGAAAATTAAAATTTTATCAAATAGATCAATTATTAATTAACTCTATTAAGTTATAAGTGACAATATTTTTTTATGAAAAGAAAATGACATAAAAAGAAAAATTGGTAAGAAAAGAGGAAAAATTACTAAAATAAAGAGCAAAATGACTAATCTCCACCCCACACCTAAACTTTTGCTAGTCCTCTAGCAAAGAAAATAAAAGAAAACCTAACTCACTTTCGCAGAATCGCGGTTGTATTTAGCGATACAACAAGCCTTTAAACACCTAGGTTACCCTAGTGGACGAGTTGTAGTCTCGTGAGGGTTTACAAAGGAATATACCCACAAAATTCAGTCAACTTGCCAATTTAAAGAAGTTAATAAAATAATTAATTCATTCGATATATTCAAACATTCCAATTGAAGTTGGTTAATACTCAAGAAAATATTTTTATCGTAACTCCAATGTAATTTTCTTAAGAAAATCCTTCCATTATAGTATCTCGAGCCATACGTCTCCATATTCTTGGCTATCCAGTATTACTTGTGACAATAGTTATCATGCGTCGACGAAATGTAGTTGATGTCTCTGACCCTAGCTTGATGCCTTGTTCTTTCACAAAACTGCAACAAAAAATCCAAAACCATCATATATCGCACAGAACCAAGTTAATGGAAAGGATTTTTTTTGAAGGGGATCAAGAGACATAAATGAGAAAAATGAGCAATTTTTCCACCTCAAGCAAGACGCAGAGATCTCTCTTGTGCAGCGACCTCTTGCTCGAGCATCAATTACAATATCAATTCTCTAGAGCAAATTTTTTTCTAATCTAACTTCAGAACATAGGTGAGCGATTGTTACGGCGGAGAAAAAAAAGAAAAGAGGCGGGTGGGAGCGAACGTAACCCCAACAATGGTAGTTGGTGAGAAAATTATTTTTTAGTTCATTTTTCTGACAAAAATCAGCTTTCCACCCAAAATCGCCTCTTTTGGGAGAATTTGCATTACAAGGGCCCATCATCATAAAGGTTGACACATCAACAACTTACCCCATGGTTCAAATGGAAACTGTTGGGCGCAGAGTCACGCCCACACTCATGAGCGATATCACCGAGAGAAGGCCTCAGATATTCCCGCTCACAAGGAAACAAGAATAGAAAGTAAATATCTCAACAAAGTGAGATATCCACTCTTCCTCTCAACAGTTCTAGGACTGAATCAAGGGAACCTACAAATAATAGCTAACACACAGTAAATAGTAAAGACACAAGATTTACGTGGTTCGACAAACTTACCTACGTCCACGGGAGGGGTGAGGGGAGATTCTACTATGAAGAAGAATACCGACGACTTGTACAATCCACAAGCTCATCCCAAAGATAAAGCTTTGATTTTTACCCAAAAGAAATTGACCTCTCTCTTGTAAAATCTCTCCAAGCTCTCTTTTCTAGCCACCGCCAAAAAAACCCTAGATCTCCCCTTCAAAAAACCCTTAATCTACAGGAGAAAAAACGGGTCGCAGTTTCACAGTCTGAATTTGTTCATACTTACACATGCATGGCTTAATCTTTGAGACAAGCATATGACTACTGGCAGGATCAACCAGGTAGCACTCCCTAGGAGACACTCACACCACCAGACCCCCCCAATTTCTTGCTGCACAAGTGCAGGTAGGAACGGGCGGATCCGGCGATGCGGAGCGTCGTTCATCCTTGGGAAAACCGATTCGTAACCGACAATGGGACGGGGGCCCTAGGCCCTTTGCCCTTCGCATCCACAGTATCCGCAAGCACTGGCGAGTCATCGATGGCCGATCGAGGGCTGCAACGACTGCCTTCCTCTGCTGCCCCTTCCACACTAACGTGTGGTGGAGGCAGCGGCGAAGCAAACAAAATGCTCGGTTCCCCACATATGAAGTCGGGTTTTCCGCACGGGCCAACGGGACAAGGCGCTGACATTGTCAGCACCAACGAATGAAGGCATTGCAACACCGGCGGTCAGCTGCACAGAGGCAGGGAGCCCGTCAGGAGATGCAACATTAAAACCACTCACATGCCAACACGGCCGCAGCCACGCGAGGCCCAAGTTCCCATTCCCACCGCGCCCGGACTGGTAGGTCGGTCGACGGAATGAAATAGGTCCTCAAAGGCACAAGCGAGGGAGCTCCGCCACGCACGGGAGAAGAATGTAACCGTAGGGACTATGGTGCGTCAGGAACGGCTTAAAAAAGCACACGGAACGGACGAAAACCGACAACAGGTGTGGACTGCAGCACACCGGCCGAGCCGCCGGCGGCGACATTCGGCCCACCCACGTGCCCGCAACTAGTGCGGGAAGAAAAGCCAAAAAAAATTTTCCGACCGCCGGAGCACCGCCGGAGCACCGCCGGCGGCGGCGGCGACCGGCGGCGCCGCCCGCCGGGCCACCCTGTGCGGGCGGCTATGACAGAAGGCCAACATGTGCGGTTGGCATAGCCAACAGACCGAACCAACATACCCAGCGTGCACAATCCTCAAGCCAACACTTGCTACCCCCTAATATAGTTGTGCAACTTTAGACCCAAGATGACCCACTGTAGTCCAAACTATCTCTGGATGCACACAAAATTTCTTAAGGGCCTCACAACCTCTTATGGGTTTTGGGGGGTTCTGGCTGGTCGTGCCACTGAGCCAGCGACCGCGACCGCTGCGGCGACCGAAGCTAGCGACCGCGACCGCTGCGGCGACCGAAGCTAGCGACCGCGACCGACCGATGGGGCTCTACCATGTCGGCCGATCGCTCGACAACGTCGGCCGTGGAAGCGTCGCGAGTGCCTCGACCCGCGTCGGCGGGGGCATCGCCAAATGCGGCCATGGCTCGACCAAATCACGATGGGGCGTCGGCGGAATCACGGCCATGGCTCGACCATCACGGCGAAGCGTCAGCGGAATCGGCGGGGCGTCGGCGGAATGCGGCCATGGCTCGACCAAATCACGATGGGGCGTCGGCGGAATCACGGCCATGGCTCGACCAAATGCGATGGGGCGTCGGCGGAATCACGGCAAGCGTCAGCGGAATCACGGCAAGCGTCAGCGGAATCACGGCAAGCGTCAGCGGAATCACGGCAAGCGTCAGCGGAATCACGGCAAGCGTCAGCGGAATCACGGCAAGCGTCAGCGGAATCACGGCAAGCGTCGACAATCACGGCAGGCGTCGACAATCACGGCAAGCGTCAGCGGAATCGGCAAGCGTCAGCGGAATCGGCAAGCGTCAGCGGAATCGGCAAGCGTCAGCGGAATCGGCCATGGCTCGACCAAATGCGATGGGGCGTCGGCGGAATCGGCAAGCGTCAGCGGAATCGGCAAGCGTCAGCGGAATCGGCAAGCGTCAGCGGAATCGGCAAGCGTCAGCGGAATCGGCCATGGCTCGACCAAATGCGATGGGGCGCCGACGGAATGCGCCATGGCTCGACCAAATGCGATGGGGCGCCGACGGAATGCGCCATGGCTCGACCAAATGCGATGGGGCGTCGGCGGAATCGGCAAGCGTCAGCGGAATCGGCCATGGCTCGACCAAATGCGATGGGGCGCCGACGGAATGCGCCATGGCTCGACCAAATGCGATGGGGCGTCGGCGGAATCGGCAAGCGTCAGCGGAATCGGCCATGGCTCGACCAAATGCGATGGGGCGCCGACGGAATGCGCCATGGCTCGACCAAATGCGATGGGGCGTCGGCGGAATCGGCAAGCGTCAGCGGAATCGGCAAGCGTCAGCGGAATCGGCCATGGCTCGACCAAATGCGATGGGGCGCCGACGGAATGCGCCATGGCTCGACCAAATGCGATGGGGCGTCGACGGAATGCGCCATGGCTCGACCGAATGCGACGGGGCGTCGACGGAATGCGACGGGTCGTCGACGGAATGCGGCCATGGGTCGACCGAATGCGACGGGGCGTCGGCGGAATCGGCAAGCGTCAGCGGAATCGGCAAGCGTCAGCGGAATCGGCAAGCGTCAGCGGAATCGGCAAGCGTCAGCGGAATCGGCAAGCGTCAGCGGAATCGGCCATGGCTCGACCAAATGCGACGGGCGCCGACGAATGCGCCATGGCTCGACCAAATGCGATGGGGCGTCGGCGGAATCGGCAAGCGTCAGCGGAATCGGCCATGGCTCGACCAAATGCGACGGGCGCCGACGAATGCGCCATGGCTCGACCGAATGCAACGGGCGCCGACGGAATGCGACGGGTGTCGACGGAATGCGCCATGGGTCGACCGACCGATGGGGCTCTACCATGTCGACCGATGCGCCGACAACGCCGACCGTGGCGCGGCGAGGTGCCTCGACCACGCCGCCGTGGGCATCGCCAAATGCGCCATGGCTCGACCAAATGCGACGGGGCGTCGACGGAATGCGCCATGGCTCGACCAAATGCGACGGGGCGTCAACCGAATGCGACGGGTCGTCGACGAATGCGACGGGGCGTCGACCGAATGCGACGGGGCGTCGACGGAATGCGGCCATGGGTCGACCGAATTCGACGGGTCGTCGACGAATGCGACGGGGCGTCGACGGAATGCGACGGGTCGTCGACGGAATGCGGCCATGGGTCGACCGAACGACGGGTCGCCGACGAATGCGACGGGTGTCGACGAATGCGACGGGCCGACGAATGCGCCATGGCTCGACCAAATGCGACGGGCGCCGACCCACGCGACGGGTGTCGACGGAATGCGGCCATGGGTCGACCGAATTCGACGGTGCGTCGACGAATGCGACGGGGCGTCGACCGAATGCTGCCATGGGTCGACCGAATGCGACGGGTCGTCGACGGAATGCGGCCATGGGTCGACCGAATTCGACGGGTCGTCGACGAATGCGACGGGTCGTCGACGGAATGCGGCCATGGGTCGACCGAATTCGACGGGTCGTCGACGAATGCGACGGGGCGTCGACGGAATGCGCCATGGGTCGACCGAATGCGACGGGCGCCGACCCACGCGACGGGTGTCGACGGAATGCGCCATGGCTCGACCAAATGCGACGGGCGCCGACGGAATGCGCAATGGGTCGACCGACCGACGGGTCATCGACGAATGCGACGGCGCCGACGGAATGCGACGGGTGTCGACGAACGCGCCATGGGTCGACCGAATTCGACGGGTCGCCGGCGTAACGTCGATCGAATGATGACGGGCGCCGACCCAATGCGACGGGCGCCGACCCAATGCGACAGGCATCGACGAATGCGCCATGGGTCACCGACCGACGGTCGCCGACGGAATGCGACGGGCCGACGAATGCGCCATGTGTCGACCGACCGACGGTCGCCGACGGAATGCGACATGGTGTCAACCCAATGCGACGGGCGCCGACGAATGCGCCATGGTCGACCAATGCGACGGGTCGCCGACGGAATGGCGACGCCGACGGAATGCGACGGGCGCCGACGAATGCACGGGCGCCGAATCGGCGACGGGCGCCAACCCATCGCGCCGGGCCGACGAATACGCCATGGGTCTACCGACCGACGGGTTGTCGACGAATGCGACGGGCTGCCGACGCACGCGCCATGGCTCGACCGAATGCAACGGGGCGTCGACGGAATGCGCCATGGCTCGACCGATGCAACGGGCGCCGACGGAATGCGCCATAGGTCGATCGCGATTTGACGGCTGCCGATGCACGCGCCGCGGGCTCGACCGCTATGCACGGTCGCCGACGGAATGCGACGGGCGCCGACGGAATGCGCACGGGCCGACGAATGCGACGGGTGTCAACGGAATGCGCACCATGGGTCGACCGACCGACGGGTCATCGACGAATGCACGGGTGTCGACGGAATGCGCCGTGGCTCGATCGAATCGCACGGGCGCCGACCCAATGCACGGGTGTCGCTTAATGTGGCCATGGTCGACCGAATTCGACGGGTCGCCGACGGAATGCACAGACGCCGACGCACGCGCTATGGCTCGACCGAATCGCGACGGGCGCCGACGGAATGCGCCCCGGGCCAATCGACTCGACGGGTCGCCGACGGAATGCGCCATGTGTCAACCGACCGACGGTCGCCGACGGAATGCACGGGCGCCGACCCAATGCACGGGCGCCGACGGAATGCGCCATGGGTCGATCAATTCGACGGGTCATCGACGGAATGCATGGCTGCCGACGGAATGCGGCAATGGGTCGACCAATTCGACGGGTCGCCGACGAATGCACGGGCCGACGAATGCGACGGGCCGACGGAATGCGACGGGTGTCGACGAACGCGCCATGGCTCGACCGAATGCGCCATGGGTCGACCGAATTCGACGGGTCATCGACGAATGCACGGGCCGACGAATGCGCCATGGCTCGACCGAATCGCGACGGGCGCCGACGAATGCACGGGCCGACGAATGCGACGGGTCGTCGACGGAATGCGGCCATGGGTCGACCGAATTCGACGGTCGTCGACGGAATGCGACGGGCCGACGAATGCGACGGGCCGACGAATCCGCCATGGGTCGACCGATTCGACGGTCGTCGACGGAATGCGACATGGTGTCAACCCAATGCGACGGGCGCCGACGAATGCGCCATGGTCGACCGAATTCGACGGTCGCCGACGGAATGCGACGGGTGTCGCCGAATGTGGCCATGGGTCGACCGATTCGACGAAGTCGCCGACGGAATGCGACAGACGCCGACGCACGCGCTATGGCTCGACCATCGCGCACGGGCGCCGACGAATGCGCCATGTGTCAACCGACCGACGGGTCGCCGACGGAATGCGCCATGTGTCAACCGGTTCGACGGTCGCCGACGGAATGCGACGGGCGCCGACCCACGCGACGGGCGTCGACGGAATGCGGCCATGGGTCGACCGAATTCGACGGGTCATCGACGGAATGCGCACGGGCGCCGACGAATGCGCCATGGCTCGACCAAATGCAACGGGCCGAATCGAATGCGACGGGCGCCGACGAATGCGACGGGCTGCCGATGCACGCGCCGCGGGCTCGACCGCTATGCACGGTCGCCGACGGAATGCGACGGGCCGACGGAATGCGACGAGGCGTCGACCCAATGCGACGGGTGTCGACGAATGCGCCATGGGTCGATCGAATTCGACGGTCGTCGACGAATGCGACGGGTGTCGACGGAATGCGCCGTGCTCGATCGAATGACGGGCGCCGACCCAATGCCACGGGTGTCGCCGAATGTGGCCATGGTCGACCGACCGACGAAGTCGCCGACGGAATGCGACAGACGCCGACGCACGCGCTATGGCTCGACCGAACGCGACGGGCCGACGAATGCGCCATGGGTCGATCGAATTCGACGGGTCGTCGACGGAATGCGGCCATGGGTCGACCGAATTCGACGGGTCGCCGACGAATGCGACGGGCGCCGACGAATGCGCCATGGCTCGACCGAATGCAACGGGCGCCGACGAATGCGCCATGGGTCGATCGAATTCGACGGGTCATCGACGGAATGCACGGGCGCCGACGGAATGCGCCATGGCTCGACCGAATGCAACGGGCGCCGACGAATGCGACGGGCGCCGACGAATGCGACGGGCGCCGACGGAATGCGACGGGCCGACGAATCCGCCATGGGTCGATCGAATTCGACGGGTCGTCGACGGAATGCGACGGGCGCCTAACGCACGCGCCATGGCTCGACCGAATGCGACGAGCCGAATCATCGCGACGGGCGCCGAACCCACGCGTCATGGGTCGACCGAATTCGACGGGTCATCGACGGAATGCGACGGGGCGTTGATGTAATGCGGCCATGGCTCGACCAAATGCAACGGGCGGCCGAATCAATGCGATGGGCCTACCGACGCGCCATGGGTCGATCGAATTTGACAGAAGGCCGAATCACGCGCCATGCATCGATGAAATGAGGCAGAAATAAATGAAACTCGATTTGGAGACGTATGGCTCGAGATAGGAATTATGAATGTTTTAGCGAGACAACGTTGAAACAGTCTGTAGCAGGTTGGAAACATACCTGGAGGCTGAAACTTGTACGAGCCATAACTTTTGACTCGTTTATTGGAATCGCTATTATAATAACTTTTCGAAATGCTCTCGACCTAATCTATTACCATCGATGATTGAAGAGACCATCGATAATGCAAATGAGAGGTTCAGATTATCGATGTGACAACTTAATCATCGATGGTGACAACTTGACCATCGATGGTTAAGTCCGATCATCGATGGTTGAGCTTCTTTTATTGAACTTAGGCTAATTAGAAAACCTAAGGTTTATACAACAGGCCTCTTACATTGATACCATTATCAGTGGTTAATAATAAAAAAAAAGATGATGAAGGAAAAAAGAAAAGAAGAGAGAAGATGATGCAATTTGCTTTCAGACAATGAAAATCTGTAGCAGGCACAAATTAGGAAAATTAATTAGAGAGCTAGGCAATGCATGCAGGTCATCCTCAATTGGTCATCTTCTAAAGGGTCGTTTATCATCTACCAATCCTTTCTATATATTCTCTGATCTGTTTTGATCTCTCTCATCCTTTAGAAACTCATTTTTTAAAATTTCATCCTCTTTATTTTTCCCATCAATTTCTCTTAAGACCCGATACAATTATATTATATTAAAATGATATGATATAACATAAAGAAAAGTAAAATAAATACCAAAACATGAGTGTTCAAAATCAAGATAAGAGCCCCCAATTGCAAATATCTCTCGATCCTAAAAATCCAAAAGAAAATCAATAGTTAGAAAAAAGAGCGAAAAACTATTAACAATTCATGAAAAGAGCAAAACACTATAGCTTATAGGTATTATCTGAACTCGTCAAAGGATTACCCTGAAAAAAATAACATTAAAATTTTGTTAAAAATTCATGAAAAGAGCAAAAAATTAAATTCTGAAGAAAAAAAAATACAATTTTGGAAGATTAGTTGGGGGGAGGGGAGGGATGTTGTACCTGTTATGGTCCCAAAGTTATTTAAACAATAATAGCAAGTTTAATGACAGATAAGTATCCCGCATTAAGAAGCCTAATCTAATCAAGAACTACTCAAACCCGCGTCCTGGGCGACTCGAGGCAAGGCTTGCTGACTCGTCGACTCCCTCGCTGAGCAAGTCTCTTCCCCGACAACGGCGCCAAAAACTTGATGGGGACTAAATGATGTCCTAGAGTTGCAAGTATACAACCTTCAAGTTATAGTATAAAGAGTTATCGATCTCACGAGGAACAGGAAGTAGGAAGAGTTTGTTGAAGTTTTGGTTCTCAAATTATGCGCGACAATTAGGAGTTTATGTACATGGTGAAAGTGGTCATGAAAAGATTAGAGAGTGGATTGTGGATTATATGCAAAATAAATGAAACGAGGAAGAAAATGTGTTGTGGAGAGATTGAGATTGTGAAGGTCACAAAGTGTAAATAAATCAAAATGAAAGTGAGAATGGAGAGATGGAGAGTGAGAGAAAATAAATGCAAAGAAAATAAAACGAGATCAAGATGAGGGAGAGAGTAAAGGAAAATCAAGATCAAGAAAATAAAATCAATAAAGCAAAGATGGAGGATTCAATTAGAGATATGAAGGAATCTAGAATTGAATCCACTAGCTAATCTTACTTATAAGATATGAACCATTCTCTTTTATCATATTTTATTTTAGATTTATTAAGCATAGACTATCAAACCACTTAAGGAAAGCATAACCTATCAAATTATCACCTAAATGAAATCAATACTCATGAAGAGAATAACAACAAGATAGTAATCCTAGAATTCATAAGCATAACCTATCAAATCACTTAAGGAAAGTATAGACTATCAAATTCTTCTTCTATCGATTAGTTCTCTAGTTGATTAGCCTAAACATGATCTTTTAAGTATAAGAGAGTGATTCACAAATATAAAGAGAGATTAGACTAGTTTCATGCTAAACTAGATCCCCACAAGAGGTTAGTTCCACATCTTTGAAAAATAAAAAGCAAAGAAATAAAGAAAAGAGAAAAGAATGAGAAGAAAAGAAATAAAAATAATCTAACTAATTGTAAGAAAATAAATCTATACTACAAATTAAAGACAAGACATGAAAGTAAATTGCATGAAAGTAAATCTAAACCGCAGCAATAAGAAAGAAATACAAAAGAAATAAAATAGAAACCTACAACTCCTGATCATCATCTCATCCTCCTTTTGATCCTTGGATAAGAAGAAGAGAAAGGAAATTGAAGGGGTGAAAAATTTTATTTATTGTGTAACAAAAGTTAAAATTTTTGAAAGGTCTTCTTAATTAAGAGTAACTCTCCTCTCCAAATGGAGTTTTTATAAAATATTTCACACTCAAAACCCTCACAATCTACCCCTATTTATAGCCCAACGGAGTTGATGTGAACCATTGGATTGTAGGCAATAAAAATTGCCTTAATCCCTGCACAGCAACTCGGAACAAGCAAAAGAGCCTAAGGGTTCATCTGAGTGAAGTCAGGCCCACCTGAGGGTTAAGTTCACCTGAATACTTGACTTTACAAAATAGACAAAAGTGCTGATATGTCTCAAACCGGAAGGAATTTGGCAAAATGATCGGAGCAAACCGAACCCTTCGGGTGGGTTTGGTTGGCTCCGTCTCGTCGAGATAGTCGATTTTCATATATAATTCGGCCCAATTCGACGCACGGTTTGAAAGTTACGACTGTTCTTAAGTAGCATGTTGCGGGCTTCGCTGTAGAGCAAGCTCGCCTGCAAAGGAGCCAAGAGCAAGCTCGCATGAAGACCTGGAGCTCGCCTGCGTGCTTGAAGCTCGTCTGCACAAGGCAAGCTCGCCCGCAAACTCGCCTGAAGGCATGAGTTCGCCTGAAGGCCAAGCTCGCCTGAACCAAGCTCGCCAATGCCCTAAGCTCGCTCAGATGATCTAGTCTTGCCTGAAGACCAAGAGCTCGCGCTGTAGCTGGAGCTCGCCCGAACTTGTTCTTGAGCTTGCCTACACTGTAGCTCGAGATCGCCACCAATGCTCGAAGCCGCCATCCATACTTGGCTCGCCTGCTTGGAAGCCCGCCTGAAGGCACGGCTTCGCTGCGGACTCTTGGTTCGCCTGCATGCCAGAGCCCGCCAAAGACCAAGCTCACCCGCAGTCGCCAGCTCGCCCACAGAGTCGCTAGCTCGCCCGCATGCTTGAGGCTCGCCTGCATAAGGCAAGCTCGCCCGCAGGCTTCCCAAGACCGCCCACTTGAAGCATAGGAGATGTCACATCCCATGGTGGTCACATTCCACAGAGGGCATGGTGCTCCTCACCCATTAGTGGTCACATCCCACAAGTCAAAGGGATGGCACCATATAGAGTATGGCTCTCCTCAACTGGGCATGGCCATATCCCACAAATCAAGGAAGTGGCCATGCCTCTCCTTGCCTATTTATAAGCCACCATCTCCACATGAGAAAGGGGGCATTTTCTGGAGAGGCTTGGCAAATTTAAAGTCTCAATCTGAACTCTCAGATCTGGAGACTCTTGGCTCTTCGCAAACTCTTGCGTGTTAGCCTCTGGAGCACAAATTCGGCCTTGGCAATTCATCAAGCTCGGGTAGAACCGAACTCCATCAACTCCGAAGCCATCACAGCATCAAGCCGACCGCAACGTCGATCGGATCGTCCAAGGGAAGCAAACTCGACTCGAGCATCGAGGGAGGCGTCCTACCGCCACCGACGAACCCACGTTAAACAAGAAGGGCCTTCCCTTCGCTTCTGTTGTAAAAAGCCGATTCTTGATTTGTAAACAAGCAATTCAAATCCGAGAGGAGATTTTTACACCAAACATGGATCAAACTTGGCCACCAAGAAAAAGAAATCAGCCCTTAATTTAAATCTGTTGCGAACCAACCGATCAGCCAATCAGTTGGCCAACCTGTTGGTCGACCGATTGGTCGACCGGTTGGTTTTCAATCGAATTTATCTTTTCTTTATATTTTCACACGATTTCTTCTTGGATCACTTTGGTATCCTGGGCCTTCGTTTGTCTTCATATTTGGGCTTTAAAAATTGGTAGAAAATCAGAGGATTTGAGTCATTTGAGCTCTTATTCATTAATACTCCATTAACCTGCAAATTAAAATAAAAATAATTATTAGTAATAACTTTATTCATATAAAATAGGTAATGAGGGTATAAATTTATAATTAAAATGTGATAATCAATCTATCTCCCAGATTAATTCATCGTTGGGATCTAGTTCAATATCTGCTTCATTACCGCTATCCTCATCATTGGGAAGGATAATCTCAATTGTATGATTTTCATCGTATAAGAGAGAGTCGGTGAAGTAATTATCTACCCCCTTGAAGGGATGCTTTTCAGCTTTAACTCTTTGTTGGATCCCCTACTGCCAATATATTTGAAACACCGATGAAGTATTGAGGGAACGAGCATATTGGAATGGATCCATGGTCGTCCGAGGAGAAGGTTGTAAGGTGTTTCGATGTCGATGACATAGCAAGTCACTTCCATTTTCAAATTTTCGATATGACATTTAAGTCAGATCTTTCCAAGAGATCGGCTACTGCTGGAGTTGAAGCCGAGTATAGTTACAAAAGTCTTTGAGAGCTTATGAAGAGGGATGCCCAGAAAGCTCAAGAGTCTCCGCAGAATTATGCTCAATGCGGAGCTTGGATCGATGTGAATCCTCTCGATCCTTGCCGACCCTATATGTATAGTTAAGTTCTTTTGTAGCTAGTTACCAATGTTTAGGAATTCTACTAGATGTCCTTTGCGTGCAATATTATCTTCATATAATGTTTTTGGAGTTTCTTTCTTGAAAGAAAAACCATGTGTCCTTTGGATGTGTTGGGTCATTGACCTTAGCCAAACACATTCTCAACTCACCTTATGAATTGCTATTAGTGCATGATGCAATAGTGTGTTTTGTAAATCGTCATGTGATCATCATATTTTATTACACTTTTCTACCTTCATTATCTATTTTATTTTGAATATAATATTTGCTAATAAAGTATTTTTATCTTAATCTATAAGTAATAAAGGATTAAGGAATAAGAGCCCAAAATAACTCAAACTCCTTATTTTTCAACCCAAAATTGAAGCCTAGAAGAAGCCCAAGAAATATAATCCAATATAAAAGAAATCAAGTCAAATTTGTATTCAGGATGGTTGTTGATGGTCTAAATCACACAGTCACTAGTTACTAATTGAGGAGATGAGGGGCCGCTAACTTCCCCGAATATCCGATTTTGAGGTGGGCATTTGTTCTTCCCTGCACATACAAGAGCTCGTGAGAGGACGGAGTTGTGTTCTCCGATTGTTCCTCCGATGATCAAGTCAGGAATATGCTTGAGTGGGGAAAAGTGAAGAACAGAGAAGTTTTTCGTGAATTGTTAATATTGCTTAGAAATTGCTTACCTTGATATTGGGAATACTCCCCATTTATAGTGGCAATGGAGGGTGATTTGGTAACCGGTGAGTATGGGATGGCGGTGAGTCGATGGTTACTTTACAAGTGTCATTTCGTGTGGAGAGAGTCACTTGGGCATTTAATGCGAAGTGACCAAAGGCATGGGGCGCCGACGTGGTACGATGTGTCATAAAGATCTTCAGGGATGGAGAAGTAATGCTCCAGATCATGCATTTAATGTGATGACGACGAGTTATCAGAGGGGGGCTCAAAATAACTGTCGCCTTTCTACTCGTCTTGCCGAGTGTCGAGCAGTACCGCCTTTCGAGTCGACCCCTGAGAAATCGCTGCCATGTACCGTCTTTCGAGTCGACTTCTCGAGATGTTGAGCGAGGAAATGGCCGAATGGGTCATTCGCTGAGTCGACCTACCAAGAAGGTCGGCAGTGCCGTCTTCGAGTCGACTTCGCAAGTTGTCGACTGTCGAGTTGGCCCGTTGGGGATTTTGGCCATCCCGAGGTGTCGAAGTTGGTTTGATTATATTTTTAATGCGACACTTGACCGCTACTGATTGGGGATTAATATTGGTGTAGGCGTTGAAAATTTCCTATAAGCTCCCGAACATAGCTTGTGATAAGGAGTTGACGATCGGCGAGCCATCCGACGACATAACTGTAGGCATTATAAATTGCCTATAAGCTCCCGAACACAGCTCGTGATAAGGAGTTGACGATCGGCGAGCCATCCGACGACATAACGGCGAACCGTCAATGATACAACAACCGATCACCGCGACGCCAACGCATAAATCGAGTCGACGCCAACGCATAAAGCGAGTCGACGAAGTGTCCAAGTCAATAAACCAAGTCGACGAAGTGCATAAAGTAAGTCGACAAAGCGCTCGAGGCTAATGAAGCGGCGAATCGCGTCGCGGCGAAGGATAAACCCGACTTTGAAGCTCCGGATCAGCGAAAACCGATAAACTGAATCGAATCGGGCTCGGAACACCGAAAAAGGCGAATACTGGACACTTGGGCGGCTCGGCCAAAACCGAGTCACTTCTAAGTGACTCGGTGGCCGAACCACTATGGTGGCTGAACCTCGGCCCGATTCGACCGTTATCCGCTTTTGAGACTATAAATATGAGGTGCAAGGCTCATTTGCACGCATCCGAATTTTGAAGGGAAGAGGAGGCTCTGCCGGATCAAGATCTAATTTTTGGCGACAAAGGCGACGCTTTTGAGGATCAAGATCTAACTTTGGGAGGCGATCAACTCGACATCGATCTACATCGCTTCCTCGAGATTAAACTTTGTTTTGATCTCGAGAAGAGCTTTGATTTCGCTTAGTCGATCTCATTTGCTTAGGCTCTTATTTCCTTTGTGAAATAACCCTCTTGATCGTGTAGATCTCGCGACCGATCGGATTACGCGGTGGTCCACGGATGGAAAAGAAGTCCCGGCCGAGGCAAAGACACCCGCATAGCGAGGATCCAATAAACGGATCCCGCTTGTTTTAGGGAGATAAAGTTATAATTTTTCTTTGATTGTTCGTTGTAAGCCTTATAAAAGGCGATCTTTTTCTCAATCTCGCTTGTAAACCCATAAAGGTGTAATGATTCAAATCATTGACAATCATACCAACTTTCCCCGAATAATTGGCCATCAGAAGTCTCTTGGATGCGGCGTGGTGGCGTCGGCACATCCCTGGCTGATGTGGCCGTGTTCGTGCTTTCGATTGCGGGCTGTTCTAGGTAGGTGGGCTTTGCCTCGATCTCGGAGAAACCGCCAATTTCATAATTAATCTCGGTCATTGGCTAAATTCGATCGGCCTTTGGGATGCGGGCGGTTGTCGATCCGTTTGCTTATAAATTGCCTATAAGCTCCGAACATAGCTTGTGATAAGGAGTTGACGATCGGCGAGCCATCCGACGACATAGCGTAGGCATTATAAATTGCCTATAAGCTCGAACACGGCTTCGTGATAAGGAGTTGACGATCGGCGAGCCATCCGACGACATAGCGTAGGCATTATAAATTGCCTATAAGCTCCGAACACGGCTCGTGATAAGGAGTTGACGATCGGCGAGCCATCCGACGACATAGCGTAGGCATTATAAATTGCCTATAAGCTCCGAACATAGCTTGTGATAAGGAGTTGACGATCGGCGAGCCATCCGACGACATAGCGTAGGCATTATAAATTGCCTATAAGCTCCGAACACGGCTCGTGATAAGGAGTTGACGATCGGCGAGCCATCCGACGACATAGCGTAGGCATTATAAATTGCCTATAAGCTCGAACACGGCTCGTGATAAGGAGTTGACGATCGGCGAGCCATCCGACGACATAGCGTAGGCATTATAAATTGCCTATAAGCTCCGAACATAGCTTGTGATAAGGAGTTGACGATCGGCGAGCCATCCGACGACATAGCGTAGGCATTATAAATTGCCTATAAGCTCCGAACATAGCTTGTGATAAGGAGTTGACGATCGGCGAGCCATCCGACGACATAGCGTAGGCATTATAAATTGCCTATAAGCTCGAACACGGCTCGTGATAAGGAGTTGACGATCGGCGAGCCATCCGACGACATAGCGTAGGCATTATAAATTGCCTATAAGCTCCGAACATAGCTTGTGATAAGGAGTTGACGATCGGCGAGCCATCCGACGACATAGCGTAGGCATTATAAATTGCCTATAAGCTCCGAACATAGCTTGTGATAAGGAGTTGACGATCGGCGAGCCATCCGACGACATAGCGTAGGCATTATAAATTGCCTATAAGCTCCGAACATAGCTTGTGATAAGGAGTTGACGATCGGCGAGCCATCCGACGACATAGCGTAGGCATTATAAATTGCCTATAAGCTCGAACACGGCTCGTGATAAGGAGTTGACGATCGGCGAGCCATCCGACGACATAGCGTAGGCATTATAAATTGCCTATAAGCTCGAACACGGCTCGTGATAAGGAGTTGACGATCGGCGAGCCATCCGACGACATAGCGTAGGCATTATAAATTGCCTATAAGCTCCGAACATAGCTTGTGATAAGGAGTTGACGATCGGCGAGCCATCCGACGACATAGCGTAGGCATTATAAATTGCCTATAAGCTCCGAACATAGCTTGTGATAAGGAGTTGACGATCGGCGAGCCATCCGACGACATAGCGTAGGCATTATAAATTGCCTATAAGCTCCGAACATAGCTTGTGATAAGGAGTTGACGATCGGCGAGCCATCCGACGACATAGCGTAGGCATTATAAATTGCCTATAAGCTCGAACACGGCTTCGTGATAAGGAGTTGACGATCGGCGAGCCATCCGACGACATAGCGTAGGCATTATAAATTGCCTATAAGCTCCGAACATAGCTTGTGATAAGGAGTTGACGATCGGCGAGCCATCCGACGACATAGCGTAGGCATTATAAATTGCCTATAAGCTCCGAACATAGCTTGTGATAAGGAGTTGACGATCGGCGAGCCATCCGACGACATAGCGTAGGCATTATAAATTGCCTATAAGCTCCGAACATAGCTTGTGATAAGGAGTTGACGATCGGCGAGCCATCCGACGACATAGCGTAGGCATTATAAATTGCCTATAAGCTCGAACACGGCTCGTGATAAGGAGTTGACGATCGGCGAGCCATCCGACGACATAGCGTAGGCATTATAAATTGCCTATAAGCTCCGAACATAGCTTGTGATAAGGAGTTGACGATCGGCGAGCCATCCGACGACATAGCGTAGGCATTATAAATTGCCTATAAGCTCCGAACACGGCTCGTGATAAGGAGTTGACGATCGGCGAGCCATCCGACGACATAGCGTAGGCATTATAAATTGCCTATAAGCTCCGAACATAGCTTGTGATAAGGAGTTGACGATCGGCGAGCCATCCGACGACATAGCGTAGGCATTATAAATTGCCTATAAGCTCCGAACATAGCTTGTGATAAGGAGTTGACGATCGGCGAGCCATCCGACGACATAGCGTAGGCATTATAAATTGCCTATAAGCTCGAACACGGCTCGTGATAAGGAGTTGACGATCGGCGAGCCATCCGACGACATAGCGTAGGCATTATAAATTGCCTATAAGCTCGAACACGGCTTCGTGATAAGGAGTTGACGATCGGCGAGCCATCCGACGACATAGCGTAGGCATTATAAATTGCCTATAAGCTCCGAACATAGCTTGTGATAAGGAGTTGACGATCGGCGAGCCATCCGACGACATAGCGTAGGCATTATAAATTGCCTATAAGCTCCGAACATAGCTTGTGATAAGGAGTTGACGATCGGCGAGCCATCCGACGACATAGCGTAGGCATTATAAATTGCCTATAAGCTCCGAACATAGCTTGTGATAAGGAGTTGACGATCGGCGAGCCATCCGACGACATAGCGTAGGCATTATAAATTGCCTATAAGCTCCGAACATAGCTTGTGATAAGGAGTTGACGATCGGCGAGCCATCCGACGACATAGCGTAGGCATTATAAATTGCCTATAAGCTCGAACACGGCTCGTGATAAGGAGTTGACGATCGGCGAGCCATCCGACGACATAGCGTAGGCATTATAAATTGCCTATAAGCTCCGAACATAGCTTGTGATAAGGAGTTGACGATCGGCGAGCCATCCGACGACATAGCGTAGGCATTATAAATTGCCTATAAGCTCGAACACGGCTCGTGATAAGGAGTTGACGATCGGCGAGCCATCCGACGACATAGCGTAGGCATTATAAATTGCCTATAAGCTCGAACACGGCTCGTGATAAGGAGTTGACGATCGGCGAGCCATCCGACGACATAGCGTAGGCATTATAAATTTCCTAGAAGCTCCCGAACACAGCTTGTGATAAGGAGTTGACGATCGGCGAGCCATCCGACGACATAACGGCGAACCGTCAATGATACAACAACAGATCACCGCGACGCCAACGCATAAAGCGAGTCGACGAAGCGTCCAAGTCAATAAACCAAGTCGACGGCGCATAAAGTAAGTCGACAATGCCTTAGGTGAAGTCCCTCCACAGGAAATTCGACATCCCTTGTGGTTACCTACGGCACCAACGAGGTCGGAAGCGGTTTACGATCCCGACGTAGACCGGGCCCCGTTGTACGTGAGACACTTGGAGTTCAGCCTACGCTTGCCTTTGCACCCCTTCCTCAGCTAGGTCTTCTCAGCTTTGGGAGTTTTGCCGGCACAGATGAAGCCGAATGCCTTCGCGACCCTAGTAGGGTTCGTGGTAATTTTTCACTGGTTGGCAATCAAGCCATCTCTGAAGGTGCTTGGTCACTTGGTTAGTGTCAAGGCGAACCAGGCCGAGCCCCACTTCCACTTCCAGGTTGTGGGCAAGTTCAAAATTATCACTGGTCTCCCCGATTCGATTAATGATTGGAAGGAGAAGTTCGTCTGGATCACGGGGGATGACTTGGAGTTGAGCTACTCGGACTGGCCCGAGGTAAGGAGGGAAGCTCTGTCGGCGGGGGACTTGTCGGCAGCCAATAGGGATGCCCTAGATCAGATCAGGGCGTACGCCGGCCACCCGCAAGATAGAATTGTCGACCAAGTCTTCCATCTTGCGAGAGCCATGGCATGCGATTTGATCTAGGGCGCCCCTATCGGCCACCGACAAGTCCCTCACCGACAGAGCTTCCCTCCTTACCACGGGCCAGTCCAATCAGCCCAACTCCAAGTCATCCCTCGTGACCCAGACAAACTTCTCCTTCCAATCCTTGTTCAAATTGGGGAGACCGGTGATAATTTTGAACTTGCCCACCACCTGAAAGTGGAAGTGGGGCTTGGCCTGGTTCGGCTTGACGCTAACCCAGCGACCCAGCACCTTTAGAGATGGATTGATTGCCAATCAGTGACAAATTACCATAAACCCTACTAGGGTCGCGATGGCATTCGGCTTCATCTGTGCCGGTGAAACTCCCAAAGCCGTGAAGACCTGACTGAGGAAGGGGTGCAGAGGCAAGTGTAGGTCGAACTCCAAGTGTCTCACGTACAACGAGACCCGATCTGCGCCGTGATTGTAAACCACTTTCGACCTCGTAGGCACCGTTAGCAGGTAACCACGAGGGATGTCGAATTTCCTGTGGAGGGACTTCACCTGATGCATCGTCACCCTGGAATGGATATCCCTCAGTAACCCTTGCCTTGCGTTGATTGGTGATCTTGGTTATCTTTAGAGAAGATGGCCTGAGGAACTCCTAAGTTAAGGTTTGGAATTTCGAACAGCAAATAACCGCCCCTCTCCCAGCCATAGCCCTATTTATAAGTAGCCAGATCGAAAACTATCCGATCCCAAATGATCGGATCGTAATTTATCTAACAAATGATTAATTACAGAAATCGAAGCGGTTTCTCCGAGATCGAGGTAAAGCCCACCTACCTAGAATAGCCCGCAATAGGGCACGGAACACGGCTTACATCGCCGAGGGATGTGCGCTGACGTCAGCCACGTTGCATCTGAGAAGACTTCTCAGCTCCCTTCATTAATGCACACCAGGAGTCGACCATTACGCAAGCTCATTTCACCCGGACCCGGCTCAAGCCCACTCCAAGTGAAAGGGGCTAACTGTTATGTGGTTTCTATCACTAAATATTAATCCCCAATCAGTAGCAGACAAGTGTCACGTATTAAAAACATAATCGAACCAACTCGACACCTCGGAATGGCCAAAATCCCCAACGGGGCCGACTCGACAGGTCGACATCTCGCGAAGTCGACTCGAAAGACGGTACCTGTTGACCTTCTTGGTAGGTCGACTCAACGAATGACCCATTCGGCCATTTCCTCGCTCAACATCTCGAGAAGTCGACTCGAAAGACGGTACATGGCAGCGATTTCTCAGGGGTCGACTCGAAAGGCGGTACTGCTCGACACTCGGCAAGACGAGTAGAAAGGCGACAGTTATTTTGAACCCCCCCTCTGACAACTCGTCGCCATCACATTAAATGCATGATCTGGAGCATTACTTCTCGTGCACGAAGATTTGAGTCATTTGAGCTCTTATTCATTAATACTCCATTAACCGCAAATTAAAATAAAAATAATTATTAGTAATAACTTTATTCATATAAAATAGGTAATGAGGGTATAAATTTATAATTAAAATGTGATAATCAATCTATCTCCCGATTAATTCATCGTTGGGATCTAGTTCAATATCTGCTTCATTACCGCTATCCTCATCATTGGGAAGGATAATCTCAATTGTATGATTTTCATCGTATAAGAGAGAGTCGGTGAAGTAATTATCTACCCCCTTGAAGGGATGCTTTTCAGCTTTAACTCTTTGTTGGATCCCCTACTCGTCAATATATTTGAAACACTGATGAAGTATTGAGGGAACGAGCATATTGGAATGGATCCATGGTCGTCCGAGGAGAAGGTTGTAAGGTGTTTCGATGTCGATGACATAGCAAGTCACTTCCATTTTCAAATTTTCGATATGACATTTAAGTCAGATCTTTCCAAGAGATCGGCTACTGCTGGAGTTGAAGCCGAGTATAGTTACAAAAGTCTTTGAGAGCTTATGAAGAGGGATGCCCAGAAAGCTCAAGAGTCTCCGCAGAATTATGCTCAATGCGGAGCTTGGATCGATGTGAATCCTCTCGATCCTTGCCGACCCTATATGTATAGTTAAGTTCTTTTGTAGCTAGTTACCAATGTTTAGGAATTCTACTAGATGTCCTTTATGCAATATTATCTTCATATAATGTTTTTGGAGTTTCTTTCTTGAAAGAAAAACCATGTGTCCTTTGGATGTGTTGGGTCATTGACCTTAGCCAAACACATTCTCAACTCACCTTATGAATTGCTATTAATTCTGCATGATGCAATAGTGTGTTTTGTAAATCGTCATGTGATCATCATATTTTATTACACTTTTCTACCTTCATTATCTATTTTATTTTGAATATAATATTTGCTAATAAAGTATTTTTATCTTAATCTATAAGTAATAAAGGATTAAGGAATAAGAGCCCAAAATAACTCAAACTCCCTTATTTTTCAACCCAAAATTGAAGCCTAGAAGAAGCCCAAGAAATATAATCCAATATAAAAAGAAATCAAGTCAAATTTGTATTCAGGATGGTTGTTGATGGTCTAAATCACACAGTCACTAGTTACTAATTGAGGAGATGAGGGGCCGCTAACTTCCCCGAATATCCGATTTTGAGGTGGGCCAGCTGTTCTTCCCTGCACATACAAGAGCTCGTGAGAGGACGGAGTTGTGTTCTCCGATTGTTCCTCCGATGATCAAGTCAGTAATATGCTTGAGTGGGGAAAAGTGAAGAACTGTAGAAGTTTTTCGTGAATTGTTAATATTGCTTAGAAATTGCTTACCTTGATATTGGGAATACTCCCCCCATTTATAGTGGCAATGGAGGGGTGATTTGGTAACTTCGGCTGAGTATGGGATGGCAGCTGAGTCAGTAGTTACTTTACAAGTGTCGGCTGCTGTGTGGAGAGAGTCACTTGGGCATTTAATGCGAAGTGACCAAAGGCATGGGGCGCCGACGTGGTACGATGTGTCATAAAGATCTTCAGGGATGGAGAAGTAATGCTCCAGATCATGCATTTAATGTGATGACGACGAGTTATCAGAGGGGGGCTCAAAATAACTGTCGCCTTTCTACTCGTCTTGCCGAGTGTCGAGCAGTACCGCCTTTCGAGTCGACCCCTGAGAAATCGCTGCCATGTACCGTCTTTCGAGTCGACTTCTCGAGATGTTGAGCGAGGAAATGGCCGAATGGGTCATTCGTTGAGTCGACCTACCAAGAAGGTCGACAGGTACCGTCTTTCGAGTCGACTTCGCAAGTTGTCGACCTGTCGAGTTGGCCCCGTTGGGGATTTTGGCCATCCCGAGGTGTCGAGTTGGTTTGATTATATTTTTAATGCGGGACACTTGACTGCTACTGATTGGGGATTAATATTGGTGTAGGCGTTGAAAATTTCCTATAAGCTCCCGAACATAGCTTGTGATAAGGAGTTGACGATCGGCGAGCCATCCGACGACATAACTGTAGGCATTATAAATTGCCTATAAGCTCCCGAACACAGCTCGTGATAAGGAGTTGACGATCGGCGAGCCATCCGACGACATAACGGCGAACCGTCAATGATACAACAACCGATCACCGCGACGCCAACGCATAAATCGAGTCGACGCCAACGCATAAAGCGAGTCGACGAAGTGTCCAAGTCAATAAACCAAGTCGACGAAGTGCATAAAGTAAGTCGACAAAGCGTTCGAGGCTAATGAAGCGACGAATCGCGTGCGAGCGAAGGGATAAACCCAACTTTGAAGCTCCGGATCAGCGAAAACCGATAAACCTGAAGCGAATCGGGCTCGGAACACCGGAAAACGGCGAATACTGGACACTTGGGCGGCTCGGCCAAAACCGAGTCACTTCTAAGTGACTTCGGTGGCGAACCACTTACTGAAATGGCTAAGAACCTCGGGCCCGATTCGACCGTTATCCGCTTTTGAGACTATAAATATGAGGTGCAAGGCTCATTTGCACAGATCCAGAATTTTGAAGGGAAGAGGAGGCTCTGCCGGATCAAGATCTAATTTTTGGCGACAAAGGCGACGCTTTTGAGGATCAAGATCTAACTTTTGGGGAGGCGATCAACTTCGACATCAGATCTACATCGTTTCCTCGAGATTAAACTTTGTTTTGATCTCGAGAAGAGCTTTGATTTCGCTTAGTCGATCTCATTTGCTTAGGCTCTTATTTCCTTTGTGAAATAACCCCTCTTGATCGTGTAGATCTCGCACCGGATCTGGATTACGCGGTGGTCCACGGATGGAAAAGAAGTCCCCAGCACAGGCAAAGACACCCACGCAAGCGAGGATCCAATAAACGGATCCCGCGTTTGTTTTAGGGAGATAAAGTTATAATTTTTCTTTGATTGTTCGTTGTAAGCCTTATAAAAAGGCGATCTTTTTTCTGAATCTCGTTTGTAAACCCATAAAGGTGTAACAGATTCAAATCATTGACAATCATACCAACTTTCCCCGCGAATAATTGGCCATCCCGAGAAGTCTCTTCAGATGCGACGTGGCTGACGTCAGCGCACATCCCTTGACTGATGTGGCTTCGTGTTCCGTGCTCGATTGCGGGCTGTTCTAGGTAGGTGGGCTTTGCCTCGATCTCGGAGAAACCGCTTCGAATTTCATAATTAATCCTGGTCATTGGCTAAATTCCGATCTGGCCACTGGGATCTGGACAGTTGTCGATCCGGCTGCTTATAAATAGGGCTATGGCTAGGAGAGGGGCGGTTATTTACTATTCAAAATTCCAAACCTTAACTTAGGAGTTCCTTAGGCCATCTTCTCCGACGATAACCAAGATCACCAATGGTTGTTCTTGCTCTCAACGCAAGGCAAGGGTTACTAAGGGATAACCATTCCAGGGTGACAATGCCTTAGGTGAAGTCCCTCCACAGGAAATTCGACATCCCTTGTGGTTACCTACGGCACCAACGAGGTCGGAAGCGGTTTACGATCCCGACGTAGACCGGGCCCCGTTGTACGTGAGACACTTGGAGTTCAGCCTACGCTTGCCTTTGCACCCCTTCCTCAGCTAGGTCTTCTCAGCTTTGGGAGTTTTGCCGGCACAGATGAAGCCGAATGCCTTAGCGACCCTAGTAGGGTTCGTGGTAATTTTCATCGTTGGCAATCGCCATCTCGAAGGTGCTTGGTCACTTGGTTAGTGTCAAGGCGAACCGGTCGAGCTCACTTCCACTTCGGGTTGTGGGCAAGTTCAAAATTATCACTGGTCTCCCCGATTCGATTAATGATTGGAAGGAGAAGTTCGTCTGGATCACGGGGATGACTTGGAGTTGAGCTACCGGTGGCCGAGGTAAGGAAGCTCGTCGTGAGGGGACTTGTCGGCCCATAGGGATGCCCTAGATCGATCGATGCACGCCGCCACCCGCAAGATAGAATTGTCGACCAAGTCTTCCATCTTGCGAGAGCCCGCGAACGCCCTGATTTGATCTAGGGCGTCCCTATCGGCTACCGACAAGTCCCTCACCGACAGAGCTTCCCTCCTTACCACGGGCCAGTCCAATCAGCCCAACTCCAAGTCATCCCTCGTGACCCAGACAAACTTCTCCTTCCAATCCTTGTTCAAATTGGGGAGACCGGTGATAATTTTGAACTTGCCCACCACCTGAAAGTGGAAGTGGGGCTTGGCCTGGTTCGGCTTGACGCTAACCCAGCGACCCAGCACCTTTAGAGATGGATTGATTGCCAATCAGTGACAAATTACCATAAACCCTACTAGGGTCGCGATGGCGACCGACTTCATGTGAAAAAACTCCCAAAGCTGTGAAGAGTGCGGCGTGTGGAAGTCGAACTCCAGAATTCTCATACAGCAGTGATAGCGTGATTGTAAACCACTTTCGACCTCGTAGGCACCGTTAGCAGGTAACCACGAGGGATGTCGAATTTCCTGTGGAGGGACTTCACCTGATGCATCGTCACCCTGGAATGGATATCCCTCAGTAACCCTTGCCTTGCGTTGATTGGTGATCTTGGTTATCTTTAGAGAAGATGGCCTGAGGAACTCCTAAGTTAAGGTTTGGAATTTCGAACAGCAAATAACCGCCCCTCTCCCAGCCATAGCCCTATTTATAAGTAGCCAGATCGAAAACTATCCGGATCCCAGCGACTGGATCAGAATTTATCTAACAGTCAGGATTAATTACAGAAATCGAAGCGGTTTCTCCGAGATCGAGGTAAAGCCCACCTACCTAGAATAGCCCGCAATAGGGCACGGAACACGAAGCGACATCAGTCGAGGGATGTGCGCTGACGTCAGCCACGTTGCATCTGAGAAGACTTCTCAGCTCCCTTCATTAATGCACACCAGGAGTCGACCATTACGCAAGCTCATTTCACCCGGACCCGGCTCAAGCCCACTCCAAGTGAAAGGGGCTAACTGTTATGTGGTTTCTATCACTAAATATTAATCCCCAATCAGTAGCAGACAAGTGTCACGTATTAAAAACATAATCGAACCAACTCGACACCTCGGAATGGCCAAAATCCCCAACGGGGCCGACTCGACAGGTCGACATCTCGCGAAGTCGACTCGAAAGACGGTACCTGTTGACCTTCTTGGTAGGTCGACTCAACGAATGACCCATTCGGCCATTTCCTCGCTCAACATCTCGAGAAGTCGACTCGAAAGACGGTACATGGCAGCGATTTCTCAGGGGTCGACTCGAAAGGCGGTACTGCTCGACACTCGGCAAGACGAGTAGAAAGGCGACAGTTATTTTGAACCCCCCCTCTGACAACTCGTCGCCATCACATTAAATGCATGATCTGGAGCATTACTTCTCCGTACCTGAAGATCTTCATGACACATCGTACCACGTCGGCGCCCCATGCCTTCAATCACTTCCCATTAAATGCTGAAGTGACTCTCTCCACACAGCAACTGACACCTGTAAAGTAACTACTGACTCAGTCGCCATCCCATACTCGGCCGAAGTTACCAAATCACCCCTCCATTGCCACTATAAATGGGGGACTATTCCCAATATCAGGGTAAGCAATTTCTAAGTAATATTAACAATTCACGAAAAACTTCTACAGTTCTTCACTTTTCCCCACTAAAACATTTTTTTGACTTGATCGTCGGAGGAACAACCGGAGAACACAACTCCGTCCTCTCACGAGCTCTTGTATGTGCAGGGAAGAACAGCTAGCCCATCTCAGAACCGGATATTCGGGGAAGTTAGCGGCCCCTCATCTCCTCAATTAGTAACTAAGTGACTGTGTGATTTAGACCATCAACAACCATCCTGAATATGAATTTGACTTGATTTCTTTTTATATTGGATTCTGTTTCTTGGGCTTCTTCTAGGCTTCAATAATGGGTTGAAAAATAAGGGAGTATGAGTTCTTTTGGGCTCTTATTCCTTAATCCTTTATTACTTATAGATTAAGATAAAAATACTTTATTAGCAGATATTATATTCAAAATAAAATAGATAATGAAGGTAGAAAAGTGTAATAAAATATGATGATCACATGACGATCTACAAAACACGCTATTGCATCATACAGAATTAATAGCAATTCATAAGGTGAGTTGAGAATGTGTTTGGTAAGGTCAATGACCCAACACATCCAAGAGACATATGATTTTTCTTTCAAGAAAGAAACTCCAAAAACACTATATGAAGATAATATTGCATGTATAGCACATCTAAAAGGAGGATTCATCAAAGGAGACAGAACAAAGCATATTTCACCAAAAATCTTTTTCATATGTGATCTTCAAAAGAATAATGATATTGATGTTCAACAAATTCATTTAAGCGATAATCTTGCGGATCTATTCAGTATGACATTACTGACTTCTACATTTGAGAAGCTAGTGCATAAGATCGAAATGCATCTGTCTAGAGATCTTAAATGATGCTTTTAACAAGGGTAGTTAATATAAGGAATTATGGACTCTTTTTCATTCACCAATATTTTTCCCACTAGGTTTTTCCTACTAAGATTTTAGTGAGGCATATTCCTTGTATAATGGACATCCAAGGGGAGTGTTATGAAACCATTAATGGATGTTCATAATGTTCTATTAAAGTATCCTTATTTGACTTTTAGGCTTATCTATATAGTCCAAGATTTATGGCATAAGGCTATATAAACAGTTGAACGATGTATGGAAAAACTACAATTGAAAATAAAAGTTCTTTATCTCTCTAAATTCTCTAATTTCAAGGAATAGTTTGTCACTCTACAAAGTATTTGACAAGATAAAAATCATTAATGTTTTCTTAAAAATTCCACTACACTTTTGAAATAACAAAAGTAATAAAATTTAAAAATAATCTTATAGTCTTAAGAAAGTAAAAATGAGAGTACCATTTTCAAAATAAAACTGTAGCAGTTGTAAAAGTGGTATATTGTTTAAAAATAAAAACTCAAATAAAACTTATAAATTTGAAAAAACTTTCTATGTTGTTCCAATTTTTCTAAAATAAATTATACAAATTGAGAATAACAAAAGAATTAGGCTCCATTTGGATACCATGGTGTTTTTCTTGTTGTGTTTTGTTAAAAACACGTGTTGTGTTTTCCCTTAAAGTGTTTTTAAAACACAAAAGTTCCATTTTTAAAAATACAAAAACTTGAAAACAAAAAGTCATTAAATTCAAAAATCAGTTATTTTAAGAAAAGCATATTTTCCAAGAAAAATTAAATCTGAAATAATGTCAAAAAATAAAAAGTTGCAAAGTTTTTAAATAAGAAACCTTAATTTTTAATAAGAGAATCGAGTAATAACAAATACTAATAAATTATAAATTTCAACTTAACCTAGTAAGTAAATCAAATAGCAGCAACCATTGTAAGTAGTAGAAAGTTAAAATAAATAAATAAAATAAAAACAGATTCTTCTACATTTTGTTCCTTTCAATCTTCAACATCTTTGAGTTCCGGTTGGATTATTCAACGACCGATTTTTTTAAAAATAATTTCTTGATGACCGTGGGCTAGTATACCAACTTAGGGTTTTGGAATTTCTTAATCCATTTTATTTATTGATTTTATGAAATTATTTTGTTCATCTAAGTTTATGATCCTCGAGTTGCTTACCAAATTTATAATCTCTTTGATGTTCGTTGCTTAGGGTTTTAGAATTCTTTGTAATTTATTTGGATCCATTTTATTGTTTGTTTATTTTTATGAATCTTTTTGTGTTGATGTAGGTTTGATTGCCCAATTAAGGCTTAGGATTATTGTAGAAGAGTCTGAACTGGTTAGGGTTTATCGGGTGTTTTCACTTTGCTTTTAGGACTTTTCGTGGATATTATGTTTTATCCAGAGTTTTTCAGTTTAGGCTTGTGCTAAAGGTGAAAATTTTGGTAATCAAAATTTTGAATCTAATGATTAGTCAACTGGATCAAAGTATCATGGAGTTTTGAGTTATGGGTAGAGAGTTTTGAGTTTTCGAAAAGTAAGGTGTTTAATGGTTTTCTAATTAGGTATTGTTTGCCTCCAGAAATGGAGGTGAATGTAAAGCAAACTGAACTGTGTTTTATGACAGTAGATGACTCGAGGCAAAAAAATCTGGGGTAATTTTAATTCGGTGGCTAAAAGGAAATATTAGGCTCAAATTTGCAATTTGCAATTTTATTTTCTTTGGATTCATTGATGAAACTTTGCTTCAAATTATCTTCAATGATCAGGTTATTCCAGTGGTCTTAGATTATTATTTTTTATTTCAAGACATGTGGCTTATATTGGTTCCACCAGGGGGATAGCCTTAAATTAAATGGAAATTTTACGGTCAAGTCTATTCTGTGATTATGCTGCTCCGAGGTTTTTATCTGTTTATAGACAAGTTGCGGTTAAAAGTGAAACATTAGTTAGTTCCTTTTCAGTTGAAGGGGAGAGGCCCTTATAGGTAGTCGAAGTTGTTTTTATTTTATAGAAATCTTTGGCTGATAGCTTGTTTTATTTTTATTTAAGGTCATAATAGGTTTTCCAGAATGCTTATCAGTGGAATTAATGAAATGCTGTAGCTGATCATAATCAAACTATATTATGATTTATTTAGTTGGCCTTTTCAGATAATATTAACTCCTTTGTTATTTTCGAGCGTAAATTTGGTATGTGGGTGGTAGAGTAGATATATGAATTCTGCTGCACTTGAGTTTCATTTTTATACGGAAAGACTATGTTTATTTGTTGCAGGTTTTTCTTGTCGGCGCTTAACTAGAATGGCGGCCACAAAAGCAGCGCATTCTGAAGATGGTAATCAACTTAGTTATCTGTTACAACTTTAAATTTCATGTCTGTTTTCCTTTTCTTCTGTTTCAAAGATCTCTGACACTACTCATCCCTTTGATTGTGAAGAATATTCAGAAGATCTGCATAATCTGTTTATTGTTTCAGCCTTAATTTATTATTATTATTTATTTTGTGCGACAGCTGAAGAGGATAAATTGTGGAGCTTGGTGCGGGCTAACTGTTTAGATTTTAATGCTTGGACATCCCTCATTCAAGAGATAGAAAAAGTTTCAGAGGTATAATATGGGTACTTTATTGCCGATATTAGGGCTGTGATTAACGATATCGTTCATATGTTATTAATTAAGTTTGCATGTCTGCTGTCATAATCACTTTCTTCTTTCTTGGACAATGTCGTAATCCCTTTCTAAGTTGATTACTATCTACTGATATTAGTTTCCTAAGAACTGAAGTTGAGGTTTCCCCTACAATGTGAATAATGTTCATTTTGACAGCTACATATTTTCATGTTTAGTAGATTGATACATGTATCTGATGTAATAATAGGTTCATTTCTTTTTTGCTTCTAAAACTAGTTGTTCTGTGTTTATAGTTATGAGTTCTGGAGTTCATCTCGAACTGATAATGCTTTGCTCCTTCCCAGGACAACATTCCAAAGATTCGGAAAGTTTATGATGCATTCTTGGCTGAATTTCCATTGTGTTTTGGTTACTGGAAGAAGTATGCGGATCATGAAGGTCGTTGGGACAGTGTTGACAAGGTCGTGGAAGTGTATGAACGAGCTGTTCATGCAGTGGCGTATTCTGTGGACATGTGGCTGCATTATTCTAAGTTTGCAATATCAACATATAAAGATCCAGGTACAATTAGAAGGTAATGAACTATTTAATCTGAATTTTTTTGAACTTTGTAGTTATACTTATTGGTATTCTCATTTAAAGAGAGTCCCGTCACAATTTAAGTGTACTGTTCTAACTATTTAATTTGCATCTGTTTCATTAAGGAGTGAGAATGCTATTCTTGAATCTTGAAGATTTACCTTTGTTTGATACTTTTTTTTCCAGGATATTTGAGAGGGGATTGGTATTTGTTCGATTAGATTACCGATCATATCTTTTGTGGGATGAGTATATTAGATATGAAGAGGCATGCCAAGCATGGGTTCATGTCGCAATGATCTACACAAGGATACTTGAGAATCCTCTCCAGCAGCTAGATCGATATTTCAACTGGTTATAACTCTTGTCCCTTGTAGTTGTGTATGTGTTATCTCTTTGCGGTTACTTATCATATGGTTAAGCTAGTTTTTGCAATGTGAGTGCTTGTTGTTACACTCTTTACTGGTATTGTGGAAATGTATTCTAAGTCTCTGACTAACTAGAAACAAAAAAATTTGTACTGCATCCGAACCCTACTCTAAAGGTTATCCTTGGGATCTCCATTTTTAAATATTTTAGATTAAAATCACCAATGTGAAATCATTTGTATGTCCAAAGTATATAACTACCTTTCACACATTTGAGTAGTCTAGACTTCAAGCATATGCATTCCATATCAAGGTTTTTCCCTGGAAAGGGAAGGTATTTAAATTATTTGAATCTTCCTAAAGCAGGGTGCTCTTTTAATTATCAGTTATTGGCAATTTAGAGTAACATACTCAGGCTAGCATAAACTTCACATGAGGAAGAATCTTCATATTTGAAGTGTTTCATAGACTGGAGCTTTATCCAATAGATTAATAATAAATTGTGACTGCTCAGTCTAGTGAAGCAAGCACGGCATTAACATTTACCATATCCTATCGTTCTAGTCCAAGGCCACCACACTCTGGTTTCAAACTTTGACCTTAATCAAGGCATATCAGTTGTTCAACAATCAACATTGATGTCATTGGTTATCAGAAGAAAACCTTTTATTTCACTTAAACATGTATTAGGGATGCCACTAAGAGGATATTCTTTCTGGGAAGAGGGAGGAAATGCGGCAGTCTAAGAGTTGGATCTTGTACATTACCCATGAGGGAAAGAGAATTGTTGCATGTTCCTTATTCTTGTACTCCTGCTGGGTTGACATGAGTTTTGCGTCAGTTAGGTTTTCTTCGTCCAGTCTGCACTATCGAAGGTTTGAATAGGATAGAATTCATTATAGGTGTTTTTTGATGTCTGGTACACTTCAGTCCTTTTTCTTCTTTGCAGTTTAGGTCGACTAAAGGTTCATAATTGAATGGGTGAGTGACAAAGGAATCAAAGATAGGAGAAAAAGTACTTATATGTGTAAGAAGTCTCTGCTATTTTCAGTTGATGGTAATATGGTGGAGAACAGACCCTTGGGGAATGGAATATTCTAGTTTACCAGGCAAAAAAGATTAACAGTAGACCTAGGTGAACATGAATTAGAGGGGTTATAAAGGATATAGATGGTAGTAATGTTTTGTTGATAAGTATTGAAATTCTATTTATCCCATAAAAATGTCATCTGTTTAATTAGACAGACGAAAAACTCTGTTAGAAATCAATGCAAGTAAGGGAAGTGTACTACATGATTTTAGCTAGCTTGATTGCATATTGTCTTATGACCATTTAGGCAAGCAGTTGCATTGTGAGATGAGGTTTTTACTTTTTTCCCTTCCTTTTTCTTTGACTAACTATCAAATGGAATCTCAAACCAAAATCTGTCAGTAACTTTTGGGATTAGCTAAACTGAAGCTTTGGACCAGGAAATAAGCCTATACAGGTTCTTTAAACTTTGCCAGAGCCAAATAATTAAAGCAAAAGATTAAGACTGTGGATCATCACCTATTATTTTACATGTTTATATGCAATAATATGCTGAAAAACAACTTATGGGAGTACGGACGTTTCAGGTCCAATGAATGTTCCAGCTTAAACTACAACTCTGAATGACTAGTATACTGTTTCTATCACAAGATATAGGGAATAAATTACAGGGTACTATTGACTACATCGTACTAGCTTCTGAACTTTCTTGGTTTTTATTATTCTGTACATGCGGTGCTTAATGTTTCATTGTTGCTTTGGTTTCATATTGCTTGTCACTGTTCTGTTCTTAAGTTTCGATGTTCCTTTCCTGCTTTGCTTTACAGCTTTATGGAGCTGGCTACTAGTCGACCTTTATCTAAAGTACAATCTGAAGATGAAGCTGGGTATATGGCTACTATTATGAACATTGATTCCCCATGCCTCAAGGGCGAACTTTGTCCTGATGATGTTGAACAATCTGCTAAGCCTGCAATTGTTGGCTCAACAGAAGCAGTGCAGTTGGAGAAATTTATTTCAATTAGAGAAGTTTTATATAAAAAATCTAAAGAGTTTGAATCTGAAATCATTGCTTTTGAAAGATCTATTAGAAGGTCTTATTTCCATGTCAGGCCTCTTGATGATCCAGAGCTTGAGAATTGGCACAACTATCTGGATTTTGCTGAAAAAGAATTGGGCATAAACAAGGTACATGTTATTTCTTTCAAGACATGATTTGGATTGTTTTGTTGATATATAATTTCAATTCTGCTTCGAATGATTATGAACTTAAAGTGATGTCATGTTGGCTACATTATATGCTTTAGTGGTTTATTTGATGAAACTACCATTTAAAATGGGAATAGTGAACTGGGGTTAAAGCATGGGGTTATTGTTTGGTTTCTACGAGGCTAAGTACTTCAAACCCTCTCACTGGATGTTCTGTGTTCATCATATATGTAGCAAAGTAAATACATCTTTTTTTAAAATTGAATCTCATACTTGCAGGTGTTGCTTGTTTTGCTTATCCACTTAATTATCTACAAACATTATGCCCATGCTCGTACAGTTGGTTTATTTCTTTGATTTGTATATTTTTTTTTTGTTCTCCATAAGTTTCTTTTTTGATTATGCATGTGTTTCTAAATTGAATTGTTTTGAATTTTTGTTTCTTTGTGCTGTTCCTCCTTTTATATGTTTGCTAAATTTCACTAAACCCTCAATAAGTTTACGTGTTTGGAACTAAACCCCAATATATTTGAAACTCTCACTAAACCCCAATAATTTTGGCAGAAAACCCTATAATAGTATAATGTTAGTTTATAATTTTAGGTCTTTTAGAGTGTTTTTTGTAATTTTTAGATTTTGAGAGGTTGTTTACAAGTTTCAAAAGTTTAAAGAGATTTTTCTTTACAGTTTTGAATTTTTCAAGTTTTTTTTGTAATTTTTGAATTTTTCAGAGGGTTGTTTTGGTTTTTGTATTTTACAATTTTCAAAATTTTCAAGGGTTTGCAATTTCATATTTTTCAAGGGGTTGTTTCTAATTTTTGAAAATTTTATGGTTGTTTGTAATTTCATATTTTTCAAGGGTGGGGTTGTTTGAAATTTTCCGGTTTAAAGGGTTGTTTGTAGTTTTCAGACCTTTTTTGAGGTTGTTTTGTAGTTTTTTTTTATTTTTAGGTTGTTTTTTTATATTTTCTTACTTTTTAGGGTCTGCTTGAATAGAATCTAAAAAACTAATTATTAGAATTTTTTATTTTAAATTATGGTTAGTCATAATTTGACTAAGATTAACAAATATTTGATTATTAGACTTTTCTAATTATGGATATGAATAGTTATAATTTGATGAGGATTCTTAAGTAAACATAGAATTTGCTGTATACATGACAGGTGCACATGACACACTTTTGTTTGAGAATTTGACACGTGACACTTTTTTGTACATATGCCATGTTTTGGTGCCTTTAGGAACAATTCACCAATTTGTCTTTATTATGTAAAGAAGGATCAGGCAAGGAGGGTCCCTCCATTTTGTGGGGCCTCCTCATCAGCTAATGAAGTACTCTTTGTGCAGTTCTCCGTTGCAATGTCAAAGTTCTTCATTATGAATGAATTTTATTCCTCTTTTTTCGTCTAACTTGGATTATTAACATCTTACATATTAATTTTTTTTTCCAGGTAGTTAATTTATATGAAAGATGCCTAATTGCTTGTGCAAATTATCCCGAGTTTTGGATCCGCTATGTTTTATACTTGGATTGTTCTGTAAGCGTGAAGCTTGCATATGACGCTCTAGCTCGGGCTACACATGTTTTTGTGAAGGTATTTCCTACGTCTTTTTTTTTTGGGGTTTTTGTTTGTTTGTTTGGTTGTTTTTTTTTTCTTTTTTTTTCTTCTTCTTTTTTTTTTGGGAAGTTTAGGGATGCATATGTAGATCATCTTTGGCCTACTGATTTTAAAAGAAGGATTGCACAGTGATGATAAGATTGCATCATAATGATTGATGTCTACTTCTTATAAGCGAGTAATTTCCGATTTGACTGCCTTAAATGCCCGTATTAATTTTATACATTTCTCTGTATAGCTTTTGGTCATTTTAAACTGTATTGCTTGTACACAAATTCTGAGCTATTCCATCATTTAACAATTATGTTTTCCTTTCAAAGCTATTGTGACTGTGTAGAATGGTAGAGTTTTTCATTTCAATTGTTACCTATTCTGCTTTCAGCATGTATTAGTAGTTAAATCTTACAGTGATAGAGTATTTTACTGAACAATCTTTGGCCTTATGTTGGTTTTAAAAATATTAAGTGTAGAAAGTAAGTTTAGTGGTGCATGGGATAAAATATTTAACTATATTATGACAATTTGCCTGACACAAGAAACAAAAGTCATTTGAAGTCCATAGGCCAAAATCCCATCTTTATGATGTCGTTACTTCAGAACATGATTTATGATTGTTGCTGCTTTAAATATATGCTTGGTTTGATCAAAATCAGAGTGTTTTTCGCCAAATAAAATACTGTTTCTGGTCATCATATTTCAAGCATCATAATCAGATTACAGTTGAGGCTATAGTTGCAAGAAGCTTGAAAATCTAACTCTTTCCAGGAGAAACTTGAATTTTATTTTATTTTATCCCTTAATTACTTTGACTGTTTGACCTCCTTTTGGAATCTGGTTATTGGTGTGAAATTATTAATTCCTTCTCTCTTATTCTGTCACCGTTCTTCTCAACATCCTCTCATCATCCATTTTCAGTTGGACTTTCCTTTGAAACTCTAATCCGGATCTTTCCGAATGTCCGAATCAAATGGAAACAAAATCTTATAAATTTTCATCCAATTATGTTAGGGATGTAATATAGTTTGTCTTCTTTGATCAACCAGCTGAATATGATTCTCTGTAGCATATCTGTTATGCTGTCCTTTCTTATATAATCTTTTTTGTGTAGGCTGATTTTTAAGGGCTTCTACCTGCTTAAACTACAATGCCTATAAACTCTTACATGCTAAGTGGTGTAAGTATTCATGAGAGGAGTTTGGCATTGGAATGTTGAAGTAACATGAGCATTGCTCATATTATTTTGCAAAACTTTAGTTGATCTTGCTTCTTCATGAGGATAAGGTGTGAAGAGTGTAACGTCTGCCTCACTTACATGAACCCTATGTCTGCTCCGTCTTCACATGACAGTTTTCCATGTCGACTTTATCTTGGCATTGGCATAGACTTGCAACTCCTTTTTAGTTCCCAACATATTTGATCTTATTTCATCTTGTCTGGATTCCAGCTTGAGGCTCGGGTACAAGGAAGGAGAGTCAAAACCTCTTTGTCAACAGAGAAAACAAATGAGTTTGATCGATTTGTGTAACCTTGGTGAAGAGAGAGCCACTCATTTGGTTAGAAATGTAGACATCTTGCCCAACCTTCTACATATTGCTTTTATAGGCATAACTTATACGGATTAAGCTTTAGCTGGTCGTACGCCCCTTAACCATGGGATGCTGAAAATGTCAAAATGGGAAGGGTTTTCTTCCCCTTCAAGTCCATTTCCTCTGTGACCTTCTCCATTCAAATACAAGTTCCAGAATGCTAACCTAGGGTCAGCACTTACGTATTCATCTTGGATGCAAATTGCCAAAAATATGATCTTAATTTGCACAGCACTAGCTGCTGCCTGCTTTATAACCTATTGATTTGTTATAGAAATTGTATTGCATCAAGCAGATCACACACATGCACACATACCCACCGACGCGCTCAAGGACAAATGGGGATAAACTTGTGGTTTCTTCGTCTGGTTTATTTGGAATCACAATAAAAGTCACATGTTTCTTGCATGCCTTCAAGCAGTTGAAACTTAATAATCAATATGATCCTTTAATCAGTTAAAACTTAATGATCAATATGATCCTTTAATCAGTTAAAACTCATTTAATCTGCACATTGCTAGTGATAGACCTAAACAACTAAACAGAGTAAAAGGATGACCTGAAATGAAGGGCTTTTTCTTGTCAAAGCCATATTACTTTCTAGTCAGTATTAAGTTGTGAAAGTTACTCAATAGATGATGTACTAAAGATGAAGTACAATAGTGTATGTTTTAGTTGAAAATGCACTATTAGTTGATGAGACTAAGAATGAGTTATGTCTAAAGAAAAAAGGTGAAGTGGATCTCTTTAGTTTAAAGGATTTAGAATTAGTAGAACAAAACTGAATACATATATTATATATTGACGGTCAAGAAGAACCTAAGGTCAATCACTTTCTGATGAAGGACAGCCCTTGATATTTGAAGGATTCAATTTGAGAAGGACCTGAAATAAAGGGCTTTTTCTTGTCAAAGCCATACTACTTTTCTAGTCAGTATTAAGTTGTGAAAGTTACTCAATAGACGATGTACTAAACATGAAGTAAAATAGTGTATGTTTTAGTTGAAGATGCAATATTAGTTGATGAGACTAAGAATGAGTAATTTCTAAAGAAAAATGGTGAAGTGGATCTCTTTAGTTTAAAGGATTTAGAATTAGTAGAACAAAACCGAATACATATATTATATATTGATGGTCAAGAAGTACCTAAGGTCAATCACTTTCTGATGAAGGACAGCCCATGAATTTGAAGGATGAGAAGTTAGTTAGGATTTTGTTCTATCCTATTAGAGTTAGGATAATGCAATTGGTGGTTAGCGAGTTGCTTTTCTGTTTCTTTTATTGTTAGGATATATATGTTTCTACCTCCAAATTATGGTTTGCTAGTTTCTTTATAAATAATTTTTATCTTTTCTTTTAGAGGGAGGCATTGATGAATAAAATGGATTTGAGAAAACCTTAAGCATGTGAATGGCTTCATGTGTAGGTATGTGATTACCTAGGCTGTGAAGCCCAAATGTTTTTTCCCCTTTATGTTCTTAGATCCAAACATCTTCTCAACAAATCTGGTCCCCAGAAGAATCTCCGCTGCCCATTTACAAGTCCAAAAAGACCCTAACCTCCCAAACAAGCTGCTGCCTTTATCAGTCCCATATTACTGGTCACGTGAACAGTAACCCATGGTTATTGTTCACGTGTAGCTTGTTTTGACAACACCTTGCTGATTCGGCTTCTTAGTCTTCAGATTTGTTCAAAGCAGATTCAGCTCAAAATCAGTTAGTATTCCACAAAGTTCGAATTCAATATTGATTCATCATTTCAGATCAGAGTTGTTAGTTCGATCCTCATCATTTTCCCTATTTAGGATTAGTCATTTGCCAAGTGGATGAGATTTGTTTTTTCTACTTCTCTTCTCTTCAAGTTTATACTCTTTTGGTAGCCTATTAATTATCTCTCTTCTCTTATTTTCCTCCTCATCGCTAATAATTTTTCTTCTACCCGTTTATTTTTTAATTCTCTTCTATGTGGTTGCTTTATCTTTTTATTTCCTTTTTTCTTTCTTCCCTTAGTCTTCATTTTCTTTTCTCTACTTTGTGTTGTTTTTCATTTTCTTTTTTTTTTCCCCTACCTTTCAAATATTGCTCTCTTGAGCATTGGCTGAAATGCAATTGTTACAGAACTATAGCTCTCGGCCATTGTTCCGAAAAGAAAATTTGGCCCTGAAAATTGTCTTAAAACTATGTATTTTGATAGTCATCATGTAATGACTGATATAGTGCAGTTCTGATTTATTCATCAGTTGCAAATCATCTTTATATTGAAAATCTGAAAGTAACATGCATTTGCACATCACTTAAGTGAGGCGCGCGCCTTGCCTTGTGGCGCATTAAGGCCTTTGCACCCTCCTTTGCACCTTGTGTCTTGATAACACTGTTTCTAACAGGTTAACATAAGGATAATGCCTTAGGTATCCTTATTAACTTGTACTTGCTATATACATATTACGAGCTTTAAAAAGAAAAAAAAACGTTTTGTCCTCTATAATATAGCCATAAACTGTGTTTTAGTCACATAAAGAAGTTTTGACAACAATAAGGGTTTAATACTGGATTTTTTTTAGCGTGCTTGACATCATCTAATTTGTACCGAGTCTATTATTTGATATCTACCTTAGGTTTTGTTGTTCCCCCATATTTTCAGCTCATGTAAGTACTTTGTTGTATATAGGATTATAAAAAGATTAAGTAGTATTTTGTTAAAATTGGATCATAGTAATCAAATGTTTCCCATTTTGTTTTCTTCCATGAAGTTTACCTGCCAATTTGAATTGATTTTAACAGAAACAACCAGAAATTCACCTTTTTGCTGCTAAATTCAAAGAGCTGTGTGGAGATACTGATGGAGCTCGTGCAGAGTTTGAGTTTCTTTATTCTGAAATATCACCGTGTTTTCTGGAAGCCATTGTAAAGCACGCGAACATGGAATATCGAGAGGTAGCCCTCTAGTTGATCTTCATGTCTGTGTGCACGAGAGAGAGAGGAATCCTTGGTACTGAGGACAAAGTTGGTCCCCCTTATCTAGTGGAGATAAAGTAGAAAAAAGAGAAAAGGTGTCACATTTCATCCAACTAATCTCACTCAGATTTTGGGTCGAGACGAGACCACCTCATATACCTAGGACCAATGTTGTCCTTGGTATCCAAGATACCCATCTTTGTGTCGCACGTTCATCTATGTGTGTCTACAACTGAATTTGTTACAAATTCTCAGGGAAACAAAGGAGCTGCTAATTCTTTATATGAGAAGGTCATTGCTGCTGAAAAGGAAAAAGCGTACTCCAAAATATTGCCAAGGCTCATTGTTCTATATTCGCGTTTTCTCTATTTGGTAGGTTTTTGGTTGTAGGTTTTAACTGTCTAGAAAAATCACTATACATCATCAGTTTATTCAGCAAAATTTCATAGTAGATTTTATGAACATGTTTATTAATTCATTTATTTCAATGCTTAAGCTGATAAAAACATATACATGCTAGTTCTACTAGAAAGTACATCTATTTGTTTAAATATGAGCTGATAAGAAAATCCTTTAAACACAGGCTATGCAGCATAGCATTTCTGTGTCAAGCTTGAAAAAAGCATTTAGCTACTGAGTTCTTTGGATCTTTTGAATTTAATTAAAAAAATTACCAGAACATTTGGCAATTGATTTTTTCGCTTTTACTCTTATCATTGTCTAAATTATTGTACATTCTTAATGTCCTTGTGATATCCCAATGTTGTGAAAGATAATGCTGTAGTTTTCCTTACATGACAGTCTTAAAGGTTAAAATTCAAACTTTATTTTATCTTCTCTTTTCATATTCAAATCATTTTTCTCTTCCTTCTCAAGTTTTCTGGACTTTGTTATCCTCTCTTCAGGAAATATTTGCTAGTGTCCTTTAAGGCGCTGTAGTGTTGCAGATTTACTCAATTTTGTTCAACATAGTTTCAAATTCATAAATTTTGTCACTAGAGGAATTCTGACATCTATGTTATGTGTTTATTTGGTCCAAGGTCGCTGGCAATCTGGAAGAGGCAAGGGAAGTTCTATTTGGATCTCTTGATCAAGTGCTACTTTCCAAGCCTCTACTTGAGGTTCATTTCCTTCTTCCTTGATTTAATATTTTATATTATTATTTTAACTATCAGTTATTCTTAATTTGCATTCTGAGTTGTGCAGGCCATCATACATCTGGAAACAGTTAGGCCTCAGTCAAAGCCTATTTATTATTTAGATTCATTGGTGGAGGAGTTCATTTCACCGAATTCTGATAATTTTGATGCTGCAAGCACTGCAGATAGAAAAGAAATATCTTGTCTTTTCATAGAGGTAATTCTTCAGAAACTTACACTAATGTTTAACTTTCTTCATTGTAGAAATGGTTAACAATTTATTAGTTTCATGTAGCTGGTTATATGTTTATGAGAAAGCTTCAAAATATAAATTCAGATATCCTTCTGTTGGACTAACTATTCTGCTTTCCTTCTGTGGATCCTGACCAAGTGATCCTAGTAGTACTCAGTGTGAAATGTTGTCCACTGAGCATGTACATACTTTTACTTGTGATATCATCTTTCATTGACTAGAATGCTATTCCACTCAGGGAATTGCAAAGATTAGCCAGGGGATTTTTCTTAATTATAGAGCATGCATACTGCTCTTTAACTTCTTTGCAATCTTGAGAATACAAATTTACGAATTCTATATCATTTGGAGATTACATGTACTGTAAAATGAACAAGTAAGCAATATAACGTAGTTATATGTTTTATATGTATTGCTTAGTTCTATGCTTTATTCTTATGTTCTGTGGCTTTAGCCATTTCTGGAGATGATTCCGAAGATGAACTTTTAATGCTAGTTTGTTAATAAATATATTCTTGGAAATCTACATTTGCAATTATTTAGTTTTTTTAAATATATTGTACACTTTCAATAAATGCTTTTCCTTCCATATTACAGTTTTTGGATCTATTTGGTGATGCTCAGTCAATAAAAGTTGCTGACGATCGACACACTAAGCTCTTCTTACCCCAAAACAGCAGTTTGATATCCATAAAAAGACAAGCAGAAGATTATCTTGCAGCAGAAGTCTTGAGGGCTTCCACTGATGCAGATTCATCCAGTCAGTCTGTTGTGGGAGCATATCCACATGCACCGAGTCAATGTATGACCAGTTATTCGAAAAGAGCTCCTTGGACTCAGAACCCTCAAGCTCAGGGGCAACAGTGGAATCCTGCCTATGCTCCTCAGGTAGAGTACTAAGTAATAATATCATTTCGATTTTTTTTTCGGAATGCACCTTCATATGAATGTTGTCATTTGTCATGAAGCATTGATGCTGTTACTGTTTCATAACCCGTAACCATCACGAGTCATGTAAAAGCTGTCCAACCTTTTCTACTAAATGTGATTAGGGAACACAAGCAAGGCAGAAGCCCCCTAGCTGGTATCATGCTCCAGCTGTATTCTTGCCTAATTTAAAAAGGGCAGACTCATGGTAATTACATCTGTTTACTCACACTTTCAAAATTGTTCCATGTTGGACATTCTGACACAACATGACACTAGGATGTCCATGCCCTAATACAGAGGTCATTTCTCATATAATAATAAATAGGAATGTATGACATAATCTAGAGTTTATAGGACCCTTCTATATAATTGGCCTTCAACAAACCTGACATGGCAAGGGTGTCTATCATATCAGATTCTAACATACTTGTAAATTACTATTTACTTTAAAAGTTATTATAAAATGAACTATGTTATGTCCAACTTGACAAAACTAATTATCTTTTAGATTGTTTACTGTAATTAGATTCTTTCAGATATGAATAGCACATAATACATATTTATGAGTCAAATATACATCTATAAAATTATTGATATATAGTTGTATCCTCCTGTCTGGATTTTGGAGAATTTTAATATTGTAAACTGTTCACTAGTTTGCATATCTACTAACAATAGATATAATTGTATTGAAAGAACTAAAATACTTAGTAAAAGTATGTAACTGACATTGTAAAGGAAGAAAAGAGAGTGTATGTATTGGTAAGTGTCTGTTACTTCCAATATCATTGATCCACGCCATGCTTTTTTCCCCTCTATCAATGTCACAAGATAGGTCAATAAATAATGTTAGCTATACCGTGCTGCTGTAACTATGGGATCAATAATGGACACAAAACACTGACGAATATGTGTGTGTGCACGCTCGTGTGTGAACATGGGTATTGAGGTGGCAGCTAATTTTGCTAACTGAGCTACCACGAGATACACATGCGTGAGGCTCACCATGCTACTCACATTGTAAGGCGTGGCACTCACCCTTCAATCTCTTGGTAGCTCATTTACTAAATGAGCCATCACCTCCTCATTACCATAAAATCCATATATCACACACACATACCTCTAATGTAACAATCAATATGAAGCCATTATAGAATAGCAATGAAGAGCTTTTTAGTAAATTAATAATATAATACTCATTTAATCTGCACATTGCCTCTGATAGAGCTAAACAGATGAAAAGGATGACTTGAAATAAAGGGGTTTTTCTTGTCAAAGACATATTACTTTTCTTGTCGGTATTAAGTAGTGACTGTTAGCAATAAATGTACTGAAGACAAAGTAAAATGGCGATATTATTAGTTAAAGCCACAATAATAGTTCATGAAACTAGGAATGAGTAATTTCTAAAGAAATAAGGTAAAGTGGATCCTCTACATCTATAGGATTTAAAATTAGCAGAACAAAACAAAATACTAGTTATAAGTTTAATAGAAATGTGGGAAAAAAATGAGTGTATTACGTATTGATGGTCAAGAAACACCCAAGAGTAATCACTTTCCTATTTAGGTTTAGTCATTTGTCAAGATTGTGAGATTAAGCATGATCTGGTTCATCAAATTAATTTGGATGATTAAAGTGGAGTGCATCTGGAGTGTGTGATTGTAAAATACTTATGAAATTGAAGAAAGGAATCTATAGGACAACTATAAGACCTATAACGCGTTATGGATTCGACGTTGAGCATTTAAGAAACAATGTGTAAAAAATGAGTGTAGAGTAAATGAAAATGTTATGATGGACATGTCAATATACAATGAGAAAGAGGAGAAGAAATGTCTGCATTCATAGAAAGTTAGAGGTTGTTCCTGCTGAGGCAAAATAATAGAGAATTGCTTGAGTTGTTTGGTCATGTGCAGTACGGGTCTTGAAATGCTCCAGTTAGGAGGAGCAATAAGATTGTAATAAATGGATAAGGAGGGCTAGATGTCGCCTTAAGAGAACTTGCTTAGAAGCTATTAAGAAAGATTATGGTAGTCGTTAATTTAATGGCTTTGTTGTATTAACTAATGATTGTTTCTAATCATTGTTTTCATGGGGGCATTGTGAGGCGATTGCCTCGGGTGCCAGGCGATTTGGGACACTTGATCAGCGCCTTGCATGTGGATTGGAGTGCATTGCATAAGCGATATGCATGCCTCGGTGCGCCTCGGTGTGCCTTACACTTCGATGTGCCTCACTGCGCCTCTCTATTTTGCTAGTGTCACTGTTAGGTCATATTCCTCTTTTGTTTAGCCTTCCAACACTACTTCCTCTTTCTCCTGTTCTCTTATTATTTCTTCCTCTTATTTCTCTTATTTCTCGTTCTTTGCTACTAGTGCTATTACCATTATATATGAGAGGTTATTATGAAACCGTAAATCACTGTTCTAGATGGAACATTAATAATTACTTATAATATGTAATCCTAATTTTTTGCTTCCTTGGTTTTTCTACTTTTCTTCTCTTCAATTTTATACTTATTAGTAGTATGTCGGTCATCTCTCTTCTATTATTTTCCTCCTTGTCCCTACAAGTCTTCTTCTACCCGCTTTTTACTTCTTGACTATGGGGTTTGACTTATATTTCTATTTCCTTTTCCCTTTCATCCTCCTATTCTCTTTTTTATTTTTCTCTATTGTCTTTTTTCCATTTTTTTCCACATTAAAAATATTGCCCTGTTGAACATCGGTTGAAAAGTGACGTAGGATAGGACATGGGAAAACACAAATGTAAATGAAGACAAACAATCACGTAGATGCAATAACCAGTGTTTTAAAAATAGGCCGATTTTATCGGTTTATCCCCGATATATAGGGTTTGGGCCATGGCCGATACGATTTCTATAAAAATTTATCGCATATCGTTTTTGGCCGATTTGTCACGATATATTGCTGTAAATTCGATAAAGCGGCCGATTTCTCCTAGGTTAAAAATCGCCCGATTTTCTACAATTTATATTTTAAGTAAACCGGTTCAGGTTTGGAGGCAAAAACCCTTTTTTCCATATTCGATCTGCATCCACTATATAAAAACCATGCTATCCTATTCTATTTCACATCTGCTTATCATGTGACCTTAATCTCTTTGCCTCCACTATTCTCTACCCCAAATCACTTGCAAATTTCTCACTTGACCTCTGTCGGTGACCTCTCTCGAAAACCCTCTCGATATTTCGTTAATTGTGCTTAGATTGCATTTTAGGACATTATATTAAATATGCTCACCATCTGTCATGACACTCCGATTTTTACTACTTATCCCCGATATATCCCCAATAACCGGGATCCGATATGAATTTTGTCCGTTTGATATATTTCCGATAATCGATATTTAAAGCCTTGGCAATAATCTAAAAATCTATTAAGTGTATGCACTAGATGAAAATCTACGTCTTTAACAGTCAAGGCCTAAGAATGTATGCAGTCCTAACAGATGCGTGCAATAAGCAATCAAGAAAGAACCACAGATGTAGTAATAAACAAGTACAAAAATGAGTTCACCATAATTCTATAAGGACTGAAAATTAATGGTCGAATTCAAGGTAATGTTTAGAGTTTACCGAGGAGTGAGGAACTCACACCAATCCGTGCTCGGACCAAACTAAGGCTAAAGAAGATGGCTTCTTTGCACTTGAGTGGAAATCAAACACAGAAGTTAAACAACAGCGGTCTTAACGACATGTTTTGATCTTTATCAAGCACCTGCAATATCAAACAACAATCAGGTCCACAAGAATGATCAAATAAAAATCCTGAACTTTAATTGAGCTCTATTGACAGTATTTGAATGGTTGAAGTCTTCAACCAGATCCTACAGGGTGTCCTCAAGACTCTGTCTCAAAGCTCTATTGATGGTGTCAGGATCTTGTGAAGCCTTGATCGGAGTCTGAAGTGAGGCTGGAAAATTCTCTGGAGATGGAAGATTGCGATGTTTGAAGTCGTTGCTGCTGGTTGTAGAAGAATCGTGATGATTGTAGAGGAGTTGAAGATGATTAGGGAAGGAGTTGGCGTCGGGTTTGATGAAGAAAGGTGTATGGCTGAAAGTCGAAGAGATGAACAGTAATCGGAATTACTGTTCACGTGAACAGTGACAGCAGAGAGCTTGGTTTGAATTGGATTCAGGGTTTTGGTTGAGTGGAGGGTTGGAGTATTAGCTGAGGTTATAATGAGAGGCTGAGATTAAATCAGAACAATTAAATAAAATGAGCTTTATACTCGGGCTTCACACCCTCATGAGCAATTCACATGCCAACTTAAAATCTCAGAATCATCTCATATCAAATAGTATGCCTTCCACTGGGACCTTACATCGTTATTTATAACCGTAAATAAAATCAAATCAAATCCCTAAATCACTCTCAAATCTTAGTAAAAGTAGAAACTAACATAAAATCTTATCAATTAAAATCTCTGAAATCATAAAGAATATATCCATAATCAATCAATATCCTCCAAATCCAATCATGTGTTTCTTTCTCCTGGAATGTACTCTCCATGGATTCTCATCAACTCTCCCCAGCTTCGAAACATTCGCCTTTGGTGAATGACGGAGATGATAAGCATATAGTGCATCCGAGTTGAGTTGCTCAATATCCTTGGTTCGTAGCTAAGTGCAATCTGAATCAGGTTGTCCACACCAACGGACCAAGTACCTCAAAAAATCACCCGTTGCTATCGTTACGATCTCGTCTTGTAGAATCTCCTCAATCTCCTCTGAGGGACGCCTACTCAGCTGCATAGGTGGTGGAGCTAGAATCTACTTTGGTTCTGCTGAATTTGAAGGTGTGAACTCTGGGATTATTATTGGATAGTCCATAGGTGCCTGATAAGAAGTCAAATCCTGGACGTTGAAAACTGGACTGATGCCAATATCCCGTGGAATGTCCAACTTGTACACATTCGAACCAATCTTCCTCAGAATTTGGAACAGACCTATACATCGGGCACGAAGTTTCCCCACAGTTCCTCTTGGGAACCTCTCAGGTCGAACCCTAAGCATGACCATGTCTCCAACCGAAAATTCTTGCAATCATCTATGAGAATCTACAGCAAACTTATAATTATCATTGTTTATTGCTATCTGTCTGCAAATCTCATTCTGCAAAGGACTACGCTGGGGCATTGGGTCTAGCTCTTAATAGCATTGGAAGTAGGTTTATAGATTTCCTAGGTCGACAACATGTAACAATCTCAAATGGACTCAACCTGGTGGACCTAATGACTGAACTATTATATGCAAACTCTACTATATGTAGCACCAAATCCCACCTAGACACATGATGCCCAACTAAACATCGTAATAAGTTTCCTAGACTACGGTTCACCACCTCAGTCTGACTATCAGTATGGGGATGGTAAGCCGTCGAAAACTACAATGAAGTATTTTCCAGAGTGTCCTCCAGAAGTGACTCGTGAACCTCACATCTCTATCTGAAACAATAGTCTTAGGAAGACCGTGCAATCGAACTACCTCTTTAAGAAAGAGGTGTGCAACATGGGAGCATCTGCAGTGTTGTTACAGTGAATGAAATGCGCCATCTTCAAAAAGCGATCTACTACAACCAATATCAAGTCGTGCTTCCTAAACGTGTGAGGGAGATCTTGGACGAAGTCTATGCTAACATCCTGCCATGGTGCAAAAGGTGTAGGTAAGGGAGTGTATAAACTATAAACCTATATTCTGCTTCCTACCCTTAGCAACCTGACATACCCGACAGTGTATAAAATCTATCTCCAACTCATTGTCTTATTTCGGCCAAAGTGTCCAGCGGCTCCTCCAGCATGCATTTCCCAAATCAGATCACGAAGGGAGGTGTTGGGAATGCAAGGCTGCCCCTAAACAGAAAACCATCAACAACGGTGAAACGTACTATAATAATAGAAGGATTTTGTGTCAAAGAGGCATAAATCTCACTAAAGTCCCGACAACTAGAGTAATCCTGAATGACTCGATCACATCCTACCACTTGTGCATTCATAGACTGCAAAGTGGCGACTTTCCTACTCAAAGTGTCAGCGGATTTATTCTCAACATATGCATAATGTTTGAGAACAAAAGTGTATTTCTGTATAAACTCAACCCACTTGACATGATGGTGCCCTGACTTCTTTTGAGAATTCAAATATCGTAGGGCCTAATGGTCGGAGTATAAGATAAACTCCGCAGGTAGTAAATAATGATGCCAATATCACAAACTCTGCACTATAGCTAAAACTCTCGGTCGTAATTGGAATAGCGTTGTCAAGCTTCAATTCAACTTCACGCTAAAGAAACCGATAGAATGGCCCTCTTGACTCAACACGCCTCCAATACATACTCTCGAAGTGTCACAAGCTACCTCAAAGGCCTTCGAGAAATCAGAAAGGCGAAGGACTGGGGCAGTAGTCAACTTCTCCTTAATCTCATCGAAAGCTCTAGCAACAGATTTAGTCCACTCAAACTCCCTTTTCTTAAGACAACTCGTGATAGGAGCCATAATGGTACTAATCCCCTTAACAAATCTCCTATAAAAAATGGCCAACCTATAGAAACTCCTGGCCTCATGAATGGTAATAGGAGTAGGTTATTCCTTGACGGCCTTGACCTTGTCAGGGTCTGTTGCTATACTGTCAATAGTGACGATGAACCCTAAGAAGTGTACAAATGATGACATAAAAGCACACTTCTTTAACTTGACATAAAATTTCTCCTTTCGTAGAATCTCTAAAACCTGTGTTAAGTAAAGAAGATATTCTTCTTGGGTTTGACTAATGATCAAAATATCATCAAAGTAGACGACCACAAACTAGCCTAAGAAAGGATGCAAAATCTAAGCCATAACCTTCATAAAAGTGATTGGAGCATTTGATAGTCCAAAGGGCATGACCAACCACTCGTATTATCCGTCCTTAATCTTAAAGGCAGTTTTCCATTCATCGCCTTTGTGGATGCGGATTTGATGGTACCCACTACAAAGATCTATCTTCGAGAAGATACGAGACCTGGCCATCATGTCTAAAAGATCATCAAGCCTAGGAATAGGAAATCAATGCCTTGATTTTGTTGATGACTCTACTATCCATGCACATCCTCCGGCTACCATCTTTCTTGAGAGTGAGTAATGCAGGAAACAACATAAGGACTCAAACTCTCTCTAATAAAGCCATTTCGCAATAACTCATCTACCTGGCGTCTAAGCTCAGTGTACTCTGTGGGGTTCATCCTATAGTGTGGTAAATTGGGTAGAGTAGACTCTCACATTAGATCTATGGCATGCTGGATGTCTTTAGGGGAGAGAGTTTATCAGGTATCTCATCAGGCATGACATCACTAAAATCAGTGAGGATATGACAAACTTCAAGAGGGAAATCTAAAGACTCACTAGCAAAGGCAGAGCTAGCGGCGATGATCATATAAACAATCCCTTCCTCCTGTTGTCCTTAGGAAATTGACTCTTGCCTAAGAGATGGATAGGCTTCTTACCTGCCCTGGTAGTGACCGACTCATTCTTATTATCTGAGGGCGATTTGGGTTTGGAGGGAGTTAACACAATCTTCTTTTCATTAAACTTGAATGTATATGTGTTTGACCTCCCAAAACTGGTCACATCTAAGTCGTACAACCATGGCCTACTTAATAAGACATGTGCTGCGTTCATGGGTAAGACGTCGCACCAGGTACAATCCTAGTAGCTCAAGAGCTGGATAGGCACTAAACAACACTGGGTGACGGTATGTGCAGTCTTGTCAACCTAAATGACATTATATGGTTGTAGGTGAGATTCAGCTTTTAAGTTCTTCCTCTCTACAGCTGACTTGGTGATTATGTTGACACAGCTACCTCCATCAATCATCAACTTATAGAATTTATATTCATTCTTAAAGTAGGTGTGAAAAATATTTGTCCTACGCCAATCTCCCTCATCCTTAGGTGAGGCTAGTAAGCACCTAACGACATGTAAGTAGGCTGCAGCATCTGCTAAAGCAATCCTCGGCGTCGCTAGCGCCACTATCAGGAATATAAATCTCCTCGGTAATCCCGGAGTCATCAACATCATCCTCGTGATCCTCGTAGGATCCATAAATAAATAAACTCCTATTGGGCACTGGTAAGCAAAGTGTCCAAACCCTTGACAATTATAGCATTTAGGTCCTTTGGGTCCTTGCTTAGACAACTCACTAGTAACGAACTTACCCTTCTGATACTGAGCAGCAATGTTATTAGATTTAGCATTTTTATCGAATTGTTACCTAAGCTAGTCCCCTGCAGGAGATGTGAACTTTCTGTAGATGGGTGTCTTAAGATAGCGCTTCATTTCTACAACCAAATGATATGCCTCATTTACGGAAGTCACCAAATATGGGGCCATCTCGTGCTGAATATCAGCTCTCAATCCAGTGCGAAATTGAGAAAGGGCAAACCGAGGTTCTTCCTCGACATTACAACCATAAACTAAGTTGTCGAACTTATCCATGTACTCCTTTACAGACAAATTTCCCTGATGCAACGTGGATAGCTGATCTATCAATCTATCTAAATATGAGGGCAGGAGATACTTCTCTTTGAGCTTTTCTTTCATCTCATCACACGTCTCAATTGAGTCATGATGTGTCCTAGCCAGCTGTCTCTCGACTGAAGTCCAATAGATCTTGGCTGACCCTATTAACTTCATCCTAGCAAATTGGATTCTACGACTCTTAGATATATCGTACCAATTAAAGTAGTGGTCCATATCTGCTATCCAATCACTAAACTCTTAGGGGTTCATGCTTACCATCGAAGGATGGGGCCACTATCTTCACTTTCCTAGTGATATCGTCTTTCCTAGGTCTAAAATGGGTTTCGTCAAGATTGAAATACTCGTCATAACCCCTCTGTGGTCTAGCGCGCCCGTCGTGTCCCCTAGCGTGTTGGGGCCTGCCCCCACGGTTATCCCTGACAAGTCTCCTATCATTTCTATCCTGAAGGTCATCCTGAGGATCGTGTGCCTAACTGGTCTAGGTGTGCGGTGATCTGTTTGTGTCCAGTGTTTTGATCTTGGATGAATTTGTTGAGAGTCCCGGTGAGTGCATTGATTTGTGCTTGTGTGTTGTTTTGTGAATTATCCATAGTGTTCCTAAAGGTCCTACCACTGTGTAGCATGAACGGATCTATCCTGGGCTTTGATACCAAATATGAAGCATGACAGGACGTGGGAAAACACAAATGCAAATGAAGACAAACAATCACATAGATGCAATAACCTAAAAATCTACTAAGTGTATGCACTAGATGAAAATGCACGTCTCTAACAGTCAAAGCCTAAGAATGTAAGCAGTCCTAACAGATGCGTGCAATAAGCAATCAAGAAAGAACCACAAATGTAGTAATAAACAAGTATAAAAATGAGTTCACCACAATTCTATAGGGATTGAAAATTAATGGTTGGATTCAAGGTAATGTTTAGAGTTTACCAATGAGTGAGGAACTCACACCAATCCGTGCTCAAACCAAACTAAGGCTAAGGAAGATGGCTTCTTTGCACTTGAGTGGAAATCAAACACAGAAGTTAAACAGCAGCAGTCTCAGCAACAAGTTTTAATCTTTATCAAGCACCTGCAATATCAAACAACAATCAGGTCCACAAGAATGATCAAATAAAAATCATGAACTTTAATTGAGCTATGTTGAAAGTGTTTGAGTGGTTGAAGTCTTCAATCAGACCCTATAGGTGTCCTCAAGCCTATATCTTAAAGCTCTGTTGCTTGTGTCTGGATCTTGTGAAGCCTTGATTGGAGTCTGAAGTGAGGCTGGAAAATTCTCTGGAGATGGAAGACTGCGATGTTTGAAGTCGTCGCTGCTGGTTGTAGAAGAATCGTGATGGTTGCAGAGGACTTGAAGATGATCAGGGAAGGAGTTGGCGCCGTTTTTTATGAAGAAGGGTGTATGGCTGAAGGTTGAAGGAGATGAACAATAATCGGAATCACTGTTCACATGAACAGTGATGGTAGAGAGTTTGGTTTGAATTGGGTTCAGGGTTTTGTTTGAGTGGAGGGTAGGGATGTGAGCTGAAGTTATAATGAGTGGCTGAGATTAAATCAGAGCAATAAATAAAATGGGCTTCACACCCGGGCTTACACTCTCATAAGCAATTCACATGCCAACTTAAAATCTCAGAACTATCTCATATCAAATAGTATGCCTTCCACTGGGGCCTTACATCATTATTTATAACTGTAAACAAAATCAAATCAAATTCCTAAATCACTCTCAAATTTTAGCAAAAGTAGAAACTAACATAAAATCCTATTATTTAAAATTTTTGAAATCATAAAGAATATATCCAGAATCAATCAATATCCTCCAAATCCAATTATGTGTTTCTTTCTCCTGGAATATACTATCCATGGATTCCCATAAAAAAGTCATTGTTGCAGAAATGTAGCTTCTCAGCCATTGTTCCAGAAAGAAAATTATGGCCATTAAAAATTTGTCTTATAACCTATATATTTTGATAGACATTATAGTAGGAGTGAGATAATGCACTTATATGATTGATTCATCTCAGTTATAAATCATCTTCATGTTTAAAATCTTAAAATAACATGCGTTTGTGCCTTGCTTCAGCGAGCCACCCGCCTTGCCTTGTGGCGCTTTAAGGCCGCCCCCTGCTTTGCACCTTACACCTTGACAACACCGTTTCTCACAGGCTAATATAAGGATTGTAGATGCCTTAGATAAATATCATTAACTAACTGGCTAGTTTGCTACAAACATGTTACATAGTTTTAAAAGAGTTGTATCCAGTCAAATATAGCCGCAAGCTGTGTTTTTGGTCACATAAAGAAATTTTGACAACTGTAATGGTTTAACACTAGATTTTTTTTTTCATGCTCGACATTATCTAATTTGTACTGAAACTATTATTTGATGTCCACCTCACGTTGCCTCAGGATTTCTTGTTTCCCACATCATATTCAGCTCCTTTAAGAAGTTTGTTGTACATAGGATTATAAAAAGATAAAGTGTATTTTGTTAAAATTGGATCATATTACTGTTTCTATTTTGATTTTTTCATGTCATTTACCTGCCAATTTGGATTGCTTCAAACAGAAACAGCCAGAAGTTCACCTCTTTGCTGCTAAATTCAAAGAGCTGCACGGAGATATTGATGGAGCTCGTGCAGAGTTTGAGTTTCTTAATTCTGAATTATCACCTTGTTTGCTGGAAGCCATTGTCAAGCATGCAAACATGGAATATCGAGTGGTAACCCTCTGCATGACCTTCATGTCTACTATATATATACATATATATAATGTCTACAACTGAATTTGTTACAATTTTTCAGGGAAACAAACAAGCTGCTATTTCTGTATATGAAAAGATCATTAATGCTGAAAAGAAAAAAGAGCATTCCAAAATATTGCCGATGCTCCTTGTTCATTATTCAAATTTTCTCTATTTGGTAGGTACTTCTTGTTTGATATTTTAAGTGTGTAGAAAATTACAATACATGACAAGCCTGTTCAGCATAATTTCATGCTCTTTGAATTTACCTAATGAATGCTCTTTGAATTCATAAAGGTCCTACCAAGTAAATTTACAATCGATTAGTATGTGGTTCATCATACAGGTCCAAATCACTGCACACTCTTAATGTCCTGGTGATAATTGCCAGTGTCCTTTCAGCTGTAGTGTTGCAGATTTACTCAATTTTGTTGAACAAAGTTTCAAACGTGTAATTTTGTCACTAGAGAAATTTGACATCTACATTATGTGTGTTTCTGGTCCAAGGTTGGAGATCTGGAAAGGGCAAGGGAAGTCCTATATGGATCTCTTGATCAAGTGCAACTTTCAAAGCCTCTACTTGAGGTTCATTTCCTCCTTCCTTGGTTTTAATTCTTTTATTTTTTTTAACGATCAGCTATTCTTAATCTGAAATCTGAGCTGTGCAGGCCATCATACGTCTGGAAACAATTCAACCTCACTCGAAGTCTATTGATTATTTGGATTCATTGGTGGAGAAGTTCATTTTACCTAATTCTGATAATTCTGATGTTGCAAACACTGCAGATAGAGAAGAAATATCTTGCATTTTCATGGAGGTACTTCTTCATAAAATTACACTAATGTTGGGAAAATAATTAACAGTATGCATATTGATTAGGATTCAATTTAACAATCTATTAGATTCATATATATTTATACAAGACTCTGAAGCTTGAACATATAAATTCTGCTTTCCTTGTTGCCATAACTATTCTGCTCTGTTTCTGTGGATCCTGACCAAGTGACCGTAGGAGTACTCAGTATCAAATGTTGTTCACTGAGCAAATACATGCTTTTACATATGATATCATCTTTCATTGACTAGAATGCTATTCCACTCAGGGATTGCAAAGGTCAGCCAGGAGCTTTTTGTTAATTATAGAGCTTTCATACTGCTGCATAACGTATTCGTGATCTTGAGAATACATTGTTACAATCTTGAGAATAAATAGATTTGTGAATTCTAATATGGTTAAACTTGAGTGGATGTCTCTGATGTATTGGTCAAATATGATTTGGATCCTTAATATTTGAAAATCATTAGTGGGGGTTCCTTACATTACCTTCGTCATCGGCCTGGGTGCCTAGGTCCTTTTTACAAACTTTCGTTAAATATTTTGACGTGGTCATGACATGGCCCTGCCATGTCACTGCCACATCAGCAAAAATATTAGTGAAATTACAAGTTCAATTCAACAAAAAGTTAGTGAAATTACAAGGTTGTATTGAACTTGGACTGTCACTGTTTTTTTTTTTCCCTGACATGGTAGAGCCGCATCATCTCCATGTCAGCAAAATTTAACAGAAGTTTGTAAAAAGGACCTATGCTATGCTGATGATAGAGGTAATGTTAGGGATCCCATGATTTCCAAGCATTAAGGACGTGAATGATATATGGTTGGTGAATGATATATGGTTGATACATCGAGGACTTTCACTGAACATTTACCTTCTAATATCATTTAGAGATTAGCTTTTACTGTAGATGAACAAGTAATTGATATAAGGTAGGATACTCTTATAGCTACTGCTTAGTTCATTGCTTTATTCTTATGTTCAGTGGCTTCAGCCTTTTCTGGAGATATTCCGGAAAATGCACTTTAAAAATGCTAGTTTATCAAGAAATATATTGTAAAATCTTTTTTTAAAAAATCGCAATTGTTTGTCCTTTATATATTGTACACATCAATAAATGCTTGCCTTACCATATATATTACAGTTTTTGGATCTGTTTGACGATACTCAATTGATAAAAGATGCCGACTATCGGCACACTAAGCTCTTCTTAAGCCGATAGAGTAGTTTGACATCCAAAAAAAGTCAACCGGAAGATTTTCTTTCAGCAGACAGGGCAAAAAGACAGGGCAAAAGACCAAAGCAATTCAACTGATGCAGGTTTCATCCAATCAGTAGGTTGCGGGAGAATAATATTATGTGTGGCTTTTATTTAGGAATGCACTTTCATCCATGGGAAGAAAATGAATGCCGTCATTCGTTATGAAGCGTCAATGCTGCTGCTGTTTTATCAAAGTCGTCCATCTTTTTTTCTACTAAATGTGATGTGCACACGTGCATGATGTAGGGAATTTTTTCCAGCACTATGATATATGTGTTTATACTTTTTACATCAAATGATGTTCAGACTGTTTTCTGATTTCATTTTGGATTATTTATTGCCACAAAGGTGAAAATCGGAAACCATATAATTTTGTTCATGTAGACAGTATTACAGAACCATATAATTTTTGTTCATGTAGACAGGATTAGAGAAAAATGATGAGAGAGAATATAGGAGCTTTTGCCATAGTTTTAAGAGAATCTCCTCAGGAGCTGCCTACATTTGAGCGAGCAGTTCCCAACAATACATGAAATAAATACAGGGGCATACAGATATTTCCTCCCTCCATTGTTGGTTATGAAACCGCCTGCTAGCATGCATGCGGGCAGTTTCGAGGAGATTCGTATGAGGGAGAAGCAGAAGCAAGGTGGTCACCCCTAGAGGGTATCGTGCTACAGCTGCAGTCCAGAGAAATACAATGTGTCGCAAATCCCTGGGACAGAGACAAATTTTCAACTTATTCGGACCTCATTTTCTGGTCATGGTGACTACGACCATCTCCACAGTGATGAGGATAATAAACCTATTGATCTTGATGATTCTGACGGGGGGTAGTTGCTGATCAAAAGAATGGATGCACCTAAAAGCGAGGAAATTAGGGACTGTGTGGCCGAAGGAACGAATTATTCAATTATGTCACAAATAATTATAGAACATGTACAACTTTTGATACCAGTGAAAATCATATATTTAGCGTCATGTCAGTAGGTTTTCCATCTGCAATTTTGCATATTACTCGTTTCAAAATTAATTTATCTTTTTTTTTTTTCCTTATATGATTGTTGTTGCTACTCTGCTGAAGATGACCTTGAGTTTCAGTCCCCAAGTGAAGTAAACAGAGAGGACTGCCTTAGGTATATGAATTCTAGAATTATGGCGCTTGAGGTGCAGTATCCATATATATTACAAATTACAAATGCAGCGCATAAAACACAAGACAAGAACCAAGAGAACATATTTTTATAAGTGAAGGAGAAGATAGTGAACTTTTTATAGTTCCAAAGGAAAATACATTGAGATCCAGTATCACTATATTCAAGATATTGTAGAAAAGGGAGAAGTTAAAGGGACTTACATCCCTATTACATATATAATTGCTGATCCTTTGACAAAATAAATACCAATGGAAATTTTTATCAAACACGTGAGTTTGATGGGACTTAGAAATAAATAAGTCCAAGTAAATTTCATAAATAATAAAATGAGAATTACTCTTCATGGATAGTGGGAGTAATGGTAAGAAGAGAACATCTGATCTCACGGATAGTGCGAGGCATATCATTTGGTTAATTTGGCCAAGTGGGAGATGTTAGCAGATTTGTCCAAATTAAATCAATGTGTTAAATGAGATAATATTGGACAATAAAGGGGTATTAATTGGGAATTAATAGACTCTTAACAGGTTTTAATTAGGGTTGATAAATGGTCTTTAATTGAATTTCTTTGGAGGCCGATTTTTGGGTGGAGGTGATTGGATGAAAAGCCTCTATAAATTGAAATACAGCAAAAAAAGAGAAAGTACTACTCTCTCCATCGGAACCCCAAAACAAATCCCTCTTCTCCTCTCCTCTAAAAAGCTACACGGTCGGCATCTCTTATTTGTTTTCCGTTGAGTTAAAATTCCTAATGTTTTTTCAAAATTTCCAGAAAACATTCTTTATTATTTTATAACAGATTAATCGTGGAACTCCAGAAGCTTACAAAAGCCAATGGATCTTACGAAAAAAATTTATAACATATTTAATTTTTTTATTATTGATAAGTATCTATTTTGAAGTTTAATTTATTTGCTGCACATAATGCTCTCTATCAGTTTGAAATCTTGACAGAGGAAGCAACCGAGGTGGTCAAAAGAATTGAGCTCCAAATGTGATAGTAAAGCTTAAGAGGTCAATATATATTTTTCACAATAGAAATAAAATTAAATAAGAAACGAAAGATTTCTTTGAAATAGGTGCTATAGGAGCTAATACAAAAGATACGGCTAGTTTAGTAAATAAAATATTTATTTTCCATCCAAACAGATTGAAAGATGGATGTGATTAAAAATTGTAACTATACGGGGTTCCTAGATGAAAGGGTGAATTGGGGGAGGTTATCTGATTTTAGTGGTTAGTTGAGTGGGGTTTTCTCAAATTAACCCAATATTCATTTAAAGGTCAGTACATCTATGCAAATTCAAGACAATAACATACGAATGAGACCCCTCTCTTAACCTCTCTCTCCCTCCCTCAGGATATTCATAGAGGCAATCTAAAGGCACGCGTTTAATATAAGCCGCGAAGAAGAATCTTCTTTGATTTACATCCCTCTTCTAATAAAAATTTCACTATCTTTTCCTTCACTTATAAAAATATTTTATATATACAACCTAAAATCTTATCACTGGTCGGTTATGATATGGCGAAAAAGAATGTTATTCAAGATTGAGGGTTAAGTGACTTGGTCGTTTGGATTGATTATCTCAATTCTTTTTGTTTTTATTCTGATACTATTAATCCGAAAGAAATTAATTATAATTGCATGAGTTAACTTAATTGGGGTAAACTTCGTTAGATATCATGATTATACTCGCTTTTAATTGAGCAATCAAGACTATAAGCAAAGTGTATTCGATGCAACTTTTCCCATTCTCCACGTGTGATAGTCTAGTTGAGATGGGAACCTTAAATATAAATGAATTAACTGCGGATAGACCCCCTTAGAATGACCCAATTGCGGGTAGACACTTCCACACACACACATAGTTGTTTTAATTGTGTGGATAGACACTTTCCATTATCTAATACTATTATAAAAGTGTGTTGGTATGTTAAAACATTTCTTCCGAAAATACACTCCAAAGCACATACATGCACATATAAGCACATACATGCATACATAATCACATACATACATGCATAAATTATAACCCTTCAAATTCTTCTCATAACCCTCCAAAGCACATACATGCATACATAAAACACATGCATGCATACATGGTTATAGTATATTAATGCATTGAATTGGTATTAATAATTATATTTACTAATAATATTACTATGGACTACTATTAAAAATAAAAATAGTACTCTTTACTCTTAAGTTTCTAAACGGTTGAGGAAGATGAAATAAACACATTCAGTATCCAAGAGTTGAGGGTGATCAAGGAATTCCATTCAAAGATTCTATGCATTATAAGATAAGTTAAGATGAAGTCATTAAAATAAAAGAGAGGAGATACAAATGCAAAGCAAATAAAAGCAGGTGTCAAGTTATTTAAGTCATGGTGATCACTCCAACGGGTGCCAATATAAATGAAAATAATAATAAAAGCCATTCACACATAACGTCCTCACATTCCTAACCTCGCATTTAACTATCTATTAATTCTCTATTTAATCCACGCTCTCATAACTGCAATATCCCTTAATTCTATTTATTAGTCTCCATCGCTAGCCAATCAAATTTCCCACTATCTTTTAATGCATCGGTTACCATGAGCTTTCATCTCAATTAAAGGGATGAGAATATATGGGGCTAGCAAAAGAATAGAAAATTATGGCACATTTATGTGCCGAGTAAGATGCATCTCGAGCCTTAGTAGTGAAGGTGGCTGTAGTGTTCCGTTTCATTAGATTTTACACCAGATTCACCCTATAGTCAACAGGATGAGGGCCAACAGATGAGCTGGAATTGGAGGGCGGAGGGGACATAACGGTGAACGATGCATTCTTCATGTCGTCTGGTGCTGGTAAGCAAACTATATACAAGCATAAGAAATTAATAAGAAAGAGAGATTGTATTCAAAGGCCGAGAGCGTCGGATTGTATGGGCTAACTAATTGGTGGTTTTCTATTTCTCTTAAACCAAACTTTGTGAAGATCTTTTTCTTTTATTTTTTTGAATATTACTTTATTGTTCTATATGTTCGTTCAATTTCAGGTCATATGCATTACCAACATGCAGCTGTGCTAGATGATTATCATCTGGAGTATGAATACAGAAATGAAAGAAAGATTAAGCTGCTCTTTCTACCATTGCAATATCACCAATGGTAATAGACGGTCTTATATGCAATATCACTACTCATAGTAATCATTGTTTGTCTCATTGATCTTTTTGATACCCATTTTGTGTTGTACTTCTAATTTATTTGATCTGAATAAATATTATAACTATCTCTTATAAAATGTATGGTTCGACTAAACACTCTGAATTTGTCATACTTGACTTGGTATTCACCATTGAGAACATATAAATCTAATATTGACAATTGTGCCTCAAGAAGAAAAGACTTGTAGATTTTTTATGTCCGTGAATTTGCTAAGTACAAAATGATTTTGATACAATAGTATAGATAGATATAAGTTCATACGTCTAGACTCGCTAAAACATTATGCAAATAACCCCACATCTATAGCTTTAGTAATACCTTACCCAACATATTATGGTTTCATAGAGTTCAATAGTTGAGCTGCCTATGTGACTTCTTTGCTTGTATACAATGGTCCTTCATAGGTAGGATTTGTACAAAAATATGAATACAAAAATTATACTAAGTTTCAATTGCACGGGAAAATAAGTAGAAGTATCTGAGAAAAACTATAAATTTCATAACACTTGACATATCAACTTACATCTAACATTAATAGCTAAATCAATCAAAAGACCATAAGCCATCATAAGACCACTGACACCCAAAACGTTTAACATAAAAAGTGACACCCAAAACGTTTAACATAAAAAGTAAAGTATAGAAATTAGGAGGGCAACAGTTGAAGTTCTTGCAATTAGGTGAGAGAGCTATTGACCTATTCTTTTTATTCTTTTAATTTGTCTAGGAATTCTATTGATCACTTTTACTTCTTTTAATATCGAGGAGCTTTCAAGATTTCAAATTTTTGTTAAAAATGATGATTTCGATAGTTTGATACTTTCATGAAAATTCATGCTTTAATTTTTAATATTGAAATTAAATAAATATTAATTTAATCTATAATAAAATATTTTATCATATTAATTATCTAATAAATTATTGTTTATTATTTTTAATAAAACTAATATTTGTAAAATATTACTAAATTAGATCTAATAAATTAATTTCAATAAATATAATATATTAATTTAATAAATAAATATTATTATTGTAAATTATTTGTTCAAACAAAAATATTATTTCTATTAGTTTTATTAAATTATTAGTTTGATAGTTTTATTATTACTTATCATCGCATGCTACTTCTAATGAGTATTATTTCAAGTTATCTACATGCAACGCACGTGCGCTATACTAGTTTGCTCAAGTGTGAATAGACCTCCTCAGTGAACTTTTTTTAAAAAACTCTTTTAATAGTTAAAAAAAAGTAATTGGGGTTTCCCGACACTAACAAAACCGGGTCTATCCGCCTCTACAAACTTTTTTAGCTTTTTAATAGTAAAAAAATTCAATTAGAGGGCCTATCTGCACAATTAGAACTACAATGTGTCTATCTACAATTTGGTGACACTACATACGGTCTATCTGCACTTAATTTAATATAAATTCACTATGAACTTATGAAGGCCCTTCTCACATGAGGAAAGTAGGGTAATTATTGTGAAACCCACTTGAAGTTTGGTCACTTATTATGGAACTCCCTAGCGTTTTCTTTTCATTACAAAACACCCAATAGTTAAACTATAAAACTCATTTATATTCCAAGATTACCCTCTTCTTCCATTTAACATATTTTCCCGTCTCGCAAAGACAAGACACATATTAAATATTGAAAGTTACATCAAATAGATGATAAAATTAAAGGGTTTAAGGAGTCTTCTACTAATTTTCTCTTAGTCAATGGCCATGGTTAGTTCAGTTAGATATAATGTCAGGAGAGATGGTTTAGTTTGAGAAAAGAGCAACACAGTTGAGTGATATTTTAAAGAAAAAGATAGAAAGTAAATGAGTTTTAACAGTAATTTTGTAATAGTAGAGGGTGTTGTAATGGAAAAATAACGTTAAGGAGTTTCCTAATGATTTGTCAAACTTGAATGAGTTTCATAATAATTACCCAAAAAACTAACCTCATAGTTAACCGGAGTATTTCCGCGGACTTGTACCATACATATAAAGGAGGATAAACGTAGGAAAAATGAAAATAACTTTATTTTTTTCTACCCTTTCTATGTGGATCCAAGCCTTGTTTAACACTTTGTTTGGGAGTTTACTAAGGGAAGGGACAAAAAGTTAAATAATGGAGAGGAAAGGTAGGAAAGATGAATGAAAAGATAAAACATTGCTTTGGAGTTTAGTAAGAGAAACGGAAGTAAATTTATTTTACCTTATTTGAGAGTTCTAATAAAGAGGAGGGAAGTGAAGTGAATATATATAAAGTTACATAAACACTCTTACATGTTATTAAGATGAGGGTATATGTTAGCTATTGATTTTAATATCATAAGGGTATAATTGTCTTACGATACAGTAAAATTTTACTCTGATTTCCATTCCATCCTCTACCGTCCAAATTGGATGAGAAAAAAATCTAGAAAAATTTAACATTCCATTCCATTCCATCCTCTATCCCCAGAAATTCCACTTTAACTTCCATCCTCTAACCCCATCCAAACACACCCTAGTTGTTTAAGCCAAGTAGGATGAGTGGGCCTGAGAGAACACCTGTAACACGTGCGAGAGGGGTTTTGAGGAGGAAGAAATGGGGAAGAAGAAGCCATCACCTGACTCCGTGATTGGCGTGGACGGAGACGATGAGGGCCGGATGGTTATCATCTTTGGCATCAATCCAATTATCCCTGAGGCGCGTCTTTCTAGCTCCATCGACACACGATTCAGACGCCATGTAACTCTCTTTTCCTCCTTACTTTTACCCCTTACTTTTACCCCCTCCTTATTAGTTAACACTCTAAATACAAATCCTAGAAAAAGTTCTCTAGACCTAATCAACAACCCTCAACCCATAAAAATATCTGATGATACCAATCTAAACTGAACTTTTGTTTTTTAAAATGTTAATTATACATAGGCCTACTGTATCCCGTTGCGTCACTTATTACCCTTTGAACATTTGGTGGGTGTTTCTTCAATAGATGGTTTCAGGAATGATTGGAAGGAAATCTGGGAAATCTCGAGGTTATGCTTTCCTTGAATTCCATTCCGAGCTTGTGGCAGATAAGTTCTGTCAGGAATACCATTGCAAGGAATTCTGCTGGACCACCCAGCCTCTTCAAGTGCGCTGGGCTAATTGCACGAACATCAAGAAGAAATAAAAAATCCAACTGCAATGGGAACCAGAAAAGCCAATTTCGGTTTTTGACTATCCTGGCGAAAACTATGATGGTAACCGAATGCTAAGGGTCGATGGGCTTGAGCCTTGGTTTATGTCTTTTGATCTCAAGAGCTCTATCCCTTGGGCATTCGGACGCCATGTAAGCAACCTCCAATCATAAGTTTACTAGTTAACTATAGGGATTAGAAATACTTTTGATTCGTTTCTTAAAACATCTTTTCTTTCTCATGTACACATAGGTCTTAGATTCCTATCCTGTGCAAGACCCTAAAAAGCTTAAGATGGATGGTTATGGCTTCATACAATTTAACTCCCATGATTCCGCTCAAAGATTTCTAGAGAAATGCAATGGGTCACTAATCCATGGGACAAATATGCATTTTCAGCTTAGTTGGGCCCTGTTTTCTGATCCTGGTGACTACGACAAGGTCTTCAACGATGAGGATAATAAAACTAATGAGCCTGGTGAATCAGACGATGAGGCACTTGCTGATCAAAAGAATGAGCATCCCGATCCACTTAGAAGTGAGGAAATTATGGACCCACCTTATAGCAAAATCAAGAAATCTGATATTGAGGAGGTTGATGTGATGGAGTTTATCAATGGAATGAATTATATAATTATCTCACAGATAGTGATAGAAGAAGCAGAAGGTAATATTTGCTGCCAGTGAAAATAATAAATGTAGCGCCATATTAGTAGGTTTTCATTTGCAATTTTAAGCATTACTTTTTTCCAAAAAATAATGTATCTTTCTCATTTTTTTGCCTCATGATTATCGCTGCTAGTCTGCTGAAGATGACCTTTCATTGTCAGTCCTAAACCGGGATAAGAAAAGAGAATTCCTTTTGGTATATGAATGCGAAAATTATGGCTTTTGAGGTGGCAACATCCACTAAGCAATACAATAAACGAACAATTGTGTTAGGGAGCTGGCACAAAGCTTTTTTTTTTTTGGCACAATCCTTGGATAATGACAGCTGAGCAAGAATATGTTGTAAAACAATGCCTCCAGACTTTGCATAATAAGGGTAGGTTTGATGGTGTTAGAAGAGCCAATTGGTTTGTTATATATTATGAAGGACGGTATTTTATCGGCAAAAATAATAAATTGAGTATATGGTTCTTCACTCTACATAGATTACAAATGCAGCACATATATCCCAAGACAAGAACCAAAAGATAGGAAGAATAATTTAAAAAAAATGTAGGAAGAGATTAATAGGAAAGGAATCAGGAGAAAATTTTATAAGAAGAGAGATGGAAACCTGAAGGAGACTCTTCTTTGCGGCTTATTCTGATACCACCATTGGATTGCCTTTATGGGTATCCTGAGGGAAGGGGGTTCAAAATTGTTGTCAAGCAGGGGATTTCACGTTAAAATTGTAGATCATGTTTAACCCGATCATGATATTCAAGACAAGCACTGTCTCGAATTCACTTGTGAAGATGAGAAATTTTAAGGTCCACATGTGCAAAGATCCTTGAGAAACCATATTAGGCAATGCTCTAGAATGCATTTGCATGTGTATATATATGTATTTATGTGTCTATGTATATATTTCCAATCATATTCATAAAGGTAAGGAATTTTAAGGTTCATTAGAGGAAATATCTATGAGCAATGGTAGGCAATGCTCTGTGCGTGTGTGTAATAGACACATATACTGACAAACACACCCAAACCCACATCCAGGCACGCGCGCGTGTGTAATAGACACATATAGTGAGAAACACACCCAAACCCACACGCAGGCACCCATCCATGCACCTACACACCAACAACCCCCACCCCACCCACCCGACCCAAAAAAAAAAAACACAGACACATACAGAGATATAACTTTTGCTAAGTTTAGAGTTAGTTCACTTGTGCTAACTTGCTAAGTTTAGAGTTAGTTCACTTGTGCTAACTGCTACTCCAACCATTGATGTTCAGCTACAATATCTGGAGCGTGTGGAAACCAAATTTAGAAGTTTTTAATACAGGCTACAGCAAATTGCTACAAAGTGGATGTCTTTCAAAACCAACTACTTGTATTACAATCTCAAATGTCTAAAATCCAGCTAATGTTGGTGTACAGAAGTTTTGAAATGTTCTAGGTTATGTCAAAAGTATTAAATTTAGATTGTATGTTCGAGACTATATAAATTAGCCAGATTTTTTGTCAGTCAGCCCCTAGTCAATGAATGGAAAAAAAAAAACTTTAAAAAATTCTTTTTCTTGGGTTTTTAGACAATTTAAATGATGTAGAGCAACTTTAGATCCAACTTGAGTGGCCAAACCTTAAAAGCTTGAATGAGAAGATTTGACTTCAATCTCTTTAGAAATAGCAAGCTTGCCCTTGAGTATGAGATACAGTTTGAGAAACTCAATATTTAATTTTCTAATCCTTTGATCTATTGTTTGCTATTCTTTAGCATGCCCTTGATTATGACGTATGGAGAAACTTGTTTCAAGCATTTATTCTTATGGATTGTGCATGAGTCATGAGTGTAATGTATTTTCCTTACAATTATAGATGACTTTAAAGTCTGATCTTTAAATCTTCATGTTTTATGTGTTGTCATGTTTAATGCTATTATCTTGGATATTGATAAAGACATTGTGAAACACTTTTTCACGTGAGCCCAAATTTATGTGCTTAGTTTTTAGCTGCATTTCTAGTGCTGGTTGTTAATTTTATGCATATATGATTAGATACAGCCCTTATCTTTTGTGCTCTTCGTTGGCAGAAGTATGCCCAACACTGCTAACTGCCATACCAGATGGGACCCCAACTGCATACCAGGGGGATGGTGATGACGCTAAAATTGTAAGACTGTATGCAATAGTTTCATTCAACCATAATAAGTATGTTTCCCTTTGTGCCTTGTTTTAACTGTCTTGATTGCTGCAGTTATTTGCTGATGTTGTGAGCCCTGCTACCGAGGAAAACATGAAACAGATCTTTGAAAAAACTGGGAATTGTACTGTTAAGTTTCCTGTAGAGAAAGGATGTGACGGTCCACTATGAATCTAGGTATGCTGGAAATAGATAATTAACTTCATCAAGGTCATAGTATCTCTTTAAATGTGAAATGTTTTGGCGCAGAGTGTCTGCTTACATGCCATTGCTTTAAAACTTCATTTATTTCCTTCCCTAGAGTTTCACTTTATATTTATTGACGAAGTTTCTGAGTTTTATTTTTAAACAATTAAAATCTGAAAGAATGAGTAGGTTTAGAAGTGACGTATAGTTCAATTAGTCCCTTATCCAATGTGCCTTTTTGTAACCATGCTACTTGCCTACTTCTTTTGTCATGACTCGTGCAGATTAAAACTTAATAAGTTCTTCTAGTTTTGAGAGTTGATTGTCCTTCATGTCACACGGTAATATATCTGTGTTTTATCCAAATATCCAATCAGTTAATACAATTCTGGATATGGTTAACATGAATAATACTGTTCATATAGTTAACATTCTCCTTGTTTTACTTGCTGTGTTTGTCTTCCCTTTGTAGTGATCTTGCTAAAAAAGCAATGGAAAAGCTGCAAGTCTCTCTGTTAAATGAAAAAAATATGTTCGCTTTCTTGGGGTAAGAGTAGAAGTATTCAGCCTATCCAGGTATTTGATGGGTTGCTATACCGCTGATTTTTGCAATTTTCCATTCTGTTGGTGTTGAATTTCGTTCATTTAGCTTGCATTTTTCACCCTTCCATTTTACTAAATTCTTGTTGTTGCATCTTTTTATTGTGTATATAGTAATGAAAAGAAATGATTTATAAGAGGAACTATTGGCGAGTAAGGGTAAAATCAGTTTCCAGTTCTGTTGGTAAAAAGGACTGGGAGATACTTGATGGGTGGATAATCACTTTGTAACATGGCTTTCATTGTCATTTTTAATCAATTTCATATTCACTCCAGCTTGAAAGTTAATTTCTTAACCATCTCAATTTACGCAACATTCTGTATATTAAGGTGACGTTTTTGAATATATTGGACCATTTCCAATGAATTTCCTTCGACTGCTTATATGGAATGTTCAAAATCCAGTGACTGAATACAAAGATATTCTCCGTCGACATATCCCATAAAGCTCAATAGTTTTGCTCACTTCTTCTACCTCTTCATACTCTTAAACTTGTTTTTATCTTTATCATGATATCATCAATGGCTACTAATTCTCTTTGGACATTGCCTTTGGTCTGATGAAGAGAAGTGAGAATTTAGTTCTGCCTTCATTCTTATGTTATGAAAATATTGCAATTTCCTTTTATTCATCACAATAAATTTCCATATAGAAACTTTTATAAACACGATGTTTGTGATCTGATTACTTACAAAATCTCCATAAACATGTACATGAAAGTGTGGAGAATAAATGATAACATCAGTTAGTTATTCCTAAAGTGGACTGTGTAACCTCCTTCCAATGGGACGTGAGATAAAGTAAAAAGAAAAAACATTATGATTTAAAATCTTCTTTAAATGTTATCATTTTGAAGTAGGACATTATAAAAGTTTGCAGATTTGCGAAAGTTACTAACTTTAAAATGAAAATGTGACATTTTACAGTAGATGTTCTAAGTACAAAAGTAACGCTAAAAATTGTAGAAATGAACTTGGAAATTATTATTGGTAACACACTCTTATTCTACTGCCATTGTCAAATTAATTGTTCTCTTCTATTTCTATTAAAGAGTTAAGAGTGGCATAGAAAATCAGAGAAAAGTAATTAAAAGAAAGTTCTTTCAGAATATGGGGTTGAGATGGGAAAACAGAGAGAAGGAAACAAGAGAAGTCAGTAATAGCAGAAACCGAGAGATATGCAAGAGGGGAGAGCGAGAGGGATCTAGTTGTGAGGAAAAGAGAGAGCAAGGAGGGAGTCACGAGATGAGAGAAAAATTACAACCGAAAGGAATGGGCTATTTCTTGTTTGATACATGTTTGTTTGGGTTGGGAGTTGGCTACTTTCATAGTTTCTGTTACATATTTGGGATTTTTACGAGATAAGAGATAGTTTCGTATTGGGATAGGGATTCATACTTCCCATGACATGTTATTATTTATCGGCTTTTAAGAAATTTAGATAATGGGTTTTTTGAGTAATAGTGGAACTATGAGGTTTTAAAGGTGCATATTGGTCTTAGAATAAATGAAATCATGAGAAATTTTTGGAAATTTTGGCCATTTTCTGTATTTCCTATGATACAAATTGTTCGTTTTGGTATTCTAAGAAAATTGGACAATTTGAAAATTTATGACCATGTGGTCTCGAATCTCTTTACGCAATTGATAGACTCATTTTATTTCCATATGATTTGCAGGACGTATGTTACGATTATCCAGATTGTTCACAATACTGTGGTGATTATAGTTGCAATCCACTGCAATATGGTTCTATTGGAGCTCCATTTTGTCCTTATAGACTTCAGCCTTTCATAGTTCAATCCTTTTTTAAAGATGGCCGTTGTGATATATGCGGCAAAGTTCCTTTGGTAAGAATTACATAACTATACAATCGATTTTATTACTTGATTCTCCAACTTGAGAATTTTAACCTTTATTTATGAAAATGATTGTGCTAATTTATATCCTTGCATGCATGATTTTACTTTAGCAGATGAGCCCCTAAATTGGTAGCAGTCGCAATTTCTAAAGTCTGTTCATTATCATTGACTTGTCTACACCTACTTTTTCCACAAGTATGCAATGAAGTTGTGAAATAGTTGGATATAATAGATATTGAAGTATGCTAACCATATACTCGCAGGGGACATGCTTGCACAGAGGATTTCTATTGATAACTTGCTTGATGAGCAAAGTGGGCTCTCAACTTTGAGTGCTTAACTGCTCCTTTTAGGGAGCAACTCTTTTAGCACACAAATATCATGTTGACTAGTCTGAAAAGCTATGAGATTTTTCTGTTTAGCAACTTACCATGCACTGCCCTTAACAAGCAACAGTAATATTTTTGGGGGAGAATCAATTTTTCCCGAGACTTCCGAAGATAATTTCTAAAACCTTCAAATCTTCTCTATTTTGATATTAGATCTCAAAACTTGGTATTTCTAAATAAGAACCCCAAATCTTCAGTTGTTAAAAATAAATAAATAAATAAAAACCTTTGGTTAGATTTAACCTTAATTGCTAAATTTTCTCTATTAATTTTAGAATTTTTTATTTATGGACCATTATGCTCATGCACAGGGACGAACCCAAAATTTTCAGTTTTTTTCTTATTTCCTTTTTTTTTTTGGGTTTTTTAGGGGAAGGGGTGCAAACTTGTTATCAAATCAAGAGCTACTCAGCTAAGAAAAACTAATTTAAAATTTAATATGCTACGCAAAATTGACAATACAAAAGTGCCAATAGTAAGTAATTAAAAACTGCTACTTACATGCATAAAGTCAAATTGCATTACTAGCCTTCTAAACTATGTCAGACCCTTTATTTTCCAGAATATCCTGATAAGGAAGTAGTTTTCAATGGAGATCATTCATGGGGTCTTTTTTGAAACAACTTAAAGGGTTTGAGAGTCTTAGTCTTATTTAGATATACCAAGACTTGGGGGTCTAATATAGATATAGAAAAGATTTAGGGCTCTTATATCATAAACCCTCCACACCCCAAAAAAAAAAAAAACCAAAAAAAAAAGGAAAAAAAATCCAAAATGTCAGTGCTAAGTAAAAACTGCTATTGTATTAAGGATTGCACGTTGAGTAATGTGACAACTCGGTAACATATGCTCAAATATGTCCATCATAATCTAATCCATCTAATTCTATAACAAGGTTAAGCATAGCAACTTACAACCTTACAACCATCTTCATAGATCACTCGATATCGTATTCTTATTGAAGTTGGACAAATGATCTCTGGTATACTTAAGGTGGTGATATTGAATAGGAATGGTGAAATGTTAATAAGATGATATATTGTTGAGTCTCATGAAGTGCCTTCAAGGTGTCTATATTCCAAGTATCGGCCACATTGAAAAACACAATGCAATGCATTCGAAAATCTAATAATAAGTTCCTAATCCATGCTGGTCGCATTTAGATGATACATTTTGTTGTTCTTATGTAATATTTTCATTGGTGATAAATGATGAAAATCGCTTATGGTATTTGATGATAATGTATGTTTGACATGATTGTACTCAATTATAAAAGAGTTGCAAGGCGTTCCTATATCAATTTTGATATTTCCTTTTATTATCCTTGATTTTTTTTTTCTAACCAAACAGAATAACAGTATTTCCTTTTTTTCCCCTTTTCTCTCACACTTATCCGCCAAATTCGACCCGAAAGATGATAATTATTTTATTAGTATGATGATAAAACTAAGAATCAGACTAGACTCTGATTGCTTGATCTTCGAATCAGAACAAAAGGTATATTTAATTATTTTGTACCCTCATTGTTTTGAATTTGAACGAAACTACCGCATAAATTTATCATTCACGGCTTTAATTCAATTTTATCTTTTCTTAACTGTGTTTTAGGAGAGTTGGTGTTCTTGCTGTAAGGTGGATGTTGGTGTTCTTGCTGAAAGTTAGGAAAAGTTGGTAACCCTCACAGAAGTCCATTGAGTTGTTCATCTTTGTGTTTATTGATCTTGTATTTAACAACTTTTCACTCTTTCAGGTCGAATGATGATTACTTTGAGAATGTGTGATGTTGGGGAAACCGTTTTGGCATAGGATCTCAGCGGTATCTCAAAGATCTTACATATATATATATATATATATTCTATCCTTGCAGATAAAGTATTTAAAGGGGAGTTTTCAACAAGGTAAATGAGAATGTCATGGGAGTAACTAAGAACAATAAGGGCCCATGAGTTCCTTTAAATGCACAGCTTCATTTTTCATACGGGGTAGAACAGGGGATACAGTAGTTTGAATTAGCCTTTATTTACGAACTTGAGTGTAGTAAACTAACAGACTTGGGATTAGCTTTTGGATATGATATTGTTCACTGATGTATAAATTTGATGAGCAAGGCTCCTATGAACTTAAGTTCATAATGAATAGTGGTGCACCAACTTTTCTAACCACTCATCTTGCTTTGGGATCCGTGAAAGATATAAAGCCTACTTTGAGATTTGTGCATCACAAATCTCAAGACAAGATGAGTGGATAAAAAAGTTGGTGCACCACTATTCATTATGATCTTAAGTTCATAGGAGCCTTGCTCTATATTGATTTGTATTGGAATTATGTCGTATGTCTCTTTCCCTCCTTTTTTTTTTCGTAGGAAGTTGAAAGGTTTTCTGCCTTTTGTTTCTTCTTTCCATTCGACTCTTGTTATCGACTATGATGCCCGATAACCTCAGCAAACCATACTCTTAACCTGGGCTCCACACTCCACTTCATAGCCAACTCTTGCCTTGAAAGCAAAGCACACTCTCAAATCATTTCTCCACCTCCTCTTCCCACTCTCCACACAGTTGATTAATGAAACCATCTAATTCTATAACAAGGTTAAGCATAGCAACTTACAACCTTACAACCATCTTCATAGATCACTCGATATCGTATTCTTATTGAAGTTGGACAAATGATCTCTGGTATACTTAAGGTGGTGATATTGAATAGGAATGGTGAAATGTTAATAAGATGATATATTGTTGAGTCTCATGAAGTGCCTTCAAGGTGTCTATATTCCAAGTATCGCCACATTGAAAAACACAATGCAATGCATTCAAAATCTAATAATAAGTTCCTAATCCATGCTGGTCGATTTAGATGATACATTTTGTTGTTCTTATGTAATATTTTCATTGGTGATAAATGATGAAAATCGCTTATGGTATTTGATGATAATGTATGTTTGACATGATTGTACTCAATTATAAAAGAGTTGCAAGGCGTTCCTATATCAATTTTGATATTTCCTTTTATTATCCTTGATTTTTTTTTCTAACCAAACAGAATAACAGTATTTCCTTTTTTCCCTTTTCTCTCACACTTATCCGCCAAATTCGACCGAAAGATGATAATTATTTTATTAGTATGATGATAAAACTAAGAATCAGACTAGACTCTGATTGCTTGATCTTCGAATCAGAACAAAAGGTATATTTAATTATTTTGTACCCTCATTGTTTTGAATTTGAACTAAACTACCGCATAAATTTATCATTCACGGCTTTAATTCAATTTTATCTTTTCTTAACTGTGTTTTAGGAGAGTTGGTGTTCTTGCTGTAAGGTGGATGTTGGTGTTCTTGCTGTAAGGTGGATGTTGGTGTTCTTGCTGTAAGGTGGATGTTGGTGTTCTTGCTGAAAGTTAGGAAAAGTTGGTAACCCTCACAGAAGTCCATTGAGTTGTTCATCTTTGTGTTTATTGATCTTGTATTTAACAACTTTTCACTCTTTCAGGTCGAATGATGATTACTTTGAGAATGTGTGATGTTGGGGAAACCGTTTTGGCATAGGATCTCAGCGGTATCTCAAAGATCTTACATATATATATATATTCTATCCTTGCAGATAAAGTATTTAAAGGGGAGTTTTCAACAAGGTAAATGAGAATGTCATGGGAGTAACTAAGAACAATAAGGGCCCATGAGTTCCTTTAAATGCACAGCTTCATTTTTCATACGGGGTAGAACAGGGGATACAGTAGTTTGAATTAGCCTTTATTTACGAACTTGAGTGTAGTAAACTAACAGACTTGGGATTAGCTTTTGGATATGATATTGTTCACTGATGTATAAATTTGATGAGCAAGGCTCCTATGAACTTAAGTTCATAATGAATAGTGGTGCACCAACTTTTCTAACCACTCATCTTGCTTTGGGATCCGTGAAAGATATAAAGCCTACTTTGAGATTTGTGCATCACAAATCTCAAGACAAGATGAGTGGATAAAAAAGTTGGTGCACCACTATTCATTATGATCTTAAGTTCATAGGAGCCTTGCTCTATATTGATTTGTATTGGAATTATGTCGTATGTCTCTTTCCCTCCTTTTTTTTTTCGTAGGAAGTTGAAAGGTTTTCTGCCTTTTGTTTCTTCTTTCCATTCGACTCTTGTTATCGACTATGATGCCCGATAACCTCAGCAAACCATACTCTTAACCTGGGCTCCACACTCCACTTCATAGCCAACTCTTGCCTTGAAAGCAAAGCACACTCTCAAATCATTTCTCCACCTCCTCTTCCGACCTCAGCTCCCGCTGTTGTTGACCTGTTCTCCTCCTCCACAACTCCCCATCCCCCCACACCGGCGCCCATGTCCGCATCCACGCCATCTTCAAGCTAAACCCCAACCAAACCAAGATTAACCTCGTATGGAACCGCGGCCTCTACGTCCAAGGCTACTCCCCGACCATCCATCCCACCTCCTCTTCCGACCTCAGCTCCCGCGCTGTTGTTGACCTGTTCTCCTCCTCGGCCACCATCAAACCACCGCTACCCGCCATCCTCCGCTCCATCCACGCGATACTTAACTCTCTATCCTGGGGCTTCTGCCTCCCCCTCGGCGTCCTGACCGCACGATACCTCCGACACTTCCCTAACGTCGGCCCGACATGGTTTTATGCGCATGCCGCAATTCAAATCCCCGGATTCTTGATTGGAGTTGCGGGGTTCATCATCGGGATCATAATGGGCGCCGACTCCGTGGGCGTGACGTACAGCGTTCACCGAGGGCTAGGCATCGCGGCGGTGTGCATGGGAGGGCTGCAGGCGGCAGCGCTGATGTTCAGACCGGGGACGACGAATAGGTACCGGAAGTACTGGAAGAGTTATCATCACTTGGTCGGCTACGGGTGCGTGGTGGTCGGGGTGGTGAACGTGTTTCAGGGGTTCGAGGTGATGGGGATCGGGAGGTCGTACGCGAAGCTGGCGTATTGCCTGGTGTTGTCGACGGTAGTTGGGGCTTGCGTGGCGTTGGAGGCGAACGCGTGGGTGGTGTTTTGTAGGAAGGCGGAGGAGGAGAAGGTGTTGAGAAGGGAGGAGGGGAGTGACGGGATGTTGTCTAAAGGGAGTGGGGGTCTTTTATAATTTCACTTTTTTGGGAGTAATTATATGGGTTTTGAGGTGGTTTTATGTGAATTTGTCGTTGTGAGTGGCGTGTTTTTTTTGTTTATAGTGGATTCAGGATGATTACTACCACGATCAAGTGGATGAATTTTGTTTTAGTGGATAGTTGATGAATCAAAATGCTATTCTTAAATAGTGCACAAGGGTAGCGGAATTTAAGGATCAGTGTATTATTCAAGAATTTTTCTTTTACTTTTTTATTCAAGTCGCGCAATAAAGTAAATGGGATATGCTAACTAGTTTTAGTCAATAAATCTATAATATGTAATCAAGAATGATAATGGCCTAAGCTCCAAACCGTTCTCATAATTTGATCACGGTAAAGTTGAAACATAATGTTGTACTAAAACAACTTCCTAGCCTGGCAATTAATTAGTGATGAACCTATTCAATGAAGCAAAGTAAACCCAGATTCCAGAGCCATGAATCTTAATTATTAGGAGATACAACCATCATCTTAATTAATTCATTTCTAATTAATCAAAGCTTTTACATGATGGAATCAGTAACTATTAGAATCTCTAAACGATCACAACCATATACACAACTCTGTAACCTGATAACTAATGGTGACTATACACAAGGAAGAAGAGTAATTAAACCCCCAGTTTCACAACCAGTAAGACTAATTAATCAAGAGCTTCAACTGTAATCTTCATTAATTACGTAAGCTTTACCTCTGTAACTTAAACTGAAGCTGTAGGAGAGAATCTAGTGACCTTGTTGTTGGCGGGTCGTTGAATCCTCAAACTAGGATCAGCCTTAATTAATCCCATTGCTAAGCTGATGGTATGCAATTCGTCGCCGACCACCCCTTTTGTTCACTCACTTTAATCCACTCGAACATTTACAACCAGGCTTCTTGCATTTCTTAATAAATTTAGGGATCTTCTTCTTGTTTTCGTTAGTCTTCTTGTTACTGTTGTTCCTTAAAAATAGCGACCAATGAGGTCAATAGATCGATTGATAAAGGTCCATATTTTGATGGAGTTTTGTTGATAGCCATCGAAACGGAGATTCTCGAAGAAGACTTGACGAAGTTGTAGGAGGTGGAGATACAGTCCAAGAGAGAGACTGAAGTTTTAGTTTGCAAAGTGGAGGGAAATAATAGGACGTTAATGCACTTACAGATTTTTTTTTTAAAAAAAAATAAGATTTTCAATATGCCAAAACCCACCTCTTCTATTATGGTAACGTGGCGAGCCTCGTCGAACTTTGATGTTGTGGGCGAGCCTCGTCGAACTTTGATGTTGTGGGCGAGCCTCGTCGAACTTTGATGTTGTGGGCGAGCCTCGTCGAACTTTGATGTTGTGGGCGAGCCTCGTCGAACTTTGATGTTGTGGGCGAGCCTCGTCGAACTTTGATGTTGTGGGCGAGCCTCGTCGAACTTTGATGTTGTGGGCGAGCCTCGTCGAACTTTGATGTTGTGGGCGAGCCTCGTCGAACTTTGATGTTGTGGGCGAGCCTCGTCGAACTTTGATGTTGTGGGCGAGCCTCGTCGAACTTTGATGTTGTGGGCGAGCCTCGTCGAACTTTGATGTTGTGGGCGAGCCTCGTCGAACTTTGATGTTGTGGGCGAGCCTCGTCGAACTTTGATGTTGTGGGCGAGCCTCGTCGAACTTTGATGTTGTGGGCGAGCCTCGTCGAACTTTGATGTTGTGGGCGAGCCTCGTCGAACTTTGATGTTGTGGGCGAGCCTCGTCGAACTTTGATGTTGTGGGCGAGCCTCGTCGAACTTTGATGTTGTGGGCGAGCCTCGTCGAACTTTGATGTTGTGGGCGAGCCTCGTCGAACTTTGATGTTGTGGGCGAGCCTCGTCGAACTTTGATGTTGTGGGCGAGCCTCGTCGAACTTTGATGTTGTGGGCGAGCCTCGTCGAACTTTGATGTTGTGGGCGAGCCTCGTCGAACTTTGATGTTGTGGGCGAGCCTCGTCGAACTTTGATGTTGTGGGCGAGCCTCGTCGAACTTTGATGTTGTGGGCGAGCCTCGTCGAACTTTGATGTTGTGGGCGAGCCTCGTCGAACTTTGATGTTGTGGGCGAGCCTCGTCGAACTTTGATGTTGTGGGCGAGCCTCGTCGAACTTTGATGTTGTGGGCGAGCCTCGTCGAACTTTGATGTTGTGGGCGAGCCTCGTCGAACTTTGATGTTGTGGGCGAGCCTCGTCGAACTTTGATGTTGTGGGCGAGCCTCGTCGAACTTTGATGTTGTGGGCGAGCCTCGTCGAACTTTGATGTTGTGGGCGAGCCTCGTCGAACTTTGATGTTGTGGGCGAGCCTCGTCGAACTTTGATGTTGTGGGCGAGCCTCGTCGAACTTTGATGTTGTGGGCGAGCCTCGTCGAACTTTGATGTTGTGGGCGAGCCTCGTCGAACTTTGATGTTGTGGGCGAGCCTCGTCGAACTTTGATGTTGTGGGCGAGCCTCGTCGAACTTTGATGTTGTGGGCGAGCCTCGTCGAACTTTGATGTTGTGGGCGAGCCTCGTCGAACTTTGATGTTGTGGGCGAGCCTCGTCGAACTTTGATGTTGTGGGCGAGCCTCGTCGAACTTTGATGTTGTGGGCGAGCCTCGTCGAACTTTGATGTTGTGGGCGAGCCTCGTCGAACTTTGATGTTGTGGGCGAGCCTCGTCGAACTTTGATGTTGTGGGCGAGCCTCGTCGAACTTTGATGTTGTGGGCGAGCCTCGTCGAACTTTGATGTTGTGGGCGAGCCTCGTCGAACTTTGATGTTGTGGGCGAGCCTCGTCGAACTTTGATGTTGTGGGCGAGCCTCGTCGAACTTTGATGTTGTGGGCGAGCCTCGTCGAACTTTGATGTTGTGGGCGAGCCTCGTCGAACTTTGATGTTGTGGGCGAGCCTCGTCGAACTTTGATGTTGTGGGCGAGCCTCGTCGAACTTTGATGTTGTGGGCGAGCCTCGTCGAACTTTGATGTTGTGGGCGAGCCTCGTCGAACTTTGATGTTGTGGGCGAGCCTCGTCGAACTTTGATGTTGTGGGCGAGCCTCGTCGAACTTTGATGTTGTGGGCGAGCCTCGTCGAACTTTGATGTTGTGGGCGAGCCTCGTCGAACTTTGATGTTGTGGGCGAGCCTCGTCGAACTTTGATGTTGTGGGCGAGCCTCGTCGAACTTTGATGTTGTGGGCGAGCCTCGTCGAACTTTGATGTTGTGGGCGAGCCTCGTCGAACTTTGATGTTGTGGGCGAGCCTCGTCGAACTTTGATGTTGTGGGCGAGCCTCGTCGAACTTTGATGTTGTGGGCGAGCCTCGTCGAACTTTGATGTTGTGGGCGAGCCTCGTCGAACTTTGATGTTGTGGGCGAGCCTCGTCGAACTTTGATGTTGTGGGCGAGCCTCGTCGAACTTTGATGTTGTGGGCGAGCCTCGTCGAACTTTGATGTTGTGGGCGAGCCTCGTCGAACTTTGATGTTGTGGGCGAGCCTCGTCGAACTTTGATGTTGTGGGCGAGCCTCGCCAAACCACCGCTGTGGGCTTAACCTCATTATATGATCGTTGAGCTTCGCTTCACTTGCGAACCTCGTGTTGAGATCGAACTCCGCCTCGCGGCGAACCTCAGATTGAGGTCGAAGTCTCGCCTCTTGAGCAAGTCTCGCTTTGAAGCTTGCACCGGTCTAGCCTCGGTTTAATGTCGAGATTCACCGCCGTAGGTGAACCTCGGTTGAGTGAAGAGCTTCACGCTTGGCGAACCTCGTCGAATGAAGGGCTTCGCTACTTGGCGAACCTCGTCGAATGAAGGGCTTCGCTACTTGGCGAACCTCGGTTGAGTGAAGAGCTTCACGCTTGGCGAACCTCGTCGAATGAAGGGCTTCGCTACTTGGCGAACCTCGTCGAATGAAGGGCTTCGCTACTTGGCGAACCTCGGTTGAGTGAAGAGCTTCACGCTTGGCGAACCTCGTCGAATGAAGGGCTTCGCTACTTGGCTAACCTCGCTCAATGAAGGGCTTCGCTACTTGGCTAACCTCGCTCAATGAAGGGCTTCGCTACTTGGCTAACCTCGCTCAATGAAGGGCTTCGCTACTTGGCTAACCTCGCTCAATGAAGGGCTTCGCTACTTGGCTAACCTCGCTCAATGAAGGGCTTCGCTACTTGGCGAACCTCGGTTGAGTGAAGAGCTTCACGCTTGGCGAACCTCGTCGAATGAAGGGCTTCGCTACTTGGCGAACCTCGTCGAATGAAGGGCTTCGCTACTTGGCTAACCTCGCTCAATGAAGGGCTTCGCTACTTGGCGAACCTCGTCGAATGAAGGGCTTCGCTACTTGGCGAACCTCGTCGAATGAAGGGCTTCGCTACTTGGCGAACCTCGTCGAATGAAGGGCTTCGCTACTTGGCGAACCTCGTCGAATGAAGGGCTTCGCTACTTGGCTAACCTCGCTCAATGAAGGGCTTCGCTACTTGGCGAACCTCGTCGAATGAAGGGCTTCGCTACTTGGCTAACCTCGCTCAATGAAGGGCTTCGCTACTTGGCGAACCTCGTCGAATGAAGGGCTTCGCTACTTGGCTAACCTCGCTCAATGAAGGGCTTCGCTACTTGGCGAACCTCGTCGAATGAAGGGCTTCGCTACTTGGCGAACCTCGTCGAATGAAGGGCTTCGCTACTTGGCGAACCTCGGTTGAGTGAAGAGCTTCACGCTTGGCGAACCTCGTCGAATGAAGGGCTTCGCTACTTGGCGAACCTCGTCGAATGAAGGGCTTCGCTACTTGGCGAACCTCGTCGAATGAAGGGCTTCGCTACTTGGCTAACCTCGCTCAATGAAGGGCTTCGCTACTTGGCGAACCTCGTCGAATGAAGGGCTTCGCTACTTGGCGAACCTCGTCGAATGAAGGGCTTCGCTACTTGGCGAACCTCGTCGAATGAAGGGCTTCGCTACTTGGCGAACCTCGTCGAATGAAGGGCTTCGCTACTTGGCGAACCTCGTCGAATGAAGGGCTTCGCTACTTGGCTAACCTCGCTCAATGAAGGGCTTCGCTACTTGGCGAACCTCGTCGAATGAAGGGCTTCGCTACTTGGCTAACCTCGCTCAATGAAGGGCTTCGCTACTTGGCGAACCTCGTCGAATGAAGGGCTTCGCTACTTGGCGAACCTCGTCGAATGAAGGGCTTCGCTACTTGGCGAACCTCGTCGAATGAAGGGCTTCGCTACTTGGCGAACCTCGTCGAATGAAGGGCTTCGCTACTTGGCGAACCTCGGTTGAGTGAAGAGCTTCACGCTTGGCGAACCTCGTCGAATGAAGGGCTTCGCTACTTGGCGAACCTCGTCGAATGAAGGGCTTCGCTACTTGGCGAACCTCGGTTGAGTGAAGAGCTTCACGCTTGGCGAACCTCGTCGAATGAAGGGCTTCGCTACTTGGCGAACCTCGTCGAATGAAGGGCTTCGCTACTTGGCGAACCTCGTCGAATGAAGGGCTTCGCTACTTGGCGAACCTCGTCGAATGAAGGGCTTCGCTACTTGGCTAACCTCGCTCAATGAAGGGCTTCGCTACTTGGCTAACCTCGCTCAATGAAGGGCTTCGCTACTTGGCTAACCTCGCTCAATGAAGGGCTTCGCTACTTGGCTAACCTCGCTCAATGAAGGGCTTCGCTACTTGGCTAACCTCGCTCAATGAAGGGCTTCGCTACTTGGCTAACCTCGCTCAATGAAGGGCTTCGCTACTTGGCTAACCTCGCTCAATGAAGGGCTTCGCTACTTGGCTAACCTCGCTCAATGAAGGGCTTCGCTACTTGGCTAACCTCGCTCAATGAAGGGCTTCGCTACTTGGCTAACCTCGCTCAATGAAGGGCTTCGCTACTTGGCTAACCTCGCTCAATGAAGGGCTTCGCTACTTGGCTAACCTCGCTCAATGAAGGGCTTCGCTACTTGGCTAACCTCGCTCAATGAAGGGCTTCGCTACTTGGCTAACCTCGCTCAATGAAGGGCTTCGCTACTTGGCTAACCTCGCTCAATGAAGGGCTTCGCTACTTGGCTAACCTCGCTCAATGAAGGGCTTCGCTACTTGGCTAACCTCGCTCAATGAAGGGCTTCGCTACTTGGCTAACCTCGCTCAATGAAGGGCTTCGCTACTTGGCTAACCTCGCTCAATGAAGGGCTTCGCTACTTGGCTAACCTCGCTCAATGAAGGGCTTCGCTACTTGGCTAACCTCGCTCAATGAAGGGCTTCGCTACTTGGCTAACCTCGCTCAATGAAGGGCTTCGCTACTTGGCTAACCTCGCTCAATGAAGGGCTTCGCTACTTGGCTAACCTCGCTCAATGAAGGGCTTCGCTACTTGGCTAACCTCGCTCAATGAAGGGCTTCGCTACTTGGCTAACCTCGCTCAATGAAGGGCTTCGCTACTTGGCTAACCTCGCTCAATGAAGGGCTTCGCTACTTGGCTAACCTCGCTCAATGAAGGGCTTCGCTACTTGGCTAACCTCGCTCAATGAAGGGCTTCGCTACTTGGCTAACCTCGCTCAATGAAGGGCTTCGCTACTTGGCTAACCTCGCTCAATGAAGGGCTTCGCTACTTGGCTAACCTCGCTCAATGAAGGGCTTCGCTACTTGGCTAACCTCGCTCAATGAAGGGCTTCGCTACTTGGCTAACCTCGCTCAATGAAGGGCTTCGCTACTTGGCTAACCTCGCTCAATGAAGGGCTTCGCTACTTGGCTAACCTCGCTCAATGAAGGGCTTCGCTACTTGGCTAACCTCGCTCAATGAAGGGCTTCGCTACTTGGCTAACCTCGCTCAATGAAGGGCTTCGCTACTTGGCTAACCTCGCTCAATGAAGGGCTTCGCTACTTGGCTAACCTCGCTCAATGAAGGGCTTCGCTACTTGGCTAACCTCGCTCAATGAAGGGCTTCGCTACTTGGCTAACCTCGCTCAATGAAGGGCTTCGCTACTTGGCTAACCTCGCTCAATGAAGGGCTTCGCTACTTGGCTAACCTCGCTCAATGAAGGGCTTCGCTACTTGGCTAACCTCGCTCAATGAAGGGCTTCGCTACTTGGCTAACCTCGCTCAATGAAGGGCTTCGCTACTTGGCTAACCTCGCTCAATGAAGGGCTTCGCTACTTGGCTAACCTCGCTCAATGAAGGGCTTCGCTACTTGGCTAACCTCGCTCAATGAAGGGCTTCGCTACTTGGCTAACCTCGCTCAATGAAGGGCTTCGCTACTTGGCTAACCTCGCTCAATGAAGGGCTTCGCTACTTGGCTAACCTCGCTCAATGAAGGGCTTCGCTACTTGGCTAACCTCGCTCAATGAAGGGCTTCGCTACTTGGCTAACCTCGCTCAATGAAGGGCTTCGCTACTTGGCTAACCTCGCTCAATGAAGGGCTTCGCTACTTGGCTAACCTCGCTCAATGAAGGGCTTCGCTACTTGGCTAACCTCGCTCAATGAAGGGCTTCGCTACTTGGCTAACCTCGCTCAATGAAGGGCTTCGCTACTTGGCTAACCTCGCTCAATGAAGGGCTTCGCTACTTGGCTAACCTCGCTCAATGAAGGGCTTCGCTACTTGGCTAACCTCGCCTCAATGGAGAGTTTCGCTACTCTGCAACCCCTGAATGTCGAGCTCACGCTGCGGCTAACCTCCTCTTTTAATGGGGAGCTCGCAGCCTTTGCGACCTTCCTCATATGCTACTTAAGAACGGGTCGTAACTTTCAAACCGTATGTCGGAATTGGACTAATTATATATGAAAATCGACTATCTCGACGAGACGGAGCCAACCAAACCCACCAAGGGTTCAGTTTGTTCGGTCATTTTGCTCAATTCCTTCCGCTTGAGAGATACCAAAGACTTTTGTCTATTTTGTAAAGTCAAGTATTCAGTGAACTTAACCTTTAGGCGGACTCGACTTCACTCACCGACCTTTAAGCTCTTTTGCTCATTCCGAAGTTGTCAGGATTAAGGCAATTTTATTGCCTACAAAACCCCTCCAAAGTTTTCGCACTAATGTGGTTGAATGGAGTCCGAACACTTTGGATATGAAGACTTGTAAAATGGTCGCCGCGCGCATCGAGCGCTTAGGACCTTCTAACTAACTCCAGAAAGTTGAATTCTTCACTGCAGCCTAATGATCGCCTCTAGGATTTTAGCAAACCCCGCCTATCAACGGACTTGGTATGTCTTTACCAACCGCCGCTTGAGTGGACTAGCCATACTTTTCCCTCAAGATGGTGAGTTTTCAAGGAGGTTCTTTAGGCTTAATCGCTAAAATCTCTCCTCTATTTACAAACAACTAGATTGTAAGCGAGCCTCAATTATGAGGATGGCGAGGTTGAAATATCGGCACATCGCTTGGTAGGCCGATGTTGACATAAACATCATATTGACACATCATTTAGTAGGTCAATATTGGACGCTGAACGCCATTTATGAGAAATGGCGACATCGAAAAGATGAAATATTGACACATCACTTGGTAGGCCAATATTGACAATGAGCCATTTATGAGAAATGACTAACATCGGAAGGATGAAATGTTGACACATCACTTGGTAGGTCATTATTAGGAATAAAATCATGGGATGATCAATCGCTCGACATAAAAGTATAACGATCGCGGATCAAAAAGCAATCAAGTTGTTCGCTGACGGAGAGTATAACAACATTGATTACGAACAAAATCATTTAGAGGAATGATCATGTGGGAGTAGTCAAGTCGCTCAAAGGACATAGAGTATAACGACTATGGTTGGAATAGAGGCACATCGCATGGTAGGCTACTATTCGTGAGGGAGTTGATAGGGTATATTGCTTGGTTAACCACTATCTAACCCAAAGTCACTCTGACAAGTGACGATATGGAAATGATCGTCGCTCAAAGGACATAGAGGTATGACGACCGGATCGGTAACAAACGCCAAAAATAGAATATCACGATCACTCAAGTGCCAATGGTGGACATCGTAAAGATAAAATATTGACTTGGTAGGTCAATACTTAGAAACGACAAGATAATTGATTAGGGTAATATTTCTTCGTAAATTACCGCTGATAGGCATCATGATTTTGTCGCCTTCTTGATTGGTTGCTGCACGCCCATTCGAAAGTAAACCGACTCCACTACTTAATGGTCCTTCCCATTTTGGTTCAATTTCCTTTCTTTTGGAATTCAAAATCATGGGCTGACAATCGAGCACGCGCCTTCCTTAAATACCGACATCGGACTTTCTTGTCAAATGCTTTAGAAACTGGTCCGTATAACTCGATATGCCGTTGAGCCCGTAATCGCCATCCAAAGATTTCAAGTTCTTCAAGGCCGGGCGATGATTTTCCTCATTGGTCGTGGATAACGCTATTCAAGCGTGGGATTTGAATCTCCAACGCAAAATGGCTTCGCACCATAAACTAGAGAATATGGGGTAGTACCCGCTTGCAGCGAATCACAGCAGCAGAGGCCCACAAACTTTGCCCCAGCCTTGTCATCCCAATCCTTTTATTGGAAGAGACCATCTTGGTAAGGATCTTGATGATCGCCTTATTAAAAGCTTCACTTGCCCATTCGCAGCAGGTAATAAGTCGTTGATGCTAAGTTCCGATCCGAATTTATCGCAGTAATCGCGGAAAGCATGATCGACAAATTGTGGACCATTGTCGTGACAATCTGCTTGGCACACCATATCGGTATATGACGTGATGTTTGACAAATTTGATCACATCATCGGTCTTGACCATTCTCAATGGAATAGCTTCAGCCCATTTTGAGAAATAATCTGCTATCGCCAATATGAAGCAAAGGTCCTTTGAAGAAGGCGGAGAAATGGGACCAACAATATCCATTCCCCACGTTTCAAATGGCCAGGACGTGGCGGTAGGATGCAAGTGTTCCGGCGGTTGGTGAAGGTAATTAGCATGTATTTGGCATGCATGACATCTTTTAGCGTAAGCCACGACATCCCTTACCATTGTCAGCCAATAATAACCGAGTCTATGCAGCCGATCCCATAACTTAGGTCCGGCCGGTGTGCTCCACAAACACCGCCATGAGCTTCTTTCAAGACTTGCTCGCTTCCTTAGTTGACAAACATCGGCAAGAACCCATCATATGCCCTTCTATATAAAGTCTGAATTGGGAATCATAGTAAAATCTTGATGCTCGTCGACGAATTGACTCTCTTTCTTTTATATCTTCGGGTAATATCCCATGCAAGACATAGTCGATGATCGGGAACTGCCAGTCTCGTGCTTCAAGTGACTTAGGTTTGTCTTATTTGCTTGGATCGTAATGCATATTTTGGCGAAATAGTTGCCGACTAGACACAATAACCTGCGAGTAGCATTCTCGCAGGCTAGCGAATCGCAAGAGACGCCACATCACCGCATAAGTGTTCTGTAAACGGGTACATGATCAATGTAAAAGCTTTCAAAGGAGTCAGCCAGTTATGGCTGCCGATGATGAGGGATAAGGTCCTCGTGCCTGACTTCTCGCATTTCCTCTTAGTTGTTTCACGATTAGGCTGTGAATCCCCAAATGCTTCAAGGTGTTTCACGCCTAAATGTTTGGCTATGTCGAGACCAATCAATAGCATTATACTACGCTCGTTATTGGTGCATGGTTCTCGATAACCATACCGTGGTATCACGTGGTTTTGTGGAGATATCAATACTACCCCACCGCTACAACGGGCCGCAGGGTCGCCTCCTGCTCTAAAGAACAACCGCCATACCTGCTCCTTAGAGACCAGATTAGCTTCATAAGGTTCATCAGGCATGTCTTGATACAATTCGACTTTCCCTTTCAATGGATGGTTAGCCATAAGATCACACACAGCTTGACCCTTCATCGCCTTCTGAGGTTTGAAGTGAATGTCGTACTGAGATAATAACAATGCCCATCTAGCCATTCGACCATTCAACGTGCCAGGCTGGGTCATGAATACCCGTATAGGGTCAATTTTGGAGATGACGTATGGTCCGGCCCCACTAGATAGTGCGCATCTTTTGGATGGCGAAGACCAAAGCCAAACATTCCTTCTGAATGGGAGGATATCGATATTCGCCTCGACGTTGTCCTACCGAGGTAATAGATCTCCTGCTCGCGGGATTGTCATCGCCCCGTTAAAGACTCGCTAACGCATACTCAGAGCGCGGTGTAGGCATCAAAATTGTCAAGAACCTCAAATATGACTAAATCATGAGAAGATCAAGGACAACATCGCCGAAATCTCAAGAAGCCCAACATTGGAAGATTGTGTCTCGCTACTAGCGAGACACTTATGGGTGCCTCGCCACTAGCGAGACACTTTGATGTGTCTCGCCACGAAGCGAGACATTTGATGTGTCTCGCCACGAAGCGAGACATTTGATGTGTCTCGCCACGAAGCGAGACATTTGATGTGTCTCGCCACGAAGCGAGACATTTGATGTGTCTCGCAACTAGCGAGACTTTATTTGTGCTCGCCAAAGGCGCAGACACCCGTAATACTTGAAATGAGCTCTTGAAGGGTCTAAATCAATGCTGGTGGGGCCCAATTGACTTTATCAACGTAAAGAGACGTTCATCTACTTCAATGGGCGGTTACACGCTGAAGATACGCCCACTAGGCGTGATTCTAGGGCATTTAATCGTGCCTAAAAAGCAGGAAAACCGTTACAGCAGAGGGACTACACCGCCGCCAGCCACGAGGTAGCCTATACCGCCGCTTCCAGCGAGGTGCAGCGACACCGCCGCCAATGAAGCGAGGCAGATGGCGCGAGGCGCCGAGCCGCCGCTTAACCGCAAATTTCCTGCACTTATGACACTTATGTTTCTGAAGAGGGCACGTTTCCCAAAGACTATAAATACCCTCCTACGTCCACTTGGTCAGGGGGTCGGCTATCGAAGGGGCAATCGAGATCCAAGCTTCCGGAGTTCAAGAACACGATCCACACGGAGATTCCTCGAAGTTTAAGCCTTGACTTATTCTTGAGAAGAGTAGATATCTTACCTTGCTAAGATATTTGCCGAAGTTCTTGTTTCCTTTGCGAAGCATCAACTAAACCCCGCCGATTCGACGATCGCCGCCGGTGGTCCACGGATTACGCCCCCAAGACAGCAAAGTCCCACAAAAACAGAGATCTACACTTGTAGCGTCTTTTGTTGAGTTTGTGAGAGAGTTATTTAATTTCTTTGTAATCGAGAACCAAAAGTGTAATTTTCTCAAGTTTTACAAAGAAATCAACTTTCGACCCAAACACGATGGCTAATTACAATGGGAGCCAACGGTCTCGAGCCCGAGATCGTTGTGTCGCAGCCTTTGCAAAGAATCAGCCGACCTCATGGTTGATGGACTAGATTACTTCTTTGATCAAGCCGACCTCATGGTTGATGGACTAGATTACTTCTTTGATCAAGCCGACCTCATGGTTGATGGACTAGATTACTTCTTTGATCAAGCCGATTTGAAGAATATCTCTCCTCTTCCACATCAAGTCCTCCTCATCCCGCAAACATCGGAGGATCTCATCCCCTAAGAGGGAGGTTCGCTCGCCGTGATGCAATGATTTTGTTCGCTATGCATGCAGGCGATTTCCTCTTAACAAGATCTCAACCGATTCGACGAAGAGGGCTCGCCAAAGACGACGCCAAAAGATGGCTCGCCAATTAGCCAAGGCCCCGAGTCGACGGATGGAGTTCACTATCGACTAACTCACATGATCAAAGGCGCCAACAAACTACAGCTTCAACCCGCCAAGACTCTCCCAAGGAAGAATGGGCTCGCCAAAGACGACGCCAAAAGATGGCTCGCCAATTAGCCAAGGCCCCGAGTCGACGGATGGAGTTCACTATCGACTAACTCACATGATCAAAGCGCCAACAAACTACAGCTTCAACCCGCCAAGACTCTCCCAAGGAAGAATGGGTTCTCGCCAAAAGGACCCGATTGACAAGGAAGGAGCGCCTAAAAGCGCCGCGGCACGCTTTGCTCGAAAGCATCGCCGTTGTTCGCAAGGCGCAAGAGTCAAAATCAACCCAAAGAACGGCTCAAAATCGCCAAGCATGGATCCCGGTCGACATCAAAATCGGCTCAAAATCGCCAAGCATGGATCCCGGTCGACATCAAAATCGGCTCAAAATCGCCAAGCATGGATCCCGGTCGACATCAAAATCGGCTCAAGAGTCCGCCGCCAACGCCAGCTTCATGTTTTGCAAAACGAGACAGTCTGACGTGTCTCGTTTGGATTACCTTATTCGATGCCCCCAAAAGAAGACGTGTCTTCCAGTCAAGGACAACGTTACACTTGGGGGTGGAAGTACAACCAGTGACAAAACACATCAACTGTGTCATCAGGCTGGGGGTGGAAACACACGAAGGAAAACGATTGAGGAAATAAATTGTTCTTGCTCGTATGCACAATTAATCAAGACGTTGTTGTCGGGATGTGCCTGTTCTGAATCAAACGCTCAACCACAAAGAGCTTCAGTATTCGAGAGGCTTTCCCTACCAGCAACGGAAGATTTGAAGCCAGAGTCAAGACGACGTCGAAGAAGAAAGAGATCATCCATCCAATTTGATGAGTTTCCCGAAGTGACTATCAACATGGTGAACAAAGGGAAAGGACCGGCGACGGATGCGATCCCGACTTCACTCCCCGAGGAAAGGTTGGATCTCGATTTCAAAGAATGTCTCGGTTACAATTGCGAGCTACCCAACGATCGACTATAGAAGGATGCATGAGGGAGAGTCATCCGATGATGAAGCTTCGACAAAGAATTCGGCGATAGCTTCCGATGACACAATGTCAAGTGTTGGTCGCCATCCCGCAGAAGCTTTTACCATTACTATCGATGTCCCGCTCAAATGTTACAAGAAGCCTTAGCCAAGCAAAGAGAAGAGCTTAAGGTCAAATGAGAACAGAGATGGAGCTAGCCATGCAACAGATGAGGGAGTTGCAAACCCATACGCTTGCATAACCCGGGTCCACCAATGCCTTTGAATCCACCAACAAGGTGGAGTTACCCACCATAATGCCCATAATGTCAAGACAGCGATTCGAGATTGATGAACACATTTATGCCGATCAACCTCCAAAGAAAGCCGCATTTGATGCTCAAGGTGGAAATGGTCCAATTCTTCCTATTGGAAGTAATCCAAAACAAGGGAGGATGATGGCTAAAGGATGAAAGAGCTTGAAAATAAAATCAATGCTTTGATGTCCGTGACAGAAGTCAAAAGGACTGTATCCCGTGGTCCAGATCCTAGAGAGTGGGATTCAATTCCTTACCCACCAAATTCAATTTGATCAACTTCACGCCATTTGACGGAGAGGGTCACCTACACAACACCTGATTTACTTCAAATCACATTTGGGGTGATCTCGTGAAATGAGCCTTTGATGATTCGGTCATTCGTTGGTACTTTTCAAGGGTCGCTTCGATTGGTATCAAGACTCAAGGCCGGAGTATTAATTGCCGGAGGACATGGAAAGCTTGTTCCTCAGAACTTCTTCGATGGCGACATCGAAGTCTCGATTGGAACCCTTTGGATGAAAAATAGAAGAATGGGGAGACAATTGACACTTTCGCTAAGCCGCTTCCGCAATAAGGCCATAAACCGCAAAGATCCAATCATCGAGGAATTCATATTGCGGGCGTGCCACAATAATCTTTCCATTGATTTGTTGGAAGTCATGGGGTCGCCCCGCCAACTACATGGAAAGATTCAAAATACGAGGAGAACAAGCCAACGCTTCTAAGGAAGAAAGCCGAAGAGGTAAAATGACTACCGACCCTCGTATAAATTTTTCCTCTCGTAATAGAGGAAAGGCATCTGTGGATCGCCGTTAGTCAAACGTCGCAACAACGACCACGCCAAAAGCTTCTAAATCAATTCCACAGACATACTCTTCGTGAGACTAAGAAGTTCCAATCATCTTCAAATATCTCCTTGATAACAACAAAATCAAGTTGCCTCCGACACAAATCAAGAGGAGGTTGACAAGACTTCGACCCTAAATACCGTATGCACTCACGAGGATCCTCCATCCTACTAAGGATTGCTTAGCTCTCAAGGCCATCATCCAAGCCTTGTCGGCCGCCTTAACGCCAAATAAGCTAAATGCAGTAACCTCCGATGAGTATAAGAGGTTAAACCGCTTCTTTCTTACATCCTCCGATGAGTATAAGAGGTTAAACCGCTTCTCCTTCTTACTCCAATAAGAATATGAGTATAAACCGCCCCTATCCTCCGATGAGTATAAGAGGTTAAACCGCTTCTCCTTCTTACTCCAATAAGAATATGAGTATAAACCGCCCTTTCCTCCGATGAGTATAAGAGGTTAAACCGCTTCTCCTTCTTACTCCAATAAGAATATGAGTATAAACCGCCCTTTCCTCCGATGAGTACAAGAGGTTAAACTGCTTCTCCTTCTTACTCCAATAAGAATATGAGTATAAACTATTCTAAATGAATGCAACCCTATTTTGCAAAGAAAGCTGGGGGTGGATAATCCATGAACGAGAGGTCCATTTTCAGATTGAGCAATCAAACCTTCCGACAGTTAGGATTGTCTCAAAATTTCTATCCTGGTCAAACCTTCCTATAGTTAGGACCATGGTCAAAATCCCCTCTCGATTCCTTCCATGAACCAGAGGTCCACTTCCACATTGCTTATCAAAACTTCCTACGCTAGGATTGTCTCCAAATTTCTATCATGGTCAAACCTTCCTACGCTAGGACCACGGTCAAAATCCCTTCTCGATTCCGTCCATGAACGAGAGGTCCATTTTCAGATTGAGCGATCAAACCTTCCGACAGTTAGGATTGTCTCAAAATTTCTATCCTGGTCAAACCTTCCTATAGTTAGGACCATGGTCAAAATCCCCTCTCGATTCCTTCCATGAACGAGAGGTCCACTTCCACATTAAGCGATCAAAACTTCCTACAGTTAGGATTGTCTCCAAATTTCTATCATGGTCAAACCTTCCTACAGTTAGGACCACGGTCAAAATCCCTTCTCGATTCCGTCCATGAACGAGAGGTCCATTTTCAGATTGAGCGATCAAACCTTCCGACAGTTAGGATTGTCTCAAAATTTCTATCCTGGTCAAACCTTCCTATAGTTAGGACCATGGTCAAAATCCCTCTCGATTCCTTCCATGAACAGAGGTCCACTTCCACATTGAGCGATCAAACCTTCCGACAAGAAGGATCGCCTCCAAATTCCTATCCCGGTCAAACCTTCCTACGCTAGGACCATAATCAAAATCCCTCTCGATTCCTTCCATGAACGAGGTTCACTTTCGTGATTGAGCGATCAAACCTTCCGACAAGAAGGATCGCCTCCAAATTTCTATCATGGTCAAACCTTCCTATAGTTAGGACCATGGTCAAAATCCTCTCGATTCCATCAATGAACGAGAGGTCCACTTTTCAAATTTCTATTCTGGTCAAACCTTCCTATAGTTAGGACCATGGTCAAAATCCCCTCTCGATTCCTTCCATGAACGAGAGGTCCACTTCCACATTGAGCAATCAAACCTTCCTACGCTAGGATTGTCTCAAATTTCTATTCGGTCAAACCTTCCTACGCTAGGACCATGGTCAAAATCCCTCTCGATTCCTTCCATGAACGAGGTCCACTTCCACATTGAGCAATCAAACCTTCCTACAGTTAGGATTGTCTCAAAATTCCTATCCTGGTCAAACCTTCCTACAGTTAGGACCATGATCAAAATCTCCTCTCGATTCCTTCCATGAACGAGAGGTCCACTTTCAGGATTGAGCAATCAAACCTTCCGACAGCTAGGATTGTCTCAAAATTCCTATCCCGGTCAAACCTTCCTACGCTAGGACCATAATCAAAATCTCCTCTCGATTCCTTCCATGAACGAGAGGTCCACTTCCACATTGAGCAATCAAACCTTCCGACAAGAAGGATCGCCTCCAAATTCCTATCATGGTCAAACCTTCCTACGCTAGGACCATGGTCAAAATCTTCTCTCGATTCTTTTATGAATGAGAGGTCTACTCCAACAAAGGGTTCGCTACCCCAAGAGAAAACACAAACAAGCCGCAATAATGACCGATGTTTCTCAAGGCATTCAATTACAACTCAAATGATGACTTTCAAGATGAAGATGATTAGTCCAAAATCAACTTCGATATTTTAATCCATTCAAATACAAATGCAAATGATATTGATCCCAAAGTATGGTCACGACGCCACAGAGCTGTGGTTCAAGAAACTAAAGCAAAACATGGGCCTCTTCTACAAAGTTCAACGCTGAACGTAAGCAAGGTGCATCTTATCCAAAGTATTCCGCACTTCGACAAAATACGAGGAGTCCAAAACTTTAGAGGGGTATCTCAGAGGCATCAAAAATTGTCAAGAACCTCAAATATGACTAAATCATGAGAAGATCAAGGACAACGCCGCCGAAATCTCAAGAAGCCCAACATTGGAAGATTGTGTCTCGCCACAAAGGCGAGACACTTATGGGTGCCTCGCCACTAGCGAGACACTTTGATGTGTCTCGCCACGAAGCGAGACACTGCGGTGTGCCTCGCCACTAGCGAGACACTTTGATGTGTCTCGCAACTAGCGAGACATTTGATGTGTCTCGCCACGAAGCGAGACATTTGATGTGTCTCGCAACTAGCGAGACATTTGATGTGTCTCGCCACGAAGCAGACATTTGATGTGTCTCGCAACTAGCGAGACACTTTGATGTGTCTCGCAACTAGCGAGACACTTTGATGTGTCTCGCAACTAGCGAGACACTTTGATGTGTCTCGCAACTAGCGAGACACTTTGATGTGTCTCGCAACTAGCGAGACACTTTGATGTGTCTCGCAACTAGCGAGACACTTTGATGTGTCTCGCAACTAGCGAGACACTTTGATGTGTCTCGCCACGAAGCGAGACATTTGATGTGTCTCGCAACTAGCGAGACATTTGATGTGTCTCGCAACTAGCGAGACACTTTGATGTGTCTCGCCACGAAGCGAGACATTTGATGTGTCTCGCAACTAGCGAGACACTTTGATGTGTCTCGCAACTAGCGAGACACTTTGATGTGTCTCGCCACGAAGCAGACATTTGATGTGTCTCGCCACGAAGCGAGGTAAAGATGGCGCTGAGGCGTTCAAGCCGCCGCTTAACCGCAAATGTGGAGCACTTATGACACTTATGTTTCAAGAGGGCACGCTTCCCAAAGACTATAAATACCTCCTACGCCCACTTGGTCGGGTCGGCTATCGAAGGGGCAATCGAGATCCAAGCTTCCGAGTTCAAGAACACGATCCACACGGAGATTCCTCGAAGTTTAAGCCTTGACTTATTCTTGAGAAGAGTAGATATCTTACCTTGCTAAGATATTTGCTGAAGTTCTTGTTTCCTTTGCGAAGCATCAACTAAACCCCGCCGATTCGACGATCGCCGCCGGTGGTCCACGGATTACGCTGGCCCCCAAGACGTGCAAAGTCCCACTAAAACAAGAGATCTACACTTGTAGCGCTTTTGTTCGAGTTTGTGAGAGAGTTATTTAATTTCTTTGTAATCGAGAACCAAAAGTGTAATTTTCTCAAGTTTTACAAAGAAATCAACTTTCACCCAAACACGCTGGATGTAAATCGTGAAGGGCTTTCCCGATTTAGGTGCAACTAGCATGTGGGGATTAGAAAGATATGTTTTGATCTCTTGAATGCCTTAGGCAATCTTCATCCCAAACTAACGATACACCTTTCTTCATGAGCTTCGAGAATGGTTGACATTTCCCCGATAAATTGGAAATGAATCTGCGAATGTAAGCCAAACGCTCTTGGAGACCACGAAGCTCTCTAAGGCTTCTAGGAGGTGGAAGTTCTGGATAGCTTTGATCTTGTCCGGTCGAGACGATACCATCCGCCGTGACCACGAACCCTAGAAATTTGCCACTAGACATCCCTTAAAAGACTTAGTTGGGTTCATCTTCACCGATGTGCCCAAGATTATCTCAAATGTTGTCCTCAAGTCGTAAATGATCACTTTTGTGGCGACTCTTGACCACCAAATCGCCCACGAGCATTCAACTATTTTTAAGTAAATGTTTTGGAAAATAGTGGTCATGGCACCGGTATGTTGCTCCGCATTTTCAACCCGAAGGGCATGATCAGATAACAAGATATCCCTAACGGTGTTCAAAAGCAAGATGTTTTTCATCATCAGGGTGCATTTTGATTTGATTGTACCCTGAAAAGCCATCCATAAAAGACATCCTTTCAAATCCACACGTGTTGTCGATGATGATATCCGTGATTGGTAAAGGAAAATCATCTTTCGGACATGCTGAATTTAAGTCTCGATAGTCAACGCACGGCCGGATCTGTCCACTTTTCTTCAAAACAGGTACTATATTGGCTACCCAATCGGGGTGTTGAACTTCCCGAATGAACCCTGCTTTGATCAGCTTCTCGATTTCTTTCTCGATGGCCTTCATGACCTGAGGGGAGAATCGTCGTTGCTGTTGTTTAACAGGCTTAGCTCCTGGCTTAATGTTAAGGCGATGCATAGCCACTTGAGGGTCTAAACCAGGCATATCTTCATAACTCCATGCGAAGACATCGATATATTCCCGTACCAAAGCGATAAGGCTCTCCTTTCTTCACCACAAACTATCGCTTATGAATATGGGTTATGGATTAGCTTCGTCCCCCATATTTACTTGGACTATTTTGTCATCGGTGGGTGGCTCTCGTTGTTCAAAACGATGTTCCCATTGCATTCCAAGCTGTTGACTCAGTGGATCCTCGAATAGCGGTAAGAGATCATCTTCTTGAATCTCTATTGGATCAACTGAGGTCATATTGGCCATCAAAGACCTAAATTCATGTCCTATACTGACGTCAGAGTCCCATGAAGCTGCTTCAGAAGATGAGTGATCTGACTCAGCCTCAGTCGTAACATGCCATGAGTACGGCGGCGACTCATATCCCAACCCTTTACGAGTTTTATGATAGTAATCATCAGGCTGGCCTTCCGGGACATGAGCAGATCGGATCGGTGTCCTGATGCCTTTCCCATAGTTTAAACCTTCTTTGTGAAGAAAGTCATACCCCATTTTCTTCATCAAATGTTGCGCCGTCGGCGAGAAATATGAAAATTGGGGTTCTTTTTCTTTTGCTTGGGGTTGTTCCACCTCAGCTTGCAATGGTTTGTTGACCTGCCCAAAGATAATGTCTTTCTGATCATTGTTCCGGGCCGGTATCACAAAAACCGCCAGAAGAATTAAGGTGCCTTTGAGTTGTCATAAATGACGATCGAATGGGCATGTGCAATGCGGGTTTAGCATACAACCGTGGAAGAATTTCGACGCCAAGTCAAGATGACTTTAACACCGGTCGTAAGCTAAATCATAATTTTCATTAAAACGACTATGTCGCCATCGTGATCATTCAGATCGACACAAAGGGCTTTACATCATTGAAAACAACTCCTTGTTCTGACTCTATGTCGCCTTCATTTCACGCCATAGTCCTCGACCGTGGTTCATCGGTTTGGCCTTCCTCAAGGTAGTGGGCGAGAATCGGTGAAATAATTCTCCACACCTTTGAATGGTTGCCTTCCACCACCAATGTTTTAACCATCCCTTCTTCATCTACATACTTCATGCATTGATGCAACGAGACGGACGATCAAGTTTTCATGGATCCAGGGTCGACCCAAGAGCAAATTATAGGATGTATCCGCGTCAATGACATAACAGGTAACATTTGTCTTCAAGTCTCCTATTTGGCATTTGAGTTTGATCTTGCCTAGGGGACGAGAATTGGTAGCATTGAAACCATAGATGGTGGTTCCTGTTGTTGCCAACCGATGCAACCAGATCCCAAGATGTTGTATGATTCTCAATGGGATGATACTCAATGCATCTGGGTCAACTTGAGCTCGGTTGATTCGGACAGAGCCAATGTAACCGGTAAAATATAATGGCCTATCATGCTTCGGGTTCTTCACTTGCATGTCCTCCGATGAGAAGGTAATGCAAGGTATTGGCCCCTTGAAGACCTGGTGACATTGGGCACAAACTTCTGCTGAGCTTTCTGGGAAATGAGCGAGAAAGGCTTCGTTGTCCGCCAATGCTTCTCATGAGCTTCTACAGTAGATTGAGAAAGCCGTAAGAGTTCAAATAAAGTGATCCTCGCCGGGATGTTGGAGAGTTGGGCTAAAACATCAAACTGGAAAGGGGCCTTTAAAATTTCAGGTGTGTCCTTCCTGAGCGCTTTGTTGTAGCGGACCTCCCTTGTTTTGGGCTCATTAACTGGCGCCTTTGCTGCTATGTCGGTGTTGCCTCGATACCCCTTAAGAACTCTTTTCCACCACGGGTGGCCAACGCGGTACGTTGCGTGGGTCGGACGATTTTCCCCTTTTCCACAAGCAGAGGTGGCGCATAAGTCTTCCCTTTGGACTTTGAAGAAGTCCATTGTTCATCTAATAACAAGTCAGGGTGAACCCACATAATTTAAGCCCGGTAGTGTAAGGGACCATACCTTGTGCCTCCCGCCGTTGGAGGTCGAAGTTCACCACTCTAGCTTCCGCTTGATGGATCGGTTTTACACCATCCTGCACTTGGAATTCCGCAAAATCGCCAAATTGGAGAGCGACCATGTTTGCAGACACCTTCTTATGATCCTCCCGCAGAGTCATAACCCCTGCCTCTAACAAGACTTGGATCTTGTCTTTCAAGATATAGCATGACCCTGTCGGATGATGTACCATTCGATGGTACATGCAAGATTTTGATCGCTTGTCCTGAAGCCTCCTCCGCTTTTTATTTCCTAAGCTGATCTTGTTCATCTTGAGCAAAGTCTTGAAAATTGGGACAACCTGATCATCCTTGAAATCATACTTCTTCATAGGACGGTTATCGGAGGCATTCGGTTTCTGCTTAAAGGCCTTGAAGTAGGTTGAGTCTCCACAGCTAGAGTCTCCTTCCCCTTCGATTGTTTTGAGGCGAAATTGCACCGATTACCCCTTTTTAGAGCGATAATCACGAGGTTCTTACGCCTCAATCCTCTTAAGCATGTTTTCAACCTCGTCACCGCTTCACTGTGTCTTTCCAAGAGTGTGCTTCAACCGCACTCCATCTTCGAAAGTATGTTGATCGAGAGGTTGGCTCGCGACATCGCGATGAATGTCGCTCGAGACTTGGTCCCGGAATGCAAGGACTGATTCGAATCGCTTGACGAAGTGCCGACAGACTGCCTTCTTTTGCTTTTCGCCAACAAAGTGGCCATAGACACCTCGTCATCATCGAAAAATCGGGCCATAAAAGTCTTTGCAATCTTTCCAAGAGCCGCAACCGTGCTCTAACCTTCAAACCACTCAAAGTTTAATTCTTTAAGAGTGCTAATGAATAATCGGGTCATAATAGGATCGCACTGCTATATGCCCTGGGCGCTTTGAAATAATAGATGTGTTGCGACGGGGAACTTTTTCCGCCGAATTGCACTAGGTTAAGTGGCTTGAATTTTGGAGGATATGGGACATCATCCCATTCTATAGATATGGCCTCGCCACCCCAAAATTCTTAGATTGCCCTTGAGTTTAAGGGCATCCACCGCTTTGAAAATTTTGAAGCGTATGATCTTGCTCTTTTGTGCAGCGGATTGACTCCGCTTGGATGACATTGAATGGACATCATGATCCCTCTCATAGTCTTCGCTTCGATTTGATCCTCCTTCGTCTGCCTCTTCTTGCCTACAAGTTTCTCCATCATTATTTCTAAACGCCGATAGATTCTTGTTGCGCAAGAATAGTAGCTTGTTGCTCTTCAATCCTTCGTGCCATCTCTTCTTCTCGCTCGCCATGAGGACACTCACCGATCACTAAAATCAAATTCGAAGGTTGAGACGTAGCGATGCCAGAGTTCTCAAATTCTTCAGAGGTACCCCCAGCCAATTGGTTATAGTCAAACGGGATTGTCACTGCGGTACGAAGACGGGTGCTTCGATAGGCTCCTTGACTATTGATTAATGCGCCGTAACCCTCGGGAATATTCGTGGTCGACGATTCGATCGCTGTTGGGGTCTTGCTCCCGCCCCAACCATGTTAATAGTCACCGGGAATGACCACCGCTGGTCGCTTGTTTCTTATGGCGAAACCGCCTTCGCCTAGTTGACGGTCCGATAATCGCCAAAACCGGCTGGTGTGTCGATGAACATTGGGCCAAGATCGCAGAGATAAGCTTTCGCAGCAAAGAATGAGATTGCATATGACTAGCATCAGCTTGCGAGTGAGGTAATCACGAGATCGGCGGGTGTTCCCCGCTGATTCTCAAAACGAGCCTCAGATGAGAGAGGCTCTCAGTCGAGTTTGGCGACCACGGCGAGCTACCGTTTCCTTTGGTTACGTGAAGCTTATGGCGAGGTTCGCCCGAACGAGGTTCATCCGTTCGTAATGGACCTCATGTTGCCGGGTAGGTTTAAGATGACGAGGTTCGCCATTCGACGCTTCCACGACGAGGCTCGCCATTCGACGCTTCCACGATGAGGCTCGCCATTCGACGCTTCCACGACGCAGGTTCGCCACTTGCTTTGATGACACCCCATGTCGAGGTTCATGATGACGAGGTTCATCATTTTGACGCTTGCTATGACGCAGGTTCGCCAACGAGCGATGTTCGCCATGTTGTTGGCGAAATTAAGCCCTGCGACGAGCTCATCTCTTTCAAGGGGACCTCACATTGTTGGCGAGGTTCGCCCGAACGAGGTTCATCCGGGTTCGTAATGGACCTCATGTTGCCGGGTAGGTTTAAGATGACGAGGTTCGCCATTCTCGACGCTTCCACGACGAGGCTCGCCATTCTCGACGCTTCCACGATGAGGCTCGCCATTCGACGCTTCCACGACGCAGGTTCGCCACTTGCTTTGATGACACCCCATGTCGAGGTTCATGATGACGAGGTTCATCATTTTGACGCTTGCTATGACGCAGGTTCGCCAACGAGCGATGTTCGCCATGTTGTTGGCAAATTCGCCAGCGCACGAGGCTCATCTCTTTCAAGGGGACCTCACATTGTTGGCGCAGGTTCGCCACTTGACGAGGCTCGCACTGGGCGACGCTCGCCTTGTAGACGCAGGTTCGCAATGGGCGACGCTCGCCTTGTAGACGCAGGTTCGCAATGGGCGACGCTCGCCTTGTAGACGCAGGTTCGCAATGGGCGACGCTCGTTTGTTTTGAACGAACCCCCGATGATGACGAGGTTCGCTGATTTTCTTTGGACGATAGTGGAATCTGGCCCAACGAGACCGAGCTCGAGCACGCCGGCGAAGCTTGGTTCTATCACGACGCTGTCCGCACGCCTCGAGTGGACCCTTAGAAGGTCCGGTCTTCTCCGCGAGCGAGCGAGGCTCGCCGTAAACCAAAACTTGGCTAAAACATCCGGTGGACTTGGGTTGCTTAACAACCCATTTCTTAGCCCGCATGTTAACTTTTGGAGCCTTGTCCTGAGAGACAGAGGCTGATCGCCGAGGTTCACTCGAGAGGATTCAGCCAGGCCACGGGCTGAAGTCTCATACGAGACTCGACGACACTTATGTCTTCACCGGGTTAGATGCCCTGCAGGAGAGAAATTCCTCGTACTTTCTCGATCAAATTCGATAACCAAGGTTTGAACCTCGGTTCGAAAGTAACCTTGTCCGATTGCGCCACCACCACCATCGGAATGAATGGTTGCTCCCACCGTGGTCGCCATCTTCAGAGGGTCGAAAAAATGTTTATTGATTGAATGAATGTGTTACAATCAAATTCTCTCGATTACAGAGGAAGAGAAGATTGATTTGACTTCTCTTTTGTATGGGTTCTTGGTGGCGAGAGGATGCTTCACTCGATGCTCAAGTCGAGATTGCTTCCCGTTGACGATCAGATCAAAGCTATGAATGATCTAGACGTTGCTGATCTCTCTCTCCTGCGCAAGTGCTTAATTTTCCAAAAGTTCCAAAAGCCTCTCCTCTTAGCGCGCCCCAAGCTCCCCTGAAGCTCAGCTATTTATAGGGGTTTAAGGCTTGAGCTTCGCGAGGTCCGCGTTCTGAACATAGCCTCGTGTTACATAAAGCGCCTACTTTGATGTTGTGGGCGAGCCTCGTCGAACTTTGATGTTGTGGGCGAGCCTCGTCGAACTTTGATGTTGTGGGCGAGCCTCGTCGAACTTTGATGTTGTGGGCGAGCCTCGTCGAACTTTGATGTTGTGGGCGAGCCTCGTCGAACTTTGATGTTGTGGGCGAGCCTCGTCGAACTTTGATGTTGTGGGCGAGCCTCGTCGAACTTTGATGTTGTGGGCGAGCCTCGTCGAACTTTGATGTTGTGGGCGAGCCTCGTCGAACTTTGATGTTGTGGGCGAGCCTCGTCGAACTTTGATGTTGTGGGCGAGCCTCGTCGAACTTTGATGTTGTGGGCGAGCCTCGTCGAACTTTGATGTTGTGGGCGAGCCTCGTCGAACTTTGATGTTGTGGGCGAGCCTCGTCGAACTTTGATGTTGTGGGCGAGCCTCGTCGAACTTTGATGTTGTGGGCGAGCCTCGTCGAACTTTGATGTTGTGGGCGAGCCTCGTCGAACTTTGATGTTGTGGGCGAGCCTCGTCGAACTTTGATGTTGTGGGCGAGCCTCGTCGAACTTTGATGTTGTGGGCGAGCCTCGTCGAACTTTGATGTTGTGGGCGAGCCTCGTCGAACTTTGATGTTGTGGGCGAGCCTCGTCGAACTTTGATGTTGTGGGCGAGCCTCGTCGAACTTTGATGTTGTGGGCGAGCCTCGTCGAACTTTGATGTTGTGGGCGAGCCTCGTCGAACTTTGATGTTGTGGGCGAGCCTCGTCGAACTTTGATGTTGTGGGCGAGCCTCGTCGAACTTTGATGTTGTGGGCGAGCCTCGTCGAACTTTGATGTTGTGGGCGAGCCTCGTCGAACTTTGATGTTGTGGGCGAGCCTCGTCGAACTTTGATGTTGTGGGCGAGCCTCGTCGAACTTTGATGTTGTGGGCGAGCCTCGTCGAACTTTGATGTTGTGGGCGAGCCTCGTCGAACTTTGATGTTGTGGGCGAGCCTCGTCGAACTTTGATGTTGTGGGCGAGCCTCGTCGAACTTTGATGTTGTGGGCGAGCCTCGTCGAACTTTGATGTTGTGGGCGAGCCTCGTCGAACTTTGATGTTGTGGGCGAGCCTCGTCGAACTTTGATGTTGTGGGCGAGCCTCGTCGAACTTTGATGTTGTGGGCGAGCCTCGTCGAACTTTGATGTTGTGGGCGAGCCTCGTCGAACTTTGATGTTGTGGGCGAGCCTCGTCGAACTTTGATGTTGTGGGCGAGCCTCGTCGAACTTTGATGTTGTGGGCGAGCCTCGTCGAACTTTGATGTTGTGGGCGAGCCTCGTCGAACTTTGATGTTGTGGGCGAGCCTCGTCGAACTTTGATGTTGTGGGCGAGCCTCGTCGAACTTTGATGTTGTGGGCGAGCCTCGTCGAACTTTGATGTTGTGGGCGAGCCTCGTCGAACTTTGATGTTGTGGGCGAGCCTCGTCGAACTTTGATGTTGTGGGCGAGCCTCGTCGAACTTTGATGTTGTGGGCGAGCCTCGTCGAACTTTGATGTTGTGGGCGAGCCTCGTCGAACTTTGATGTTGTGGGCGAGCCTCGTCGAACTTTGATGTTGTGGGCGAGCCTCGTCGAACTTTGATGTTGTGGGCGAGCCTCGTCGAACTTTGATGTTGTGGGCGAGCCTCGTCGAACTTTGATGTTGTGGGCGAGCCTCGTCGAACTTTGATGTTGTGGGCGAGCCTCGTCGAACTTTGATGTTGTGGGCGAAGCCTCGCCAAACCACCGCTGTGGGCTTAACCTCGCCGTGCCATTGATGCCGCGGGCGAAGCCTCGCCAAACCACCGCTGTGGGCTAACCTCATTATATGATCGTTGAGCTTCGCTTCACTTGGCGAACCTCGTGTTGAGATCGAACTCCGCCTCGTAAGCACCTCAGATTGAGGTCGAAGCCCGCCTCTTGAGCAAGTCTCGCTTTGAAGCTTGCACCGGTCTAGCCTCGGTTTAATGTCGAGATTCACCGCCGTAGGTGAACCTCGCTGAGTGGAGAGCTTCACCGCCGGGCTAACCTCGCTCAATGAAGGGCTTCGCTACTTGGCTAACCTCGCCTCAATGAAGAGCTTCACGCTGGCTAACCTCGCCTCAATGAAGAGCTTCACGCTTGGCTTAACCTCGTTGAGTGAAGAGCTTCACGCTGGCTAACCTCGCTCAATGAAGGGCTTCGCTACTTGGCTAACCTCGCTCAATGAAGGGCTTAGCTACTTGGCGAACCTCGATGCGAATGAAGGGCCGCTACTTGGCGAACCTCGGTTGAGTGAAGAGCTTCACGCTTGGCTTAACCTCGCCTCAATGAAGGGCTTCGCTACTTGGCTAACCTCGCCTCAATGAAGGGCTTAGCTACTTGGCGAACCTCGGTTGAGTGAAGAGCTTCACGCTTGGCTTAACCTCGCTCAATGAAGGGCTTCGCTACTTGGCTAACCTCGCCTCAATGAAGAGCTTCTGCTTGGCGAACCTCGTGCGAATGAAGAGCTTCACGCTTGGCTTAACCTCCTCTTTAATGGGGTGCCTCGCAGCCTTTGCGACCTTCCTCATATGCTACTTAAGAACGGTCAGAACTTTCAAACCGTATGTCGGAATTGGACGAATTATATATGAAAATCGACTATCTCGACGAGACGGAGCCAACCAAATCCACCCGAAGGGTTCAGTTTGCTCTGGTCATTTTGCTCAATTCCTTCCGGTTTGAGAGATACCAGCACTTTTGTCTATTTTGTAAAGTCAAGTATTCAGGTGAACTTAACCTTTAGGCAGACCTGACTTCACTCAGCTGGACCTTTAAGCTCTTTTGCTCATTCCGAGTTGCTGTGCAGGGATTAAGGCAATTTTTATTGCCTACAAACTTCTTATGGGGTGATAAAGAATCTATCTCTTCTTGTAAAGCTCTAGTCAAATGAAGTTTAGTTTGCAAACCTAAAAGAGAGGGGGGCTTAGGTATCATTAATCTATCTGATTTTAACCTCTCTCTTCTCTCAAAATGGATGTGGAAGGTTCTTCAAGGAGAGTCATTATTGGGTAAAGTTCTTAGTTCCCTCCACTCCTCATGTCTTCCTAACCCTAGTTGCACACCACCAAGTCTCTCTGCCTCTAAATTTTGGCGGGATGTTTTTTCTAGCAGTGTAGCTTTGAAGAGTTTAGTTTAATGGAAATTAGGTGATGGATTTTGCATTAGATTCTGGGAAGACAAGTAGTCAGGACATAATTTTTTGGCGTCTTTGTTTCCTCTGGCATACAACCTATCCTTCTCTGTCAATGTCAATGTTAGATCACAAGGCCTCTTTCATAACGGTCAATGGAGATGGCACCCTATGATCAGAAGGTCTATCTCTATGCAAGAGAGGGATGAGGTTTTGGTTTAACTTATTTCCTCTCAGCTTTCACCCTCTGCATAAATAGTGGAAAAGATGAGGTTTAGTGACCTCATCATATCTAGTTCCTTTATTGTTAAGTCAATCTATTCCTTCATTAATGGCAGTGGTTTACTATATCAAGGTTTTAATTTCATATGGAAGTCACTAGTCCTGTGAAAGTTAAAATTTTCTTATGGTTATTATCTAAGAGGAAGCTTAACACTAAGGTAACTCTAGCGAACAAGGGTTGGACAGGGGACGCCATGTGTTCCTTTTGCAATGAAAGGCCCGAAGATGATGAGCATCTTTTTCTCCAATGCAAGTTTGTGAAGACTGTTTGGTCTTTCTTCTTGCCTTTTCTTAAGATTTCTAATCTTCCAAGTGATTTTAGACATATTGTAGATTCTTATGGCTACTTCTTGAAGGAAAGAGCAAGCAGAATCTTGTGGTCGATTATCTTCCCTTCTTTAAGCTAGTGTTTGTGGAGAGCGAGGAATAACCTTATTTTTAACAAGTCTGCTATCACCCCCTGTTGTTTGGCGTCTAACTCCACCCACTTCATCTTATTATGGACAGAATACTTGCCATCCAAGAGAGCGGCTATGGTCAAGGACTTGGTGGACAAGAGAGGGATAGCTAAGCTGCTGTTGCATGATGAGTCGTCTTCGACTGATTTAGCCGCCGTTGCAGACAACTTCTAGTGGCCCTCCAGTCTTAAACTTTTGTTACAGCTATACTTAGTTTGATGTAATTATTTTTACTTACACTCTGGTTTTCCTTTGGATTTGGTTGTAAGTGAGAGCTGGTGATAGCTCTATATGTTTGTATTCTTTTTGCCTAGCTTTTTCTAGTTTAGTTTAGTTTGGGATTTGTCTTGATGAAACATCTATGACTTATGCAATAGGTGACGGCTATGATCCTCTCTCTATTCTTGGGTATGAACTGTTTGATCGTTACTATCCCTAGACTATTCTACACTAAACTTAGTTAGTGGGTTTATATCATATTTGAATAGGGCATCTCGCCCTATTTTTATCTTTAAAAAAAGTAATTTCTTATTTCGTTTATTTTAATATCATACTGAACTCAAAACTAGTCATCTCCTAGCTGAAGTTAATTCTTTTTTTGCCTAAAAAAAGTTTACAAACCTCTTACCTCCTTTTTTTTTTTAAAGAATTTGCACGTAATTCCTGTTGATGTAATTAAAAAAATGAGGATCAACGATGGGAAAGTGTATATTGATAAGGCATAATTCATTTTACACAATATTGTAAGTATTTGGGTTTAGGTTGCTTGCCCTTTTATTATGAAGAAGTTAAAACAAGCAAAAACATAAAATGAATTGAGTTATTCTCAGACTATATAAATTACGTTCAGATTTTAGTATAATCTATTCTATCCTCTTGCCAGTTTCTTGATTGAATTGAGTTATTTTAGGATATCCGTAACTATTATAATTTGTTATTTAGTATATAGTACAGATAACGTTTAAACTATTTGACCTTCTATGTTTATCAAAAATGCAACAAAGCAGACATGCTACATCTGTCTAATATGACATCTTTCCAAAATAGGAGTGTCCATATACTTCGCAATTGGAAGTCAAGGAAAGTTTACATTTTTATAGATTGACCTAAAATTGTGTCTTCCCCATTTTTTCATTTGGTATTGTTAATTTGGTTATGTTCCAAAAAGACAGTTTTATTATGTTGAAAAGTTAAGACAGCCGCAATAACTACAGTAAGCACATACCCGCAACAGGAATCACCAACCACCGTTACTGTAGCAACACTGTAGTAACAGTGCTCACCTACCACCAAATCGCCTATAAATAGCCCAGCTTAGCCGTGAGTTAAGATCATCCCAGAATCCCAGAAACAAAAACCAATCTTTACATATATAGAAGTGAGAGAAAAATAGAGAGAGTTTCTCCTTGTAAAGAGAGATTGTAACTCCTAAATTTTTCTCATAGTGAATTCTTCTATTCTTGCCCGTGGTTTTTATCCCAAATTCATTTAGGGGGTTTTCCACATAAATCTGTGTGTTCAATTTATTACTTCTGCATTACTATTTGCTGCGATCCTGTTCTAGTGGGCCCCGGGTTTGTCCCAACAAGTGTATCAGAGCCTAGCTTAGAGTGTGTGTATTTGCTTATCGTATGCTCTGTGGCTGCCACCAAAGGTGGATCCTTCACATCAGAAAATAAGTTAGATTATTATTTACCATTCGAAGGCACTGGTCACGAGGGCAGTACTATTCATGTATGTTACTATTCACACGTACTATTACTATTCATGAGTACGGTGTTCACAAAAATATGATTACTGTTCACTTGAAATAGTAGAAGCTGTTATTCGTAGTAGAAGCAATGGCGGTGAAGTTCGAGATTGAGAAATTCAACGGGAGTAATTTCTCACTGTGAAAGTTGAAGATAAAGGCTATCTTGAGAAAAGATAATTACCTAGCAGCCATCGGTGAAAGGCCAGGCGACATCACAGATGATAAGAAGTGGAACAAGATGGAAGGAAATGATATTATAAATCTCCATCTAGCATTAGCAGATGGGGTGCTGTCAAGCATAGAAGAAAAAAAGACAGCAAAGGAGATCTGGGATACTCTAATAAAGCTATATGAGGTCAAATCCCTGCACAATAAAATCTTCTTAAAAAGGAGACTTTACACTCTGAGGATGGCGGAATCTACCTCGATGACCGACCACATCAACACCCTAAATACATTATTCTCCCGACTTACAATGTTGGGGCATGCGATCGGTGTGAATGAACGTGCAGAGCTTATACTTTAAAGTCTACCTGATTCGTATGATCGGCTCATCATCAACCTCACAAACAACGTCCTTGCAGAAAAGCTAGTCTTCGACAACGTTGCAGCCGCTGTTCTGGAGGAAGAAAATCGGCGCAAAAATAAGGAAGACAGGCTGGCAAGTTCGCAACAAGCGGAAGCCTTATCGGTAACGAGAGGAAGATCAACGGAACCAGGCTCTAGTGGGAGTCGTGCTCGTAGTAGATCAAAGTCAAGAAATAAGAAGAATATCAAATGCTACAACTGTGGCAAAAAAGGGACACGTGAAATCGGAATGTTGGCACAATAAGAAGAGTGGTGATAAAAAGTCTTCAGAGCCATCAACATCTCAAGGATGTGTTGTCAGCACATCAGACGAAGGTGAAATTTTATACAGTGAGCAACCACTGTTGATGAAGGTAGAAAGATATTTGCTGATGTCTGGCTTCTAGATTTAGCAGCCTCCTGGCACATGACCTCCCGGAGAAAATGGTTTCACAAATATGAACCTATCTCAGGGAGATGTGTATTCATGGGTAATGATCATGTCTTAGAGATTTCTGGTATTGGTACTGTCAAAATTAAAATATTTAACGGTACAATACGCACCATTCAAGATGTGCGACATGTGAAGGGCTTGAAGAAGAATCTATTGTCTTTAGGACAATTAGATGAGCTCGGATGCAAGACTTATATAGAAAATGGGATCATGAAAATTGTTAGAGGGGTGCTTGTGGTGATCAAAGGAGAAACGATAGCTGCAAATCTATACATGCTCAAGGGAGAAACATTGCAGGAAGCTGATTCATGTGTGGCATCAACCAGTCGTGGAGAAGAAAAAACCATGATGTGGCACCGTAAACTAGGCCACATGTCAGAACGAGGCTTGAAGATTCTCTCCGATCAGAAGCTACTTCCTGGGCTTAATTCGGTAGCTCTTTCGTTCTGCGAGCATTGTATTACAAGTCAGCAGCATCGACTGAAGTTTAACACGTCGAGTTCTAGAAGCAAGGCTATTCTGAAACTAGTTCATTCTGATGTATGGCAAGTACCAGTGATATCCATGGGAGGAGCAAAGTACTTCGTGTCATTTATTGATGATTACTCTAGGAGATGTTGGGTGTATCCTATCAAGAAGAAGGCGGATGTGTTCTCAGTCTTTAGAGCCTACAAAGCGCGAGTCGAGCTTGAATCTGACAAGAAGATCAAGTGCTTGAGATTAAATAATGAAGGAGAATACACAGACGGTGAATTTCTTACATTCTATAAGCAAGAAGGCATCAAAAGACAATTAAGTACTGCATTTAATCCTCAACAAAATGGAGTAGCGGAGCGAATGAACAGAACTCTGTTAAAAAGAACAAGAGCAATGTTGGCAACTGTAAATCTGGATAAAGTCTTTTGGACGGAAGCAGTAAAAACCGCCTGTTATGTGGTGAATCAATCTCCATCAACCGCGATACAATTAAAGACGCCGATGGAGATGTGGACTGGCAAGCCAGCTGATTATTCGAACCTCCATATATTTGGAAGTCCAGTGTATGTGATGTACAATGCCCAAGAAATTACATAACTGGATTCAAAATATAAAAAATATATATTCTTAAGGTATGCTGACGGAGTAAAGGGGTATCGCTTGTGGGATCCCACTACCCGCAAGGTTATCGTCAGCAGGAATGTTATCTTTATAGAGAACTAACTACAAAGTGAAGAGAAAGAAGGCTGTTCAAGGAAGGATTCAGAAACTATAGGCATTTGGTTGAAAATGATGTCACAGTTCTTGAACATAATGTATAAGAACTAGTCGAGCCCGATGCCCCAAAAGTTCGAAAGTCAACTCGTGAGAGAAGACCACCGACTTGGCACTCAGAGTATATTAAGGAGAGTAATGTTGCATACTGTCTTCTAACAGAGGATAGAGAGCCGTCAACTTTCTATGAAGTTATAAAAGGCACAGATGCATATTATGAATGGCAACAATGCAAAAAGAAATTGAAGCTCTCTATAAAAATAAGACTTGGGAACTTGTATCACTACCACAAGGAAGAAAGACCATTGGAAACAAATGAGTTTATAAGATCAAGCGAAATGGCGATGATCAAGTGGAGCGATATCGTGCTAGATTGGTGGTAAAAGGATATGCTCAGAAAGAAGGTATTGATTTTAATGAAATATTTTCTCCTGTAGTTCGACTTACAACAGTTCGGATAGTTCTTGCTATGAGTGCTATATTTAACTTACATCTAGAACAGCTAGATGTGAAAATAGCATTTCTTCATGGAGATCTTGAAGAAGAAATTTATATGCTCCAACCAGAAGGTTTTGAAGAAAAAGAAAAAGAGAACTTGGTTTGCAAGTTAAACAAATCTCTGTACGGTCTAAAGCAGGTGCCGAGGTGTTGGTACAAGAGATTTGATTCATTCATCATGAGTCTTGGATACAACAGACTTAATTCAGACCCTTGTGCATATTTCAAGAGGTTTGGTGAAAATAACTTTGTTATTTTATTATTGTATGTTGACGACATGTTGGTTGCAGGCCCCAACAAAGATCGTATCATAGAATTGAAGGCACACTTGGCTAAGGAATTTGAAATGAAGGATTTAGGATCCGCAAATAAGATTCTAGGGATGTACATTTACCGAGACAGAATTAATAGGAAGATTTGGCTTTCTTAGAAGAATTATTTAAAGAAAATCTTGCGGCTTTTCAACATGCAAGATTGTAAGTCAATTTCTACCCTACTTCCTGCTGTTAATTTCAAGTTATCCTCCACTATGAGTCCTAACAGTGAAGAAGAGAGGATGGAGATGTCTCGAGTACCGTATGCATCAGCAGTGGGAAGTTTAATGTTCGCTATGATTTGTACAAGACCAGATATTGCACAAGCAGTGGGAGTGGTTAGTCGATACATGGCGAATCCTGGTAAAGAGCATTGGAATGCTGTAAAAAGGGTCCTAAGATACATTAAGGGGATCTCAGATGTTGCTTTATGTTATGGGGGATCTGATTTTATTGTTGTAGGCATCAAAAATTGCTGAAGAATCCCAAATGTGACTTAATCATGAGAAGATCGAAGGACGACCTCGTCAAAGTCTCAGGAAGTCAATCACAGGGTAAAACCAATGCCCGAGACACCTATAGTGTCTCGCCATTGGCGCGACACCTGTTGTGTCTCGCCATTGGCGAACACTTTCTTAGCGCTATTGGTAGCGACACTTTGTTGTGTCTCGCCATTGGCGAACACTTACTTATGTCGCCAAAGGCGACACCAAGAATGACCGGTATGTTCTCTTGAAGTGTTCAAATTAATGCTTGTGGGGCCCACTTGAATTTTTCAACGCAAAGAGGCGTTCGATACGTTAGTGGTGATTACTGGCGAAAATCGCCCACTAAAGCGTGAAATTAGGGCATTTAATCGTGCCTAAAATAGAGAAAAGCCGTTATAACAACGGGAGACATCTTCTCTTGGTAGGCGATCAACCTTGTCGGCGCCGGCATCTGTAACGATTCGATCTTGTGGCGATCAATCTTGTCAGCGCCCACTGATTTTGGGCACTTGACGACTTGTGTTCTTTTCAGATGTGACGCCTCCCAAAGGCTATAAATACCCCCCTACGTCCACTTGGATGGGGGAGGAGATTTTTTGGAGATTTGAGGAGGAGATTTCAAGCTTCAAGAGTTCAAGAACATCATCCACGCGGAGATCCCTCAAGTTTAAGCTTAGACTTATTCTTGGGAAGAGTAGATATCTTACCTTGCTAAGATATTTACTTAAGTTCTTGTTTCCTTTGCGAAGCATCAACTCAACCCCGTCAATCCGACAATCGTTGCTCGGTGGTCCACGGACGACGCGTCCCCGGCACAGGCAAAGAATCCACGCAAGCAGGAGATCGCTACGTAGCCTCTTCTGTTCGTGTTTATAAGAGAGCGAGCTAATTTTCTTTGTAATCGAGAGATATACACATGTAATCTTTCACTATTTTCATTGTCTGAACGTTTTGTAATGGAAACGGCAAAGAACCTCACTTTCGACCGAAACACGATGGCGACCACAGTGGGAGCCAATAGTCTCAACGTTGAGGCTATCGTGTCGCAGTCTTGCAGCGATCAAGCCGACCTTATGGTCGATGGGTTGGATTACGTCTTCGACCAAGCCAAGTTCGAAGAGTATCTCTCCTCCTCATCATCGAAGTCCTCCTCTTCCCGCAAGCATCGGAAGATCTTATCTCCCAAGAGGGAGGTCCGTTCTGTCGTTGTGTGCAATGAATCTCGCACACTCGCGACGGAGGTTTCCCCTCGCAACAACACCCCGGCAAACTGTAAAGCCGGGAGCTCTGTTCATGGTGGCTCTACTCAGAAGGAGTCATCTTACAAAGTCTCCACCGCTCTGACGAAGAGGGCTCGTCAGAGACAGCGTCAGAAGTTGGCCCGTCAGTTCGCCAAGGCTCTGGAGTCAACGGATGGAGTTCACTATCACGTGAACTCACATGATCAGAGGCGTCAACAAATTACAGTGCCTCAGTCTCAACCCGTCAGCACTCCTGTTAAGGAAGAATGGGTCCTCGTCAAGAGAACTCGTTTGACGAAGAAAGAACGCACCCAAAAGCGTCGCGCGCGTGTCGCTCGTGCACGTGCCATTGTTCGCAAGGCGCAAGAGTCGAAATTAATCAAGGGGTCGACTCAAAATTGCCAAGTCTGGAGCCCGAAATCTGCATGTGGCAGTGCAATTTGTCTCTCGGCGTAGCGGCAGTCTGGCTGCGGCGGTGCGAGGCGATCTAAGCTATCAGCGCCCGGCCAGCGGTAGCAATAACTGTCGCGCCAAGAGACCCCAAGACCGAGACACTCCCAACTGTCTCGGCCAAGGGGGCTCTTCCCTGCCTACTCCATCTACTTCTCTGGTTGATGTACCAACGACGAATCCTCCAACTTCAGTGTTCAGTCGCTTTGGTCCAAAGTTGGGAACTAAAGACAAGGCACTCGTGATGGAACATTTGGGTCATTCAATCTGCACACAACGGTGTCCCGAGCAAACTGGGATATCTCAAGATTCAAAAGTTCCTATTGCTTAGCGTTTAAGCATCCCTCAAGGGGTCCGCGAGTCTGCTGAGAAGAAGAAGATGAGGCATGTGACTCGCAAAGTCACGAGAGATGACCAGACCCTGGTGATTCATCTGAAGCAACCGGATAGCGAAGCCAAGCGATGAAAGTTGTCTCCCAAGTCAAATGGCGGCGTCCCCAAAGAAGCGTGTCCTCAATTAAGGACAACGTTACACTTGGGGGTGGAAGTGCAATTTGTGATAAACCACACCAACTACACCATCAGTCTGGGGGTGGCAACACACGAAAAAGAGCAATTGTCGAAATAGGTTGTTCTTGCTGCGTGTCTTGGTGATTAAGGCGTTGCTATCGGGATGTGCACATTACGAATCGAGCCTTCGATCACAAAGAGCTTCAGTATTCGAGAGGTTTTCCTTGCCAGCAATGGAAGATTTGAAGCCGAATTCAAGACGTTTCCGGAGAAGAAGAAGATCCGCCATTTGGCAGGATGAATTCCCCGAAGTCACCATTAATATGGTGAACAAAGGAAAAGGGCCAGCAACAGATGCAGACCCTGACTTCACTCCTGCAGGAAAGGTCAGCACCCGGGTTTCCCAGCAGATGTCTCGATTGCAATTGCGAGCTACGAAACGCATAGATTATAGAAGGATGCATGAAGGAGACTCATCTGAAGACGAGACCTCCGACGCTTGCTCAGCAGTGGCATCCGATGACACAATATCGAGCGTGGGTCATCATTTTAGGGAAACGTTTACCATCACTCCCGAGACCCTGGCCCAAATGCCGCAAGAAGCCTTAGCTAAGCAGAGAGAAGAGCTTAAGGCTGAGATGAAAATGGAGATGGTGCTAGCTATGCAGCAGATGAGGGAGTTACAAACCCAGAAAGCTGCACAGCCCGAGTCCAGTCAACAAGGGGGATCCAGTCACCGTGTCGCCCACGATATAAAAGATAGCGATACGAAAGTGGATGAACACATCGCTGGCGACCAACCTCGAAAAACTCCAGCGAGCTCAAAGTGGAGATGACCTAACCCATCCCACTAGGAATAATCCAAAGCAAGGGGAGGACGACGACGAAAAAATGAAGGAGCTTGAAGGCAAAATCAATGCTCTAATGTCCGCACAAGAAGTCAAGAAGACCGGTATCCCGTGTCCATACCCGAGAGAGTGGGACTCACTTCCCTACCCACCGAAATTCAATTTTATTAACTTCACGCCATTCGACGGAAGAGGCTCGCCCACACAACACTTGATCTATTTCAAGTCGCACTTAGGGGTGATCTCGGGAAATGAGCCTTTGATGGTTCGGTCATTCATCGGCACCCTTCGCGGGGCTGCCTTCAATTGGTATCGAAGACTCAAGGCCGGGAGTATTAACTGCTAGGATGACATGGAGAGTTCCTTTCTCAATAACTTTTTCGATGATGATACGGATGTTTCGATAAGAACCCTCTTAGGCGAAAGCGAGAAGAGCGGAGAGCGGTGGGCGCCGCCGTCAAGCGCTTCCGTAACAAAGCCGTGAACTGTAGGGATCCAGTCACTGAAGAATTCATACTGCAAACATGCCACAGCAATCTTTCTCTGGACTTGTTGGAAGCCATGGGGGTTATAGCACCGACTACATGAAAAGATTTGAAGCTCCACGGAGAACAAGGCGGCGGTTCCTCAAGAGGAAGAAGAGCGAGAGGCGAGCCAGCGGCTCTGCAAAGTCAAACTTTGTGCCCGTGGTAAAGGAAAGCGCCGACCAACTGCTGATATCACGAACCGGACATTCAGCGGCAACACCGGCATCGCCACAGCAGCAACAACCGCAATTGAGGTTTCAATAAAAACCTCAAGAATCACAGAAGGCTCCAGATGCTAGGTTCCTGAGAACTTACGCCTTCAAGGAAGATGAAGTTCCGGTCCTTTTCAAATATCTCTTGGATAACAACAAGATCAAGTTACCTCCAATCACAAATCAAGAGGAGGCTAACAAGACTTCGGACCCCAAATATTGTGCATATCACAGGAGGGTCCATCATCCTACCAAAAACTGCTTTGTACTCAAGGACAAGATCCAGGCTTTGATCGATGCCGGCATCATCACAGCGAAGAAAGAGAAGAAAGTAGGCTCGAACATGGTGGCTATCAACTTCGGATCCATGCCACCCATGCCATATCAGCAGAAGATTGTTTCGGAAGTTGAAATTAAGACAGTCAATGATGATCCACATGGGCAACGCCAGAAGGGGTTAATATCATATACAGCCCCTAATGGCGAAGTACTTTGGGTTCATCCAGACCTTCTTCAAGACAAGCAATGGACCGGGTCATCCTCAGCACGAGGATCCAGGCGCAAAGGCAAGTCGTGCGGTCACATTTCAGCAATTGCGGAGAAAGGTGATGAAAAAGTCCCAACTCTTTCGTCATCTGAAAACGAACATGAAGTTCTTACGACAGAAGGAAATCCAGCTTATGCCACTAGGAGCGGACACGAGTTCAGTTATAAATATCCTGAAGTCTCCAATTCGAATGCCAAAACGTTAGCGGGCTGGGGTGGCGATAACTCCACTGCGTGACACGAAAAGTCCGCGCGGGAAATAACCAAAGAAGATATGACCAGCGAAAGGACAAGCAACCCCAAGAGGTTCAAGCCCGGCGATCTGATTCAATCGTCCGATTGCAAGGGATAAACCGGGAAGTTCAGGCTCCTCGTACCGCTTCGATGTCATGACTCAGTTGGCCAACATCCCTGTGAGAATAACTCTTTACGAGTTGCTACGTCTCTCCAAGGAAACCAGAGAGGCTCTACAGGAAGCTTTGGCTGACTCGGAAGCTTTCATCACACAAGTTAGCGGGTTCGAGAAAAGCGAACAACACCCAACGCGACGCGCAATTCCGTGCATAACCTTCACCCGAGATGATATGCAAGTGAGAAATTTGAAGCATGACAGGCCCTTATATTTTACTGGATATATTGGTTCGATTCATCAGCGAATTCAAGTTGATCACGGAGTGCGATCGACATCATGCCACTCCGATTGATGTATCATCTCGAATTCGCAAGCAAATTGGCTTCTCGAGCCTTTATTATTCACGGGTTCAATACCGGTCCGCACCTTTGGGTAAAATCGAATAAAGTGTCACGGAGATCTTAAGACCGAAGTCCGTGTTATGTCATCGACGCAGACTTCGACAATTTACTATTGGTCGACCTTGGATCCATGGCGACCTTATAGTCCCATCCACGTTACATCGATTAATGCGAAGTATGTCGACACTGATAATGTGGTCAAGACGGTGGTTGCGGATAAGCAGCCATTCAAAGGGTTAGAAAATTATTTTACTGACTCTCTCTTGTACGGCGCTGAATCCGATACTGAACCATCGGCCCAGGGTACGGACAGTGGAAACGAAGCTGATACCAAGGCCGGGCTTGATTACGATGGAAACTTTGTACTTAATGACATTGAACCCCTTGTAATCGATCTTGACGGATCTGAATCGTCAGGAGAAAGTTGTAATTGGCAGCTTACCGATGAACATATAATAAATGGCAATTTAGAGTATGTACCTAATGTTGATACTATAATGCAGGTACTGTATAAGGACCATGGTGCCCACGTACCACTCCTATCATCAAGCCAGGTGAAGAAATGCCTTCAAAGTTCGCTTGGGTCAACTTTCATTCTCCCTTTAAAAGACGCAAAGCAAATAATTTTTGGAAAAGGGAGAGTATCTCCACCACGAGACCCTTGTTGGGAATCTGATGATAGCAATGAAGGCCCTTGCAAATATTTTTCCAACTATAGTCCGCAAGTGCATTATTATATGGAGAAATGGGGGTACGATCTCGCACACGGACCAGGTCTTTGTTTCGGACGCGGGGTTCGGGTTCCACCTAGACCTTCTTATGTCCCGAAGGGGAAACCCGATCGCTATTACGAACACAAGAGAGGTCTAGGTTATGCCTGATTATCACATTTTAATGACATTTTTATACCCTCATTACCTATGTTATATGAATAACGATATTACTAATAATCATTTTTATCTTATTTTGCAGGCTAATAAAGAAATAATGAATAAAAGCCCAAATGACTCAAATTCTCTGAATTTCTACCAATATTTGAAGCCCAAATCTGAAGACAAACAAAGGCCCAAGATACCAAATTGATCCAAGAGAAATTCGTGAAGAAAAATCAAGAAAAGACAAATTCGGTTGGGAACCAATCGGTTGACCAACGGTTGGCCAACGGTTGGCTAACCGATCGACCAACCGATCGGTTTGCAAATGCATTCAATTAATGGTGGATTTCTCTTCCTTTTGGCTTGGTTTGATCCAATGGTTCACATCAACTCCGTTGGGCTATAAATAGGGGTGAAGGTGAGTGTTTTGAGTGTGAAATATTTTGTAAAACTCCATTTGGAGATGAGGGTCACTCTTAATTGAGAAGACCTTCCAAAATTATAACTTTTGTTACACAATAAATGAAATGTTTCACCCTTCAATTTCCTTTCTCTTCTTCTAATCTAAGGACCAAAGGAGGATTAGATTAAGATCGAGGAGTTGTTGGTTTCTATTTTATTTCTTTTTCATTTTCTTCTTTATTTTCTTGTTTGTAGAATAGATTTACTTTCATGCAATTTACTTTCTTGCAATTTACTTCCATGCAATTTAATTCCTTGCAATTTACTTTCATGCAATGTATTTAATTCTTGTATTTACTTTCTAGAATAGATTTTCCTTTTCTTTAATTCACCTTGAGGCTAGAACCCTCTAGGGAATTACCCTTTTCTAAGTGTGGAGCTAATATTAGGTGGGATCCTAAAGATTGTTTGAAACTAGCTAACAAATCCAACTCATTTTCATGAGATTGAGATAAGCTAAGTGGATCTACTCTAGATTCCTCATATCTTTAATTAATCCTCCATACTTTACCTTCTTTATTTTCCTTTTATCCTTATTTTTCATTTGTTTGTTATTTTCCTTTATTCTTGATTTTGATTTTCCTCTCCTCTCTCTCTCAATCTTGCTTTCTTTTATTTTGCACTTATTTTCTCTCAATCTCATTTTCCCTCCATGTGCATATAATCTCAAACCTAGTTTTGTTATTATGTGCATATATCCACAACCACATTTTCAACTTTATTTTCTCCTCCTTTGCACATAATCCACAATCCACTCTCTTTTATCTCTCCACATCCACTTTCACCATTTCCTCACTTTCATTTTATTTTAATAACTCCTAATTGTCGCGCATAATTTGAGAACCAAAACTTGAGCAAAACCCTTCCTACTTTCCCGTTCCTCGTGGGATCGATAATCTTTTATACTATAACTTGATAAAGGTTGTATACTTGCAACTTAGGAGGTAATCATTTATTTCCCATCTAAGGCAAGGTTTAGGGGTTGCGTAAGGCGCTCCGAAAGGAAAGAGGTACTTAATTGATCTTTGATCTCCCTCTAGTACTATCCTTACCTAGCTAATTACCCAAGTAAACTTTGATCTTTTCACTAAGGGAATTTTTGGTTAGGAGCTGGTCTAAGTCAAGTTTAGGCTTAACTCTAGAGTTAGGGTGATTGGAAAGTGATTGCCTTGATTTATTTTTAGTTAGTTTTTCCTTATTTTTTTTTCTCATCATCTTCTTAACTTTTTCTCTTATCCTTTTTCAAATAAAAAAAAAATTTGTATGCAAACTTGGGTTAGGGATAATACTAATCGTTTAATTCGTTTTGATTCATCTCTTGAACCAAACGAAATGGCTAATACCAACCCACCTGTTCTTCAAGATGTTTGTTACCCCACTAGAAATGCAATCCCCTCTTGCATAAAACTCCCCGAGGTAAATGGAACCAATTTTGAACTTAGACCGCATTTTATTAACATGCTTCCCAAATTCCTAGGAGTAGAAACCGAAGACGCTTACATTTTCATCTCCGAATTTGAAGAAGTTTGCCTCATGATCAAGATGAGGGACTTAACCGAAGATGCGATCAAACTCGATTTATTCCATTTGCCCTTAAGGACAAAGCCAAAAATGGTCAGATAGCTTGCCCACGATTCCATCTCAACTTGGGGTGAATTTGTAAAAGTTTTTCCAAAAATTCTTTCCTATCCACAAAGCGGTCAAGCTTAGAAACAAAGATTCAAAATTTTAAAATTGTCGAGAGAACCTTTTTGAAAGTATTTTGACAAATTCAAAGATCTTCTTATCCAATGTCCTCACCATGGTCTTGAAAAGTGGCGATTATGCCAAATCATTTATGAAGGATTGGATTATTCTTCAAAACTTCCTTAGAGTCAATGTGTCAAGGGGATTTCATGAAGAAAAATGCCGATGAAGCTTGGGACTTTTAGAGAATTTATCAGAAAACTATGCGGTTGGAACAACGTGATTCATCGATTACCCAATCCAATTCTAGAGGTCCTTCCTTAGAGTCAAACATAGCCTCTGAAGCTAAGATGGCTACAATTCTACGCAGTTAGAAACTTTAGAAACCAAAGAGCGAGCTCGGCTCAAATCAATCAAGTTTACGCCTCGAGGTTGTCATAGCTGTCTTTCTCTGACCCATGCTTGAGCAATGTCCACTCTTAGGAAATACTCAATCTCTAGAAACGGATGAATCTTGCATTCCGACATCCGATTAATGATCCATTTTCTCCAACCTATAATCCGGGTTGGAGAAATCATCCTAATTTTGCATGGAATCGGGGTAATTTCTCGGAAATCAAAATTTCACTCCCTCTTCAAACCAACAATTCCCTAGGGCAACGCAGCTTCAAACTAATTTTCCAAAACCAAATCGACCATTTCCAAATCGGTTTCCTCATCATCAATCTACAAATCATATTCCTTCAAATGTTGAAAGCGTCTTAATGTTTTGGAAAGGGGTTTGGAAGCCTTGATTAAAACCTCGCACGCACTACCTAACTTGTTGACTCAAACATCTAACACGATGAACTCCTTTATGCAATCAACAGGACAAATTCTCAACTCCAACACTCAAGCCATAGCTAGATTAGAAACCCGGCTTGGTCAACTAGCTAGCGCTATAAGTGAGAGAGAGAAAGGATCATTTCAAGTCAACCCGTAAGCAATCCAAGGAACGGGTCAAGTTCAATTTTCAAGATCAAGTGAATGCAATCCATTCACAACAAATGCAACTGTGTTAATAATCAAGTCCTTGAGCGAGAATTATGTTGAATACATGCATCTTGAAGCCAACATTTGAAGAACCCTTTGTCAATGAACTTAGATTTTTAGAAAATAGAAAACAACAAGATTTTATTTTTGATGAAATTTTTGTTAATAACGAATCTAAGTTCAAAATGCATAACACCAATAAGACCTACCTTAATTTGCTGCAAAATACATTGCAAACCTTGGAATTTTCTAATTTGAGAACATCATTGATTATATCATTTTGAAATTCTTTAAATTTTGGGGTAGAATTTTCAGCAATAAGGTAGGATTTAATGTAGAATATGAGCTTCTCATGTTTCAACTTTTATTCTACATTTTTATTTTTGTCTCATAATAATAAAAGAATTTATTCTTCTCTCATGTGAGAGTTCCTTATTGTTCTTTATTAAAAAAAATAAATAAATAAAAATAAATAAATAAATAAATAAATAAAAAAGAGAATAAATTTTTGACTTCACCTTCTCATACCAAAGGTAATTACAGAATTTTGTCATTGTTCAAGTCGACCGAACAAATGTAAGTGCTTCCATTCTTATCTGTTTTTACTTTGTGCATAATAGAATTTGCATTGAGGACAATGCAAAATTTAGGTGTGGGGTGGGAATTAGTCATTTTATCTTTATCTTAGTTTTTTTTTCCTCTTTTTCTTACCATTTTTTCTCTCTTTTCATCATAAAAAAAATTAGTCACTTGCCAACTTAATAGAGTTGATTAATAATTGATCAAATTGATAGAATTTAAGTCTTCTAATCCTAGTTAGTTCTATACTCAAGTTTACCTTTTATGATAACTCCAAATAAATTTCTTAAGAAATGATTTTCAAAGTAGTATACTTTACTTAAGTTTTAACTTAGATTTTTAATTAAAGTAATGAAATTTTTGCATGCCTAACTTAGAGTTGAAAATAATTTTTCAAGTTGTCTTGATCCAAATATTGTTCAGAATATATATACATATACACATATATATATTATACTAACTTAACAAAAGAAGAAAAATTTCTCTTAAAATCATTGGTGGTTCTATTTTACTAAGCCTAAGTTGGTGAGTAATTAAGCCCGAGGAGTATTTCTATACTTAATGACCTAAGCCCAATTGGGTTGGGATTCATTGGCCCAAAACTCGCTAAATGGTCACTTAGAAAGCCGATTAAAAAGAACAAAACCACCAAGGAATAAAGAGTTAAAAATAATAATAATAATAATAATTGTCATACTAATCATGTTTTTATATATAGTTATATTTGTATATGTTCTTGAAAAATTAAATGGATTTAAAGACTTGAAATTTGTTTAAAACAAAGAGTTAGCATGTTCTTTTCAAAACTTTCAAATTAAATTTTGAGTTAAACTTGGTTTTGTATAACTATAATGAAAGGATTTTCTTAAGAAAATTACATTGGAGTTATGATAAAAATGTTTTCTTGAGTAGTAACCAACTTCAATTGGAATGTTTGAAGATATCAAATGAATTAATTATTTTATTAACTTCTTTAATTTGGCAAGTCGACTGAATTTTGTGGGTATATTCACTGCAAACCCTCACGAGACTACAACTCGTCCACTAGGGTAACCTAGGGTTTAAAGGCTTGTTGTATGTGCTAAATACAACAGCGATTCTGAAAGTGAGTTAGGTTTTCTTTTTATTTTCTTTGCTAGAGGACTAGCAAAAGTTTAGGTGTGGGGGTATTTGATTATCACATTTTAATGACATTTTATACCCTCATTACCTATGTTATATGAATAACGATATTACTAATAATCATTTTATCTTATTTTGCGTGCTAATAAAGAAATAATGAATAAAAGCCCAAATGATTCAAATTCTCTGAATTTCTACCAATATTTGAAGCCCAAATCGAAGACAAACAAAGGCCCAAGATACCAAATTGATCCAAGAGAAATTCGTGAAGAAAAATCAAGAAAAGACAAATTCGGTTGGGAACCAATCGGTTGACCAACCGGTTGGCTAACCGATCGGCCAACCGATCGGTTTGCAACAGATTCTGAATTAATGGTGGATTTCTCTTCCTTTTTGGCTAGGTTTGATCCAATGGTTCACATCAACTCCGTTGGGCTATAAATAGGGGTGAAGGCTGAGTGTTTTGAGTGTGAAATATTTTGTAAAAACTCCATTTGGAGAGGAGGGTCACTCTTAATTGAGAAGACCTTCCAAAATTATAACTTTTGTTACACAATAAATGAAATGTTTCACCCCTTCAATTTCCTTTCTCTTCTTCTAATCCAAGGACCAAAAGGAGGATTAGATTAAGATCGAGGAGTTGTTGGTTTCTATTTTATTTCTTTTCATTTTCTTCTTTATTTTCTTGTTTGTAGAATAGATTTACTTTCATGCAATTTACTTTCTTGCAATTTACTTCCATGCAATTTAATTCCTTGCAATTTACTTTCATGCAATGTATTTAATTCTTGTATTTACTTTCTAGAATAGATTTTCCTTTTCTTTAATTCACCTTGAGGCTAGAACCCTCTAGGGAATTACCCTTTTCTAAGTGTGGAGCTAATATTCGTGGGATCCCTAGAGATTGTTTGAAACTAGCTAACAAATCCAACTCATTTTCATGAGATTGAGATAAGCTAAGTGGATCTACTCTAGATTCCTCATATCTTTAATTAATCCTCCATACTTTACCTTCTTTATTTTCCTCTTATCCTTGTTTTTCATTTGTTTGTTATTTTCCTTTATTCTTGATTTTGATTTTCCTCTCCTCTCTCTCAATCTTGCTTTCTTTTTATTTTGCACTTATTTTCTCTCAATCTCATTTTCCCTCCATGTGCATATAATCTCAAACCTAGTTTTGTTATTATGTGCATATATCCACAACCACATTTTCAACTTTATTTTCTCCTCCTTTGCACATAATCCACAATCCACTCTCTTTTATCTCTCCACATCCACTTTCACCATTTCCTCACTTTCATTTTATTTTAATAACTCCTAATTGTCGCGCATAATTTGAGAACCAAAACTTGAGCAAAACCCTTCCTACTTTCCCGTTCCTCGTGGGATCGATAATCTTTTATACTATAACTTGATAAAGGTTGTATAATTGCAACTTAGGAGGTAATCATTTATTTCCCATCAATGCCTCTTCATCTTCCGATGAGTGCTGTTGGCAAATCGATGATCATGACGATTCATCAGATTCTTCAGCATGGGATTCAGACGTTAGTCTCGGTGAATTGTTCAAAGAATTAATGTCTAATATGACCACAGTAAGCCTGGTAGAACTCGAAGAGGATGATCACTCACCAACTTGGGAAGACCCTTGGACTTCTCATTTGAACATCCAATACGGTGATAAGTTTGAACAGAGAGAACCGCCGACTGAAGATGTAGTGGTTCAAGTCAATATGGGCGACGAAGCCAATCCGAAGCCCATATTCATGAGTGGCAGTCTTCCTCCGGAGGAGAAAGAGGAATTGGTTGCTCTGGTCCGGGAGTATATCGATGTTTTCGCTTGGAATTACGAATATATGTCAGGGCTCGACCCAGACGTGGCAGTACACCGTCTTAATAGTAAATCGGAAGCCAAACCCGTAAAACAACAACAGCGACGGTTTCGTCCACAAATTATGGAAGCGATTGTAACTGAAGTAAAGAAACTTATACAATCGGGCTTCATCAGAGAAGAACAACACCCAGATTGGGTGGCAAATATTGTCCCTGTTCTAAAAAAATGGGACAATTAGAATCTGCATTGACTTCAGAGATCTGAACCTTGCATGCCCAAAGGATGATTTTCCACTACCCATCACAGATGTCATTATAGACAACACTTGTGGGTTTGAAAAAATGTCGTTTATGGATGGATTCTCTGGATACAATCAAATCAAGATGCATCCCGACGATGAGAAGCACACCTCATTTCGAACGCCTCTAGGCATCTTTTGCTACACTGTCATGCCCTTCGGTTTGAAGAACGCAGGCGCTACGTATCAACGAGCAATGACGAAGATCTTTCAAGAGCATCTCCGAAAGACCATTGAGTGTTACGTCGATGACTTAGTGGTAAAAAGCCGCAACAAAAGTGATCATATCAAAGACCTCAGAACGGTATTTGACCTCATGCGGAGCCATCAATTGAAGATGAATCCAACTAAATCCTTCCTAGGAATGGCCAGTGGCAAATTCCTTGGTTTCGTCGTTACATCAAAGGGAATCCATATTGATCCTGACAAAGTAAAGTCAATCAATGAATTACAACCCCCGAATAACCTCAAAGAACTCAGGGGGTTGCAAGGAAGATTGGCTTATATTAGACGGTTCATTTCAAACATTGCAGGCAAATGTCAACCGTTCTCCAAGCTTGCAACAAAGGGCGTCTCGTTCGTATGGGACGATGCTTGCTAAAAGGCTTTTGATGATATTAAAGCATATTTATCAAATCCTCCTGTTCTTGTTGCACCGAAATCAGGAAGGCCGTTCTTGATTTACATCAGAGCGACCAACCATTCATTAAGTGCATTGTTGTACGGGATGATGATACTTGATCCGCGAGCAGGCAATCTATTATCTGAGTCGGACGATGGTGGGTGCCGAGTCCCGATATCCAGATATTGAAAAGGAATGCCTGGCATTGGTGTTCGCGGTCCAGAAAATGCGCCATTACCTAGTTGGACAGACGATACATATCATCTCGGATGTTAACCCAATTCGAGTATTTATGACGCAACCGGCCTCTTTGAACTAGCGATTAGCAAGATGGGCATTACTCCTTTCACAATACGACATTCACTTTAAGCAGCAGAAGTCGGTGAAAGGACAGGCAATATGTGATCTTCTAGCAGTCCGACCCAGCAAGGACAAAGCTACACTGCATGAAGATTTACCTGATGAAACCTACGAGGTCAACCACACTTCCCACGAGCGCGTGTGGCAATTGTATTTTGATGGCGCTTCTCGCGCAACCAATGTGGAAAGTGCTCCTGGATGTTCTAAGATTTCTATCGGAGCCGGAGTAGTCTTAGTTTTCCCAGAAAAGCATGTGATGCCTCGGGCTTATTCGCTGACCGAACCGTGCTCTAATAATGTGGCCGAATACAATGCGCTACTTATTGGGCTCAGTTTTGCTAAAGAGCTGGGGGTCGAATATCTCGAAGCCTTCGGAGACTCTCAACTCATAGTTAGACAGATCCGCGGAGACTACGAAGTCAAAAATCCGGATTTGGTCCCATATCATGAAGCGGCAATAGAGATGGCAGAATCATTTAAAAGTTTCTTCATCGAATATATACCGCGTCTCGAAGCGCCTATCGAGATCTTGTTGGCGTTAATTTGTTCGTTGGCGCAACCCCCGGAAACGGAGCAGTTCATCACTGTGAGGACGCATCAGCTCTTTATACCGGAATGCGCTATGGACATCAAGGAAGCGCATGCCACTCTAACCAGACTCGAGCCTCGAGATTGGTGCTTTCCCATCATAGATTACGTCTTACACGGTATTCTACCAGAAGATGTGAAAGAAAGAGAATCAGTCCGAAGAAGGGCACCGAGATTTTACTATAACGCCGTGTCCCAAACGCTCTATCGTCGTACGTACGATGGGTTGCTACTCCGATGTCTTTCAACTGAGGAAGCAGAGGAGGCCCTCAGAGAGGCGCATGATGGTACTTGCGGTGCGCATCAGCCAAGTCCTAAGCTAGGAGATAGGCTAAGAAGATTGGGCTATTACTGGCCGACCATGATCAAAGATGCAGTTGAATACGCGAGACGATGTCACGCATGCCAAATACATGCTAACTACAGGCATCAGCCGCCAGAAGATCTACATCCGTCAGCTACTTCTTGGCCGTTTGAAATCTGGGGAATGGATGTGGTAGGACCCATTTTTCCCCCGTCGGCAAAAGGTGACCGTTTTATTTTAGCAATCACCGATTACTTCTCTAAATGGGCTGAAGCAATTCCGCTCAAAGAAGTCAAGGCAAGTAATGTCATCAAATTCATCAAACACCACATCATCTATCAATACGGTGTCCCGAGACGAATTGTGCATGACAACGGCCCCCAATTCGTCAGCAACGCCTTTGTCAGATTCTGCAGCAAGTTCAGAATCCAAGACGTTTCATCTACAGCTTATAATCCCACTGCAAATGGTTTAGCTGAAGCCTTTAACAAGACTATCATCAAGATCTTGGCAAAGCTAGTGAGGACCAATAAGCGAGATTGGGACGACAAGCTCGGTGACGCTCTTTGGGCTTATCGCACCACAATCCGAACACCTACCGGGGCCACCCCGTATTCCTTGGTATACGGATGTGAAGCCGTCCTTCCGTTGGAAATACAAATCCCGTTCCTTCGTGTCGCACTTGTAACGAGAATAACGGATGACGAGCAACATCAGAAGCGTCTTAAAGAGCTTGAGATGTTAGGCGAAAAACGCTTGGAAGCTCAACAACAAATTGAGTTATACCAGGCCAGAATTTTCAAAGCCTTTAATAAGAAAGTCCGGCATCGGGTTTTTAAGGACGGAGACTTGGTGCTCGCTGTCCGGCGACCAATGATTCTTAATTCCAAGAAGAAAGGCAAATTTCAGCCCAAATGGGAAGGACCGTTCGTAATCGACACAGTCTACTCAAATGGAGCATATCGCCTGATCACTCAAGACGGCGATAAATTAATGATGCCAATCAACGGGAAGTTCCTGAAGAAATTTTACCCCTAGTATACTCAGGATAACCCATTCCTACAGTTTTAGATTATCAAACTTCTGAATAGTCACATTCACTAAACTCCCATTTGGTCAAACCTTTGAACAGTTAGGACCAAAATCAAAATGTCTCTATCATTACTCCCATTTGACCAAACCTTTGAACAGTTAGGGTCATTTCAAATCTCCACTCCCACTTGGCCAAAATTCCCAACAGTTGAGGCCACCAATAAAATCAAAATCTGTTCTCGATTTCTTTTATGAAGGAGAGTTCCACTCCAATACAGGGTTTGTCTCTGCCCCAAGAAGGGATAAATTTGAGTAACCAAACCCCTTAGGTTTCTCTAACTTTTACCTTTTACTCACCTGAGTTAAAAGGCCCCCCCTGTTTTATCTCTGAGTCAAAGCCACGTGGCCCGACTCCAATATGATTCTCAAGGTGGAGATCCCACTTTGAGTTTCTTTATAGATTCTCTAGTGCATGTACATCAGGAATTCTTCTGACTCTCAGTTCACGTGAACGAAGAGTCATCAATTAAAGCGGAAGATAATAAAATACCTTCTTCTTCTTCAGCACAACGGGTTCGTCTTTACCCCAAGAGAAGACACAACGGGTTCGTCTTTGCCCCAAGAGAAGACAACAAAAATAACAAATAAAGTCTATGTATTCAATATATAGCCAGTCTCATTACTGACTTAATGATCTGTTAAATCTACGCCTATTTATGCGTAGTAGGTGTTATTCATGTCCTTAAATCAGAAATAAGTCAGCGTCTAACACACGCCGCCGGGTAATCAATTCCCGCGATAATTAATCAAGCATACGTGTTCAATATCGTAGCACAAAGTCTAAGAGAATTCACTCTTTTAGCACAACGTTATATGTAGAACGGACTTAAACAATCTACATGCTAGCCCAATTCAAACGGTAGTTGGTAAAGGCATATCAAATCCTTTGATGGCTGAGGGTTTGCCAAAAATCCTATTGAGATTATATCCATTCGTTCAAAGCAGAATAAAGAATGTAATAAAAGTCGATAAAAGTAAATTTTATTTCATAAATGATAGGATTTAAAATACATTGTCGACTAAACAAAATCAAAAGTGTCCTATGGGGAAAATTGACGGCGGCGGATCCATTCTTCCAGCTCCGAGAGCTCAGCCTGGTATTCTTGTTCTTATTCCTTCTCGAGGAGGACTCTAGAAGCATCATTAAGAGTTAAAAGCTGGATGATCTTGTGATCCAGTTCAGCAGACCTTTCATCAGATGCCTTCAATTGCTCTGCCAATTTAGAACGAGTCTTCTCTGAACTGGCTAGATCAATCTTCAGGAGAGCACGCGCCTCTTCGGCGTCTTCGAGAGCTTTCTTCAAGCGAGAGATCTTGAGGTCGTGCGTCTCGACGGAGCGGACCAAGTCAGCATTGGTCTCCTCCCGTATATTCAAGCTTGCCCTTAGACGCGCGGACTGAGCCTACACTTGCTGTAGTTCTTCCTCAACAGCTCTTCGCTTGGCTTCCCTAGCTTGCATGATAGACTCAACTCGAGAAGAGATATAAGAGGAAGTACCCCCGGACCGAAGTCTCTGAAGTTCACCCAGTTCCTGTTCTAACTGAACCAGATCTTCTGTGATAGAGTCAGCCAAGTCAGGAAAACCCTCTTCTCTTATGATATTTACATGTCGATCGAGAAGCCGTTTCGCTGAGCTGAAGGAAGAACCTTTATTCACGACCTTTTCAATCAATTTATTGAGAAGGAACGTGAAACCCTCAAGCTCTGTACTGATGACCATATTCTCTGGGTCTTCATCCGCCATCAAAGCTCTAATCGTGTCATACAACACGGAAGGAGCCGCTGTGAAAGAGGAAGTGTAAGTTTCTGAAGACCTCAAATTCTAAAACTCTCATAAGAAACAAGATTAGGAGACAAACCAATGTGGCTAAAAGATCCCCCAGCTGGAGTTGTCTCCCCCACGCTCATCGATACAGCCTCGGGAACCACTGGAATTGATTCAGGTTCAGCTTGAGTAGCCGGTGGTTCATGTCGAACGGGAGAACTCTCAGCAAGAGTTGAGACGATGATGGACTCAGTTGGGAGGACGAGAGGTTGAGTCTCTAAGTGCGGAACCGCCGGAGTTTGCTCTACAATAGTGGTAACGGGGTCTGCAGGTGAAAATACCATCAAGTATCAACCATCGGTTAGAAGATTGAAAAGATCTGAACGATAAGACACGTACTGACAGAAGAGCTAGCTTCTACAATGGATTCCCTCTGAGTATGTTCCGATAACATCTCAGAAATTAGATTCTGGTCGAACTCAGAGAAAGAGATCATCTGAGCTAGGCTTTGTTCAAACAACTCCTCGAAACCCTCTTCATGTGCGGGCTCCGTTTGCATCTGGCCTTTCGCTGTGACATCGACAATACACTCTGGGTGTTAGTTTGCATATACCTACATATGTGATAATCATAATAATATATATGTATTTACCGAGAGCCGATTCCGTGGGTTCAGTAGACTTATCGAGCGTCCCGCCTGAAGCCGCCTCTCCCTCAGCTTGCTCCTCCATCACTGCAGCCACAACAAGTTAGCTCTTTAATAAAAAAAAAAGAACAAAGTAGGGATCCAACTTCATACCGAGAGTAGACTCCGCTTGTCTAACACTTGCGCCCGTTTCTTGAAGTTTTTCTAAAAGAATATGAAGCGCATTAGCGATTAGCGGAGGAACAAAGTCGGATTCTCTCAACTCCTGGAGTTGCCATCCAGAGGAGGTATTCGTACCTGCGATGACAGTCTCAGGAGCATGAGGAGTGTCAACATCTGCGCCAACATCTGTGCCAATAACAGTGTCCGGGGCGCCTTCATCCATAGCCTCATGTACTTGTGTCGTGAAGCCGGGATCTGCATAGACGAATGTTGGAGGAGGGGAAGGTTCAGCCTGAATCTCACCTTCTTCAGAGGGAGCTGAGAAGAGAGAGTAAAGTAATAAGTATCGATCGCAATCGAAATGATGAAGTTTAAGTTAACAAAATCCTACCTTCTTCCCCAAGTGGAAAATCAGTACCCGCCGCCTCAGGAGCTGGAGAGATTGGACGCCGAGGCCTGTGTGCGAGCTTCTTTGTCCGCAACAACGCTCTGACAATGGACGTTGGGGAGGGAACAGTTGTCGACATGTGGACCCTCTTCCTCAGAATGAGATCTGAAGCTTCCTCTTCCTCTTCTTCCTCTTCTTCCTCTTCTCCTGTCTCAACAGTCATCTTGTGGGGATAGGTAAGAACGATCTTCTTTCGAGGCCGTTTCAAAGGACGTTTGGGAGGAGATGGGACACGGGGAGAAGCCCTGACTGGTGCATCCCGTCGAGTTGGAGAACAGCGAGGAGGAGGTATTACTACTTCACTCCGTATCCGGACCCCTGTAGGACGAACAGTCTCTTCTCCTTCCTTTTCGGAAGTTCGGATCGTGTCGTCAAAATCTTCTTCCTCAATCTCCTCTCGAACAACCTTTTTCTTGCCTTTAGATTTCCTCGCCGGTTGAGCTCGCGGAGGAGAAGTACGAGTTGGCGTAGGCTCTCTTCTGTGCCCCACTTCAGTGGGAGCGTTAGCTGTAATGGGCCACTTACAATACAGAAACGTCGTTTGAAGCTTAGGCTCAGCAGTAGGGAGACTGAATTTGGCATTGGTGCAGCCGTTGATACTCCAATACCAAGCGCGCGCACCGTCAATAAGGTCTCCATGGGTCTTCATTCCCCAATTCGGATTCCCGACATAGATCTGATCATAGCCGAATTGACGAGAAAAGCGGCATGGAAGATAAGGCTCAATGTCACACGAGTTCTTAACTCGAAAGATGAGGTAGTCGGGCCAGATGTTTATCAACCACCGGAAACACCCAAGGTCCAATATGATCCTATTCCCATTGGGTTCAGCAGCATCCACGAGTACTTCATCATAATGACCCGAAAAGTGTGGGAAACACTTGAAAATTCCCAACACTTGGAGACTTTGAATTGGCGAGTCACCTCTGGCCATTGCCTCGCTCCCCACTTACAGTTCTCCAAAGTTTACAGCAGAGGAAGGTCAGGGTCAACTGTCTCGGGCGCCGTCATTAAGTCCGGGCGATGGAGCACGAGCCAAGCCATTAAATAGGTATATGGTAACTCCACCTTCACAGCCGAGATCTCGTTGGAGGACCCTTTGCCCTTCTGGTTGAAGCCAGTGACTAAGCGTCGAAGCCCACAATGTATGTTTGCCACCATCGCCGGAAGGAGAGAAAGTCGACGACCGACGACTAGCTCAACGGCTGGGAAGAGTGCTTCCAGAGGCATGGCATCTGAGGATTGATGCGGAACCACGCATTTCTTCAGCCAGATTGCTAAGAAGCCCACCAAAAGAGTTTGTGGCTTGATCTGCTTCTGCACTTGCCATAAGAAAGTCTCGAACTTGATGCCCTTGGGAATCTTACCCTCAGCAAATGGAGTAGTAAAAGATTGGGCATTTGTCTTCGCGATTAAATTATTGATGGCGTAGGAGTTAGAGGCTCCAGCTTCTTCTACCTCATTGCTACTCTCCAAGTTCTTGAACAGATAATCGGCGAATCGCTTCAAGCCGACTCGCTGACTTTTCCCCGCCCTCACGCCACCGACGCTATCGCTGCCTAGTAATGGCGGTGTTAAATCCCACAAAATCTCATAACTTGCGAGGACTTCTCCTTCATTTGCTTGGTGGCGGTTGGTAGGAAATACTCTTGGTACGGCGTCACCCATTGGCAAGCCAGAAACCTTCATCATTTTATGGAGTGGCAGGCCCAGCTCCCCGTTCCTTGTCAAGAAGGTATTGGTGTCCGGGTTGTAGATCTCTAGAAGCGCGAGGAAGTGATTCACGCTAATAGGAAGCCCGTACATACCGCTGATGGGGATATATAAGCCATTAGCTGAAGCTCGGCTCCACCGACCAAGGACATACTTGGTCATCCGCGTCCACCATCGATCGCCAGTAGAGTGGACCCAACCAAAATATCGGTGAGGTTTTTTGGGCGGCAACTCCCTTCCTATTCGGGCTAAGCGATTCTTCACTATGTCAGATTTGACCATCAGTTCATTGTGAGGCGGACTATCTTGACCGGCGATTCCAGGGTAAAGTCCACGAATGTAATCCCTATCGCTAGAGCCTGGGGTAGCACCTTGGCTAACATACCCACAATGTACACGCTCTTGATCCTCAGTTAACCTCCAAGACATATTCCTCTCAAGCGATAAGTTGCGCAAGTGCACCAAATGAGTAATGGCGAGGGAAAGAAGGTGGGTGTAGATGGCGCCTAGCCGATGCGACCGGGGACTTCGGTCGCGGGAGGATATGACTTCTGGGTCTGCAACAGAGTCCCCGAATAAATAACTGGACTTCCTCATAATTTCAGTGGATCCGGCCTCTTGAGAAGCGGAGCATCACCATCACCTCGAAATCACGACGCCCCCATGTTTTAGCAATTCCAATAATGCGGAGATGCACTTGGGTTGAGGAGGGGATATCGATCAATACGGCTTCACGAGAGGAGGAGAACACGGTGCTATGTAGTCCACTGACTCGGAGCAGAAATGCCGTAGGGGAAACTTAACCGCAAAACACGTAAAGATACATCGAATAAACCCAGAGTAATACTAGGTGTGAAGAATACTTAGCTAAAATCAAATATGAGGCTGTCTCGCGTGGTGGGCGACCTAAGCTTAATAAGCTAGCGAGGCGATTAAACTTATCTCGCCACGAGACAATTCAAACTGTCTGCGCCGGCGAGCGGATCCAACTATCTGCGCCAATAAGCGTGGCAGTTCGGTGTTTAAGCGAGGCATTCTTGCAGCGCAAATGCAAGGCAGTCAGTATCTCATATTCTTGATTTTACGAGTGTTTTGACAATGCAAAACACTCGTTTAAGCCCAGATCCTCGCAAAGGAGAACCTCGACTCTTCCCGAATGCCTCGCAAAGGAGAACAAACGAGAATTTTGCACAAAAGTGCCACTTTTTCAACCCAAAACAAATGCACACACCCTAAGTCTTACCCCCATAAGCCGAAGCGGCGGATTCTTCACCCTCAGTGCTTCGGTGGACAGATTTGTCCTTGGGAACCCGAGATCTCTTAGGAGACATGGTTAAAAATCCGATTTTGATTCGAAAAAGAGAAAAAACTAGGGTTTTGGTGAAAATCCGCTGATACTCCAATACCAAGCGCCAAGACCGTCAATAAGGTCTCCATGGGTCTTCATTCCCATTCGGATTCCCGACATAGATCGATCATAGCGAATTGACGAAAAGCGGCATGGAAGATAAGGCTCAATGTCACACGAAGTTCTTAACTCGAAGATGAGGTAGTCGGGCGGATGTTTATCAACCACCGGAAACACCCAAGGTCCAATATGATCCTATTCCCATTGGGTTCAGCAGCATCCACGAGTACTTCATCATAATGACCCGAAAAGTGTGGGAAACACTTGAAAATTCCCAACACTTGGAGACTTTGAATTGGCGAGTCACCTCTGGCCATTGCCTCGCTCCCCACTTACAGTTCTCCAAAGTTTACAGCAGAGGAAGGTCAGGTCAATCTTCTCGGCCATTAAGTCCGGCGATGGAGCACGAGCCAAGCCATTAAATAGGTATATGGTAACTCCACCTTCACAGCCGAGATCTCGTTGGAGGACCCTTTGCCCTTCTGGTTGAAGCCAGTGACTAAGCGTCGAAGCCCACAATGTATGTTTGCCACCATCGCCGGAAGGAGAGAAAGTCGACGACCGACGACTAGCTCAACGGCTGGGAAGAGTGCTTCCAGAGGCATGGCATCTGAGGATTGATGCGGAACCACGCATTTCTTCAGCCAGATTGCTAAGAAGCCCACCAAAAGAGTTTGTGGCTTGATCTGCTTCTGCACTTGCCATAAGAAAGTCTCGAACTTGATGCCCTTGGGAATCTTACCCTCAGCAAATGGAGTAGTAAAAGATTGGGCATTTGTCTTCGCGATTAAATTATTGATGGCAGAAGGAGTTAGAGGCTCCAGTTCTTCTACCTCATTGCTACTCTCCAAGTTCTTGAACAGATAATCGGCGAACTGTTTCAAGCTGACCTGCGGACTTTTCCTGGCCCTCACGTCAGCTGACGCTATCGCTGTCTAGTAATGGCAGGTTAAATCCCACAAAATCTCATAACTTGCAGAGGACTTCTCCTTCATTTGCTTCAGCTGACGGTTGGTAGGGAAATACTCTTGGTACGGCGCGTCACCCATTGGCAAGCCAGAAACCTTCATCATTTTATGGAGTGGCAGGCCCAGCTCCCCGTTCCTTGTCAAGAAGGTATTGGTGTCCGGGTTGTAGATCTCTAGAAGCGCGAGGAAGTGATTCACGCTAATAGGAAGCCCGCATATACCGCTGATGGGGATATATAAGCCATTCGCCTGAAGCTCCTGGCTCCACCGACCAAGGACATACTTGGTCATCCGCGTCCACCATCGATCGCCAGTAGAGTGGACCCAACCAAAATATCGGTGAGGTTTTTTGGGCGGCAACTCCCTTCCTATTCGGGCTAAGCGATTCTTCACTATGTCAGATTTGACCATCAGTTCATTGTGAGGCGGACTATCTTGACCGGCGATTCCAGGGTAAAGTCCACGAATGTAATCCCTATCGCTAGAGCCTGGGGTAGCACCTTGGCTAACATACCCACAATGTACACGCTCTTGATCCTCAGTTAACCTCCAAGACATATTCCTCTCAACTGATAAGTTGCGCAAGTGCACCAGCGAGTAATGGCGAGGGAAAGAAGGTAGGTGTAGATGAGCGCCTTCGCCTTCGTACAGCCAGGACTCAGTGCGGGAGGATATGACTTCTGGGTCTGCAACAGAGTCCCCGAACAAGTAACTGGACTTCCTCATAATTTCAGTGGATCCAGCACTCTTGAGAAGCGGAGCATCAGTCATCAGCCTCCGCAAATCACGACGCTCCCCATGTTTTAGCAATTCCAATAATTCTGGAGATGCACTTGGGTTGAGGAGGGGGATATCAGTCAATAACGGCGCTTCACGAGAGGAGGAGAACACAGTGCTATGTAGTCCACTCGACTCGTGAGCAGCAAATGCCGTAGGGGGAAACTTAACTGCAAAACACAGAAAGATACATCAGAATAAACCCAGAGAGTAATACTAGGTGTGAAGAATACTTAGCTAAAATCAAATATGAGGAAACTGTCTCGCGGCGGAGAGGCGACTAAGCTATGCAAGCTGGGAGACGGTCACTTGTCTCGCCCGTGAGACAGTTCAAACTATCTCGCCAGCCGGCGAGGCGGTCCAAACTGTCGCCCGATAGCGCGGCGATTCGAATATCTATAGCGGCGAGCGACCCCTCTGCAGCGCAAATGCAAGGCGTCAAGATCTCATATTCTTGATTTTACGAGTGTTTTGACAATGCAAAACACTCGCTAAGCCCGTGATCCTCGCAAAGGAGAACCTCGACTCTTCCGAATGCCTCGCAAAGGAGAACAAACGAGAATTTTGCACAAAAGTGCCACTTTTCAACCCAAAACAAATGCACACACCCTAAGTCTTACCCCATAAGCGGCGGCGGATTCTTCACCCTCGGTGCTTGATTGGACAGATTTGTCCTTGGGAACCCGAGATCTCTTAGGAGACATGGTTAAAAATCCGATTTTGATTCGAAAAAGAGAAAAAACTAGGGTTTTGGTGAAAATCCGAGGCAAAAGGCTCTAAAAAAACCTAGGGTTTGTCAAGGGGGGCTTCGGGTCTGATAGAGGATCAAGAGGAGGCCCGATTTTGTGAAGAAAAATCGACCAAAACCGAGGAAAATCTAAGAAAACCTAGAAAACCCTAGATCTAAAGAGGGGTTTCCGAGCAAACTTGGAGGCTTGAGAGATTAGAAGGGTTTGCTAAGGTTGAGGGGAGAAAAGAGAAGTCCTTGGAAGGGTTTTGAAGTCCAACAGGCGGGATTTTAGATGTTGACAAAATCCTAAGTATCGGGTTTATATAGGGCCAAACCTGCTCGCCGGGCCGACAGCCGTTATCGCCACAAGACACTCGCTTCGAAGCCGACACCTTTGATCGCCACAAGACACTCGCTTCGAAGCCGACACCTTTGATCGCCACAAGACGAAGAGAGGTACCAAACTGTCTCAGTAACTCCAAAGCTCGATGATTACCCTCCACGCGAGATTCGAAGCATTATATCCAAGGCAAATTGGTCCCATATTACATTCGGAAGCTTTCCCGAAAGTCCGACAATGAACAACTTATATTCCAAGTGTTCAGTAAGCCGGACGACGCTTCTTCTTCAGATTCTCGTTGCTGAAGAAGAATCATATGCTATCCCCCACTGTGGTGAGACAACATGGTTCTCAAGGCACTCAATTACGACCCAAGTGGTGACTTTCAAGATGAAGATGATCAGTTCAAATTCGACTTCGTCATTTCAACCAATCCAAATATAAATGCAACAGTTATTGATCCCAAAATATGGTCAGCGACGTCGCGTAACCAGGATTCGAAAACTGAAGCAAGATATAGGCCCCTTCTATAAAGTTCAACGTTGAACGGAAGTAAGGCGTATCTTATCCAAAGTATTCCAGACCCCTCGACAAAATACAGAGGAATCTGAAAACTTTGGAGGGGGTATTTGTAGGCATCAAAAATTGCTGAAGAATCCCAAATGTGACTTAATCATGAGAAAATCGAAGGACGACCTCGTCAAAGTCTCAGGAAGTCAATCACAGGGTGAAACCAATGCCCGAGACACCTATAGTGTCTCGCCATTGGCGTGACACCTTGTTGTGTCTCGTCATTGGCGTGACACTTTCTTGTGTCGCGCTATTGGCGCGACACTTTGTTGTGTCTCGCCATTGGCGAGACACTTACTTATGTCGCGCCAAAGGCGAGACACCAAGAATGACTGGTATGTTCTCTTGAAGTGTTCAAATTAATGCTTGTGGGGCCCACTTGACTTTTTCAACGCAAAGAGACGTTCAGCCACGTTAGTGGGCGGTTACATGCTGAAAATACGCCCACTAAGTGTGAAATTAGGGCATTTAATCGTGCCTAAAATAGAGGAAAGCCATTACAACAACGGGAGACATCTCCTCTTGGGGCGGCGATCAACAACTGTCGGCGCCCGACATCTGTGACGATTCGATCTTGCGGCGATCAATCTTGTCGCCCACTACGGATTTTGGGCACTTGACGACTTGTGTTCTTTTCAGATGTGACGCCTCCCAAAGGCTATAAATACCCCCCTACGTCCACTTGGATGGGGGAGGAGATTTTTTAGAGATTTGAGGAGGAGATTTCAAGCTTCAAGAGTTCAAGAACATCATCCACGCGGAGATCCCTCGAGTTTAAGCTTAGACTTATTCTTGGGAAGAGTAGATATCTTACCTTGCTAAGATATTTGCTTAAGTTCTTGTTTCCTTTGCGAAGCATCAACTCAACCCCATCAATCCGACAATCGTTGCTCGGTGGTCCACGGACGACGCGTCCCCGGCACAGTCAAAGAATCCACGCAAGCAGGAGATCGCTACGTAGCCTCTTCTGTTCGTGTTTATAAGAGAGCGAGCCAATTTTCTTTGTAATCGAGAGATATACACGTGTAATCTTTCACTGTTTTCATTATCAGAACGTTTTGTAATGGAAACGGTAAAGAACCTCACTTTCGACCGAAACAATTGTCAGTGGATGTGTTAATTCTGATTATGCAGGTGATCGTGATAATAGCAAATCCACCACATGCTATGTGTTTGCACTTGCTGGCGGAGCTGTAAGCTGGGTTTCAAAACTACAGTCAGTTGTGACTACTTCAACAACAGAAGGAGAATATGTAGCAGCTACACAAGCTAGTAAAGAGGCGATATGGTTGAAGTTGGTGCTGGAAGAACTCGGCCATGAACAAAAGAAGATTTCTCTTTTTCGTGACAATCAGAGTGCTTTGCATTTGGCAAGAAATCCAGCCTTTCATTCAAAAATCAAACACATTCGAGTTCAGTACCACGTCGTTCGTGAGAAAGTGGAAGAAGAAACGGTGGATATGCAGAAAATTCACACCAAAGATAACCTAGCAGATTTTTTGACGAAAACATTTAATACTGACAAATTTATTTGGTGTAGATCCTCCTGTGACCTGATGGAGACGTAAGCAACACAAAGATGGCAAGATAGAAAGAATGGAGTGAAGATTGATTGATACTTAATCAAATCTTGAAGTGGGAGATTGTTGGAAAGTTAAGACAGCCGCAATAATTACAGTAATCACCTACTGTAGCAACACTGTAGCAACAGTGCTCACCTACCACTAAATCGCCTATAAATAGCCCAGCTTAGCCGTGAGTTGAGATCATCCCAGAATCCCAGAAACAAAAACCAATCTCTAGATATATAGAAGTGAGAGAAAAATAGAGAGAGTTTCTCCTTGTAAAGAGAGATTGTAACTCTTAAATTTTCCTCATAGTGAATTTTTCTATTCTTGCCTATGGTTTTTACCCCAAATTCATTTAGGGGGTTTTCCACATAAATCTGTGTGTTCACTTTATTACTTCTGCATTACTATTCGCTGCGATCCTGCTTTAGTGGGCCCCAGATTTGTCCCAACATATTAATGGCTGAAAAGATAGTTTTAGTGAGAGGGAAATCATAATATAATAAAAGAATAATTTTCTTTTTTAATAATGATATTTAAAATCAACTTCATCTTTTTATCAACAAGATACTGCCACAGCATGGCGCAGGCATAACACTAGTGTAACTAACATAACCAAACTAAATGCTAGTCAATCATGAATGTTACTAGAAACAGTAACTATAATCTTTATTAATTAATCACCAATTACATAACCTTACTTAATTAAACAATTACATAAGTCTTACATGTTGAAACGACCTTTACCTTTCATAACTTTTACAAGAATAAGAACAAAACAAATAGCCCACTATAAAAGCCAAAGCTACTACAATAAACCTCATTAGGATTTTTTTGAAGCAAATCCAATTGTGGTTTCCTTTCGTGTTAAACTAATTATCATATTTAGTAAATTGTGGGTCCAGTAAAAGCCCGTGAAAATGGGCTTTCTTTGGTGTTTGGAAGAAGAATGTAAGTAAAATTGTTTAAATCTCAAACTCTTAGCCTGTATTAATTTTACGAAAATAATTTCTCGGACATTTCCTTTTTAATAATCTAGCCTATTATTATTTTTATAAAATAATAATAACTTTCCACAATGTCTCACGGTTGCACCACAATGTCTCACTGTTTGTAAAGCTGATTGAAAAGATTTTAATGAGAAAATACTGTAAATAAGCAATTACGCGTTAAATTTCAATGTGGGCTTACCTTTTGGGTCGATGAATCTAATTGGCCTAAAGAAAGATACACACTTGCTCATGTGGTCCATGGTCTAAAGATAAACTTTACAGACCGGTTGAAATATTGGCTTGCTCATTTAATTTCGTAGTTTGAATTTAAAAACTTATAGGCCGGTTAAGACTATGGACCTATGAGAAGTACTGTTTACATTAGAAAGATAAAAATATTGAATGTGGATAATGATACAAATGGATAACCGCATAAATAAACACTTCAAAATATGAGAAGTTTTGTTTATATTGGAAAGATAAAAATATTGAATATGGATATAATGATACAAATGGATAACCGCATAAATAAACACTTCAAAATTCATGTGTAGCCAACTGTTGAAAGGTTGTGGTTAGGTTGATTACACTTCATTAATAAATCAAATAAGAGGGATTTGCAAGATTACTTTTAATTTAAAATATAATATAAAGCAAAGATTGTAAAGACGGTGATATCCCCATGACTAAGTTTGAGCAAAATAATATATTTATACCTTTTTTAATAACTTTTAGCTACAGTTCATTTACAATAGAAATTAAATCCATAACGTTGACAACAAAGAGCACTTTAGCTAGTTGGCAAGTCTTTCTCATTCTTCAATGATGTCCCAGATTCTATCCTTTCTCCTAATTTCTATAATTCTTTTGAATATAAACCCAAATAGTTATTAGGTCTCCTGATTTCTTTATTTAAAACTAGTATTACCGACGTGTAAAAGACATAACTTATTTTTAAAAAAATTTATCTTGTTGGAAAAGGTAAGCTTTTTTTATCTTCTGTTAATGTTGTTCAGATAATTTTTATTTCTTTTTATATAGAATAAAATGCATGATCGGTAATACACCTAATAAAAATATAAATAAACACTTCAAAATATGAGAAGTTTTGTTTATATTGGAAAGATAAAAATATTGAATATGGATATAATGATACAAATGGATAACCGCATAAATAAACACTTCAAAATTCATGTGTAGCCAACTGTTGAAAGGTTGTGGTTAGGTTGATTACACTTCATTAATAAATCAAATAAGAGGGATTTGCAAGATTACTTTTAATTTAAAATATAATATAAAGCAAAGATTGTAAAGACGGTGATATCCCCATGACTAAGTTTGAGCAAAATAATATATTTATACCTTTTTTAATAACTTTTAGCTACAGTTCATTTACAATAGAAATTAAATCCATAACGTTGACAACAAAGAGCACTTTAGCTAGTTGGCAAGTCTTTCTCATTCTTCAATGATGTCCCAGATTCTATCCTTTCTCCTAATTTCTATAATTCTTTTGAATATAAACCCAAATAGTTATTAGGTCTCCTGATTTCTTTATTTAAAACTAGTATTACCGACGTGTAAAAGACATAACTTATTTTTAAAAAAATTTATCTTGTTGGAAAAGGTAAGCTTTTTTTATCTTCTGTTAATGTTGTTCAGATAATTTTTATTTCTTTTTATATAGAATAAAATGCATGATCGGTAATACACCTAATAAAAAATATAAATATATATTTCATGTGATTTGTATAGTGAGAAAAGAAAATAAATATACAATATAAGGAGAAATAAAACTTCATAGATCTTCTAGTATTTTTCACAGATCCTTAAATTTAACCCAATACCATCTCAACAAAATTTATTGGAATTTAAATCTACTATGTGTTTGACTAGGTCAATTTTATTTATATAAAATCTAAAAAGATTTTTATTATTACACTTTACTATAAATATTTAAAATGACTATAGAGTATAGATAGAGATATATAATAGTGCATTGGTTTAAGCTTTATTGTCATTCTCTTTAAACCATCATAGATCTAAATAATTTATCATGTATTAGTAAAATTCTTTTTAATAAATTTAATATTTTTATATAGTTTTTAATAATAGACATTTATATTTGATCTATAGGCTTAATAGATTTAGAAATATTTTATTAATTTTAAATTTGTTCCTTTTATCTTTTTATGATTTTTATAAGTTTGTGTGTCATGGTTGGATGGGGGAGTGAGGAATGATTTGATGATTTTTATAAGTTTGTAGCACCCAAATTAGTTTTAATATAATAGTATAGATTGGTCTTGCTATTAGGTCTCTTAATTATTAAGTTATTCTAAACTCATTTTGTACTTCCTCAGTTCGGTATATGACGTAAGGTGTTATATTATTTTGTAACTTGCTATATTCTTTTGTAAGTGGTTAACTGTGATGTGTTGACATTATATCTTTGGTTTTTCCACATTAATGCTTAGTTCATTGAAATTGCTATTAGGTCCCGCAATTCTTAAATTATTTAGAAATTGGTGGCTTCAATCATTGAAATTACCATTACGTGCCTCTATTATTACGTTATTTTAAATATATTTTGCATTTTCAAGAATTTTTCATACAGTAGAAGGTGCTATACTATTTTGTAACTTGCTATTTTTTAAGGGGCAGGTGTTTGGGTTAATCAAATGTTTTAGGTATCTTTGGATTTTTTTCATGCAAATGTCGCGGCATCGCGAATTTTATCATGTTGGAAAAGATTAGTTTTTTTTATCTTCTGTTAATGTTGTTCGTATAATTCTTATTTCTTTTTATATAGAATAAAATGCATGATCGGTAATACACCTAATAAAAAATATAAATATATATTTCATGTGATTTGTATAGTGAGAAAAGAAAATAAACAACAATATAAGGAGAAATAAAACTTCATGGATCTTTGTATTATTTTTAGCCTCATCCTTAAATTTAACCCAATGCCATCTCAAGAAAATTTTATTGGAATTTAAATTTACTATGTGTTTGACTAGGTCAATTTTATTTATATAAAATATAAAAGATTTTTATTATTACATTTTATAATAAATATTTAAAATGACTATAGAGTATAGATAGAGAAATATAATAGTGCATTTGTTTAAGCTTTAATGTCATTCTCATTAAACCATCATAGATCTAAATAATTAATAATGTATTAGTAAAATTCATTTTATGAAATTTAATACTTTTATATAGTTTTTAATAATAGACATTTATATTTAATATATAGGTTTAATAGATTTAGGAAATATTTTATTAAATTTAAATTTGTTCTTTTCATCTTTTATGATTTTTATAAGTTTGTGTGTCATGATTGAATGGGGAGAGAGGAGTGATTTGATGATTTTTATAAGTTTGTAGCACTCATATAAGTGTTTAATATAATAGTATAGATTGGTCTTGCTATTTGGTCTCTTAATTATTAAGTTGTTCCAAACTCATTTTGTACTTCCTCAGTTCGGTATATAACATAAGGTGTTATATTATATTGTACCTTGCTATATTCTTTTGTAAGTGGTTAACTGTGATGTGTAACCAAATGTTGACATTATATCATTGGTTTTTTCCACGTTAATGCTTAGTTCATTGAAATTGCTATTAGGTCCCGCAACTCTTAAGTTATTTAGAAATTGATATAACGTAAGGTGTTATATTATTTTATACCTTGCTATATTCTTTTGTAAGTGGTTAACTGTGATGTGTAACCAATTGTTGACATTATATCTTTGGTTTTTCCCACGTTAATGCTTAGTTCATTGTAATTACTATTAGGCCCCACAACTCTTAAGTTATTTAGAAATTGGTCCCTTAAATCATTGAAATTGCTATTTAGTGCCTCTATTATTATGTTATTTTAAATACATTTTGTTTTTTCAAGAATTTTGCATACAGAAGAAGGTGCTATACTATTTTGTAACTTGCTATTTTCTAAGGGGTCAGGTGTACGGGTTAATCAAATGTTTTAGGTATCTTTGGATATTTTAATGGCAACTTCACGGCATCACGAATTGTAGATGAATGTTTGCCTGTAAACCCACCCAACCCCAACACCCAACCCAAAAAAAAAAAAACACAGAGACACAACTTATTTTTTAACCATGTCATTTTTCAAAATGGATTTTATTTATAAACCAAAAGTTTTACCACCATTTTTTTTAGATTCACCCACTTCCTAAAATCACCTTATGTCCAACATACTCAAAAGAATTGATCTTAAACCCGCTTTGTATATTAGTATTGATGTAAGTTGTTATCTTTTTCTTTAATTTTTTATACTTTTGTTAAAAGTAATTAGGTGTATAGTATATTTTAAAGCTAAATAATTAAAATTTATTTCTGGTATTTTTTTCACATGGATATCACAACAACTCGGGTCAATTTTGCTCGTTCTGAGAATGATCTTACCTTTGTCAAGTGCAGTCACAACATCCTAAGATTAGATTGCAGGCCGAGTATAAGCCCACCACTATGGGCTTTGTTAGGCTTGTTGTTCAAGCAAATTTGTTTTCTGCTCAATATCTAAGTTGAACCTCGATTAGTTGTAGTTGCACAATAACTTGGCCATTATCATTTAAACTATAATATTATTTTATTTAATTAATAAATTTTTTCTAATAACTCACTGTTGCAAAGCTTGTAAAGCTTATTTAAAAGTTTTTAGTGAGATAATACTGTAAGTCTGTAAATAAGCAATTACGTATTATAAAATCAATACGGGCTTACCATTTGGGCCCATAAATTTAATTGCACTTGAGGAGTGTACAGTCCTGCTCATGTATTTTCCGTCTAAAGTTAAAACTTTACTAAGCCAGTTAAGACTATGGGCTCATTAGAAATTTTGTTTATTTGAAACAATTGCAAAGATACAAACATAGATTAATGAGTTAATTTTAGAAAATTCCGCTTAACTATGAGGGGTCTCTCAAAAATAAACCCCTCTCAATTATTTTAATTTGAGTGAACCCCTCTCAAGCTGGTGGTGTTATAGATAACTCTCCTCAAATTTAAAATTTTGAGAAAACTCATTGAAATTTTCTCAATTAGACCTCCTAACTAAGACCATTAAGTCAAACGTACACATGACAAGCGTGTGGCTTAAAACGACTAATATGCCCCTTAGCCATAAAAAACCTAGCCTAGATTTTCATAAGATGAGAGGAAAGAGAAATAGAGGAGAGAGTGAAAAAGCACCGTAAATAGTTCAGAATTTTTTTTACTGGTTGGGAGGTTTATTTTAATTGAAATAGGTTTTCTCTTAAGAGGATATTTAGGTCAATTTCATATTTTGAAGTAACAATGTCAGAAGGTTTTCTACGAGAAATGTAAACATCATGGGGTTTTGTGAGACACCAAATAGTTGAGCGGGGCTTTTTAAAAGTTTCTTTTTGGGGGGAGGAGGTGTTATCGACAACACCCCTAAACTTGTGGGAGTTTATTCAAATTCAAATAACTGCTGGGTGCTTTCTGAGACACTCCTCACAGTTGTTAGAGGTTTTCCTAAAGGAAATAATGAGTATGATGTGGCAGTTCATTTTTGTTGGGATGCGGGGCCACGCCCGCACGCCGCGGAAGCGATATCACCCGAGAGAAGGCTTTGATATATTCCCGTTTCACGAAGGAAACAAGAATAGAAAGTAAAATATCCCAACAAAGTGAGATATCTACTCTTCCTCTCAACAGTACTAGGACTGAATCTAGAGAACCTACAAACAATAGCCAAATACACAGCAAAACAGTAAAGACACGAGATTTACGTGGTTCGATAAAATTGCCTACGTCCACGGGAGGGGGTGAGGGGAGATTTGACTATAAAGAACACCGACGACTTGTACAATCCACAAGCTCGTCCCAAAGAAAAAGCTTTGATTTTTACCCAAGAGAAATTGACCTCTCTCTTGTAAAATCTCTCCAAGCTCTCTCTTTTTCTCTCTCTAGCCGCCGTCAAAAAACCCTAGCTTTTTCTCCCTTTTTCTTCACTTTTCTCCACACCACAAATCCTAGGTTTAATTCTCTATTTAAAGGGAATTAATTAAGAACTTTCCTTCAGTTTTCCCGATGTGGGACTAAAATAAAAAAAACTTTTTTTGTTTCTGTCGCGTGGGTGAAACCGCACAAAACACGTGGGTGGCCCCCTCGCGCGGGTGAAACCGCGTTCACGAACGTGACCCCCACCCCACGTGTTCACAATTCTCCACCTCGTACATCATTTGATAAACCTCAAATGTTGGACGAACACCAGAAGAACACCACGAACATTACTAAAGAGATCTCTATCAGCCAAACCAGGCCAATCCAGCTGCGCCACTATACCGCGGCTGCTTACGTACCCTTCACCGGGATCAAGCTAACCGTAGTTCTATAATTATTCTCCATATAATTAAGTCTCCACCTCACCCCATCACCGCCCCGAAGGGCCATGCCCTCTTGGGCAGATCAACACGGGTTGATATGAAGCAAGTCCAAGCAATGCTTAAACTTGCTACCTGTGACCTGATGGGAAATAAATGATTACCTCTTAGAGTTGCAAGTATACAACCTTTATCAAGTTATAGTATTTAAGATTATCGATCCCACGAGGAACGGGAAGTAGGAAGAGTTTTGTTCAAGTTTTGGTTCTCAAATTATGCGTGTGACAATTAGGAGTTATTCAAATAAAATGAAAGTAAGAAAATGATGAAAGTGGTTCGTGAGAGATAAGAGAGAGTGGATTGTGGATTATGTGCAATAAAACGAGGAAGAAAATGAGAGTGGAGAGATTTAGAAAATGTGTGTGATAAAATGAGGAAGAAAATGAGTGTGAGGGGTTTAAAGATGGAAGTGGTAAAGTGAAAATAAAAGAAAATGAGTGTGAGAGAAGGAGGGTGATTGTGATTTGTGTAAATAAAAGAAAAGAAATTAAGAGAGGAGAAAGACAACAAATGAAAATAAGGATAAGAGGAAAATTAAGAATGTAAAGTATGGAGGATTAATTAAAGATATAAGAAATCTAGAGTAGATCCACTTAGCTTATCTCAATCTCACAAGAATGAGTTGGATTTGTTAGCTAGTTTCAAACAATCTCTAGGATCCCACAAGTATTAGCTCCACACTTAGAAAGGGGTAATTCCCTAGAGGGTTCTAGCCTCAAGGTGAATTAAAGGAAAGAAAAATCTATTCTAGAAAATAAATACAAGAATTAAATACATTGCATGAAAGTAAATTGCATGAAAGTAAATTGCATGAAATTAAATTGCATGAAAGTAAATCTAAGCTACAAAGCAATTAAATGAACAAGAAAGAAAAAGAAGAAATAAAAGAAAACCAACAACTCTCGATCTTAATCTAATCCTCCTTTGGTCCTTGGATTAGAAGAAGAGAAAGAAAATTGAAGGGGTGAAAAATTTCATTTATTGTGTAACAAAGTTACAATTTTGGAAGGTCTTCTCAATTAAGAGTAACCCTCCTCTCCAAATGGAGTTTTACAAAATATTTCACAATCTCAAGCCCTCACTCTACCCCTCTATTTATAGATAACAAGAATCTCTCACAACCTTTGATTTGCCTTGGCCCCAAGTAACACTCACAACCATAAGATTTAGGTTAGCCCTAAACAACCCTCATAGCCATAGGATCTCTCCAAATAATCTAGACCATTGATTTAATCCTTGAGAGATGGGCTTTGTGGGCTTTATTTCTTTATATTTAATTCCTTTAAGACTCTTGGGCTTCTCTTAAATGCTCTTGGGCTTCTTAGAATTTAACTTGGCCTTCAAATAATTGAATATACATCACTTAAATTCAGATTTCTATCATAACCCACTGTTGCTGATGGAATTTTGAGAATCTGTAATTTTATGGTCTGCCTCGTCGAGATAGGCGATTTTCAGATATAATATGTTGAATTCTCGCTTCCTGATTGAGAGATATCGCCTTTTCTTTGCGGTTGACCATCCTGAGCACGAATTTGACTTTATTTTTTTCATATTTGATTTGATTCTCAATTGTAAGCCAAGTTATTAATAATTCTGACCAAAAAAGTAATGTGTGTTGAGATTTTTCTTCTAAACTTAGTCGTGGGCTTTGGATTTAGGCATTCTGGCTTCATTAGAGATCTTTTGGGCTTGAAATAATCTTCATTTGGGCTCTTATTCAATAATACTCCATTAGCCTGCAAATTAAGAAAAAAATAGTTATTAGCAAGATATTTATTCATATAACATAGGTAATGAGGGTATAAAAATGTAATTAAAATGTGATAATCATTATCACACTACTGGTCTTGACTTCTCGCAAGGGGACTGCTTTGGCCCATTTGGAAAAGTAGTCGGTTATCCCTAGGATGAAGCGATGCCCCTTTACTGATGGCGGAGATATTGGCCCGACGATATCCATGCCCCATGTTTCAAATGGCCATGAGGTCGCTGTCGGATGTAGGTCCTCGGGCAGTTGCCGTATATAATTAGCGTGGATCTGGCACGCGTGGCAGTGCTTGGCATAAGCAACAGCGCCACTGATCATCTTGGGCCAATAATAGCCTATTCTCCGTAGGCGGTCCCAAAGTTTGGGTCCCAGTTGGTGGGCACCGCAGGTACCATCATGGGCTTTCCGTAAGGCCTCCTGTGCTTCTGTTGGTGCGAGACATCGAATCAGCATGCCATCATACGACCTTCGATATAATGTCTTCGTCATTGAGTCGAAGTAAAATCTTGGTGCGCGTTTGCGAACAGAATCTCACTCCTTAATGTCTTCGGGTAGTATACCGTATAAGACATAGTCGATGATCGGGAAACGCCAGTCTCTTGGTTCCAGTTGGCTTGTGCCCTGGTGAGCCGTGTTCACCTCCGGGGCGTATTATGGTCGAAGGAGTCGTCAGCTTGCTATGGTGACTTGTTGGCTTGTCCCTGGTGGTTGAGCCAAGTTAGCTGCCAACGAAGCTAAGGCATCTGCGTGCGTGTTCTTAGAATGGAGCACATGTTCGATGTGGAAACTATTGAACGACCTGGCTAGTTCGATAGCCTGGCGATGACATGGGATCAAATCGTCATTTCTGACCTCATATTCCCCCATCATTTGTCTGACGATAAGCTGAGAATTGCCATAAGCCTCGAGGTGTTTCACTCCCAGCTCTTTGGCTAGGTTGAGTCCGATGAGTATCGCGTTGTACTCAGCCACATTGTTGGAACATGGCTCTGTTAGAGAGAAGGCTTGGGGTAATACATGGTTTTGTGGAGAGACCAAGACCACCCCCACTCCTGCAACGATAGACCCGCTAGTCCCTACTCGAGATGCACCATCAAAGTACAGTCACCAGATCTCTTCTTGTGAGGTTGTGTTGACCTCGTGGATTTCATCTGGCATGTCTTCGAACAACTCTGTGTTTGACCCAAGCGGGTGGCTGGCCATGAGGTCGCAGATTGCCTGCCCTTTAACGGATTTCTGCGGCATAAAATGGATGTCGTATTGGGACAGCAAGAGCGCCCACCTTGCCAGGCGCCAATTTAGAGACCCGGGTTGTGTCATGAGGACTCGGATAGGGTTCATCTTTGAGATGACATGAATGGTCTGACCGACGAGGTAGTGTCGCATCTTCTGAATTGCGAATACCAGGGCCAGGCACTCCTTTTCGACCATGGGGTACCGCCGCCGACTCCGCAGTACTACTCGATAGTATATGCTCTCCTCGGGTCGGCGTTGTCATTTTGCGCTAAGAGAGCGCCAGGAGTGCTCCGCCGCCGCGACATATATGAGGAAAGGCTTCCTCGAAACTGGAGCCGCTAGGACAGGTGGGTTCGAAAGATAATTCTTGATCTCTTCGAACGCCTGTTGGCACGACTCGTCCCATGTAAATGACACTCCCTTCTTCATCAGTTTAGAGAAGGGTTGGCATTTACCCGAAAGATTTGCGATGAATCTTCTGGATATATTCCAAACGCCCTGCGCCCTCTCAATTCCTTGAGATTCCTGGGTGGTTGAAGTTCTTGGATGGCTCGCACTTTGTCGGGGTCGACGTAAACCCCCTTTGTCGTGACGACGAAACCAAGAAATTTGCCACTTGTCATCCCTAAGAATGATTTCGTAGGGTTCATCTTTAGTTGATGTTTGTGCATGGTGTCGAATACCGTTCTCAGATCTCGCAGGTGATCGTCCTTGTTACGACTTTTCACGACCAAGTCATCCACGTAGCATTCGACCGTCTTTCATAGATGGTCTTGGAAGATGGTGCTCATGGCGCGCTGATAGGTCGCGCCGGCGTTCTTGAGTCCGAATGGCATAACCGTGTAACAGTATATCCCCACTGGAGTTCTGAACGAAGTATGTTTTTCATCTTCAGGGTGCATTTTGATTTGGTTGTACCCTGAAAACCCGTCCATGAATGACATCCTTTCGAACCCGCACGTGTTGTCGATGATGACATCTGCGATGGGCAAAGGGAACTCGTCTTTAGGGCAAGCGGCATTGAGGTCCCTATAGTCGATGCAGATTCTGATTGTGCCATTTTTCTTTAGAACCAGAATGATGTTCGCCACCCAATCTGCTATTCCTCAACGATAGACCCGCTAGTCCCTACCGAGATGCACCATCAAAGTACAGCCACCAGATCTCTTCTTGTGAGGTTGTGTTGACCTCGTGGATTTCATCTGGCATGTCTTCGAACAACTCTGTGTTTGACCCAAGCGGGTGGCTGGCCATGAGGTCGCAGATTGCCTGCCCTTTAACGGATTTCTGCGGCATAAAATGGATGTCGTATTGGGACAGCAAGAGCGCCCACCTTGCCAGGCGCCAATTTAGAGACCCGGGTTGTGTCATGAGGACTCGGATAGGGTTCATCTTTGAGATGACATGAATGGTCTGACCGACGAGGTAGTGTCGCATCTTCTGAATTGCGAATACCAGGGCCAGGCACTCCTTTTCGACCATGGGGTACCGTCGCTCGACTCCCTGCAAAGTACTACTCAGATAGTATATGCTCTCCTCGTGGCTGGCGTTGTCATTTTGCGCTAAGAGAGCGGCCAGGGAGTGCTCCGTCGCTCGCACATATATGAGGAAAGGCTTCCTCGAAACTGGAGCCGCTAGGACAGGTGGGTTCGAAAGATAATTCTTGATCTCTTCGAACGCCTGTTGGCACGACTCGTCCCATGTAAATGACACTCCCTTCTTCATCAGTTTAGAGAAGGGTTGGCATTTACCCGAAAGATTTGCGATGAATCTTCGGATATATTCCAAACGTCCTTGCAGCCCTCTCAATTCCTTGAGATTCCTGGGTGGTTGAAATTCTTGGATGGCTCGCACTTTGTCGGGGTCGACGTAAACCCCCTTCGTCGTGACGACGAAACCAAGAAATTTGCCACTTGTCTTCCCTAAGAATGATTTCGTAGGGTTCATCTTTAGTTGATGTTTGTGCATGGTGTCGAATGCCGTTCTCAGATCTCGCAGGTGATCGTCCTTGTTACGACTTTTCACAACCAAGTCATCCACGTAGCATTAGACCGTCTTTCATAGATGGTCTTGAAAGATGGTGCTCATGGCGCGCTGATAGGTCGCGTCGGCGTTCTTGAGTCCGAATGGCATAACCGTGTAACAGTATATCCCCACCGGAGTTCTGAACGAAGTATGTTTCTCATCTTCAGGGTGCATTTTGATTTGGTTGTACCCTGAAAACCCGTCCATGAATGACATCCTTTCGAACCCGCACGTGTTGTCGATGATGACATCTGCGATGGGCAAAGGGAACTCGTCTTTAGGGTAAGCGGCATTGAGGTCCCTATAGTCGATGCAGATTCTGATTGTGCCATTTTTCTTTAGAACCGGAATGATGTTCGCCACCCAATCTGGATGCTATTCCTCCCTGATGAAGCCCGCCTCTATGAGCTTTTTTATTTCCGCTACAATCACTTTCATAATCTGCGGGCGAAACCGTCTTTGCTGCTACTTGATGGGTTTGGCATCCGGATTAATATTAAGACGGTGCATGGCGATCTGAGGATCGAGGCCGGGCATGTCCTCATAATTCCATGTGAAGACGTCAATATATTCCCTGACGAGGGATATGAGGTCTTCCTTCTCTTGAGGAGGTATGTTGGCACTGATAAATATGGGTTTGGGGTTGGCCTCGTCTCCCATATTTACCTGGAGGATTTTATCCTTGGTGGGCGGCTCTCGCTATTCGAAACGACCGTTCCATTGGCCGTTGACGTGGCGGTCCCATGCTTCATCATGAAGCGGGATTTGCTCGTCCACTTGGATCTCAACGGTATTGATTGTAGTCATGTTAACTGTGAGGCTCGTGAACCAGTCTCCGATACTGACGTCTGAATCCCATGCTGAGGAGGTCAACGATTGGCTCTCTGAGCGAGCCTCGCTGGGTACCTCATCAAAATGGCACCACAATTCTGAGGAGGAGGAGGCATAACCCAGACCTCTTCGGGTCCTGCCGTAGTAATCGTCGGGCTTCCTTTTTGGCACATAAACGGGCTGGACTGGAGTTCTCCTGCCCTTGCCGTAGTTCAAGCCTTCTTTGGAGACAAATTCATAACCCATGCCTTCCATCATGCGCTTTGCGACCTGGCCGTAGTATGTGAATTGCGGGGCAGGTTCGTCGTCCCCCGAGTCATCCCACATCGTATGCGTGGGTAAGTCAATCCTTCCAAAGATGATCTCTTATTGATAATCACTTCGGGCGGGTATGACAAAGATAGCTTGCGATGACTCAATCATCTGTCTGTCAGCAACACACGCCGAACACACAAGCAAGTGCAGAGAAAAGTTACTGGTCAACCCTGAAATCAGGTCACCGAACTCCTGACAGTTAGTTTCTGAACTAGACGAGGAGTAAGCGAATCCAAGATCTTCATTTAGGGTGAGCTCGTTTGGCTCATCCGAGTTGGTTATAACAAGGCCTCCGTAGCCGATTACAATGGGTTCAATGTCATTAAAGATAAGACCCTCGTTATCCTCAGACTCACAGTCGGCCTCATTATCGCTATCCTGGTCTCCGACCGGTGCCTCATGGCCCAATTCAGAGTCTTGGTAGAGCAAAGAGTCGGTGAAGTAATTCTCCACCCCTTTGAAGGGCTGCTTGTCAGCGAACACTATTTTCACTTGACCATTACTGTCCACGTACTTTAGGCATTGATGCAAAGTGGTTGGAACGATGCAGTTGCCATGGATCCATGGTCGGCTCAATAGCATGTTGTAGGAAGGCTCTGCGTCGATGACGTAGCAGGTTACTTCCGTCTTCATATTGCCTAGCTAGCACTTGAGGCGAATCTTTCCAAGCGGTCGCGTCCCAGTGGCGTTGAAGCCAAAAATAGTGGTAGTCGTTATAGATAACCATTTCTGAGGTATCCCCAAGGACTTGATAAGCATCAAGGGGACAATGCTCAACGCCGATCCTGGGTCCACTTGAATTCTATCCACTTTGGAAGAGCCGACATATCCCGTGAAGTAGAGGGGTCGATCATGAGACGTGCTGTTGATGAGCATATCTTTAGGGGTGAAGGTGATGGATCTGCTGCTTTGACCGGCAAAGATTGGACACCCTCTCTCCGCCTCTCCTTCAGGGATGGGCGAAAAGTGTGCGGTAAAGCCCTCTGAGTCGGCCAGGGCCTCTCACAGAGCCTCCCGGGTAGACTTTGATAGACGCAAGAGCTCATACAAGGTGATCCTGGCCGGGATGTTAGCTAGTTGTGCGAGTACATCAAATTGAAAGGACGGATTGTTCGAGCTCGGTCTGTCGGCATTTGCTTGGGGTGCTGGTGACGATCCTGCCGGTTGCCTCCCCAGGTTTTCTATTACTAGAGGATAATTCTTAGCGAAGTCCTTCCCTGCTCTCGTGACAAGCACTGCTGCCTCTTCATCAGAGTCGGTGAGGGCTGCTACCCCCTGTTCAACTCCATCCGAAATTGCCGAGACGACATTGCAGAGTTTAGCCCTCCGTTTGCCTTTCTGCGTTGGCTTGGAAGTCCACTGCTCGTCTTTGAGGAGATCAGGGTGAACCCACATGACTTGTCCTGATGGTAAAGTCTGTGGTACCAAATCATTTTCCCGCTGATTGTGAGGATCGGTGTTAATGATCCTCAGCTCTGCCTTGGGAATAGGTATGATACCCGCTGGTGTGTGGACTTCAGGGAGGCCTATTCTGAATTTTAAGGTGACCATGTTCGTGGTCACCTTCTTTTGGACTTTCTCCTTTTTCAAAACTCCTGCATCAAAGAGGGCTTGGAGTTTATCCTTGAGGATATAACACTTGGCAGTCGGATGACCAACAAACCGGTGAAACACGCAGTAGTTTGGATCATTCGTCTTGCCCACTTCTTCAGGCCTTGTGACCTCTGGAAGTTTAATCCTATTGCTCTGAAGGAGAGTGTCGAAGGTAGGCACCACCCAATCTTCTTTGAAGTCGTAGTGCTTTTGAGGGCGTTGCTCAAGCGGCTTGGATTTCTGGCGTTGCATCGTCTTGGGGGCTGGATTAGAATCAACAGCCATGGTCTCCTTCCCCTTTGACCGAGGAGTGTTTCTAGGAAAAGCCGGTTCAGAAGTTCCCTTTCTGTGCTGAGGCTCTTCGGTTTCCAGACGCTTAATCATGTTTTCTACCTGCTCGCCTTGGCGAACAAGTTCCTTCCATGTTCGGGTTTTCACAGCGTCGATCTTGGATAAGACGCTGATCGAAAGGTTATTGCGGCACATTTCAATCAGTGTGGTATCAGAGACCTGGTCCCGACAATGCAGTGACCGATTCCTAAACCTCTTCACGAATTCGTTGACCGATTCCATTTTCTTTTGCTTCTTGGCTAGTAGGGTCGCCATCGAAACTTCAGTGTCATCATCGAAGAAGCGGGCCAAGAACAACTTTTCCAAGTTGGCCCATGTTTTGATAGAGCCGGGTTCGAGCTTGCGGAACCATTCAAAAGCTACTCTCTTCAAGGTGCCGATGAACAACCGCGTGAGAATGGGATCATTCCCAGTAAGAAATCCTGTCTGGGACAAGAAGTAGTAGATGTGCTGTGAGGGAGATCCCTTCCCATCGAACTGGGTCAACCCCATAGGCTTGAATTTTGCTGGATAGGGAACTGTATCCCACTAAATTGGATATGACCGGATCACCCCCAGCTCGTTCATATTCCTTTGGAGTTTAAGGGCGTCGAGTTGATTCTGAAACTCGTCAAGCCTTTTATCTCGAGGAATGCTGCCAGATTGCGAGGCCCTTCCTGAAGATTTGGAGGAGTAGCCAGAAGGTGACCTGTGATCATCTTCATCGTCGGTCGCGTGAGGAGTGAGCTCGCATTCTTGATTCTTTCGACTCCTTCGTCGATTTCGCGAAGCCCTCTTCTTCTTTTTCTATAGCAATTGTTCCATCATTTCCTTCATGGAGTCGATGGCGGCTTGCTGTTTGGACATTGCGGCTTGCTGTTCTTCAAACCTCCTGGTCCACTTCTCGAAACCTTCGGCCATGTGCACCCTCGCGTGCTTGCCATAAGCCGAGCTTGAAGTCTGAGACGTTGCCTCCGCTGAGCAAACTTCATCATCATTGTCAGCGATGGAGTTTAGCCGTGTGTAGTCAAATGGGATGGCTACGCCGGTTTGGATACGTGTATGCCAGAAAACACCCTCACGTTCCATTGGGAGGTACCCCGGTCTTAATGAAAACTCTGGATCTGAAGAATCCGAGTACTTGGCTTTATTCTTCCCCGTCATGTTGACAGAGGCAACCGGTGGTTCTGGATCATCAATAGTTTGTTTCCTCAGAAGATTTCACCCTCGGCGGGGAGGCCTTGCTCTTGGATGTGGCTGAGAAAATCTTTCAAATACTGATGACTTCGGCGCACATTGACAGTCAGCAAGCACCGTCTGGATAAGTCCCTCACAATGGCACTGAGGATTTGCCTCTCGAATCGTGCGCTTGCGAGTCAGATGATCCCTGAGATCTCCTATAGGTTGATGATGACAACCCCCAATGCCAGAGGGATCAGTTGTACATTTGGGTTAGAGAGCTCAAGAGAACTCAAGCGAGAACACTCTGGAATTTCTCCGTGTGCTGAATTCAGGCGAACTCATCTTGTGAGGCGAGATATCACGCTCTGGCGAGCTTCGACCCACTGGCCGGCTCTAGCCGCTTGTTTCCCTAGGTGACGCTCTCCTGTCGGATCAACTTTTGTTTTGCCTTATTGTTGAAGGCTTGCTTTCAGGCGGGCTTGATGGGGTTCGCCTGTGCAGTGGTTGCCGTCTGCGGAGTGGAGTTCGCTCGTTGTGCGAAGCTCGGCTATCTCAAGCAATCCACCAGATCTGGAATAGTGGCTTGACGAGCGAAGCCTACCTGGTTTGGTTGGCTCGCCTGCTTTGTTGCTGGACCGGGGCTCAACTGATATGCCGAGCTCGCTGGTTTTAGGGACTTGGCCACCAGAGCGAAGCTCGCCTGAGTAAGTGGGCTCGGCTGGTTTAAGCAGTCCGCCTGTCTTGCTTGGCTCGCCTGAATGGGGAACCTCGCTGCTGGAGTGAAGCTCGTTTGAAATGCCAAATCCAGCAATTTTGGGAATCTTGCTACCAGAGTGAAGCCCGCCTGTACAAGTGGGCTCGCCTGATTTAGGCGGTCCGTCAAAACCGTGCGCTTTACATTTTGACTCAGCTTTCTTTAGGCCTAAATAGTAATTCAGGCCATCAAGGGAGATGGAGGCTACTGCTTCCCTGCGTGCGCGAGCTTGCCGTCATCTCCGCTTGGCTCTCTTGGAGAGGGGGAAGTCCGTATTGACAGTGAAGGCGTGATCCGCACTGAGGTGAATTGTAATCCTCTCCATGCGAGGTTGCGTGGGTTGCTTGGCAACCCAACGGGCAGCCCCTCGGCTTGCATTTTCAGCCATTAGTTCGGCCTTGGCTGGCTTGGGGGAGATAGAACCCCCTGCTAGTACTTGGGTAGAGTTCTTGGGCATGACTGCCTTGGCTGTTTAGGGCTGGGCCACATGAACAACTCTGCGGTATCGGCGAGAAGCCTTACCACTAGAGGAGAAAGAAGACAAGTACTCTTCGTACTTAGCTTGATCGAACTCAATCACGAGGAACTTGACTGTCGTCCCCTCCGCAATGTCGTCGAATTGCGCCACTACCATCTCGGTTGAGGAAACGGTTGCTCCCACTGTGGTCGCCATCCTCTGTTTGGTGTAAAAATCTACTCTCGAATTTGTATTGGTCGAATTGTTTGTTACAAATCAAGAATTGCTTTTTACAACAGAAGCGAAGGGAAGGCCCTTCTTGTTTAACGTGGGTTCGTCGGTAGCGATAGGATGCCTCCCTCGATGCTCGAGTTGAGTTTGCTTCCCATGGATGATCCGATCGAAATTGCGGTCGAGCTTTAGTACGCAGTAGAAGCTCCGGCATGGTTGAGTTCGGATCTACCCGAGCTTGTTTGGATAGGACTACAATGCAAGAGTTTGCAAAGAGCTCAAGAGCCTCCAAATCTGAGGATTCAGATGGAGTTTACTTCAACAATCCAAACTTTCGCTCGAGACTGAGCTAATGGAACAAGGGAGCAAGGCACGATCTTGTCCTCTGCGACAGCTAGCCCCTCCTCAACTCTTTTGCCCGGCAGTCAGCCTTACTCCTTTCAGCCCCTTGTCTCGTTGGCCAGGGGGACTTATAAATATGCAAAGGGATGGCATGGGCCACCCCTTTGACTTGTGGGATGTGACCACTAATGGGTGAGGAGCACCATGCCCTCCTCTAGCTGTGGGATGTGACCACTATAGAGGTAATGAGAGCCATGCGAGTAAGTAGCCACTTGCACTGTTCAGACAGGTGAGCATGCGAGCTTGAGAGTCGCTTAAACGCCAGCGAAGCTTGTCAACAATCGGGTCAACTGGCGAGCCCCTCCGGTGAGCCGGTGTTCGCCTTGTAGGCGGGTTTACGCGACAGCGGGTCAATCGGCGGCCCCTCCAGCGTGTGAGCTAGTTTTCGTTGTGTAGGTGAACTCCTCGCAGCGAAGCTTGGCGACAGCGGGTTAAACTTGTGTTGATGAGTTCACTTAACAGCGAAGCTTGTCGAACAAGCCGCCACCCCTTTGACTTGTGGGATGTGACCACTAATGGGTGAGGAGCACCATGCCCTCCTCTAGCGTGGGATGTGACCACTAATGGGTGAGGAGCACCATGCCCTCCTCTAGCCGTGGGATGTGACCACTAATGGGTGAGGAGCACCATGCCCTCCTCTAGCGTGGGATGTGACCACTAATGGGTGAGGAGCACCATGCCCTCCTCTAGCCGTGGGATGTGACCACTAATGGGTGAGGAGCACCATGCCCTCCTCTAGCTGTGGGATGTGACCACTATAGAGGTAATGAGAGCCATGCGAGTAAGTAGCCACTTGCACTGTTCAGACAGGTGAGCATGCGAGCTTGAGAGCTGTTTAAACGCTCAGGCGAGCTTGCCGAACAATCGGGGTCAACTGGCGAGCCCCTCCAGCGTGTGAGCTAGTTTTCGTTGTGTAGGTGAACTCCTCGCAGGCGAGCTTGGCGCACAGGCGGGGTTAAACTTGTGTTGATGAGTTCACTTAACAGGCGAGCTTGCCGAACAAGCGGCCACCCCTTTGACTTGTGGGATGTGACCACTAATGGGTGAGGAGCACCATGCCCTCCTCTAGCTGTGGGATGTGACCACTATAGAGGTAATGATAGCCATGCCTCATTATTACCCAGGACGTGGAGAGTGGGTGGGCCCACTTCCTCAAGCAAGTAGCCACTTGCACTGTTCAGACAGGCGAGCAGGCGAGCTTGAGAGCTGTTTAAATGTTCAGACGAGCTTGTCGAATAAGCGGGTCAATCGGCGGCCCCCAACGCGGTGAGCCGGTGTTCGCCTTGTAGGCGGGTTTGGCGACAGCGGGTTAAACTTGTGCCGACGAGTCCACTTAACAGGCGATGTTGAGCTCATGCGGGCGATCTCAACGAGTGGGACGACCTCGTGCGGGCGAGTTTGTCAAATAGGGATTGTTGAGCTCTTGCGGGCGAGCCCACCCAATAAGCTATGTTGAGCTCGTGCAGGCGAGCTCATTGAATGAACTGTGTTGAGCTCATGTAGGCGAACTCAAGCCCTTGGCCGACGGGGTTGGCAGTTTTCCCCGCCTACACCTGTGTCTTTCTTTATCAGAAATCGGAAGAGCAAATTACAATAATAAAAAATTAGAAAGAATTTCAAAGGGACGGTGACTCACTCATTTGCTATTATGGGGAATAGATTAATATAGAATAGATTATATGCAGCCACACACAATTCTTGATCTTAGAATTACAATTCTGAACATCTTAAGTTACAACTGGGGATGTCTAATACTAGTTTGAGCTCCTGTGTCAACAAGAGCATATATCTTGTAGGGAATATAATTTTTAGATTGATTAAGACTTCTATTTTAGTATAAGTATTAAGATAACTTGGTAAATCTTTCATTTTATTCAGTTAGGCATTGAATACTTTTATTATTATTAAGCTTTAATGGTTTTTAATAAACATATATGGTTCAAATTGTTTTAAAAAGGCTGTTCCTATTAGTAAATCTGCTGTTTCTTTTGTTTTACTTTTTTCTATATATATTTTTCTTGTATTTTTAATTTTAAACCACATATTATTTGGTTGTTTGAACCATAAATATTGTTATTCTAATGATTGTTTTATAATAAAGGAGGAACCGACAACCACATGCTATTGGCTAGATGCAAATCGATAGGGTTGAAATCAGCACAAACATCACACCATCGACTCCAAAATCATGACTATCCGAAGGAAGCGGAGAAGACCCCACTCATAGTCCAACGTGGACTACCCAGATGACCCTAAAACTATGGTGATAAATTGATGGGAGTGAACAATTAACTCGAGAATAAGAGGCGAATGGTTATTGCGATCATGCGAAGCCCATATATATTCGATGAGAATGAAGGAGAACAAGCTCACACACAATCAACCAAAAATCTACTTTTCATTGTCCTATTGTTTCTATTTTATTTTGTTGTTTGTTTCGCTTTTGGATTTGTTGCCCAATTGTATTACAAGACTCGCAGATACTGTTGTAAATTAATTTATTTACTTTTTATAATTTACATTGCATTTTGCTACTTTACTTTCTGCTTTCCAGTCAATTTGGCTTCGAGGATGGACCTCTATAAATATGAGTAGGTTCAACTATTTATTAGTTTTAAGTTCAATTGCGCAACTTTTCTTTCAGTTTGATCTACAATGATAGGTGCAACTTTCAGGAAAAATTTGGCATTTGGAGGCCGGCTAAGTAGTCTAGCTCCTTCTCTTTACTATTTTAATTACGTGGGATCACTTTGTTTGTGTTATCGAGTGCATTCCTTTATAGTTCTATAATTACCTCTTTAGGAGCTTTAATTCAAGAGCAATGCCTCACTTCAGAGAAGAAAAATATTTTGAAGAAAAAAAATCATTATCATTTTGAAATTAAAACGCAAAAATCAAAACTAGATCTTAAAAATCAATCGGACGGTTGGAATCCATGGGGTAAGACATATGAACATTTGTACATGATATATTGGGATTGGTGTCCTACAAATATAAATATATGAGATTTGTATTTGTTAATTGTTTGACTCATCACCAAACAAACAATGAAAGTCTAATAAGTAGGACCTTTGCCAGCGTGGGCCTCCATGGGAAAATCTATATCATACTATTTATAAAAGAGGACTTGGGTTTTAAAACTTCTGATTGCCTCTTTTACACTTCCAAAATTTAATAATTTCTAATAATATCTTGAAATTTATTCAATTCATTCTATTTATTACACTATAATTATTCTTACAATAAATATAAGAACTAATATTAAAACTAAATATATATTATAAACTTTAATCATGTTCTTCAAATTTTATTCAATTCATTCTATTTATTACACGATAATTATTCTTACAATAAACATAATTTCAATTCATTCTATTTATTACACGATAATTTTATTCAATTCATTCTATTTTATGCAAATTCTCCCACCCTTAGAAGCTTATGTGTCTATGCATTCTCTCTTCTCTCCAACAATAATGACAAGGTTCTCATTATCTTTCTACTATTCTCTCCATTTTTAGTTTATTGTCATTATTTACTTTCTTGATTTGTTTTATCTTTTGTTGATCATGATTTCAATAGTATTTCAAGGACAAATGCATGCTGCTATGCCCATTAATTTTTATTTATTTAAAGAGAGAAATCATCATTGATATATATATATATATATATATATATATATATATATATATATATATATATATATATAGAGAGAGAGAGAGAGAGAGAGAGAGAGAGATGGTAGTCTAATACTATTATTTCTGAACTAGGCTGAACCAAAGCCTGATTCTGCAAAACCTGAAAATGAGAATGGTGTAAATGAAGTAATGAGAAAGATAAAGGGGAAAGTTGAAGAGGGTGCAAATGGGTTTATGGTTGGAATGAAAAGGAAGAGGAAGCAGTTAATGGTTGGATTGAAATCTTTGTATCTCATAAATTCAGAAAGATAGCATAAGTTGAGAGTACTGGGGTGCGAGCTACTGGAATACTTGATGAAATTTAGTTTGCATAAATTTTTTGATGGAACATACAAAAATTAAAGGGGATAAAATGTTGATAAGTTATAAATGAATGATATTGCATGAAATAAAAATTAAAAAATAACATGCTTTTTTGTAATTAAAGTACCTTTATGTTTTACAATCTAAAAATCATTTCACGCGGGCTATATTAATGATGAGCATTGACTTGTTGAACTATCTCATTTCTTCAATTGGATATACTTAAAATAGTACAATATTTTATCCATTTTCAGTATAAACTACAAAGTAATCAGACACCAAAGATTTAATTATTGTTAATATTAATTAATTATTAAGATAGCCTAAGAGTTAATCATTAGCAAATAAAATTTCTTGTACAAACTAATTAGGCATCCAAATTTTAAAATTGTTTTAAAAATTATCACATCTAGAAATCAGCTGAAAAGAGAGAGGTTTTATAAATTTACTCCTATTAAATTCAATTTGCTTTTACGAGGTACAAGCAATTTATGTGTGCCTAATCACTAAAACATTAGGCCAGTTAATGTAAAAATTAGTGTTCCATTTAATGGTAAGGATCTTCCCAAAACTCTGTGATTTACGGGAATAAAATTCATAAATATGATCTTATTTAAAGGGAATTTTTGTGAAAATGAAATATTTAAAAAGTTAGGTCCAACAAAACTCTCAATTAACCTGAAAAATGGTAGAGCATCTAACTTTGTATGTTTGTTTCTCAAAAGTAACTGAAAGATCTTTTATGTTTCATTAATGGATTCCGTTCAATGAAATGCGACAAATGTGTCAGTATCTATTCTCAGAAGAAAAAGAGAAAAAGAAAAGGGTTGTTTGGCTATATAGCCCCAAATCATCCATATTTTTATTAAAATGCCCCCATAAATCTTATTAGAGTTGAGCTGAGTTAATTGGTATTAAAATAACCCCAAATCAATAGATCTTTGTCGTCAATTTGCATATAAATCCCCATAGTCTATAAATTTATCAATCCCATGCATTATCTTACATAATGTATAAAGTAAATAGAATTGTGTCTTTTAAGTTTTAAAAGATAGAATTATGCCTTTAGGTATTCAAAAGTTATATATTTTATAGAAAAGTGATGTAGGATGCATAACGAATAAATTCATGGAGCAGGGGGACTATAATGAACTAAATGTGGATATGTACACATTATTAACTTGCACACAAAGAAATGAATATATCTCTTAATCTAGAAGGTGGATTCTGACATATTATATATGAAAGACTCTGACATATTATATATGAAAATCGCCTATCTCGACGAGTCGGAGTCAATCAGCTTGGCAGATTCCTAGATTCCTATTAGAAGTACCCAGTTTTGACTGAAATCCGAACATTATAAGCTTTGAGTTTTTTTAGTAATAAACTTAGAGCCAATTTAGATTAGGAAACAAAATCAATTTTGATGCAATTTGGACTGATTTATTTTCTTTATCATAAGGAGTCTTTAAGGATTGTGAACCTCATTATAATGGATAACTTTTCTTCAACAAAATTTTCTTTTACATTACTTCGTGGATTCATGATGGGAAATAAATGATTACCTCCTAAGTTGTAAGTATACAACTTATTAAGTTATAGTATATAATATTATCGATCCCACGAGGAACAGAAAGTAGGAAGAGTTTGTTCAAGTTTTGGTTCCCAAATTATGCGCGACAATTAGGAGTTATTCAAGAATAAAAGAAAAACATGGTGAAAGTGGTTTGTGAGAGATAAGAGAGAGTAGTTGTGGATTATGTGCAAAAGAGGAGAAAATAAAGTTGAGAATGTGGTTGTGGTTATATGCACATAATAACAAAACTAGGCTTGAGATTATATACACATGGAGAGAATATGAGATTGAGAGAGAAGTAAAAATCAATGAAATCAAGAATCAAGAATAAAGGAAAAATAACAAACAAATGAAAAGCAAGGATAAGAGGAAAATAAAGAAGGTAAAGTATGGAGGATTAATCAAAGATATGAGGAATCTAGAGTAGATCCACTTAGCTTATCTCAATTTTATGGGAATAAGTTGGATTTGTTAGCTAGTTTCAAACAATCTCTAGGGATCCCACAAATATTAGCTCCACACTTAGAAAAGGGTAATTCCTTAGATGGTTCTAGCCTTAAGGTGAATTAAAGAAAAGAAAAATCTATACTAGAAAGTAAATACAAGAATTAAAGACATTGCATGAAAGGAAATTGCATGGAAGTAAATCTAAACTACAAAGCAATTAAATGAACAAGAAATAAAAAAGAAATGAAAAAGAAATAAAAGATAAACCAACAACTCCTGATCTTCATCTCATCCTCCTTTTGGTCCTTGGACAAGAAGAAGAGAAAGGAAATTGAAGGGGTGAAATATTTTATTTATTGTGTAATAAAAGTTATAACTTTTGGAAGGTCTTCTCAATTAAGAGTAACCCTCCTCTCCAAATAGAGTTTTTACAAAATATTTCACACTCAAACCTCTCCCTCTACCTCTCTATTTATAGCCCAATGGAGTTGATGTGAACCATTGGATCAAACTTGGCCAACAAAAAAGAGAAATCAGCCATTGATCAAATCTGTTGTGGATCAATCGGTTGGCCAACCGGTTAGTTTCTAACTGAATTTATCTTTTCTTGATTTTTCTTCACGAATTTCTCTTGGATCCTAGGGTCATCTTGGGCCTTCATTTGTCTTCATATTTGGGCTTCAAAATTTGGTAGAAAATTAGAGGATTTGAGTCATTTGGGCTTTTATTCATTATTTCTTTATTAACCTGCAAAATAAGATAAAAACAATTATTAGTAATATCTTTATTCATATAAAATAGGTAATGAGGGTATAAATTTATAATTAAAATGTGATAATCAAATACACCCACACCTAAACTTTTACTAGTCCTCTAGCAAAGAAAATAAAAAAAAAATCTAACTCACTTTCGCAGGAATCGCGATTGTATTTTGCGCATACAACAAGCCTTTAAACCCCTAAGTTATCCTAGTGGACGAGTTGTAGTCTCGTGAGGGTTTGCAATGAATATACCCACACAATTCAGTCAACTTGCCAATTTAAAGACGTTAATGAAATAATTAATTCATTTGATATATTCAAACATTCCAATTGAAGTTGGTTAATACTCAAGAAAACGTTTTATCATAACTCCAATGTAATTTTCTTAAGAAAATCTTTTCATCATAGTTATACAAAACCAAGTTTAACTTAGAAAAATTTAATTTAAAAGTTTTGAAAAGAATATGCTAACTCTTTGTTTTAAATAAACTTTAAGTCTTTTAATCCATTTAATTCTTCAAGAACATATACAAATATAACTATATATAAAAATATGGTTAGTATGTTTTTTACTCTTTATTCCTTGGTGGTTTTGTTCTTTTAATCGGCTTTCTAAGTGACCATTTAGCGAGTTTTGGTCTAATGAATCCCAACCCAATTGGGTTTAGGTCATTAAGCATAGAAATACTCCTCGGGCTTAATTACTCAAGAAACTTAGGCTTAGTAAAATAGAACCACCAATGATTTTAAGAGAAAGTTTTCTTCTTTTGTTAAGTTAGTATAATATGTGTATATGTATATATATTCTGAACTATATTTGGATCAAGACAACTTGAAAAATTATTTTCAACTCTAAGTTAGGCATGCAAAAGTTTCATTACTTTAATTAAAAATCTAAGTTAAAACTTAAGTAAAGTATACTACTTTGAAAATCATTTCTTAAGAAATTTATTTGGAGTTATCATAAAAAGTAAACTTGAGTATAGAACTAACTAAGGATAAGAAGACTTAAATTCTATCAAATAGATCAATTATTAATCAACTCTATTAAGTTGGCAAGTGACTTTTTATGAAAAGAAGAAAAATGACATAAAAAGAAAAAAATGGTAAGAAAAAGAGGAAAAATGACTAAGATAAAGAGCAAAATGACTAATTCTCACCCCACACCTAAATTTTGCATTGTCCTCAATGCAAATTCTATTATGCACAAAGTAAAACAGATAATAATTGAAGCACTTACATTTGTTCGGCTAGCTTCGAACAATGATAAAAATTCTGCAAATACCTTCAAGATGAGGGAGGTGAAGCCAAAAATTTATTCTCTCTTTTTAAAATAAAGAACAATAAGAAACTCTCACATGAGAGAAGAATAAATTCTTTTATTATTATGAGACAAAAAATAAAAATGTAGAATAAAAGATGAAACATGAGAAACTCACATTCTACATTAAATCCTACCTTATTGTTAAAAATTCTACCCTAAAATTTAAAGAATTTCAAAATGATATAATCACTGATGTGCTTAAATTCTAAAAATTTCGTGGTTTTAGTGATGTTTGCAAGAATGAAGGTAGGTATTAATGGTTGTATGCTTTTGAACTTAGATTCGTTATTAACAAAAATTTCATCAAAAATAAAATCTTGTTGTTTTCTATTTTCTAAAAATCTAAGTTCATTGACAAAGGGTTCTTCAAATGTTGGCTTCAAGATACATGTATTCAACATAATTCTCTCGTTCTGAAGGACTTGATTATTAACCTGGTTATTAACCTGGTTACCTGACTGTTGTGAATGGATTGCATTCACTTGATCTTGAAAAGTTGAACTTAACCCAGCGTTCCTTGGATTGGTCACGGGTTGACTCAGAAATGATCCTTTCTCTCTCTCACTTATAGCGCTAGCTAGTTGACCAAGCTGGGTTTCTAATCTAGCTATGGCTTGAGTGTTGGAGTTGAGAATTTATCCTGTTGATTGCATAAAGGATTTCATCGTGCTAGATGTTTGAGTCAACAAGTTCGTGATCTGTGTAGAGGTTTTAATCAAGGCTTCCAAACCCCTTTCCAAAACATTAAGACGTTTCTCAACATTTGAAGGAATATGATTTGTAGATTGATGATGAGCAAACTGATTTGGAAATGGCTGATTTGATTGTGAAAAATTAGTTTGAGAACTGAAAGAAACTGCGTTGCCCCTAGAGAATTGTTGGTTTGAAGAGGGAGTGAAATTTTAATTTCCCGAAAAATTACTTTGATTCCATGCAAAATTCGGATGATTTCTCCAACCTGGATTATAGGTTGGTGAAAATGGATCATTAATCGGATGCTGGATTGCAGCATTCATCTGTTCTAGAGATTGACTATTTCCTAAGAGTGGACATTGCTCAAGCATGGGTCAGAAAGACAGCTATGACAACCCGAAGTGAATTTTGATTGATTTGAGCCGGAGCTCATTCTTTGGTTTCTAAAGTTTCTAACCTGCGTAGAATTGTAGTCATCTTAGCTTCAGAGGCTATGTTTGACTCTAAGGAAGGACCTCTAGAACTGGATTGGGGAACTGATGAATCACAGTGTTCCCACTGCATGGTTTTCTCGGATAAATTCTCTAAAAAGTCCCAAGCTTCGTCAGCGTTTATGCCAAAAACTTGATGAATCACGTTGTTCCCACCGCATGGTTTTCTGATAAATTCTCTAAAAGTCCCAAGCTTCGGCGTTTATGCCAAAACTTGATGGAAAATAAATGATTACCTCCTAAGTTGCAAGTATACAACTTATCAAGTTATAGTATATAAGATTATCGATCCCACGAGGAATTAGGAGTTATTCAAGTTTTGGTTCTCAAATTATGCGCGACAATTAGGAGTTATTCAAGAATAAAAGAAAAACATGGTGAAAGTGGTTTGTGATAGATAAGAGAGAGTGGTTGTGGATTATGTGTAAAAGAGGAGAAAATAAGTTGAGAATGTGGTTGTGGTTATATGAACATAATAACAAAACTAGGCTTGAGATTATATGCACATGGAGGGAATATGAGATTGAGAGAGAAGTAAAAAATCAATGAAATCAAGAATCAAGAATAAAGGAAAAATAACAAACAAATGAAAAGCAAGGATAAGAGGAAAATAAAGAAGGTAAAGTATGGAGGATTAATTAAAGATATGAGGAATCTAGAGTAGATCCACTTAGCTTATCTCAATTTTATGAGAATAAGTTGGATTTGTTAGCTAGTTTCAAACAATCTCTAGGGATCCCACAAATATTAGCTCCACACTTAGAAAAGGGTAATTCCCTAGAGGGTTCTAGCCTCTAGGTGAATTAAAGAAAAAAAAATCTATACTAGAAAGTAAATACAAGAATTAAAGACATTGCATGAAAGTAAATTGCATGAAAGTAAATCTAAACTACAAAGCAATTAAATGAACAAGAAATAAAAAAGAAATAAAAGATAAACCAACAACTCCTGATCTTCATCTCATCCTCCTTTTGGTCCTTGGACAAGAAGAAGAGAAAGGAAATTGAAGGGGTGAAATATTTTATTTATTGTGTAATAAAAGTTATAACTTTTGGAAGATCTTCTCAATTAAGAGTAACCCTCCTCTCCAAATGGAGTTTTTACAAAATATTTCACGCTCAAACCTCTCTCTCTACCCCTCTATTTATAGCCCAACGGAGTTGATGTGAACCATTAGATCAAACTTGGCCACCAAGAAAGAGAAACCAGCCATTGATCAAATGCTATGAACCAATCGGTTGGCCAATCTGTTACCGGTTTCCAACCGAATTTATCTTTTCTTAATTTTTCTTCACGAATTTCTCTTAGATCCTAGGGTCTTCTTGGGCCTTCATTTGTCTTCATATTTGGGCTTTAAAAATTGGTAGAAAATCAGAGGATTTGAGTCATTTGGGCTTTTATTCATTATTTCTTTATTAACCTGCAAAATAAGATAAAAATAATTATTAGTAATATCTTTATTCATATAAAATAGGTAATGAGGGTATAAATTTGTAATTAAAATATGATAATCAATTCAAGGTTGTCTCTTTATGGATTCGAACATTGTTCTTTGTAGACTCAAAGAGCCCCCCTTGATGGATTTTAAGGGTTATCACTTTCGCCCTGAGTTAATTGGTATCAGAGCTGTGTTTCTCCGATCTGATGGCAGACAACAAAGCTCGTGCTACCTGAACTAAGATCACTTAGTTCTGAACTGAGTTCGATGAGTTAAAGATGGGATTTACTCAGATGAAGACTTCCATGGACTGACTTGCGTCCGCGGTGGAGCATCTGAATTCGGGATGAGTTTGTGATCACGCTGATGGTCGCCAAAGATCAGATCCAACTCCACAAGACAAATCCTATAGAGATGACCATAGAAGCTACCGAATATGAGAGAACTATGATGCCGGAGGATTAAAGATACCATCCATCAACAAAAGACTTCATGTTGAGGATTTCTTGATTGAATTGATGAGGTAATAGATATTTCGAATACAAGATGATCCCAAAAGATTGGGAAGTTAAGTTAGTGGCCTACAGATTGAAGGGAAAAGCATCTACATGGTGGGATAAATTATTGATGAATCGATATCATCAAGGAAGAGATCCAATTTGAACATGGGCAAAGATGAATAAATTCTCAAAAGACCGTTCCTACCTTCTAACTACAAATAATATTGGGTGCCTTTGCAAGAGTCTTTTACCTTAGTTGACACAGTCCGTCTTGTGAAGAAGGTGGAGCAAGAACTTGAGCAGAATAACAAAGAACCTTTGTCATGGATGTTTTTGGAGAGTTCTCACACTAGTTATGATTGTGGTAAAACTAAAAAAGCTAAATTCATCTCTGAGCAAGAATCTGGATTTGTGAAGAGTACCGAAGAAGCAATAAAGAAGACTTCATCAATTATGTTGATCATAGATGTAACGCCCGGAGGTACATAAAAATTAGGCATGACCCGTCCGTAATGAGGAGAGTCAACCTGCTGAATTTTTACATACACTCCGATAATATGCAATAATATTGAAGAGCGGAATTAAAGCATCAGAAATATATATACAACACCCAGAATCACAAGGTTGACAGTAGAGTCTATAGAATATAAGAATAGCAGAAAGCTAAAAGGGAACAATAATACAGTACAGAGTCTGATAATAACTACAATACACATTAGTACATGTCCGATAAGTCAAAAGTACTACAAAAAAAATAACTCTTACAATGATTGCCACAGGAGCTAATCTTCTATGCCAGGGTCTATAATCCCCTTACCCTTGCCAACTGTATGACCTGTAAATGGATGCAGAAATATAGTGGTGAGCTTAAGGCTCAATAGGCAACCATAAAAATCTCGGCGACAACATAAGGGGATAAATGAAAGGAATATACATTGACATTTGAAATTGAACGAATGGATCTCAACAATAAGCTACCAATACTCATATCATGATCATTGATCGAAATAAAATAATAGATGTCAATAATCAAGCTCTGATATTCAGGATTTCAAACTTCCCCAATCATGCGATATGTTAATAAACCATGCATGCCTTTATACACTCACCAGTGAGCATCCTCACACAGGGCATGTCCCCACCGGGACACACTTTCATTACCACCCACCGGTAAAGCTTACGTCACAGGGCATAATCCATGAATATAGAGTATCAATAACTTACAAATGAAAGAATACTATCATTCTCAATAATGGAATCATCGAAGCAAGTCAAATTGTCACAATATAATCATTCAAAGAATATCAAGGATATAATACCGAATTGAACAAATAACTGGATAGTAATAGTTAAGCAATCAATGAATAGCCCACGCACGAAGGGATTCAAATAGGAGTATTATGAAGGCAATAAGATATACAACTGAGTATTGAATATCAACCCATAGGAATTTCAAGAAAGTAATCAATCAAACTCTCAAAGAATTGAGAGGAAACAATAAAAGGTTACCTACCGTTCGTACCGGGTTCCTCTGTTTCGACGAATGAATCCAAAGGTCTTTCTCCTATATACACATACATGTACGACGAATGAATCCAAAGGTCTTTCTCCTATATACACATACATGTATACCCATATAAGATTCTAATCAACTAAGTCTTGGTTATTTTCCTAGCTTATAAATACATGCTATTCTTGAGATGATAATTCTCAATACTTATGATATGCACAAACAGAAAATGAGGTGTACATGTAGCAGATTGAGATGGATGGACGGGAAAGCAACTGATGTCCAAAATTTATGAAACTAGTGTTATATAATTTTTGCATGTGTCTAGTTTTCTGGACAATAGATGGTTTGCCAAATTAATACACATATCTCAGGTTATACACAGATATGCAGGACTTGCATAAACTATAACTATAGACCATTTGGCAAATTCAAGTGCATGATTAAGGGGCCAAATGATATCCAAAATTAGTGAAACAAAGTTTAATTTTTTCCTATATGAGTCTAGTTTTGAAAACAAGAAGAATTTCTTGTATGAAAGGTTTGTAGAAAAAGGTATACTCTCTACAACATATAAGGGTCAGAATTTCAGGCTTGTGCCAGAACAGAAAATACCCTCTCAACATTCTAACTCTTTCAGGTATAAGTTATAATCAAAATGCAATAATAATTATGATGTAGCCAACTTAAAAACCTAGTTTTGAATTATAAAATTTTCTTTACTCAAACACATTAAGAAATTGAAAAACATGCAAAACATCCAAGAATGGCAGACTACATATTCTGTGCACATATATAGAATTAAATTACAAGTTCATATCAGTAAATAATCTTGGAATTAGATAAAATTAAATTCAAATGAAATATATGGAAGTCTAGTTTCAGATTATCCAATTAGATTGAAATTATGACTAATGATCATGGAGATATGGATAAGATAGTGCATGCGTGTCACAAAGCACTATCACATCGATTCCAGTGCACATAAGATAGATTCGATCAGAAATTAGAGATAGTAAATGACATAAGAAATGAACCAAACTAATTTCAAAAGAAATTCACATGAGTATAATTTCAAGAATAGCAAGAATATAATGCATGCAAGATATGTATTGAGAGTTATGCTCTCTATGGTGAACATGTCTCTAGCAATCTGTTTAAGACACTTGCGTCCACTTCTACTAAGCATTTAAGATAAAAAACAATATCCAAATTAGACTAAACCAAGTTCAACAGAAGGGTGCATGAGTACATATTTCAAAATAAAAAGTTTCACTTGATAAGGGCATTCACAGGGAAAGCTATGGCCATAATAGTAGCAGGGTATCCTGCAGGAAAGTTTCCAGTATGAGATTGTGCTTCGAATATTAACATGCAAGTTATACAATCACCAAACCAAATCATATCCACCATAATTTGAACATAGAGAGACTGAAAACTAGAAATTACTATGCTTTACATGTTCTTAAGCACAAAGATCACATTTTTTATCCTTGTTTATTGACATGCATGAACCATTTTTTGCTCTAACCCTACATGCAAGCATGAATTAAGTTACTATTGCACATGCAAGCTCAAATTAATAATTCATCAAGGCAAATCAGATTTACACTACTAAAAAATCATCAAATTTGTGTAGGGTTAAGGAGTATACCAAATGGAGCTCAAAGGAACATTCCTAGTCCTTCAATGTCACTCCTACAAGCTTCTTGACCTACTCCTCCTTCTTGCTTGAGAGAGAGAGAGAGAGAGAGAGAGAGAGAGAGAGAGAGAGAGAGAGAGTTTTAATGGGAATATAACAAGAAATAGGGGGTTTTTAGGCTAGAAAGGGGGCCGGCCAAGGGGGAGGAAGGGAGAAAGGGTTAAACGGTTTTCTCATAAAAATGACAAAATGAGAGAGAGAGAGAGAGAGAGAGAGAGAGAGAGAGAGAGAGGGGTGGAGTGTGTATATATCCATAACCCATGTGCTTGGGAATCTTGGAATATGGCAAATTGTATGGGTTTTTGTGCAAATTCTCCCCCCCCCCCTCATGGCTACCTAAACTATTTAGATATGATATTTATGTTGTTTTAATAGCTCATTGTCATTTTGTTTTAACTTTAATCAAGGTCTAAGTCTTGGATGGTTGGGGTTCTCATGCCAGGGTCTATATGCAGGCTATAACATGATTAAGGAGAACTTTAATGAGAATATGTCACAATTTATTCTCATAATATTGGAAGACGTGAATGGAATTTGTAGATATAGGGGTCGTTATCAGTAATGGTATCAGATCATCGGAAGAAAAAATATTGCAATGTTACATACTTCCCCCTTAAAGAAATTTCATCCCCAAAATTTTACGTACCCATAAAAGAGATGCAAATATGTTTTTCGCATCTCAGACTCTGGTTCCCACGATTGGTTCCATAATACTTTAACTACTAATACAGACTTTTTTCTCAGCTGCTTCTCCTTGAAGTCTAGCACTCGAACTGGCCGTTCCTCATAATATAGATCATCCTGCAGGGGCAAGGCTTGGTACGAAATGATGTGTCTTGGGTCTGGCACATATTTCTTTAGGTTACAAAAGTGGGACACATCATGAATCTTCTCCAATTCTGGGGGGAAGGCTAGTTGATAAGCAACAGGTCCGATCATCTCCAAAATCTCGAATGGACCAATGTATCTCGGATGGAGTTTGATTTTCTTACCACCTCTTGATATGCCTTTCATTAGTGTAGCCTTCAGAAACACATGATCACCGAGTTGAAATTCTAGATCATTGCATCATTGATCCGCATAGCTCTTTTGTCTACCTTGTGTCAACCTCATATGTTGTCGAATGATTTGGATCTTCTCCGTCGTCTCTTGGATTAAGTCAGGTCTGAGTAGTTGATAGTCGCTAGTTTCTTCCCAATAGATAGGGGATCTGTAATGCCTCCCATATAGGGCTTCATACGGTGCCATGCCGATGCTGGAATGGAAATGTTGTTGTTGGTGAACTCCACCAACGGTAAGTGCGTAGCCCAACTGCCTCCAAAATCTAATGTGTAGCCTCTCAACATGTCCTCCATGGGCTCCTCCTCCACAGGGTCTTCCTCCGGATCCTCGTCCTCCATGAGCTCCTTGAGATCTTCCTCCTAGATATTCTCCTCTTCAAGATCCTCATCCTTAGGATCCTCATCCCTCAACTACCAGTGTTCTATATCGACTCTATCTAATAATATGTTCCCGTGATATTCTGTGTAGAACTCTTAATGTGTCAACCATAGCTCTGAAACCACTCTGTAACACCTGGAGGTACATAAAAATTAGGCATGACCCGTCCGTAATGAGGAGAGTCGACCTGCTTAATTTTTACATATACTCCTATAATATGCAATAATACTGAAGAGTGAAAATTAAAGCATCGAAAATATATATAACACCAAAATCACAAGGTTGACAGCAGAGTCCATAGAATGCCAGAATAGCAGAAAGCTAAAGGGAACAATAATACAGTAGAAAGTCTGATAATAACTACAATACGCATTAATACATTCCGATAAGTCAAAAGTACTATAAAAGTAAATACAAAATAAATCCTACAATGATTGCCACAGAATCTAATCTTCTATGCCAGGGTCTGTGATCCCCTTGCCCTTGCCAACTATATGACCTGCAAATGGATACAAAAATAAAAGGGGTGAGCCTAAGGCCCAATAGACAACCATAAAAATCTCGGGTACAACATAAAGGGATAAATGAAAGGAATATACATTGACATTTGAAATTGAACGAATGGATCTATACAATAAGCTACCAATAGTCATATCATGATCATTGATCGAAATGAAATGATAGATGTCAATATGAATAATCAAGCTCTAATATTCAGAATTCTCAAACTTTCCCAATCATGGGATATATCAATAAACTATGTATGCCTTTACACACCCACCAGTGAGCGTCCTCACACAGGGCATGTCCCCACCGGGATCCACTTTCATTACCACTCACTGATGAAGCTTACTTCACACATGGTATAATCTATGAATATAGAGTATCAATAACCAACAAATGAAAGAATACTATCATTCTCAATAATGGAATCATCGAAGCAAGTCGAATTGCCACAATATAATCATTCAGAGAATATCAAGGATATAATACCGAATTGAACAAACAACTGGATCGCAATAGTTAAGCAATCAATGAAAAGCCCATGCATGAAGTGATTCAAATAGGAGTATTATGAAAGCAATAAGATATACAATTGAGCATTGAACATCAACTCGTAGGAATTTCAAGAAAGTAATCAATTGAACTCTCAAAGAATTGAGAGGAAATAATGAAAGGTTACCTACCGTTCACGGCGGGTTCCTCTATTTCGATGAACGAATCCAAAGGTCTTGTTCCTATATGCACATACATGTATACCCATATAAGATTTTAATCAACAAAGTCTTGGCTATTTTCCTAGCTTATAACTACATACTATGCTTGAACTGATAATGCTCAACACTTATGATATGCACAAACAGCAAATACAGTGTACATGTAGCAGATTGAGATGAATGGACGGTAAAGCAACTGATGTCCAAAATTAATGAAACTAGTGTCATATAACTTCTACATGTGTCTAGTTTTCAGGGCAATAGGTGGTTTACCAAATTAAAACACATATCTCAGGTTATACACAGATATGCAGGACATGCACAAACTATAACTATAGACCATTTAGCAGATTCAAGTGTATGATTGAGGGGACAAATGATATCTAAAATTAATGAAACAAAGTTTACTTTGTTTCTATATGAGTCTGATTTTGAAAACAAGAAGAATTTCCTACATGCAAGCTTTTTAGAAAACGTTATACTCTCTACAACGCATAAGGGTTAGAATTTCAGGCTTGTGCCAGAATAGAAAATACCCTCTCAACTTTCTAACTCTTTCAGGTACAAGTTATAATCAAAATGGAATAATAATTAATATGTTGGCAACTTAAAAACCTAGTTTCGAATTATAAAATTTTCTTTACTCAAACACATTAAGAATTTGAGAAACATGCAAAACATCCAAGAATGGCATACTACATATTCTGTGCACATATATAGAATTAAACTACAAGTTCAGACCAAGAAATAATCTTGGAATTAGATAAAATTAGTCTCAAATAAAATATATGGAAGTCTAGTTTCAGAATATCTAATTAGATTAAAATTAGGACTAACGATCGTTGGGTTATGGATAAGATAGTGCATGAGTGTCACAAAGCACTATCACACATATTCCAGTGAACATAAGATAGATTCGATCAGGAATTAGAGATAGCAAACGATATCAAAAAATAAGCCAAACTAATTTAATAAGTATTTCACATGAGTCTAGTTTCAGGAATACCAAGAATTTAATGCATGTAAGATATATATTGAGAATTATTCTCTCTATAGTAAACATGTCTCAAGCAATCTGTTTAAGACACATGCATCCACTTCTACTAAGTATTCGAGATAGCAAACAATATCCAAGTTAGACCAAACTAAGTTCAACAGAAAGGTACATGAGTACATATTTCAAAATAGAAAATTTCACCTGGAAAGGGCATTCACAGAGAAAGTTATGGCCAAAATACTAACAGGGTATCTGCGGAAAAGTTTTTAGTACGAGGTTGTGCTTCGAATATCAACATGCAAGTTATACATTTACCAAACCAGAGCATTTTCACAATAATTTCAACATAGGGAGATTGAAAATAAGAAATTACTATGCTTTACATGTTCTTAAGTACAAAGATCACATTTTTATCCTTATTTATTGACATGCATGAACCATTCTTTGCTCTAACCCTACATGTAAGCATGAATTGAGCTATTATTGTACATGCAAGCTCAAATTAGTAATTCATCAAGGGAAATCAGATTTATACTACTAATGAATCATTAAATTTGTGTAGGGTTAAGGAGTATACCAAATGGAGCTCAAAGGAACTTTCCTACTTCTTCAATGTCACTCTTACGAGCTCCTTGACCTACTCCTCCTTCTTGCTTGTGAAATGAGACTTGAGAGAGAGAGAGAGAGAGAGAGAGAGAGAGAGAGAGAGAGAGAGAGAGAGTTTAATAGGGATATAACAAGAAATTGGGTATTTTTTACGCTGGAAAGGGGGCCGGCCAAGGGGGGAGGAAGGGAGAGAGGGTTTAGGGGTTTTCTCTTGAAAATGAAAAAAAAAATGAGAGAGAGGAGATTGAGAGCTTATATATCCATAACCCATGTGCTTGGAAATCTTAGAATAGTGCAAATTGTAGGGGTTTTTGTGCAAATCCCCACCCCCCCCAGACTCATGGCTGACAAACTATTTAGATATGATATTTATGTTGTTTTAATAGCTCCTCGTCATTTTAGTTTAACTTTAATCAAGGTTTAAGTCTTGGATGGCTGGGGTTCTCATGCTAGGCTCAATATGCAGGCTATAACATGACAAAGAATAACTTTCATGAGAACATGTCATAATTTATTCTCATGATATTAGAAGACGTGAATGAAATTTGTAGATACAAGGGTCGATATCGGTAACGCTATGTGATCATCGGAAGGAAATATTATTGCGTTGTTACAATAGAACCCGATGCATCTAAGATAGAGATTACTAATAAGAAGGCCTTTCTAGTGGCGGGCAATAAGACACTCTCAACAGAAAAGAAAAATTTCATCACCATCAAGATCCCTCCTAAGGTACAAACCTTCATTGTGCATGAGAAATTTGATGCTGATTGTGCTATGTTAGTGAAGATGGCTATCATGCAGGATATTCCTAAAGAAATTGTGAGTGATGTTACACATGTTGATGTTATCACGATGGAGAAGAATATAATAGCACGTGAGGCAATTGATGATTTGTGTAACTTGTTTGGTGGAGGGTCTAAAGCAGGGGAGATGAAAGAATTGGGAATGGAGTATGTGAAAAATTCTTCTTTGGAAGCAATGATCGTCAATGATTTTAACAATGCTGACGTGATACTTCCGACACTTGAATATGAGAAGCAACAAGAAAAATATTTAGAGGAGTTTTTCATGTCAACTACAGAGCCACATGTTGCCAGTCACATACACATGTTGTGAGAAAGATTCATTATAATGTTTGATTTAGAAGAAGCCCTAGCCGAGGAGGTAAAAGAACACATGGAGATAATCAATATTAAGTATAATGGAATGTTGATCGATGCAAGAGAAGAAAATTATTTATCGAGGAAGCTACTATTTAAGTAAATATAAGCTCAGATCGAGCTTCTTTCAACAAAGGGAGACTGTTGTAGGACGCATGCGAACAAATACATGGAGGAGGGGGACTATCATGAACTAAATGAGGATATGTACACATTATTAACTTGCACACAAAGAAACGACCATATCTCTTAATTAGAAGGCGGATTCTGACATATTATATATGAATATAACCTATCTCGGTGAGACAGAGTGAACCAGCTTGGCAGATTTCCAAAATCCTATTAGCAGTACCTAGTTTTGACCGAAATCCGAAAATAATTAGCTTTGAGTTTATTTTTAGTAATAAAGTTACAGTCAATTTAGATTAGAATACAAATCAATTTTGATTCACTTTAGACTAATTTGTTTCCTTTATTATAAGGAGTCTTTTAGGTAGTTTTAAATTTTTTTAGAAATTCTGTTCTTATTATGAGAAGGCTTTGCTTTTCTATTTAAGAAAAAGGATTGTAAACTTCATCGTAATAGATAGCTTTTCTTCAATAATTAAACTTCTCTTTTATATTATTTTGTGGATTCGAGGTTTTCTCTTCGTAGATTTGAAGATTGTGCTTTGTGGATTCAAAGAACAACCCTTGGTGGATTCTAATGTTTATCACTTTCGCACTGCATTAAAAGTCCCAATTTTTATTAAAACACCAGAAATGTGCTGAATTATAAGTAAATGTTGAATTTTCACAAATAACCCTATATCTTTATAATTTTACAGAATAAAGCCCAAACTTTGCACTTCTCAAAATTTGCAAAGAACCTTGGAAGTTTATAAATTTATAGATAAACTCCACTAAACTTCATAAAAACCGAGCCTCATAAAATTATATCCACATGCAAAGCACGTATACTATACTAGTTAAAGAAAAACTTATTATCATGGAACTTAACAAATACAATCTAATTTATCCGAGACAACGTGCTTCATTCCTAAACCTTTAAAGAAAATATTAGGTTGAGACCCATCTCTTCCAAAGTATCTTTCTTACTCTTATGCTTTTTGTTTGAAAGATCCATTTTCCTTTCTAGGACATGTAGCAATATTATATCCAACACCAATTACATAAGGAGAAAGTTTTAAAAAAGACCACTTTTTTAAATTTTATTAGCAAAATCGACTTTTTTTTGCCACATCATCATGGTTGCAAAAAAAGAGATCGATTTTACAAAATAGACTCTTCAGAATACATGGGACTATTAGTCCCGTATATTTAATAGTCACTAGTCACAGGACTACCAGTCCTGTGATTAGTGGTGGCTAAATACACGAAACTAATAGTCCATTGTAATTTAAAAACTCTACTTTCAAAATCGATATCTCTTTGGCCAGCCATATTGACGTGGCCAATAGGAGGTTGATTTTGCTAATTAAATAAAAAAGGATAAATTTTGCTAATAGAATTTTAAAAAGGGTCCTTTTTTTTAAAAAAATTCCATTACATAATTCACAACTTTCATCCTCTTTGTCAACTCTTTTCCACCTCTAGTCCTCTTATGTTTTGGCCTGCCTTCCTTTTCTTTTTGAGTTTGGAGGACATTTGACAAAATCTTTATATATCGCAGTTTGTATCATTGCAACCCAATCTAGCTTCTTCTTCAATGGTAATATTGACCTGAAATTGGGCGATGATGACACTTGAGATTAGTCGTTGTAATAAATCATTACACCTAACTGAGATGGCGAGGTAGAAAAAAAAGACCTGAAATTCTTTTGAGTCATGCCCATTTTGTCATGCTTGACACCTCCAACGTGATGGTAAGTACATCGAAGGAATTGGCGACTTGTTCAGCAAAATGCTTAATATGTGTCGACACAATATACCCCAAAAATCAAAATGCTTATAACTGCACTATGCAATAATACCATCCGAAAACACCTCATGCTTTCTACTATTTGTATCACCATAATATTGCAACCAAAACTTATTACACAGATATACACCTTGTTAGAGTGCAAGAAGAATGCATGGATATATATAGCTTTCAAATTACCCATTGATTTTCAGTGATTTAGTGCTCTTTGCTATTTCCTTATTTATACTGATTTAGAACTCTTTGCTAATTGTTTAGTGCCTCATTTGGTGATCAAAAGAACGAAGGAAGGTGAAAAGGTTTAAAACTTCCCTACTTATTCTCATATATTTGTCCACTGCATGCAAAAAAAAGTGTGAATTAATTGCCTTTATTAGTTCCATGTTCCCAACCGTTATACACAGGAAACAATGTAAAACATTAGTGCTTAACTCGTGCCCCAGAGGCACAAGTTAACAAGTGCCTAAAGATAAAAAAGAAAAAGTGGTTCGTGTGTACAGTTCAAGATAGAAGTGAGTTTGAAAAAAAAAAAAAAGGATAGAACTTCGGGTTTAAAAGTAAGACCCCTTTACAAATATACTTGTTATTACAAGAAATTTGTACTTATCTAGTTTGACTAGGATTCATAATCCAAAACCACACAAGGGATCATGTTCAATGTAATTAAGAATCCCTAACTGATTAGAACTTTTAAGTTGATTAATTAACAACTAAATTATGAGGGTTGAAATAGCCAGGTCTTTAAAAGAATTGGGCTACGGATTGACAGAGGCAAGGATCAGTATTTGCCAAAATTCTGAAAAGAAGAAGACTAGAGGTAAATTATTCCTTATCCAGTCATACGAAGTCAAAGTAGAAGTTTCAAAATAATTAGAATTCACGTTTGAGAACTCAATTTGATAGAATTAGTGTTTCTATTGCAGCTGGTTTCTTACCGTTAACGTTATCCATCCGCTGCCATATATATAAGACCCCTGCAAACTTTACCATAATCTATTATTATATGTTATTTTCTCCTTGTCACTAGACAATCTTTTCTTTTAGTAGTTTTATACATACAGAACTTTTTTCATATGAATTGTATGAAGGATATTATGGCCTACAAAGAAGGTGTCATTGCTACCGAAATACTATCCAGACTCCCGGTGAAAAGTCTACTGAAGTTTAAATGCATTTGCAAGTCATGGCACGATTTAATATCTGATCCCTATTTCGTAGAACGACACTTGGATCATTCGCGAAAGAAACCTCAAACTGCGATCACACCTATGTCTACATCTGGCGAGCAAAGGGGAATTGGAATCTATACCTACACGTCCACCATGTCGCGTGAACACCACAGGTTCGAAAAGGAATTCTCGGATACAGTAAGAAATTTGTCAGGTCCTCAACATGTTGACGGGCTCTTATTATTTAACATGACGACTCGTCTGCATATCTGCAATCCAAGTACCAGAGAGTTTACAACGTTGCCAGAGGGCAGCGGTCACATGTATGCTAACTGCACTTTTGAGAGGGCTGGATTCGGCTATGTTGCACATAGCAAATGCTACAAGGTGGTGCAGTATTTTTATCAAAGGTATGATTATGAAAATAAGACCTATAGCTTGGGCGTCGAAGTCTGTGATCTAGGAAAAGAGATGTCTTGGAGAGTTGTCGATAAGGATCCTCCGTATCCTATCAACACCTGGGGGAACCCTGTCTCCATGGGTGGAGTCGTCTACTTCAGAATCGACAATCTCCTCCACACCTGCTCACCAAAGGAATACTAGCTTTCGATCTTAAAGATGACAAGTTCAAAGAGATTGATCGGCCTTCTTGTTTCTTTAGTTTGGAGGAGATCGACGATCAACTATTGAGAATAATGGAATCGGAAGGTGAACTATGCTTCCTTCAAACATCATACAAGTGTTCATCGAAACTAGACATATGGGCGTACAAGGAGAAGGATGGTTGTTGGGTTCATCGTCATAGTTTAGATTTTCATGCCTCTACGGATGCTTGCCCAATTGGGATTAGCCAAGGAAATCTTTATTTCCTTCACACTACTTATGGGATGCAGGTGTTGCAGTACTATGATCCACAAACCCGTTCGTTTCAGGTAGTGGTTTTGAATCGCTTCTTTGACTCCAACTTATTCTTCTATGTTCGAATATGTGGAGAGCCTAGCATCAATCACCACTCCAAGATTAATGTCTCATTAGTGATTTCTACCTTTTGTCTGTCATTAGTAATTAAGTCTTTATTGATAAATTTCTAGCTTGCGGTGAAGAAGATCAAAAGGACTAGCTTTCGTGAATTGTCATGATACGAGTTATGGATTTTGAATGATACATATGCGTGACAAACTCTACGAGTTAATTTGAGTTTGAAATTTCTTCTGTATCTTTTGTCATTGATCTATTTGGTTTTTCTTCAAAATGTTTTTTTTCTTGTTTGACTATCTTTTTTTTAGTAACAATTCAACTCTAACGGGTGATGAATGTGAAAGTGATAATAAAAATAGTAAAAATAAGTTAAATGTGCGCGCCTGTAAGAAAATGTGAAAGTTCTATATATTTTGATACACATGTTACCGTCCAAGTATCGTAATTTCTTTTCCATTTTAATTCGGTAAGGAATCATATTTTTGTTCCATAATAATCTGATGCCTTATTCAGATCAAGAGAGAGTCGGGTTGAATTGTTCTGGAATTGAATCAAAGATTGTCCGGTCAGTATACTAAGTGGATTATTCGTTAATAGGAGAGCAATTTTAACTCGCGCGATGCCATGGCCATTAGTGCGAAAAAAGGCCAAGAACTTAGTGGTTTAAATATTTGGCTTAAACATATGGTGTATACATAATCGCTTAGAACAAATATGCAGTAAGTTATAGTAAAATATAAGAACTTACACCGTATATCAAACAGCTGAAATACAAAGTAAGCCTAACATTAATTTGGGGACGTGTTTTGAGCCTAAAAGTGATTTTGGAAGTGAGTGCTTGTAAAAATAAATAGGAGCAAAAGCTTGAGTTTATAGACAACAAACTCTTTCTAGAAGAATTAGTTTAAGAATAAGTGAGGATAAAACTTTTGTTAATTTATAGGCAAAAAGATCATCTATAGTTCGTGATGCAACATCATTGTGTATTTTAAACATTCAGTTTAAAGTACATTGTATACTGATGTAGTCCTGTTACGGTTGCAACCATATCAAAATACAAAAAACTAATTAGAAAGAAAGAAAGAACACAAATAAAATGACCATGGACAATAAACTAGTTATTCATCCAAAGCTATCTGCCTACATCCATTAAAAAGTCTTTTATAGACTCAAAAATAAAAGAAAAGATAATAATAATAATTTACAAAAATTAGAAAAATTCCCAAAAAGTAGATAATATCCTTCTACTAGGAATAATGATTCTCCATAACAAAATTGAGCGAAAATGGACACGTACTATTTTCCCCTTCGAATTGGACAGTTGAAACATGCATAAAAAGGAAACAATGGGCAACTGCTACTTTGAGCGATACAAACAAGTTTGATGTTCCGTCAGGTTTGACCATTATAGGGCCGAAGTTTATTAGACATTACATGTATGATCTGGGACATGTTTTTGATTGATTGTTAGATTGGATCCGGTTTGTTTGATATCGGGCATGATATATTGCTTTGGGGCATGAGTTTTGATAACGGGCATGATATATTGCTTTGACGCATGAGTTTCTATTGGACATGTATCGAGTCACATTAAGATTTGCGGTTATAGATTTCGTACCTTGTATGTTCAGGTATGAAGATCACTAACTAGATTAGGGCATCCAAAGGGTGTTATATAGACTGATCCCCTAGATGGCAATCGTTGGATGATACGCCGATATTCGGGGTATTCATATTAGAATTTTTAAGGACTAGATAACATTTCATGTATTGTCTATTAGACTAAAAAGTAAGATAACTTGTGGCTTTAAAGAAGGAATTAAATGATCAGAACCCAATGGATGTTGAGGCTATAATCGGCATGATCTGGAAACTCAACTGAAAGTTGATGAGTAAGAAATCAAGAGCAAGTATCACGAACAAGTATCTGTAATGAACTATGTTATCTCTATTGGATGTTATATCTGCTAGACTTGGTAAATTAGTTAGTTTTGCTATTTGTTATGTCTGTTGCATGTGCTAAATCGGTTATTTCTGCTACAATATTAGTAATGAGTTATGTTTGATTCAAGTGAACAGCTATTTAAATGGCTCTTTTCACTATGTACTCGATGGTGATAATTCAAGGAGTTTTGAAAAGTGGGGCCAAAAGATTTTAGGGTGTATTGGCCAAAGTGGAATTGTTGAGTGGGCTGCGGAGACACTTGTGCTGAGAGAATTTGTTGGGTAATGGCTTGGATCAATTCTGGGGTTATAGTGGGTTGTTGTGAAGAGCTAGGCTTATCCATATCGGTCTAGTAGTAGTGGAATAAAAGGAGAGGATGTTAGTAGATAGTGTGCGTTTTAATCTTCTCTGTTACGGACCATAATTGAGTAGATAGTAGAGGTTCCTATAAGGAACAAAGATAATATTAGTTCCTCATTGTTCGTATTATGTGAGTATTAAATGCAACCGTCTCTGCTCCGTCCCAATTATCCCAGTTATAAATTTCTATTCCATACTTAGGCTTGAAAATATCTTTTGTATTACATTGGATTTCTCCGAAGAGTTGATCGTCCAGAAAGTCTAAGATTTTTTCTGGTAACAGTTGAAATTTTAAAATCCCTGTATTAGACGTTGGATATATATTTCGATTTCTTATTATCCTATTTATGGATTGGGCATTATTTGTGGCTGTAGGGGATCGAACATAATAGTTATTTACATATCTATCTTTATGCCACGTATCTGTGCAATATGTAAATGTCCTTATTATATTATTGACTCGTTCTATTCCTAGTTCTGAGGTATAATTTATATTTGTCCTTTCTCTTATCCATATTTGAATATTATAATCATTGCTTATTGCTGGTAATTCGTATCTTCTTGTGATTACGTCCTTTTCGCTTACGAATTGTATTTTGTATAAGGCTCCCCGTTCATCAATATAATTGTTCACGCAATCCCAGTTTACGGGATAATCTACGTAGGCGTTAGTCATTTTAGAAGCCTATATAGTATATCTGCCGCACTATTTTCTTTTCCATTTATGTGCTCTACATATACTTGATAATTTTTATTGACTAATTTATCCATGAACTGTAACCATCTTCGTTGTCCTAATTTTTTAGTGTGTTTATTGTTATAAAATTTAACGATAGCTTCACAAATTGCTCGGTGTTATCTTTTATTTAGAATAAATAACCGAAACTATCTAAGCCATAACATACTGCTAATATTTCTTAGTCTATACTACTGGTTAAACTCTTCTCTCTATATTGTCCTGATGCGTATCTACATATTTGTTCTTCTTTCTTTGGTGCGTATTCATGGGGTTTTGTTTTAAGTATTGCTCCCCATCCTTCTACACATCCATCTGTTTCTATTATGTTATAGTCTGTATCTAATGGTAACCTTAAATCCTTGCTACCATATTGTTGAGGAGTGTAAATATTTCTACAAAAATTATTTCCTCTTTTCAAATCCCTCCCTATTTGTATCTTAGTACATTCCTCTACTAATTGGTCAACTATAAATTTCACTTTCAGAGTTATATTGTTTAACTGAGGTGAAAGGGTTACTTGTTCCGTGATATTTTTATGAATTAGGTTTCCTAAAGGTGCCGGGCAGCCAGAATAATTTTTCTCCTATGGTTTTATCATAAAACATCCCGCTAAACCGCTATAATATATGAAGTCTTGTAAGAATGGTTTTATATACATCCATTGCCTTATTTGTAGCTGTTCTAATTTCCGCATTGCTTCTTCTTGTTGTCTTCCGAATCCTATATTAGGTTGTTGTCCTAAAATTAAAAGTTAGATTTTATTAGTAAAATTATAAGGATTTGTTCCTAATTCTAGGTCCCCATTAAAATCATCTGGAAATTTCTTCTTGTATTCTTCCCATATAGCTCTTACTGATTCTCCTAAAAATTTTTCTAGGAAGCTATACATCTGTGGGGCTGTTGTGCTTACGTTTAAACTTTCCCATTCTCTACAAACCTTTTGACTCCACATGTCTATTATTGTCTACCATTTTTGTGGGTCATGTGCTGTTAGGTTAATGATCTTTCCATCATCTAATAACAGTTTTTTATCGATTTGTTCTAAAGGCAGTCTTTTTCCTAATGGTTTGAAATCTTCTGTTTCTCCTCTATATTCATTATAGCTCTCTCTTGGTGGTTGTCCTACTAAATGAGATTTTATTTTTCTATATAATGTATTACTTCCTCCTGAACTTTCTCCTGGATTATGGTCTCCTGATCCTTCTGGTTCTACCAAATCTACGTGTATATGCTCATAGTTTGTTTCCAATGGGTTTATAATATCTTCGATTATCCAATTACCCTGGTTATCTAGCCTTATTATTTGATCATCAGTCATTTGTCCTGCTTCTATTAATTCCACTTCTAAGTTTATTATCTCTTCTACTGTTAATCTTTTTGCTGCTTGGTTATGGTATAATATCCTAGTTGTCATTTAATACAGAGAGTATGCCATTTTCATCATTATCTTGTGTATTTTGGTTTGTGTAATTACTGAATCGTAGACTAAAGCTGTTGTCTTCGTTTCTAAACATGCTACTAGTCCTTGGTAGTATGCTTTCATCATTTTCCAGGTTTTCCCTAAATTCCATTCTAATCCTTCTAATAGTCTTGGGTTTATTTCGATAGGTTTTATCATTTGGATACCTTTTGTCTTCATGGCGTCTATTATATTAGTAGTGTCTAGTTTATAATTTGTTGTACTACTATCTGTTAATTTTCCTAAATATCTAATATTTAGGAGGATATTTGCCTGTCCTCTAAATTCTTCGTATCCTTTGGCTTGTAATCCTATTTCGATATATTTGAGATCTCTAACACTCATTAAAAAATCTGGGCTACAGTAGAATATCCCTTTGTTATTACTCATGTCAACTTCCATTACTGCTATTAATGCTTTTGTCCTTCTCGTCCATCTCTTATCTAATATGATGACTAATACTTTAGCTCCTGCCTTCTTCCTAGTCAATCCTTTTATTCCAATAACAATTATTCCTAAATGTGCTAATTTCTTTTTTGATTTTATTATCGCTTTTATAGTTGTTTGGCTGACTAGTTTAAGATTGCAAGCACCAGTTGTGACATTTACTTCTTCTTCACGATTTATTGTTAATAACTGAGTGTTAAAGGCAAACCTTCCTGTTCTATATAATATTCTTGGGTTTAATAAATTTAGCTGGTGATTATTATATATTTCCAGGTCCTGGTTTATATCAATTATTTCTTCTAGAGTGATCGAGGACGTAGAATTTCGTCGAGTCATGTTATCTAAAAAGGTATGATTTCCTATATTACTCCGTTCTTGTGTAATAGTCCTACTTGGCGAACCTCGGTTCATTTTGGCGAACCTCGGTTCATTTTGGCGAACCTCGGTTCATTTTGGCGAACCTCGGTTCATTTTGGCGAACCTCGGTTCATTTTGGCGAACCTCGGTTCATTTTGGCGAACCTCGGTTCATTTTGGCGAACCTCGGTTCATTTTGGCGAACCTCGGTTCATTTTGGCGAACCTCGGTTCATTTTGGCGAACCTCGGTTCATTTTGGCGAACCTCGGTTCATTTTGGCGAACCTCGGTTCATTTTGGCGAACCTCGGTTCATTTTGGCGAACCTCGGTTCATTTTGGCGAACCTCGGTTCATTTTGGCGAACCTCGGTTCATTTTGGCGAACCTCGGTTCATTTTGGCGAACCTCGGTTCATTTTGGCGAACCTCGGTTCATTTTGGCGAACCTCGGTTCATTTTGGCGAACCTCGGTTCATTTTGGCGAACCTCGGTTCATTTTGGCGAACCTCGGTTCATTTTGGCGAACCTCGGTTCATTTTGGCGAACCTCGGTTCATTTTGGCGAACCTCGGTTCATTTTGGCGAACCTCGGTTCATTTTGGCGAACCTCGGTTCATTTTGGCGAACCTCGGTTCATTTTGGCGAACCTCGGTTCATTTTGGCGAACCTCGGTTCATTTTGGCGAACCTCGGTTCATTTTGGCGAACCTCGGTTCATTTTGGCGAACCTCGGTTCATTTTGGCGAACCTCGGTTCATTTTGGCGAACCTCGGTTCATTTTGGCGAACCTCGGTTCATTTTGGCGAACCTCGGTTCATTTTGGCGAACCTCGGTTCATTTTGGCGAACCTCGGTTCATTTTGGCGAACCTCGGTTCATTTTGGCGAACCTCGGTTCATTTTGGCGAACCTCGGTTCATTTTGGCGAACCTCGGTTCATTTTGGCGAACCTCGGTTCATTTTGGCGAACCTCGGTTCATTTTGGCGAACCTCGGTTCATTTTGGCGAACCTCGGTTCATTTTGGCGAACCTCGGTTCATTTTGGCGAACCTCGGTTCATTTTGGCGAACCTCGGTTCATTTTGGCGAACCTCGGTTCATTTTGGCGAACCTCGGTTCATTTTGGCGAACCTCGGTTCATTTTGGCGAACCTCGGTTCATTTTGGCGAACCTCGGTTCATTTTGGCGAACCTCGGTTCATTTTGGCGAACCTCGGTTCATTTTGGCGAACCTCGGTTCATTTTGGCGAACCTCGGTTCATTTTGGCGAACCTCGGTTCATTTTGGCGAACCTCGGTTCATTTTGGCGAACCTCGGTTCATTTTGGCGAACCTCGGTTCATTTTGGCGAACCTCGGTTCATTTTGGCGAACCTCGGTTCATTTTGGCGAACCTCGGTTCATTTTGGCGAACCTCGGTTCATTTTGGCGAACCTCGGTTCATTTTGGCGAACCTCGGTTCATTTTGGCGAACCTCGGTTCATTTTGGCGAACCTCGGTTCATTTTGGCGAACCTCGGTTCATTTTGGCGAACCTCGGTTCATTTTGGCGAACCTCGGTTCATTTTGGCGAACCTCGGTTCATTTTGGCGAACCTCGGTTCATTTTGGCGAACCTCGGTTCATTTTGGCGAACCTCGGTTCATTTTGGCGAACCTCGGTTCATTTTGGCGAACCTCGGTTCATTTTGGCGAACCTCGGTTCATTTTGGCGAACCTCGGTTCATTTTGGCGAACCTCGGTTCATTTTGGCGAACCTCGGTTCATTTTGGCGAACCTCGGTTCATTTTGGCGAACCTCGGTTCATTTTGGCGAACCTCGGTTCATTTTGGCGAACCTCGGTTCATTTTGGCGAACCTCGGTTCATTTTGGCGAACCTCGGTTCATTTTGGCGAACCTCGGTTCATTTTGGCGAACCTCGGTTCATTTTGGCGAACCTCGGTTCATTTTGGCGAACCTCGGTTCATTTTGGCGAACCTCGGTTCATTTTGGCGAACCTCGGTTCATTTTGGCGAACCTCGGTTCATTTTGGCGAACCTCGGTTCATTTTGGCGAACCTCGGTTCATTTTGGCGAACCTCGGTTCATTTTGGCGAACCTCGGTTCATTTTGGCGAACCTCGGTTCATTTTGGCGAACCTCGGTTCATTTTGGCGAACCTCGGTTCATTTTGGCGAACCTCGGTTCATTTTGGCGAACCTCGGTTCATTTTGGCGAACCTCGGTTCATTTTGGCGAACCTCGGTTCATTTTGGCGAACCTCGGTTCATTTTGGCGAACCTCGGTTCATTTTGGCGAACCTCGGTTCATTTTGGCGAACCTCGGTTCATTTTGGCGAACCTCGGTTCATTTTGGCGAACCTCGGTTCATTTTGGCGAACCTCGGTTCATTTTGGCGAACCTCGGTTCATTTTGGCGAACCTCGGTTCATTTTGGCGAACCTCGGTTCATTTTGGCGAACCTCGGTTCATTTTGGCGAACCTCGGTTCATTTTGGCGAACCTCGGTTCATTTTGGCGAACCTCGGTTCATTTTGGCGAACCTCGGTTCATTTTGGCGAACCTCGGTTCATTTTGGCGAACCTCGGTTCATTTTGGCGAACCTCGGTTCATTTTGGCGAACCTCGGTTCATTTTGGCGAACCTCGGTTCATTTTGGCGAACCTCGGTTCATTTTGGCGAACCTCGGTTCATTTTGGCGAACCTCGGTTCATTTTGGCGAACCTCGGTTCATTTTGGCGAACCTCGGTTCATTTTGGCGAACCTCGGTTCATTTTGGCGAACCTCGGTTCATTTTGGCGAACCTCGGTTCATTTTGGCGAACCTCGGTTCATTTTGGCGAACCTCGGTTCATTTTGGCGAACCTCGGTTCATTTTGGCGAACCTCGGTTCATTTTGGCGAACCTCGGTTCATTTTGGCGAACCTCGGTTCATTTTGGCGAACCTCGGTTCATTTTGGCGAACCTCGGTTCATTTTGGCGAACCTCGGTTCATTTTGGCGAACCTCGGTTCATTTTGGCGAACCTCGGTTCATTTTGGCGAACCTCGGTTCATTTTGGCGAACCTCGGTTCATTTTGGCGAACCTCGGTTCATTTTGGCGAACCTCGGTTCATTTTGGCGAACCTCGGTTCATTTTGGCGAACCTCGGTTCATTTTGGCGAACCTCGGTTCATTTTGGCGAACCTCGGTTCATTTTGGCGAACCTCGGTTCATTTTGGCGAACCTCGGTTCATTTTGGCGAACCTCGGTTCATTTTGGCGAACCTCGGTTCATTTTGGCGAACCTCGGTTCATTTTGGCGAACCTCGGTTCATTTTGGCGAACCTCGGTTCATTTTGGCGAACCTCGGTTCATTTTGGCGAACCTCGGTTCATTTTGGCGAACCTCGGTTCATTTTGGCGAACCTCGGTTCATTTTGGCGAACCTCGGTTCATTTTGGCGAACCTCGGTTCATTTTGGCGAACCTCGGTTCATTTTGGCGAACCTCGGTTCATTTTGGCGAACCTCGGTTCATTTTGGCGAACCTCGGTTCATTTTGGCGAACCTCGGTTCATTTTGGCGAACCTCGGTTCATTTTGGCGAACCTCGGTTCATTTTGGCGAACCTCGGTTCATTTTGGCGAACCTCGGTTCATTTTGGCGAACCTCGGTTCATTTTGGCGAACCTCGGTTCATTTTGGCGAACCTCGGTTCATTTTGGCGAACCTCGGTTCATTTTGGCGAACCTCGGTTCATTTTGGCTAACCTCAGATTCGCTTGAACCTCGTGCCGAGGCACTCGCCAACTTGGCCGAGGCACTCGCCAACTTGGCCGAGGCACTCGACTGTTAGCCGAGGCACTCGCCAACTTGGCCGAGGCACTCGCTAACCCCACTTGTATAAATAGGGGAGGAGGAAAGAGGAGGGAGGCGGATTTTAGCCGGAAAGAAGGTCGGATTTTTGGGGTCTTGATGATTACAAGGGTTGGGCTTTGGGAAAGCTTGACTTTAGGCGGATCTCGCTGGACTTTGGGCGATTTTTGCACAGCTCGAAGCACCGGCGAGCACGAACCCAGCCAACGCCGATCTACAAGCCAAGGTAATCAATTCGGTCGAACTACAGATACCCTCTAGATTAAGCTTCGCCTTAATCTCGTGGATAGCGCTGGATTTCTCCTAGTAGATTCACCCGGCCCGCATCCTCTCCTTCGCGGAGTGCGATCCCCGCAGCGCATCCTCTCCTTCGTGAGTGTGATCCTCAGCGCTTCGCTTCCTTCGCGGAAACGAGCCCCTTTACGCCTCAGAGTTCCGTAACCCGGTTTCCACCGGATCGAATTGCGCTGTGGTCCACGGACACAAAAGTCCCCAAGACAGTAAAGAACCCACGCAGTTTGGTGATCTTGATATAACAGATCCTTGTGTTTGTTCATCCAGAAAAAGTTGTAATCTTTTTGATTTTCATTGTAAGCCTTATAAAAAGGCTTATATTTTTCTTTGAATTTGTTTCAGCGATTGAAGTTTGTAACAGCTCAAATCAATGACAATCAAACCGACTTTACCGCGAACAAGCCGGGCGACCACGCTGGGAGCCACCGCCTCGATCGGAGGTCGCCGTACGCAGCCGCGATTCCTATCCCTAGAGGAAGAGGTCGAAGTTCGAAGTTCGACCAGAGAAGTTTGAGGAGTACTGCCCTCACCCTCTTCCATCCGCCTCGCCGCACCAAGAAGGTCTCCGCCGCAAGGAGAACCCGATGGGCCTCCGACGAGCCCCGAGACGGCGAAGTCCAACCTCGCCGCCGCAGTAGCGAAAATCCCTTCGCGCCCGGTTCGACTACAACGGCCGAGATGAACGCCAACGACAAGGCCCGCACTCTCCAAGCGAAGCCCGCCAAAGGCGACGACAAAGCATGGCGCAAACATGCCAAAGCCGCGGTAATCCATGGATGGGGTCCGCTATGAAGCGGATCTAAGATCCGACTTACGCAGAGGCTCCAACTCAAGGGATCGACGGCCCATCCAAGCCGCCAACCAACGAGTGGGTCCGCGGTTGCTGAACCGCTTCCACGCTTCAGAGCGATCCGAAACGCCAAGCACTCCAGGCAGTGCACGAAGCTTTGGTACAACAAGCTCGTGGAATTGAAGAAAGAGGTGGTAAAGAAGCCGCCGACGCATCACCGTGTTTGAGGCCCAAGTCTAACGATGCCCCAACCCCAGCTTGCCCACGCCTCGCTCTCAAGACTTAAGCCGGCTATAGCGCCTCAAGTTCAAAACCAAAGCCCAAGACCGACGGCGCCAAGGTCAAAGGTGCTCAGACTCAACCGTGGTGAAGCCAACTCCGCCATCACCACCAAACCAACTATCAAGGATCGCTGGGTCCTTCAAGGGATCACGGTCACCTCATACAGAGGCCGCACTGCCTTAAAGGACCGGAGATTCCCGCAACCCCACCAACCGGATTAAAGATCGGTCCGAGTCCTCAAACTTCACGCCACATAAGCGAAGTCAAGGCGAAGTTACTTTCGTAGTTTTGGCCATTCTCGAAGGAGACGCCTCGCCCGATGACGACGACGCTATACCCGAGATCGCGCCAACACATGGCGTAGTCCTCCGATACACATGCCGATGAACAAGATACCGAAAGGGGTACGAGGAAATCTCGAGGATTCCCCAAACTCATACGGTCGTGCTTGTGCTCTAAGCTCATCAAAACGGTGCTCTCAGAGTGCAATTGCCGACGAGAAACTCCAGAAAGGGTATCGGTCTTCCAGAGGCTTAGCACCAACACGCCGAGACCTAGGTCAAGGCGACTCCGCAGAAGGATGACATCCCGGGAGGATGAATTGCCAGAGGTCACTAATAACATGACCGGCAAAGAATCATCGTCACGGGCCATCCCCAACGCATCGCAATGGTTAACTCGCTTATGTCCCGACTATCCGACGGTCCAGATATGACAAACTTCTAAAAGGGATACCCGCGGAGGATGATGCATCGGATATCGGCTCCACAATCGCCTCTGATCATACTATATCTAGCGAAGGGAGCCCCCAAGAAACGCTTTATGATCGCATGCATCAAGTGGCTAAAATGCTAGACTAAGCATTGGCTAAACAACGGAAAACTTCAAGCTAGAGATGGATTTGGCCATGCAGACGATGAGAGAAATGCATGACCAACAGATCCAAGCCTTGACAAAACATCGAGGAGAATCGAGTCACGATCGACGCCGCACCAAGATGACAAATGATTCGCACTGTGAGGAGGCACAAGAGGATGATAACCTCCCAACCACGCAACGCCGGGCATAATGTAGATATGGTCGCCATGAGAGCCAGAAGATCAAAGACCTCGAGAGCAAAATCAACTCACCGATTCCGCCAAGAGGTGAAGAAAACAGTATTCCTTGCCCATACCCGAGGGAGTGAGAATCAATTCCGCACTGCCTAAGTTTAATTTAATAAACTTTACACCGCTTGATCGGAAGGGTTCCCCGACGCAAAGACTTGATTTACTTCAAGTCGCACTGGGGTAATATTCTAAACGAGCCCCGATGGTTCGGTCATTCGCTGGTACCCTTCGGGCCGCCGATTGGTACCGCCTCTGCCAAGGAGCATTCATAGCTGGGACGATATGGAATCTAGTTTCCTCACCAATTTCTTTGATGACGATACCGAAGTATCGATCGGGACACTGCTCGACGAGAAACAGAAAGACGGAGAAACTATAGATATCTTTGTCAAACGATTCTGGAACAAGGCAATGAACTGTCGGGATCCGATAACAGAGGAGTTCATCCTCCAGACCTGCCATAACAACTTGTCGATAGACGTGCTAGAGGCAATGGGGACAGCACCATCTATAACGTGGAAGGATTTGAAGGTTCGTGGAGAGCAAGCTGAAAGATTCCTCAAAAGGAAAAAGGCAGAAAGAGGTCAGCCGACAGCGGAAGCTCCGAAGCGTAACTTTGTCCCACGTGGCAAAGGAAAAAGCGAGCCAAAGGCGGTTCGCGAACCAAATGTTCAACTCAACTCCGGCCGGCGGCGCAGCGGCAACAACGAGCGCCGCCGCGAGGCACAATCAACGGCAACCCGGGCCACGTAATTAGAAGGCCTCGAGTCGAGATTCCCAAGTCCTATTCCTTTAGGGACGACGAGATTCCTGCCTCTTCAAGTATCTTGTCGAAAATAACAAGATCAAGCTCCTCCGATTCGTAATCAAGAAGAAGCAATGAGGACTAATGACCCAAAATATCGCTACAGATCACAAGGCAATTCATCACCCCACTAAATCCTCGCTTCACTTTAAGGATAAAATCCAAGCTTTAATTGACGTAGGGTCATTACTATGAAGCCGCCCAAAGAAAAGAAGGTCGGAGCAAATGCGTGTCCATAAGCTTTGGGTTAGTGCCATTGACATGGTTTGAACCCAAACCGCTGGTCAAAGTCGCAATGAAGACGGTGAATGACGACCCACACAAGCAACGCCGTAAAGGACTTGTATCATATACGCCCCAAATGGCTAAGTCCTCGTGGATCCACCTGCATCTACTTGAGGATGAGCAATGGGTAGCCTCTTCTTCATTGAAGAAAAATCAAAGCGTAGGGAAAGGCATGCCATGCTACTCCGCACTCGAGGGAGATGACGAACGTGGTAACATTCCAACCGTCCGGCGGGGAACTCAAGTCCACGCCACCGTGAGCGACACGAGTACAAATATAAGTACCCGAAGTCCCCGACCCTAATGCCAAGACACGTTAGAACCGGGGAGCTAACGACTTCACTGCGACCGAGAAGGCGAATGCCAGTGGTCGCCAAGGAAGCCACAAATGGGCAGCCACAAGAAGTTCACCCCGGCAGCCTCTGCTCAATCACCCGATTAGAAGAGACAAACCGAAGCTCCAACGCCCATATCGCTTTGACGCTATGGCCCAAATGGCTAACATCCCGCCAGATAACTCTCTACGAAGGTTCGATTGTCAAAGGAAACCCGAAGCTCTACAAGAAGCTCGCCGACTCGAGGTGTTTCTCACTGCATCAAGCCGATTCCTAAGAATCGCCCAACAATGCAACCTCGCTGCTAAACACTTCCCCGCATCACTTTTACAAAGGAGGATATGCGACGAGGAATTCCAAGCACGATAGGCCGCTATACTTCACCGTATATTGGCTCTAGTGAAGTTAACCGGATCCAAGTCGATCCGGTTCCACAGGAGCATCATGCCCTCGCTACCATGTATCACCTTGAATTCCCGCCAAGAAGTCGGCATCAACAGCACGGTGATCTACGGATTTAACACCAGCGGTCTCGCCGCTGGTAAAATCCGGATAAAGTGCCAAATGGGGGACTTAAAGTCCGAAGTCACCTGCTATGTGATTGACGCGGAGACTTCCTATAACTTATTGTTGGGTCGACCTTGGATCCACAATAACGTTATAGTCCCATCTACTCTTCATCAGTGTCTCAAATATGTAGACACGAATAATGAGGTCAAGACGGTGGTCGCGGACAAACAACCGTTTAAGGATGGAGAATTATTTCACTGATTCTCTCCTCTACGGTAATGAGTCCGAAACTGAATCATCGGCCCAAGGCACGGACAGCGGTGAAGAAGCTGATACCGAAGCCGGGCTTGGTTATAGTGGAGGTTTTGTTTTAAATGACATTGTACCCCTTGTAATCAATCTTGACGATGAAGAATCGTCAGATGAACATTGTAATTGGCAAATTGCCGATGAATCAATAAATGACGATTTAGAGTATCCTTTGTCTTTGAATGATGTGATGACAGGTTTGTACAACAATCCAGAGTTGCACCTACCAACTCGGTCATTTTGCTTTACACGAAAGCAGTTCCGAGACTCCTTTGGGACAACACTCGTCATCCCACGAAGATCAGGTAATGAAAAAGACTTGGTTTACGGAAAAGGAGATGCGCCCAACGCCGAAGTCATTTCTTTGAAGTAGATGAAGACAACAATGGGCCTATCCTCCACACCTTCAGATATAGTCCGGAAACACTGGGTATCATGAAGAAATGGGGGTATAACTTGAGACAAGGGGAAGGTCTATGTTTTGGGCGAGGTCCTCGAGTCCCTCCCAGAGCGGCATATGTCCCAAGAGGGAAGCCGGATAATTATTACGCATTCAGACGGGGATTGGGATACGAATCCTCCTCAGAAGACGAATGCTCGTGGCTGATTGATAATAATCCACCCGATGAGGTAGACGACATTCGCCCGATTCTTCGCTTGGGATTCGACACCAGCCTCTGAGAAGCTTTCAAGGCTTTAATGTCAAATATGGCTTGAGTTGATCACGCTCTTGTTGGGAGTGATGAAGACATGCCAACATGGGAAGACCCATGGATCCATCAACTCCAAGAGCAGCTTTGGGGATAGGTTCAACAAAGAGAACCCCCACTAAGGATGAGGTAGTCCAGTTAATATGGGTGATGAAGAGCATCCTAAACTCATAAACATTAGCAATACTCTTCCCTCGAAGAAAAGGAAGAGTTGATTGCCTTAATCAGGGAGTATATCGATGTATTCGCCTGGAGCTACGAGGACATGCCAGGACTCGACCCTAATGTGGCGACACATCACCTCAACATCATGATGGATGTCAAACCCGCCAAGCAATCAAGAAGACGGTTTCGCCCACAAATCTTGCGTGCAATCGTAGACTAAGTGAAGAAACTCATAGAATCGGATTCATCGAGGAAATTCAACATCCGGATTGGGTGGCTAATATAGTCCCGGCCATGAAGAAGAATGGTTCGATTAGGACTGCGGTCGACTACAGAGACCTAAACGCCGCTGTTCGAAGGATGATTTCCTCGCCAATCACCGACGCCATAGTTGACAATACATGTGGATTCGAGAGGATGTCCTTTATGGATGGCTTTTCGGTATAATCAAATCAAGATGCACCCGATGGCGCTAAACACGGCGTTGAGCAGCCCATCGGTATATTTTGCTACACGGCCATGCCGCTCGGCTTAAAGAACGGCGACATACCGGCGAGCAATGACGAGATTTTCCAAGATCATCTCCGAAAACAAATAATGCTACGCTGACGATTTGGTCGTGAAAAGCCGCGGACAAGAGAGATCACATCAAAGATCTTAGAACGGTTTTCGAGCTCATGCGAGCCCATCGCCTAAAATGAACCCTGCCAAATCCTTCCTTGGGATGTCGAGTGGAAAATTCCTCGGCTTCGTCGTCACCGACAAAGGAATCCACGCCGATCCCGACAAAGTGAAGGCGATTCAAGAATTGCAACCTCCGAAATCGAGAGAACTCGGGTTACAAGGGCGACATGACATCCGACGGTTCATATCGAACCTATCCGGGAAATGCCAACCGCTCTCTAAGTTGAACAAGAAGGGCGGTCGCTTATTTGGGATGACGCCGCCGAAGGCATTCAAGAGATCAAATCAGATTCGCTAAACCTCCCGCTCTTGTTGCACCGCTGTCGGAAAGCCATTCCCGATTTACATCAAGGCAACGGATCACTCGTTAAGCTTTACTGCAGGGCGGCGGCAATGATCCGCGAGCAGTGATGTATTACAGAACATTGGTCGTGGCCGAGTCTCGATATCCAATGGTCGAAGCAAGGCCTTGCATTAGTGTTCGCGATTCGTAAAATGCGCACTATTTAGTCGGACGACGATTTATGTTATCTCTAATGTAACCGTCCGAATATTTATGACCCACCGGCCTCAATGAGTTGGCGTCGGCGAAATGGGCCTTGCTCTTGTCCCAATATGACTTGTATTTCAAACAACAGAAGTCAGTCAAAGGACAAGCGATTTGCGATCTCTTGGCTGCCAGCCCGACAACGGATGCAGTTGAGCTATATGATGATCTTCCGGATGAAGTCCACGAAGTTAACACTACATCGCACCAACAAATATGGCGACTGTACTTTGACGGAGCTTCTCGAGCTACTAATGTAGCAAGTGCCCCCGGATGTTCTAAGATTTCCGCCGGAGTCGGGGTTGTCTTAGTTTCCCCGGGGAATCATGTCATGCCCCGTGCTTATTCGCTCACCGAACCTTGTTCCAATAACGTAGCCGAATACAACGCGCTACTTATCGGACTTAGCTTCGCCAAGGAGCTGGGGGTAGAGTATCTCGAAGCATACGGCGATTCGCAATTGATAGTCAAACAGATCCGTGGTGACTATGAAGTTAGGAACCCTGATCTGGTCCCCTATCATCAGATAGCCGTTGAAATGGCAGACTCATTTGAAGAATTCTTCATCGAATATATCCCGCCGTAACGCCATGCATGCATTAGCCGCATTAGCGATCGCCGCACAACCTTCCGAGACCGAAAGCAACCGTTACGGCCAGACTCACCAGCTCTTCGTACCAATATATGATGGGGTACAAGAAGACAAAGGGATAGTTACCAAAGAGGTAAATGCAACCCAAACCAAGTTGGAGCCCCGAGATTGGCGCTTTCCTATCATCGATTACGTCTTACATGGTATTCTACCAGAAGACGTGAAGGAGAGAGAGTCAATCCGGCGAAGAGCTCCAAGATTCTTTTACGCCACGTAAACCCGTGATGCTATATCGCCGGGTACGATGGTCTTTATTCGATGCCTCTCAAACAAAGAGGCGTAAGAGGTCCTTCGAAGCACACGAAGGTGAATGTGGTGCGCACTACCGGGTCCCAAGCTCTACGATCAATCAGAGAATGGGCTACTTCGCCAACGATGATTAATGACGCAATGAAGCACGCCGAAATGCCACGCGGTCGATTCACGCTAATTACATGCATCGCCTCCCGAAAGCTTGCATCCTTCGCCACATCCTCGCCATTCGAGACATGGGGAATGGACGCTGTAGGTCCCATTTTTCCTCCGCTACCAAAGGCGATCGGTTTATTCTAGCGATCACCGACTACTTTCCAAGTGGGCGGAAGCAATCCCGCTTAAAGGAAGTAAAGGCGAAGTACCGTCACAATTTATCAAACACCATGTCATCTATCGACATGGTGTCCCGAGACGGATCGCATGACAACGGTCCTCAATTCATCGCAATTCCTTCATCGTTTTATGAAATTCAAATACAAGACGCCTCGCCATCACTCTTATAACCCACCGAAATGGATTAGCCGAGGCTCAACAAGACAATTATCAAAATTCACAAAGCTTGTGAAGAATAACAAGCAGACTGGGACGATAAACTCTGAGAAGCACTCGGCATATCGACAACGGTACGCGACGCCAACCGAGCGACCCCAGCATTCTTGGTTTACTGCGCGGCGCTTCTCCCGCTGAAAATCCAGATTCACACTTCGCGACGCCTCTTCAACAGATGACGATCAAGAACAACATCAAAAGCGCCTCAAGAGCTTGAGATGTTAGATGAGAAGCTCGAAGCTCAACAACGCATTGAGTTCTACCAAGCTAGGATGTCGAGAGCTTTCAACAAGAAAGTACGACAACGGAGGTTCAAAGAAGGAGATTTGGTCCTCGCTGCTCGACGACCGATAATCCTCACTTCCAAGAAGAAAGAAAAATTCGAGCCTAAATGGGAGGGTCCGTTTATAATAGAAACGGTCTACTCCAATGGTGCATATCGCCTAATAACACAAAATGGCGACCGGCAATTAATGCCGATAAATGGGAAGTTCCTGAAGAAATACTACCCTTAGTATCTTCAGGATAACCCGTTTCAACGGGAAGTTCCTCGTGGGAGGTGTTACCCACTTTCCTTGAGGATAACCCTAGATTTATCCTCCATCATAATTTCTCTCACCGACCAAATTCCTTGACGGTGGGCCTACAAATTTTATGGTACATTGCCACAATCTCCTCTTGATTCCTTCTATGAACAAGAGGCCCAATCAAAATCCCTTTTACGCCGGAGATAGAATATAAAATTCTTCCTCTCCAAGCATCAGATCCCTTTCGTGATAAACGGAGGGGTTCTTTCCATCTCTCTCCTAGGTAGCGCCGACTGAAGGTATGCGCCGATTTTCGCACTGTGTTGTCCGCCTCAAGGTCATCTCGAGTCTCTTCGGTTCTCTGAGTGGAGATCCCACTTAGTTCCATCTCTCTCCTAGGTAGCCGACCAAGGTATACGGATTTTCAAACCAGTTGTCCGCCTCAAGGTCATCTCGAAGTCTCTTCGTTCTCTGAGTGGAGATCCCACTCTTAGTTCCATCTCTCCTAGGTAGCGCCGACCAAGGTATGCCGAGATTTTCAAACCAGTTGTCCGCCTCAAGGTCACCTCGAGTCTCTTCGGTTCTCGGAGTGGAGATCCCACTCTAGTTCCATCTCTCCTAGGTAGCCGATCAAGGTATGCGCCGATTTTCAAACCAGTTGTCCACCAAGGTCACCTCGAGTCTCTTCGCTTCTGAGTGGAGATCCCACTCTTAGTTCCATCTCTTCCTAGGTAGCCGACCGAAGGTATGCGCCGATTTTCGCACTGTGTTGTCCGCCAAGGTCACCTCGAGTCTCTTCGCTTCTGAGTGGAGATCCCACTCTTAGTTCCATCTCTCTCCTAGGTAGCCGACCAAGGTATGCGCCGGATTTTCGCACTGTGTTGTCCACCAAGGTCATCTCGAGTCTCTTCGGTTCTCTGAGTGGAGATCCCACTCTTAGTTCCATCTCTCCTAGGTAGCGCCGATCAAGGTATGCGCCGATTTTCAAACCAGTTGTCCACCAAGGTCACCTCGAGTCTCTTCGTTCTCTGAGTGGAGATCCCACTCTTAGTTCCATCTCTCCTAGGTAGCGCCGATCAAGGTATGCCGATTTTCAAACCAGTTGTCCGCCAAGGTCACCTCGAGTCTCTTCGGTTCTCTGAGTGGAGATCCCACTCTTAGTTCCATCTCTTCCTAGGTAGCCGACCAAGGTATGCGCCGGATTTTCAAACCAGTTGTCCGCCTCAAGGTCATCTCGAGTCTCTTCGCTTCTGAGTGGAGATCCCACTCTTAGTTCCACCTCTCTCCTAGGTAGCTACCGATCAAGGTATGCCGGATTTTCAAACCAGTTGTCCGCCTCAAGGTCATCTCGAGTCTCTTCGCTTCTGAGTGGAGATCCCACTCTTAGTTCCATCTCTTCCTAGGTAGCCGACCGAAGGTATGCGCCGATTTTCGCACTGTGTTGTCCGCCAAGGTCACCTCGAGTCTCTTCGGTTCTCTGAGTGGAGATCCCACTCTTAGTTCCATCTCTCTCCTAGGTAGCCGACCAAGGTATGCGCCGGATTTTCGCACTGTGTTGTCCACCAAGGTCATCTCGAGTCTCTTCGGTTCTCTGAGTGGAGATCCCACTCTTAGTTCCATCTCTCCTAGGTAGCGCCGATCAAGGTATGCCGATTTTCAAACCAGTTGTCCACCAAGGTCACCCGAGTCTCTTCGTTCTCTGAGTGGAGATCCCACTCTTAGTTCCATCTCTCCTAGGTAGCACCGACCAAGGTATGCCGATTTTCAAACCAGTTGTCCGCCAAGGTCACCTCGAAGTCTCTTCGGTTCTCTGAGTGGAGATCCCACTCTTAGTTCCATCTCTTCCTAGGTAGCCGACCAAGGTATGCGCCGGATTTTCAAACCAGTTGTCCGCTCAAGGTCATCCGAGTCTCTTCGTTCTCGGAGGAGATCCCACTCTTAGTTCCATCTCTCCTAGGTAGCGCCGATCAAGGTATGCGCCGATTTTCGCACTGTGTTGTCCGCCTCAAGGTCATCCGAGTCTCTTCGCTTCTGAGTGGAGATCCCACTCTTAGTTCCACCTCTCCTAGGTAGCCGATCAAGGTATGCGCCGGATTTTCGCACCAGTTGTCCGCCTCAAGGTCATCTCGAGTCTCTTCGGTTCTCGGAGTGGAGATCCCACTCTTAGTTCCACCTCTCTCCTAGGTAGCCGACCGAAGGTATGCGCCGATTTTCGCATCAGTTGTCCGCCTCAAGGTCACCCGAAGTCTTTTCGATTCCTACAAGAAGTTCTCGCTATTGGTTTCGCTTCGAGAAATAGAACATAAAGTTTCTCCTCTCTCACCAATTTAATTCTATCAATCAAAACTCCTTAATCCAAGATTCTTCTTGGGGTATTTTATCCCAAGCCTAAGAAGGATAAAGCCAACGCCACACGCTGCTGTCGGGTTTAGTCTTTTTCCGATTGAAGAAGACACCGAGTTTGATTCGGGGTATTTTATCCCGGCCTAAGAAGGATAAAGCCAACGCCTAACACACGCTGTCGGGTTTAGTCTTTTTCGATTGAAGAAGACACCGAGTTCGATTCGGGGTATTTTATCCCAAGCCTAAGAAGGGATAAAGCCAACGCCACACGCTGTCGCTTAGTCTTTCTCCATTGAAGAAGACACCGTGAGTTTGATTCTCGGGTATTTTATCCCAAACCTAAGAAGGGATAAAGCCAACGCCACACGCTGTCGGTTTAGTCTTTCTCCGATTGAAGAAGACACCGTGAGTTTGATTCGGGAATTTGATCCCTAATCCTAAGGTGGATAGGCCGACACCTAACACGCCGGGTTAGTCTTCCCGTGAAAAGACAAAGCCTACGTGATTCAACATCGTAGCATTAAGTCTAAGAGAGTTTCATTCTTTTAGCACAACGCTGTGTGTAGAACGGATTTAGATAATCTACATGCTAGCCCAACTCAAACGTAGTTGGTAAAGGCTCATCAAACCCGCTGAGGGTCGGGGTTGGCCAATAACCCTAAAGTCAACGCCACACGCATTGCCGGTTTAGTCTTTTTCCATTGAAGAAGACACCGAGATCGATTCGGGTATTTTATCCCAAACCTAAGAAGGGATGAGTCTACGGTAACACGCTGCTGTCGGTTTAGTCTTTCTCCCATTGAAGAAGACACCGTGAGTTTGATTCTCGGGTATTTTATCCCGAAGCCTAAGAAGGATAAAGCCAACGCCTAACACGCCGCCGGGTTAGTCTTCCGTGAAAAGACAAAGCCTACGTGATTCAACATCGTAGCATTAAGTCTAAGAGAGTTTCATTCTTTTAGCACAACGCTGTGTGTAGAACGGATTTAGATAATCGACATGCTAGCCCAACTCAAACGGTAGTTGGTAAAGGCTCATCAAACCCGCTGAGGGTCGGGGTTGGCCAATAACCCTAAAGTCAACGCCACACGCTGTCGGGTTTAGTCTTTCCCGATTGAAGAAGACACCGAGATCGATTCGGGTATTTTATCCCTAAACCTAAGAAGGGATGAGTCTACGGTAACACGCTGCTGTCGGCTTAGTCTTTCTCCGATTGAAGAAGACACCGAGTTTGATTCTCGGGAATTTGATCCCTAATCCTAAGGTGGATAGGCCGACACCTAACACGCCGGGTTAGTCTTCCGTGAAAAGACAAAGCCTACGTGATTCAACATCGTAGCATTAAGTCTAAGAGAGTTTCATTCTTTTAGCACAACGTTGTGTGTAGAACGGATTTAGATAATCGACATGCTAGCCCAACTCAAACGGTAGTTGGTAAAGGCTCATCAAACCCGTTGAGGGCTGGGGGTTGGCCAATAACCCTAAAGTCAACGCCTCACACGCATTGCCGGTTTAGTCTTTCCCCGATTGAAGAAGACACCAGAGATCGATTCTGGGGTATTTTATCCCGAAACCTAAGAAGGGATGAGTCTACGTGTCACACGCGTTGCCGGTTTAGTCTTTCTCCGATTGAAGAAGACACCAGAGTTTGATTCTGGGGAATTTGATCCTGAATCCTAAGCAGGGATAGGCCGACACCTAACACGCGTCGCCGGGTTAGTCTTCCCGTGAAAAAGACGAAGCCTACGTATTCAACATCGTAGCATTAAGTCTAAGAGATTTTCATTCTTTTAGCACAACGTTGTGTGTAGAACGGATTTAGATAATCTACATGCTAGCCCAACTCAAACGGTAGTTGGTAAAGGCTCATCAAACCCGTTGAGGGCTGGGGGTTGGCCAATAACCCTAAAGTCGACGCCTAACACGCTGCTGTCGGCTTAGTCTTTTTCCATTGAAGAAGACACCGTGAGTTTGATTCTAGGGTATTTTATCCCAAGCCTAAGAAGGATAAAGCCAACGCCACACGCTGCTGCCGGTTTAGTCTTTCCCGATTGAAGAAGACACCGAGATCGATTCGGGGTATTTTATCCCAAACCTAAGAAGGGATGAGTCTACGGTAACACGCTGCTGTCGGGTGGTCTCTTGCCCGTAAAAGAGTACCGAGTCTATGTATTCAATATCATAGCAACAAGTCTAGAAGAGTTTCATTCTTCTAGCACAACGTCACGTGCGGAACGGATCCAGATAATCCGCACGCTAGCCCAACTCAAACGGTAGTTGGTAAAAGTTAATCAAACCCGTTGATGGCTGAGGGTTTGCCAAAAATCCTATAAGTATTATGGTTAATTATTTCTGACGAAGTAAAAGAATCATAATAAATAATGAAAGGAATAAATCTTATTCATTTGAAGTAAATATAGAAGGAGCTACAACTGTTTAAACATCAAGTCTATGACAAAGGATTTGTTGTTCGAGCTGAGACACTTCACCATTGTAAGCCTGGTGGAGTTCTTCCTGCAACTCGGCCCTGAAGGACTCCTCATCAGTGTTCAGTGTCTTCGTGGTTGCCTCCTCGAGCTCAGCCAGTTTCTGCTTCGACAGATCGAGTTCCCTAGACGCAACGGTGAGGGCTTCTTCCTTGTTGGCCTTGGCCAGCTCCAAACTGCTCATCTTATCTTCCTCAGCATGGAGCTCTCCCCGAAAGCAAGATATCCTCTCCGCGACTCGCCACAATATCACCGATGTGGCTTAGGGAAGAATATGTCTCAAAGAACAACAGCCCGAAGCTGATCGGCGCTGTCTCTCTCAGATCCGACTTCGAGCCCAAGAAAACACGAGCATCGCGCCATGCCTCTAAACACGAGAAGGTATGAGCAGCTACATATGAGGAAGCCCCAGCTGCCCGCAGCTCTTGCAGTCTCTGAAGCTTTCCCTCCAGATGGGCGAGGTCATCAACAATGGCCTGAGCCAGCTCGGGATAACCCATATCCCGTATCAAGGCCATCCGGATCAAGCAAGGGCTCGAATCGATGAAGAGAAAGCCCGCCATGAAGGACCTTTTCGATCACCGTGTTCACCAAAGAAAAGAATGAGCGTACTTCCAAACAGATAATAAGATGGGATTGATCTTCATCCAAAGATCAACGCCTCGCCAGTCATGGAGTCGAGATGTAGGCTCAGACGAAGAAAAGAGAACCTTAGAATCTTCAACCAAAACTAATGGATGCATATTCGATTGGGGACTCTTACCCGCCTCCTTCGTGTAGTTTCGTAGATTGGTGAGTCTACCGTAGGCGATCTATCGCCGATACTATCAACCGCAATGAGCCCTCGCAGTGCTCGCCTATCTCAACAAATGTGGTAGCCGATTCAAAAGCGGCGAAAGAGGAGTGCCCGCCACTACACAAAAGAAATGTCTCGGCCTCTTTTAATTATAGTGATATTAGCCAAATGGTCGGTCCTATAATTAATCGAAGAGAAAATTTAGACCTTCTTCGTGGATGGTAGCTTCGTAAATCTTCACCAAGGGTATCACCATCCCGCGACTAAGCTGCCAGAAGGTGTCATCCATGGAGGTGTTGCCATATAAACCAGCCTTCCACGAAATCTTCCATGGAGAAGTCCAAAAGAAGGCATTAAGAAGGCGAATGCAACTAAAGCGAACAATAGGTAAAGCTACTTACCTCCGCAGCGGGGTTAGCTTGCTTAGTCTCGGTTCGCATTTGTCTCCCAATCCCTCTAAAAGAGCAAAAATGAAGAAGCAATTAGTGGGGTACAAATTCGAAGTCGCTCAATTCTCGTGATTCGCCACCCGTAAGAGGAGTTATCGATGTTAGATGTACCGGTTCACCGAATCAGTCCTACATCGCCTCCTCCGCCATAGCTCCATACATTTGTTGAGTAAAACTTGGCTCAGCATGAGCAAAACTGGGCCCAGCAGAATCGTGGTGAGGAAAATCAAAGCCAGGATCATAATCCCTAAAAACCCCTTCATGCAAACGGAGAAATGTCAGTCTCCAAAAGCCGAAAATTTCAGATTACATCACGGTGAATTGTTACCTTCGCCACCGATTGATCATTACCGTCAAGTCTATATCAAGGGACCGAGGATTCACGCGATTCTTATGGGCTAACCTCTTTCGTTTAACCCCTTGAGAGGGTTGAAATTCTTCTTCTCCAACAGATTTGCCTGAAAATTCAGTTGGATGAGAAATCCAATGGAAAGGATGAGAAAACGAAGGGGAAAAGGAGAGAGTACCAAGGTTCTTCTCATAAACTGCAGTCTTAGCTTGGTCTTCTCCTAAAGTCGCAGCATCAGAGTTGTGGAACTCCTCCTCAGTCTCGTTTGGCGGATGAGATTGGCGGCGCTTCCTCTGAGCTTGAACGGCCTCTCGGGGTGCCTGAGTGTCGGCTCGCAACGATGCTTCGGCCACCAGATCTGAGATAGCCCTCACAGGGACTGGCTCGTTAGCCACTAAGAGCCAACTGCAATGAAGAAAAGTCGACTCTAGCTGACGGTCTGAACTCGGTAGACTAAATCTAGCACCGGTACATCCCATGCCGCTCCACAACCATGCTCGAAGGCCATCCACAAGTCCACCACGAGTCTGGAGCCGTCGGTTCGGGTTCCCAACATAAAGTTGGTCGTAACCGAACTGACGAGCAAAACGACAGGAAAATAAGGCTCAATGAAGCATTCTTCCTTTACTCGAAAGTGAGATACCTCGCCCGATATTCACTAGCCGCTTGAAATGTTCCATGTCAAGTGAAGTCTGCGTGTCTTGGCACCTCTTCGTCGACCGGTGACTTCGCCATATCGACCGTGAGAATCGAGGAAAACATCCGAAAAGATCCATCCTTTATGAACTGCATCGTTTCTTGATCTCTCAGAAGCCACGCCTTCCATCCGCAATCCTCTACCAACCGCAGAAAGGAGTAGACGAATTTGTGGAACCCGTGCCGACATCATGTCGGACGATGAAGGACCAACCGTGCCATCAAATAGGTATATGGGAGCTCCACTCGACGGAAGGAATACGGATGATGGCTCGCCCTTTTCTCGAGTAAACGCCGCTATATGCCGTAATCCACGGTGAATATTGGCCACCATTACCGAAGGAGAGAGAGTTCCTTCTTGTGAGCAAGCCGAACCGCAGGTAAAGGACCTCCAAAGGTAAAGCATCATCGATTGATATGGAACCACACATTTCTTTAGCCGATCGCAAGATAGCCGGCTAGAAGAGTCGCCTACCGATAGGCTTCACCGCATGCCACGTAAAGGTTGCAAACTTGGTCCCCGGGAAAATCATCTTCGCCAGAAGCCGAAGCGTAGGAGTTAGCCTCGACCTCTCGACGCTTCATTAACCTTCAAGGAGTGAGCGTGACAATTCACATATTTCCTCGCCGATTTGTCCTCCAAATGCCGGAACAAATAATTGGCAACCGCTCGCACTCACTTGCAATTTCCTTTGGCTAAGGTTCGATTGGGCTAGAGCTATATAGTAATGACAAGTGAGATCCCACAAAATCTTGTGACGATCAGGTGTGTGTTTCTTCACCACTCGCCTCGATTGAAGGGAAGTACTCGATACAAAGATCTTCCCCATAGGTAAATCGGAAATTTGGTACATCTCATGTAGAGCCAGCCCCAACTCGCCGTGTTTGGTGAAAAACGTATTTGAATCTGGATCGTAGAGCTCAAATAAGGTGAAGAAATGGTTAGTGCTGATTGGAAGGCCATACATGGTGGCACGAATCGCTGAATACAGGCCGCAAGCGCGAAGTTCTCCATCCCATCGGTTGAGGACGTAATTGGTCAGGCGACCCCACCAATGTTTACCTGATGAGTGAACCCAGCCGTAAAATCTGTGACTAGATGATGGCATCTCTCGCCCCAACGTAGCGAGGCGATTCTTCAAAGTTGAAGCAGGAACAAAGAGCTCATCACGGGGCGGTGTGTCCAGCCCCACAATCCCAGGGTGAAGGCCGATGACGCGATTCCTGTTGGAACCCGGAACTGGCTGCTGGGTAATAAACTCGCAATGAATATGATCATGCTCCTCGGTAAGACGCCATGACATACGGCGGTCACGGGCGTGTGTCCAAATCACCAATGAGAGCCGACGAGGTATCCGAGGAATATACAAGGGACCTCCGCCGCCTTGGTTCAACCATCGCCGCCTCGACAAAAGCCGATCCGATCCTTAATCGAAGCCAACGATAATCTGCTTTTCGCAAAGGTGCAAGTGGAGCTAGTGTCCTTTATGAGTGGCGATCGGTGACCAATCGTCGGAGAATGCGGAACTCCCTCAACTACACCAATCACCTCACGACGCATCGGTGCAAATCGAGGTGAGATACAAATCGCGGGATCATCACACGTGGAATAATAGTCACTACGGCGTCCATCAACCGCGTATGTCGGAAAAGCTCCCGAGGAATAATCAACTGAAATTAGAAAATATTCAGTTAGTAAAAGGCGTTGAATTCATCTTACATAGATTGAGTCACGACCTTATAACGGGTATGATGATTTCACCCATATCGAATACACGGAGAACGATAAATATAGTCGCGTAAATAAAGCGGCAATATATTTCGTTCTACAGAGCAAAGGTACGGTATGAAATCGCTCCCGTTAAAGATATCGAGACGGTGATATTTGAAGCCCCAATCCCCACAAAGGAGGATTTCGCTCTTCCCAATCGCCACAAAGGAGGACGGCGGGTCGTAACAAGTGTACACAATCTGCGGTCGATCCCCACAAAGGAGGATTTCGCTCTTCCCAATCGCCTCACGAAGGAGAACGGCGGGATACAACGATATATGTAATGAATATGATGACGCCGGGCGCACCACCGAAAGAAGGAGGCGGCATTCACGCCGCGGTGAGTTGATCGACTGGCGCGGATCTTCCGGCGACATCGGAAGCTGCAAAAATACGACAAAAAGTCAGACGCGTGGCCAAAAATCAGCAAATACAACAGCAAGAAGTCCCGCTTGGTCAGGTCGTGGTTTATCAATCATGACTCGGGCATCAACGGGCGCTTCAACAAAAACGACGGACGACCGAGCCTCGCCCAGTTGCGCTTTGCCGCGATCGAAGCGCCCGCAGCTCAGCGCTTAGGTTGCACCGAAGCGCCATTGCCTTTGCCACGACCGAGCCGCGCTGGCGTCAGCTGCCGCCAGCCGCTGACCGACCGCCGGTCGCCGTCGCCCATGGCCGCCACCACCTATTCATGGCCACGACGGGTTCTTCTCCTCCCATGCATGCATAAAAAAAAAAAAGAGAGAGAAAAGAAGAGAGAGGAAGAGAAAATATACATATAAAATCCTCGTCATACCTCGTGGTTCAGAAAAGATGGAACGACACGAGGCGAGAAGAAAACAAAAAGTGCACAGAGAAGGGGCCGGCCTAGGTCAAGTGGAAGGAGGGTTTGTGGGTATTTATAACAATCCCATATGGACCCAATTCTCTTTGAATAAGGAGTCCTATTTGACAACAAATAGGAATTCTAATTGGAGCCCAATTGGACATCTAAAAGGAGTCCAAATCAGCCCAATAATTCATCCATTCTCTTTACAAAATATGTAGAAGGATTTTGGAGATGTTACCCGGCTCAATGTTACCCGAGTATTCTCCCATGTGACCTAATTCTACTCCAACTAGGATTACGAATATAAACTGTTTCCCAATTGTCGAGAAGTTCCCGGAAGAATAATCTCACAAGAAATATTCTTAGGGATAACTCAATCGTGCGGATTGCATCGACGCCGATCAACGCGTCGCCTAATCCTACTCCAACTAGGATTACGAGTATAAACTGTTTCCCAATTGTCGAGAAGTTCCCGGAAGAATAATCTCACAAGAAATATTCTTAGGGATAACTCAATCGTGCGGATTGCATCGACGCCGATCAGCGTCGCCTAATCCTACTCAACTAGGATTACAGTATAAAGCTGTTTCCCAATTTGTCGAGAAGTTCCCGGAAGAATATTCTCACAAGAAATATTCTTAGGGATAACTCGATCGTGCGGATTGCATCGACGCTGATCAACGCGTCGCCCAATCCTACTCCAACTAGGATTACGAGTATAAACTGTCCCCTAAATTTGTCGAGAAGTTCCCGGAAGAATATTTCCATAAAAAATATTCTTAGGGATAACTCGATCGTGCGGATCACACCGACGTAAATCAACGCGTCACCTAATCCTACTCCAATCAGGAATACGAGTATAAACTGTTTCCAAATTTTCAACGAGGAGTCCCTAGAGAATAAACCCATATTCTTAAGGATAACTCGATAACTCTTAACTTCCTCCCACCATAATATCCAAGAGAGGAATAATCTGACGAGGCGTGAAAGTCATGTTGACACCGGACAACGTGTCCAGTCCCGAAGAAACTTCTCCCACTGTGGATAATCATATCCCAACAATGGTCAAAGCGTCGCACTCGCCGACTGAAGGCTAGGACGATGGTTGAAAGCCAAATGGTCTCCTGTTTCAACAAGGAATCCTCGGAGGATATCTCCATGAAAAGATTAGTCCTCCCATCGTGGTTAAACCAACAACACACGGATGATGGAAGAAATAGCCGATCGAGGGTTATGAAATTCCATGTATTCGACACAACCAACGGTCGCCAACAAGGAGTTCGCCGACATACGGATAAGTCCAAAAGTCCGATGGTTAGTCAAACAACAACCAACCGACACGAAGTTACAAACAAAACTCACCCACCGGCTTGAATCAAGATTTTAATAAGCGTTCGGACAATAAATGCAGCACCTCGGTTCATTTTGGCGAACCTCGGTTCATTTTGGCGAACCTCGGTTCATTTTGGCGAACCTCGGTTCATTTTGGCGAACCTCGGTTCATTTTGGCGAACCTCGGTTCATTTTGGCGAACCTCGGTTCATTTTGGCGAACCTCGGTTCATTTTGGCGAACCTCGGTTCATTTTGGCGAACCTCGGTTCATTTTGGCGAACCTCGGTTCATTTTGGCGAACCTCGGTTCATTTTGGCGAACCTCGGTTCATTTTGGCGAACCTCGGTTCATTTTGGCGAACCTCGGTTCATTTTGGCGAACCTCGGTTCATTTTGGCGAACCTCGGTTCATTTTGGCGAACCTCGGTTCATTTTGGCGAACCTCGGTTCATTTTGGCGAACCTCGGTTCATTTTGGCGAACCTCGGTTCATTTTGGCGAACCTCGGTTCATTTTGGCGAACCTCGGTTCATTTTGGCGAACCTCGGTTCATTTTGGCGAACCTCGGTTCATTTTGGCGAACCTCGGTTCATTTTGGCGAACCTCGGTTCATTTTGGCGAACCTCGGTTCATTTTGGCGAACCTCGGTTCATTTTGGCGAACCTCGGTTCATTTTGGCGAACCTCGGTTCATTTTGGCGAACCTCGGTTCATTTTGGCGAACCTCGGTTCATTTTGGCGAACCTCGGTTCATTTTGGCGAACCTCGGTTCATTTTGGCGAACCTCGGTTCATTTTGGCGAACCTCGGTTCATTTTGGCGAACCTCGGTTCATTTTGGCGAACCTCGGTTCATTTTGGCGAACCTCGGTTCATTTTGGCGAACCTCGGTTCATTTTGGCGAACCTCGGTTCATTTTGGCGAACCTCGGTTCATTTTGGCGAACCTCGGTTCATTTTGGCGAACCTCGGTTCATTTTGGCGAACCTCGGTTCATTTTGGCGAACCTCGGTTCATTTTGGCGAACCTCGGTTCATTTTGGCGAACCTCGGTTCATTTTGGCGAACCTCGGTTCATTTTGGCGAACCTCGGTTCATTTTGGCGAACCTCGGTTCATTTTGGCGAACCTCGGTTCATTTTGGCGAACCTCGGTTCATTTTGGCGAACCTCGGTTCATTTTGGCGAACCTCGGTTCATTTTGGCGAACCTCGGTTCATTTTGGCGAACCTCGGTTCATTTTGGCGAACCTCGGTTCATTTTGGCGAACCTCGGTTCATTTTGGCGAACCTCGGTTCATTTTGGCGAACCTCGGTTCATTTTGGCGAACCTCGGTTCATTTTGGCGAACCTCGGTTCATTTTGGCGAACCTCGGTTCATTTTGGCGAACCTCGGTTCATTTTGGCGAACCTCGGTTCATTTTGGCGAACCTCGGTTCATTTTGGCGAACCTCGGTTCATTTTGGCGAACCTCGGTTCATTTTGGCGAACCTCGGTTCATTTTGGCGAACCTCGGTTCATTTTGGCGAACCTCGGTTCATTTTGGCGAACCTCGGTTCATTTTGGCGAACCTCGGTTCATTTTGGCGAACCTCGGTTCATTTTGGCGAACCTCGGTTCATTTTGGCGAACCTCGGTTCATTTTGGCGAACCTCGGTTCATTTTGGCGAACCTCGGTTCATTTTGGCGAACCTCGGTTCATTTTGGCGAACCTCGGTTCATTTTGGCGAACCTCGGTTCATTTTGGCGAACCTCGGTTCATTTTGGCGAACCTCGGTTCATTTTGGCGAACCTCGGTTCATTTTGGCGAACCTCGGTTCATTTTGGCGAACCTCGGTTCATTTTGGCGAACCTCGGTTCATTTTGGCGAACCTCGGTTCATTTTGGCGAACCTCGGTTCATTTTGGCGAACCTCGGTTCATTTTGGCGAACCTCGGTTCATTTTGGCGAACCTCGGTTCATTTTGGCGAACCTCGGTTCATTTTGGCGAACCTCGGTTCATTTTGGCGAACCTCGGTTCATTTTGGCGAACCTCGGTTCATTTTGGCGAACCTCGGTTCATTTTGGCGAACCTCGGTTCATTTTGGCGAACCTCGGTTCATTTTGGCGAACCTCGGTTCATTTTGGCGAACCTCGGTTCATTTTGGCGAACCTCGGTTCATTTTGGCGAACCTCGGTTCATTTTGGCGAACCTCGGTTCATTTTGGCGAACCTCGGTTCATTTTGGCGAACCTCGGTTCATTTTGGCGAACCTCGGTTCATTTTGGCGAACCTCGGTTCATTTTGGCGAACCTCGGTTCATTTTGGCGAACCTCGGTTCATTTTGGCGAACCTCGGTTCATTTTGGCGAACCTCGGTTCATTTTGGCGAACCTCGGTTCATTTTGGCGAACCTCGGTTCATTTTGGCGAACCTCGGTTCATTTTGGCGAACCTCGGTTCATTTTGGCGAACCTCGGTTCATTTTGGCGAACCTCGGTTCATTTTGGCGAACCTCGGTTCATTTTGGCGAACCTCGGTTCATTTTGGCGAACCTCGGTTCATTTTGGCGAACCTCGGTTCATTTTGGCGAACCTCGGTTCATTTTGGCGAACCTCGGTTCATTTTGGCGAACCTCGGTTCATTTTGGCGAACCTCGGTTCATTTTGGCGAACCTCGGTTCATTTTGGCGAACCTCGGTTCATTTTGGCGAACCTCGGTTCATTTTGGCGAACCTCGGTTCATTTTGGCGAACCTCGGTTCATTTTGGCGAACCTCGGTTCATTTTGGCGAACCTCGGTTCATTTTGGCGAACCTCGGTTCATTTTGGCGAACCTCGGTTCATTTTGGCGAACCTCGGTTCATTTTGGCGAACCTCGGTTCATTTTGGCGAACCTCGGTTCATTTTGGCGAACCTCGGTTCATTTTGGCGAACCTCGGTTCATTTTGGCGAACCTCGGTTCATTTTGGCGAACCTCGGTTCATTTTGGCGAACCTCGGTTCATTTTGGCGAACCTCGGTTCATTTTGGCGAACCTCGGTTCATTTTGGCGAACCTCGCCTTTGGCGAACCTCGCCTTTGGCGAACCTCGGTTCATTTTGGCGAACCTCGGTTCATTTTGGCGAACCTCGGTTCATTTTGGCGAACCTCGGTTCATTTTGGCGAACCTCGGTTCATTTTGGCGAACCTCGGTTCATTTTGGCGAACCTCGGTTCATTTTGGCGAACCTCGGTTCATTTTGGCGAACCTCGGTTCATTTTGGCGAACCTCGGTTCATTTTGGCGAACCTCGGTTCATTTTGGCGAACCTCGGTTCATTTTGGCGAACCTCGGTTCATTTTGGCGAACCTCGGTTCATTTTGGCGAACCTCGGTTCATTTTGGCGAACCTCGGTTCATTTTGGCGAACCTCGGTTCATTTTGGCGAACCTCGGTTCATTTTGGCGAACCTCGGTTCATTTTGGCGAACCTCGGTTCATTTTGGCGAACCTCGGTTCATTTTGGCGAACCTCGGTTCATTTTGGCGAACCTCGGTTCATTTTGGCGAACCTCGGTTCATTTTGGCGAACCTCGGTTCATTTTGGCGAACCTCGGTTCATTTTGGCGAACCTCGGTTCATTTTGGCGAACCTCGGTTCATTTTGGCGAACCTCGGTTCATTTTGGCGAACCTCGGTTCATTTTGGCGAACCTCGGTTCATTTTGGCGAACCTCGGTTCATTTTGGCGAACCTCGGTTCATTTTGGCGAACCTCGGTTCATTTTGGCGAACCTCGGTTCATTTTGGCGAACCTCGGTTCATTTTGGCGAACCTCGGTTCATTTTGGCGAACCTCGGTTCATTTTGGCGAACCTCGGTTCATTTTGGCGAACCTCGGTTCATTTTGGCGAACCTCGGTTCATTTTGGCGAACCTCGGTTCATTTTGGCGAACCTCGGTTCATTTTGGCGAACCTCGGTTCATTTTGGCGAACCTCGGTTCATTTTGGCGAACCTCGGTTCATTTTGGCGAACCTCGGTTCATTTTGGCGAACCTCGGTTCATTTTGGCGAACCTCGGTTCATTTTGGCGAACCTCGGTTCATTTTGGCGAACCTCGGTTCATTTTGGCGAACCTCGGTTCATTTTGGCGAACCTCGGTTCATTTTGGCGAACCTCGGTTCATTTTGGCGAACCTCGGTTCATTTTGGCGAACCTCGGTTCATTTTGGCGAACCTCGGTTCATTTTGGCGAACCTCGGTTCATTTTGGCGAACCTCGGTTCATTTTGGCGAACCTCGGTTCATTTTGGCGAACCTCGGTTCATTTTGGCGAACCTCGGTTCATTTTGGCGAACCTCGGTTCATTTTGGCGAACCTCGGTTCATTTTGGCGAACCTCGGTTCATTTTGGCGAACCTCGGTTCATTTTGGCGAACCTCGGTTCATTTTGGCGAACCTCGGTTCATTTTGGCGAACCTCGGTTCATTTTGGCGAACCTCGGTTCATTTTGGCGAACCTCGGTTCATTTTGGCGAACCTCGCTTTTGGCGAACCTCGGTTCATTTTGGCGAACCTCGCTTTTGGCGAACCTCGGTTCATTTTGGCGAACCTCGGTTCATTTTGGCGAACCTCGGTTCATTTTGGCGAACCTCGGTTCATTTTGGCGAACCTCGGTTCATTTTGGCGAACCTCGGTTCATTTTGGCGAACCTCGGTTCATTTTGGCGAACCTCGGTTCATTTTGGCGAACCTCGGTTCATTTTGGCGAACCTCGCTTCGACGAACCTCAGATTCGCTTTGAACTCGTGCCGAGGCACCTCGGCCAACTTGGCCGAGGCACCTCGACTGGTTAGCCGAGGCACCTCGACTGGTTAGCCGAGGCACCTCGGCCAACTTGGCCGAGGCACTCGCCTAACTCACTTGTATAAATAGGGGAGGAGGAAAGAGGACTGAGGCGGATTTTAGCTGGAAAGAAGGCTGGATTTTTTGGGGTCTTGCTGATTACAAGGGGCTGGGCTTTGGGAAAGCTTGACTTTAGGCGGATCTGCTTGGACTTTGGGCGGATTTTTTGCACAGTTCCGAGCACCGGCGAGCACGAACCCAGCCAACGCCGATCTACAAGCGCAAGGTAATCAATTCGGTCGAACTACAGATACCCTCTAGATTAAGCTTCGCCTTAATCTCGTGAATAGCGCCGGATTTCTCCTAGTAGATCTCACCCGCTCCGGCGATCCTCTCCTTCGTGAGTGCGATCCCCGCAGGCGATCCTCTCCTTCGTGAGTGTGATCCCCTCAGGCGCTTCGTTTCCTTCGTGAAACGAGCCCCTTTACGCCTCAGAGTTCCGAACCCGGTTTCCACTGATCGAATTGCGCTGTGGTCCACGGACACAAAAGTCCGACGCGGGCAAAGAACCCGCATAGCGGGATCTCGATATAACGAGATCCTCGTGGTTTGTTCATCCAGGAAAAAGTTGTAATCTTTTTTGATTTTCATTGTAAGCCTTATAAAAAAGGTGATATTTTTTTGAATTTGTTTCAGGCGATTGAAGTTTGTAACAGTTCAAATCAATGACAATCAAACCGACTTTTACCGCTAACAAGCTTTCTAAAGAGGTACTCATCGTTATTATTAAATCAGTTAAGCTATTTAAATGGCTCTCTTCACTATGTAATCGATGGTGATAATTATTGGGAAAGAAGCACTTATGATTGAATTCATTTTTTATAATAAGGTTGTTTTCTTTTGTATGTAGTCCAAGATTGAGATAGTCAAATTTCTATAATCTATGCATTGATTGATTTAAGTGGCTCTGATACCAAATTAAGGGGGGTAGGTAAGGGTTAGGTAAGGGTAGGTAATAAATTTCTATAGTTTTGCTACAGTAGTTTATTTTTGCAATTGCTACAGTAGTTTTGGATAATTGCTACAGTAATTGTGTTGATTAATCTTGTGATTACTATGTAATTGTGTTGATTAATCTTCAGATTTTATTGTGATTACTATGAGTGTTGTTTTATCTATTATCTGAAAAGTTGTAAACAGTGATTTGTGCAGTTTCTGCGTGTAATATAATCACTACCACTCCCTTTATTCCCTTATCTACTACCACTAACGCCCGTGACTGACGATAGGGTAGGAGCGCTAAGATCATTAATTTATTTTGTATTCATGCTTGGATTTCTGTTTGTTTCTTTAGTCTAGCAATTGATGCCATGGTTGTTTTCATTTATTTATGCTAGTACTTTCTTCCTCTTGTAGTTTTTCTATTTTCTTATCACACTCGTTTAGCCATCTTTGCGTATGTTCTTGATCTTCTCTTTCATTTTCTAGTTTTACTTGGAAGCGTTTTAATCTAAATCTGATTTCTTTTAATTCTTCACTTAATGCTTCACTCACTTGTGCTAGTTGTTGTTCACTTTCACCGAGGTATCCTAGTATTGCTAGTATTCTGCGATTTTCTTTTCCTAAGATTTTACTATTCTCATTCATATTTTTACGTATCTTAATAACTTTAAACTTTGTTTTCAAGTTTTTAAGTTTTTAGATACCCACTCTCGTTCAAATTAAGAGCCAGTAAGTTTTATTAATTACTTGTATTGCCCCAGCAAGACTCATCCCTTGTCTTAGCATTACCCTATTACGTCTCTTTTATAGCAAGATTTCTTTCTTTCCCTATCACAAATTATCTCCTACAAGATCCCTACAATATTTCGGGTACTTTTCCCTAACGGTCATTGCTGCCTAACGGGTTCTTCCCCATCCTCAGGATCACTCCAAGATAATAAAGATAAGCAAATAAAGACAACCTTGGTATTATAGAGTTGGCCTTGGGTATTCTAAGAAATATGAGCTAAGCCTGTTAAGGGCAAGCAAGTATAAAGAGTAAAGTATTACATGGCTCCGCCTCTGAACAGAGGAGATTAGTAACTTAGCTAGTCATAATAGTAAGACAGACAGAAGAAAGCAAAAGTGATTCTTACAGAAATTTTTACAGAGTCTGGATTAAATGGTCAGAACCCAATGGATGTTGAGGCTATAATCGGCATGATCTGGAACCTCAACTGAAAGTTGATGAGTAAGAAATCAAGAGCAAGTATCATGAACAAGTATCTTTAATGAACTATGTTATCTCTATTGGATGTTATATCTGCTAGACTTGGTAAATCAGTTAGTTTTGCTATTTGTTATGTCTGTTGCATGTGCTAAATTGGTTATTTCTGCAGCAATATTAGTAATGAGTTATGTTTGATTCAAGTGAACTGCCACCTCAGGGCATTGTTCATTGTAGCATGTGAACTATGACTTAAGTTTGATTCACGTGCATAGCCACATCGGGCATTGTTCATTGTAGCATGAATTACAAGTTATTGGACATGAGATAGGACTTTTGGATCTAATGTACTCTCACCACTTAATTCTAAACAAGATAAACGATGATAACTAGGTTAATAGCCTTGGAGTGGATATAGTATGAGTTTTGTGTGTATTCCAAGATTTAGATTTGTGATGTGACACACACATAGACCTGTGCACTTATACACTTTGTTCTGTACTTGTTTTTGTGTTTATGTTTATGATGTTTTTGTTTCTACATCTGCTAATTTTATAGTTGTTATTATTCAGTATGTTTCTATGATGCATGTTTCCTTGATGATGAGGTCTTTAAGATGATACCTGTTATAGCCTTTATTGTATTTCACTAGTCATGCATCCATAACAGTTTAGCTTTCACAAGTATTAGGATTTTGCTTAGCAGTTTTGGTATGTGGCGAGGCAGTTATTATCTATCTATCAGCTTTCAGTCTCTTTTAGTATCATCAGTATTTGTACTAGTACTCGGATCTTATGGGATATTATTGTTGAACATATTGCATTTTTGGATTATGTATTTGAGGCCTTGGATCCATATTTCATTCTTTCCATGTATTGTAGATATCTTGTGTATATCATGACTTGTGATATTTCTATTCAGTTATTTTACTTCTGTTGTGATATCAATGTGTTGTATATTATGATATTACATCTATGGTATCGGATGGTGTATATACAGGCTTGTATAGGCTTAAGTATATGCTTTTGGGTAGAAGCTAGCCCGATTGCATATGCTGCCTAGCCTTGTCACGTGCTCATGGCATGAGATTAGGGGGCATGATAAACTCAATTCTTTCTAGGCTTGATCACAAACGTTTGAACTTCAAGGGGCTAACTGAAGTTTCCTCATTTAAAAACATTACCCCATTTTTTATCAGTTTGGGCTAATAAGAAAGTTGTGTGAAAAGAGGGGTCTAAAGATAGTAGGAGGGAAGGTGAGGGGAGTCAAAAAAAATTAGATTTGCCTTCGGTAGGGGGTTTTTAGAGAGAGGACTAGAGTGAGGGGAGGGGAAGGGACGGAGGTAATACCATAAAATGAACTAAAAAGTTAGAGAGAGAAAAATTCCTCTGAATTAGGAGAACACAAGAGGAGAGAGATAATAAACTACAACAGCACATATTTCTCCTCCCCTCCCCTCCAACCAAACATAAAAAATCTTAAAGTGATGTCCATCCCTCCACCTCATTACACCTCCCCTCACCTCACCTTCTCTCCTCAAATCGCCTACCAAACCAAGCTATAATCTCCTCTCTGTACCCGTTCCTCTTCCTCTTTCATCTCTCTCTCTCTCTCTCTCTCTCTCTCTCTCTCCCCCTCTCCCAGCCCTTATTTCTTCCTTTCTTTTCTTTTTTCCTATAGTAACACAAACCGAGTCCATAGACCTCTTCCTTGCTTGTGGAGGTGTCTCAACGATGGTGAGGAGCTTCAGATGATCAGAGAAGGCCGGCGACGAGGCCCTTGCCAGAGCTAGGTTTCTTTTTCTTCTCTCTTTATTTTTATTTACTATTCCCCAATTCTCAATTATGCTAACTAATCTCAGTTCATGTTTATGCTCCATCAATTCATTAAGAAATTAAAAAAAAACTAAAGAGGAAAAGTGTTATACCTTCTATTTGGTTTGAATGAAAATAAAGGAAAAGAAAAGAAAATTGTGAAGGAAATATGTTTCACTTGTTTGGTTAGAAAGAAAGATAAAAAGAAAATGAAAACAAGGGAATCCCAAAGAAAAAAGCTTAAAAGCTTTTCACTTTTGTTTTCCTTGTTAGGACGTAGTCCATACAATAGTTCTTGTTTGAGAAATAACAAACTCTCATTTGGTACTACTATTTATTTGAGATGATATAGTATAGGTGAAAATAGGTATATGAAGGTTACGAGGCGAAACAACGAGAAATTCAGCATTTACGTTGATTTCAGCATTAGAACCATCGATGGTCTACGGTGACCCATTGATGGTCAATGTTCATTGATGCTGTACAGTGAACAATCACAGAATTCTAGAAAGTTAATTTCAAACAATTAATGGTCTACAGTGAACCATCGATGGTCACCATACCTCATTGATGGTGTATAGTGAACACTTGCAGATTTTCAGAAACTCAAAATCAAACCATCAATGATCTACAGGCACCCATCAATGTTGCTCAGGGAACCATCAATGGTCATGAGGAACCATCGATGATGATGATAGATTTTGGTAGATTTGAAGAGTTAATCATAACTGTTCATTGATCTCTTTCATCTCCAACTTCCACTATGATTTGGATATCTCTTTCCTGATTTATTAGAGGCTATATAAGATTAAAAGAGATAATATTTGAGGAGAGTTCTATGGTTTGAAAAGATTAAGATTGAAGAGAGAAAACGCTAGGGTTTGTATTAAGAAGATTGATTTGTGATTTGAACCCCAAGAGCCTCAACAAACTCTTTCTCATAGCACTCAACATCTTCGGATCATCTTAGCTAAAGGAGTTGCCCTTGGACTCAACATCTATACTGTTCTTCATCGAGCTTCACTTTAATCTATTAAAGAATTATTTGCTAATTAAAAGGGCTGTAAGATCTTTCTAATATTGTGCTTAAATTATTTTCGGTAGTTTGTGTCAAACTTGTGCTTACGATGTACTCAAGGCAGTATTAATTGAGGGTTAAGACTAGCTAGGGGCTAGGTATTACTCACTGTGGAGAGTTAGGTTAGACAACTAGTTCGAGTAGATTCTAGGATGTGGTCTTTGTAAGCCTACTGAATCGGGTTGTGATTCAGGAGAACTCTTTGTATAGTGAGGAAGCCCCTTCATAAGAAGAAAGAGTAGATGTAGGATTGTTATCCAAAACACTATAAAAATCTCACGTGTTTCTTGGTCGGTTTTTGGTTTAATTGTTCACTTTTATTTTTCTATATTTCCGCTACTTATTCTATGTTTTAGCGAATAACTACAGCAAACCTATTCATCCCCCTCTAGGCTTGCATCTCAAATCTAACAAGTGGTATCAGAGCCTCGTTAACCATATTTAGGATTCACAACCTAGGGTAGAGATGTCTAGTTTGATCGCCACAATGGCTTTTCTTAAGGGACACACTACGAACTGACCCCCACTTTTTGATGATACAAACTACACCTATTAGAAAGCACGTACCAGAGTCATTTTACTATCCACTAATTATGATGTTTGGAGTAGTGTAGAGATCGGTTATAGTGAACCTACTACTGTTACAGCAGATACTACCTTAGTTACTTCTAGGGATAAGTGGACAGCTCAGGACAAAAAGACTTATTCTTTGAATGCTAAAGCTATGAATTCTCTTTATTATTCTTTAGCTATTGAAGAATTTAACCATGTTTCAAATTATTCCACTACACAAGAAACTTAGAAAACATTCAAAGTTATAAATGAGGAAACTTCACAGGTGAAAGAGGTGAAACTTACAATGCTTGTTAGTAAGTATGAAAAGTTCAAGATGAAGGCCTTGAAGAGTATTCAGGATATGTTCACATGATTTACGGATATTGTGAAAAAATCAAAAGCCTTGGGAAGAGAGTATGACAACAAAGAGCTTTGTAGAAAAATTCTTTGTTCTCCTTCTAAGGATTGGGAACCAAAGGTAACGGCTATTGAAGAATTATAAAATTTTTCAAATTTAACTCTTGAAGATCTTATAGGTAATCTTCTCACATATGAAGTTCTATTAAAAGAGAGAAAAGATACTTCTAAAGATGATTCTAAGAAGAAGTCATTAGCCCTGAAAGCTAAAAAGGAGAAATCCTGATCTAAGAAGAAAAAAGAGTCAAGCTCAAGTTCTGAGGATAAAAATAGTCATGTTGATCTATGAATCCTTCCTCAAATAAAAGGAGGATACGAAATTTCTGCAAGACAAATGGGATCACTACACAAACAAGATAAATAAATATAATTCTAGTGATTTTGATACTGAGCCAATTTGTTTCCGGTGCAGGAAACCCTGTCACTTAAGGAAGGATTGCCCACTGAACAAAAAAGATTATAAAGGGAAGGGCAAAAGTTCCAAAGCAACTACGTGGGATGAGTCAGAGAGTAGCTCAAGCGATGATGAAAAAAGAGCACATTGTTGTCTCATGACTAAAGATAGTAATTTGGATGAATCCGAACACGAGAGCTCTGATAGTGAGGTATACCCTACATACGATGATTTATATTCTAAATATAATGAAATATTGGGTCAATTTGAAAAGTTTGCAAAAAAATATAAAGTTGTTAAAAATGTGAATTCAAGTTTAAAGAAAGATAATAATTTATTGAGTGATAAAATTAAAAATATTTCTTTAAAGTTGAATACATCTAACAATGTAAGTGAAAATATCTCTTCGAATGCATACAATGTTCCATGTATAGAGATATGAATTCGATTTATCCTCTCAACTAATAAAGAAATCAAGTGAAATTGAAAAATTAGTCGCTAGGGTAAATGAGATTTTATGTGAGTTGTCCTTAGAGCAAAGAAAGTTTGAAACTAGATGTGCTACTATAGTTTTTGAAAATGAACAACTAAAATCCAAAATATTTATTTGGAAAAGGTGTGAAAATTTTTAACATGGTCCTTTCCAATTAACGATTTTAGATAAAATGGACTTAATTATTCATATTCATAAAACATAAAAGTTTCAACCTTTTTTGTAAAAGGAAACAATTTAACTCTTTTTGCACCCATCTCAAATAAATCTTCTACTATTTACACTTTATGTGGTAGAACATGTCATGTTTTAATGAATTATCACATGCAATATAGAGTTAAAATATTTAAGCATATTTGGGTACTAAAAGTACAATTGCTAACCAACGGGGACCTATATGGATACCAAAGTCACACCTTTTTTCTTTTCTGTGGGTGTGCAAGAAGGCTAAGGAGCAAGGCAACATCCGTTTTGGTTCTTCAAGTCACATTCAGAAAACAAGAATCTATTTCTTAGCCTAATCAAGAAGAAGAAAGGGATGAGAAGTTGCTAATACATGCAAAGATGGTCTTATTATGCAAGCAAAGAATTATTGCAAAGGTACAACTTGCATAAACGATTGTTTCAACAAATCTTCTTAAAAGGGTAAGTAAAGGTATATTCTATAACCCTATGATCATCATATTTTATTACGCTTTTATACCCTCATTATCTATTTTATTTGAATAAATATTTTGGCTAATAATGAGTTTTCATCTTAATTTACAGGTAATGGAGAATTAATGAATAAGAGCCCAAAAGAACCAAATTCCCTCAATTTTTAACCTTTTATTGAAGTCCAAGATCGAGCCAAGAAACCCAAAAGTCCATTAAGGCAGAGTTAACAAAGTCAATAAAGTTTGTTACAATTCTGTTACAAACTAATTGATGAGCTCATCGATGAACCCATCGATTAGCCCATCGATTAGATTGTAACAGAATCCAATCAATGGTTGATTTTGATTTTCTCAGAGCTCAAGAAAGATCCAATGAAGAAAGATCCAATGGCTCTTATTGATTACAGTAGGCTATAAATAGGGGCTGAGAGTGAGGGGTTTAGGCATGAAAAATTTTATAAACTCTATTTGGAGAGGAGTGTCACTCTTAATTGCGAAGACATTCTAACAATTATAAACTTTTTGTTTGCAATAAAAAAAATTCTCCTTTTAAATTTTCTTTTCTTCTTCTTTGATGATGAAGATGAAGATTTGCCTTCAAAGGGCTAACCCCTTACATTGTAAGTTTTATTTTCCCTTTTATTTTCTTATTTTAGAATTATATATTTTAGTATTTTATTTTCTTATTTTTATTTTACGTTTGGTAGATTAGATTTATTTCATGTTTGCAGTATAATTTTTCTTCATGCTTTATAGAGTAAATTTATTTTATTGCTCTTTATTGCTTTGATTTTCTATTTCTTTCTTTTATTGCTTGTAGTTTAGATTTACCTCTTGTTCTTTTATGCTTTCTAGTATAGATTTTATTCCCTTATTTTTATTTTACAAAATGAGTAACTAATTCTTGTAGAAAATCTAGGATCATATGAAACTAGTTTAATTTCTTTTATGGTTAATGGATTGCTCTCTTTATGCTTAAAATGATCATATTTAGGATAATTAACTAGAGAACTAATTGGTAAAAAGAGTTTGATAATCTATACTTATCTTGAGTGGTTTGATAGGTTATGCTTATTCATTTCTAGGATTGTTATCTTGTTGCTTGTTCTTTTCATGAATGGAAATTTTTGCTTGGATAATAATTTGATATATTATGCTTTCTTTAAGTGGTTTGATAATATATGCTTAGTAAATCTAAAGTAAAATATGATAAAACATGAGTAGTTCATAAATCCTAATTGAAATTAACTAGTGGATTCAATTCTAGATTTGAACTTCTTCACTTATTTTGCTCAATCTTTCTGATTTGATATTCTCTCTCTCTCTCTCTCTCTCTCTCTCTCTCTCTCTCTCTCTCTCTCTCTCTATCTATCTATCTCTCTATCTTGATTTCTCTTCTTAATTTTATTTTGTTGTTTTCTTTTCTTCCTACTTCCTTCCCTTTTCGTTTTTCAAATTCTTCTTATTTTCTTTTTGTTTCTTCTTTGTTTTCTTTTTAGTAGTTTCCTCCTTTTCTCTTTCTACCCTATTGTTTTAACTTTTTATTTTTTTGACAATTCCCTCTCTACATCTGTGCACATTCTATTTGAATACTTTTTGTCCACACTTTTCTAGAACGAAATTTAAAATTTTCAAACACACACCTTCCTTGTGGGTTCGATATCTTAAATACTATACTTGATAGTTATAGTCTTGCAACTTGCATATTTTTATGCTAACCAAGTTTTGGCGCCGTTGCCGGTGAAGGTGCTTGTAATGAGGATTTTTCTATTTTGGTTATTTGATTTGTCCGTTTCCTTGTGAAGGACTAAACTAGAAGAATAAAATTAAAGATTGAAGATTAAAGAAGAAGATTTGCTTGAAAAGGTTATACTCTTTCTAGTATTTTTTTAATTTCACTCTCTAGTTAGGCTTGTGACATTAAAGACAATTAGGAACTAATAAAAAGATTCTTCTTGACCCTAATAAAAGACAATCTCCACTTGAATAACTACTAACAAGATAATAAATGTGAACAAGGGCTCTCTTTTTCACATTTGTTTGATTGTTGACCCTAATTAAAAAACTTTTTGCATCCTTTCGTAGTTACTTTTAATTCTTAGGGTTGCATTGCATATAGTTAGTAGGAATTCACTAAAGTAATTTGAATATTTTGATTTGAGCACTCACTTGAAAATACTCTTAAGGGCAAAAAAAAACTAATCAAGATAAGGTGAGTGATTTCATTACTCTTTCATTAGCCCATAAATCACTAATTTCTCACTACACAAATTCAAGCCTTCTAAAACTCATTAGGCATTGACCCCTAAGGACTCGATCTCATTAAAGAACAAGAAATCCTTAAGTGAACCAGTTTAAGTTTACTTGAATCTGTTGGTATCTAAGGCAAGGTTTAGTAATTGCGTATAGTGCTCCGCAAGGAAAGAGGTGCTTAATTGGTTCTTGATCTTCCTCTATTACTATCCTTACCTAGCTAACTGACCAAGTAAACTTCAATCTTCTCACTCAAGGAGTTTTTGGTTAAGAGCTGGTCTAGTTGAGTTTAGGCGTAATCTTAGAATTAAGGGTGATTGTTTCAAGTGGTTACTCTTGATTTATTTAGTTAGGTTTTTCTTTCATCCTTCTTCTTTTCTCCCACTAATCTTTTAGGTCTTTTAGTTTTTCCTTTAAGAAAATATTTTATAAATATATATATATATATATATATATATATATATATATATATATATATATATATATATATATATATATATATGAACTTAAGTTCATAATGAATAGTGGTGCACCAACTTTTCTAACCACTCATCTTGCTTTGGGATCCGTGAAAGATATAAAGGCCACTTTGAGATTTGTGCATCACAAATCTCAAGGCAAGATGAGTAGATAAAAAGTTGGTGCACCACTATTCATTATGAACTTAAGTTCATAGGAGCCTTACTCTATATATATATATATATATATATATATATATATATATATATATATATATATATATATATATATATATATATATATATATATATATATATATATATATATATATATATATATATATATATATAACAAACTTTTGTTTGTCTTAGATCATTTTCCTAATTTCATTTTTAGTTATAAAACAAATTCCAAAAATAAATTATTTTGGTGTATGCAAGTTTGGATTAGGGATAATACCAATTGCTTAATCCGTGTTTAATTAATTTTAAAACTAAATAAATAGCAAATCCTTATCCACCTGTTCTTTAAGAAATTTGTTATCCCACTAGGAATGCAATCCCGTCTTGCATTAGGCTTCCTGATGTTAATGGAGCTAATTTTGAGCTTAAACCTCACTTCATAAACATGCTTCCAAAGTTCTTATGAAATGAATCTAAAGGTGCTTATATTTTTATATCCGAGTTTAAGGAAGTTTGTCTTATAATTAAGATTAGAGAGTTATCTGAGGACGCGATTAAGCTTAGATTTATCCTCTTTGCTCTTAAGGACAAAGCTAAGAAATGACTGTATAGCTTACTGTTGATGTTCAAGTTCTCAATAGCGAGATTAGTGGATAATCCCGAGTCAGCGACGGGGCTTAGGGTCAATATGGACCAGGGAGGGGTCCCTTCATCTCTTCTAAATAGCCGATCCCTTGCTAAGATAAGAGGGCTACAAAATATGCATGTTAGAGGACCGGAATTGGGTTCTCCGGTGATTCCTCCAACGATCAAGTTAGTATTTGAGCTTGAGTGGAGAGGAAACCAATGAACTGAATAAGTTCTTCATTTATTTATGCAGAAGTTGCATACTTGTGGCCCCCTGGGGGGCTTTCAGGTTTCCCTTTGTCAGTCGGTGATGAGTCCACATTTATATCCAGCTGAGAGGGATAGAATTGTAATTATGGCTGAGTCCAGGCAAATAGCTAGATTGTCAAATAGCTATACAGGTGTCGACTGCATATGTCTTGAGTCACCATTGACTCAACGTGAGGGTGACTGAGAAGGCGTGATGGTGATTGAGAAGGTGCGGCGCTGACAAAGTATGGTGAGTCATGCAGGCTCGTGGCAAAGGTAATGATGAGGATGGCTAGATGTTGGCGAGGGGTTCGAGGACAAACCGCCTTTCGACTCGACTCTGTGAGGGGGACGACAAGTACCATCTTTATTGTCGGCCTCACAAGTTGTCGACCCGTCTCAAGAATAGGTGAGGGGGTCAACTCAGATGATGCGGTCGAGCGAGAATCGGTCTAGACTTGGCCTTCCTCTGAAGGATGAGCGCTCAGGGAATTCAAATCTCTCTGGCTAGGGGACGATCTGATCTGGTAATTAGTGCTGGTGTGGGGCACATGTCGACTCCACGCGGAGGATTAACACTTGGTAATTATTGTCGTAACACTAGCCCCTTTTGCTTGGACTCGGGGTAGCCGAGTCTTAGTGAAATAGGACTGTAGCTGGCTGGGTCCCGAGTTGCATTTATGAGGGGTGCCGAAGGGTCTTTTCTGATGTGACCCAGCTGATGTCAGCGAATAAATTGGGGCTGCTATCACCTCGATTCTCGTGTAGAGATTGTGGGCTTATTAAGACGGGGGTGCTTCGGTTCTGGTGTGGTCGCCTCATAATCCAAGAATGATCTTGGTCGTTGGTTCAGAATTGAGTCGGCCGTTATAATCTTGCCACCTGTTAGCCCTTCTGCCTATAAGTATGGCTGCTCTGATGTGAAATGTTTTGCTGTTTACACAAACTCTCAAATTCTCTGCCTACAAAAAGAACTCAGATCTTCTTCCTCTTTCTTCTCCGACGAACTTCCAGATCCGATGGCGTCTTCAACTCCGGTAGTCAGAAATGAGGCCAGAATAAGTCAACTGCAGAAGTTCCACTCCAAGGTGCTGTCATTATAGCTGAGGGCGCTGCACGGGAGACATGATATCCCAAGAGCGTTCACCCTAACGGCGCCGGTGAAATCACAGGTGGTCTATGACCATGACGATAGCTTGGCTCCGGTGTACTTGAAGCACCTAGAGTATGGGCTGCCCTTGTCACTGCATCCATTCCTCCACCGAGTCTTCGAGGCGGTAGGGAAGTCTCCGTCGCAGATGAAGCCGAGCTCTATCGCCACCTTGGTGGGGTTCGTGGTGATCTGCCATTGGCTAGGAGTCATCCTGACTCTGGGGATCCTTGGCCACCTCGTCTGCATTGAGGTGAGCCAGCGCGAGGCCCACTACTACCTCCAAGTCTTGGGGGGCAACAAGATCATTGCCAATGCTCCTGAGTCTAATAAGGAGTGGAAGGAGAAGTTAATATGGGTGTCCGGGGATGACTCTAACTTGGGTGGCTCCAACTGGCCTGAGATCAAAAAATATGCTCTGAAGCCAGGGCTACTGTCGAGCACCGAGAGGCGGGGGCTCGAGACGATGATCATCACATTTTATTGCACTTTTATACCCTCATTAACTATTTTATTTAAATAAATTTATCTGCTAATAATATTTTTTATCTTAATTTGCAGGTAATATAGAATTATTGAATAAGAGCTCAAATGAAGATTATTTCAAGCCTAAAAGATCTCTAATGAAGCCTAGAATGCCTAAATTCAAAGCTCACAACTAAGTTTAGAAGCAAAATCTTAGCACTCATCACTTTCCTGGTCAGAATTATCAATAACTTGGCTTGCAATTGAGAATCAAATTAAATATGAAAAAAATAAAGTCAAATTCGTGCTCAGGATGGTCAACCGCAAAGAAAAGGCGATATCTCCCAATCCGAAAAGCAGAATTCAACATATTATATATAAAAATCGCCTATCTCGATGAGACGGAGCCATCCAAATTACAATATTCTAAAAATTTCATCAGCAACAGTGGATTATGATATAAATTCAAATTTAATTGATATATATTCAATTATTTGAAAGCCAAACTAAATTCTAAGAAGCCCAAGAGTATTTAAGAGAAGCCCAAGAGTCTTAAATGATTTAAATACAAAAGAAGTAAAGCCCACAAAGCTCATCTCTCAAGTATTGAATCAATGATCTAGATTATTTTGAGAGATCCTATGATTATGAGGGTTGCTTAGGGGCTAACCTAAATCCGATGGTTGTGAGTATTACTTGGGGGCCAAGATAAATCCAAGGGTTGTGAGAGATTCTTATTATCTATAAATAGAGGGGTAGAGTGAGGGCTTGAAAGTGTAAAAAATTTTATAAAAACTCTATTTGGAGAGGAGGGTTACTCTTAATTGAGAAGGCTTTTCAAAATTATAACTTTTGTTGCAATTAATAATGAATTTTTTACCTCTTCATATTTTTCTTTTCTTCTCTTTATTTGATCATAACGATGAAGATAAGATGAAGATCAAGATCAAGATGAAGATTTGCCTTCATCAAGAGGCTAGAATCCTCTTGGAATGTAAGTTTTCTCTTTTATCTTTTTTTTCTTGTAATATTTTCCTTTCTTTTTCTTTTAGTAGTTTAGATTTATTTTAATGCTTTGTAGAGTAGATTTACTTTCATGTCTTTATTTTCTTACTTTAATTTCATGTCTTTATTTTGTAGTATAGATTTATTTCTTTGCATAGCTTAGATTTTATTTCCTTGCACTATTCACCTTGAGGCTAGAACCCTCTTGGAATTAGTTTTTATTTTTATTTTATTTGCTTCACCATGAGGCTAGAACCCTCTAGGGAATTATTTTTATTTTATTTTCCTTTCATTTATTTCTTTGTTGTTATTTTCCAAGATATGGAACTATTTCTTGTAGGAACTCTAGAAATTGTATGAAACTAGTTTAATTTCTTTTATATTTTGTGAATCATTCTCTTATGCTTAAAATGATCATGTTTAGGATAATCAACTAAAGAACTAATTGGTAGAAGGAATTCTAGAATTACTATTTAGTTGTTGTTCTTTTCATGAGTATTAATTTTACTTAGATGATAATTTAATAGGTTTTGCTTTCTTTGAGTAGTTTGATAGTTTATGCTTAATAAATCTAACGAGAATGTGATAAAAGAGAATAGTTCATAATTTATAAGTAAAATTGGCTAGTGGATTCAATTCTAGATTCCTCGTGATCTTTAATTGAATCCTCCATCTTTTACTTTCTTATTTTTCCTTTTTATTCTTGATTTTCATTTATTTATTTTATTTTCTTCTATTTTCTCCATCATTCTTTCTCCTCACTCAATCTAGTTTTGTTTTATTTTGCACATATTCACAATCACTCTTAATCTCTCCACAACCTCATTTTTTTATCACTCCTAATTGTCGCACACACAACATAAGAACCAATTTTAATTAATTCTTACAACAATCGGTTCTTTTTAATTAATTATCACCTTGAGGCTAGTCGATAACTTTTTATACTATAACTTGATACTTGTATACTTGCAACTTAGGTTCTATTTAAATACCTATCAGACGATCAAGGCGTACACCAGCTCTCGCCGGATCGAGGACCTCTTCAACAACTCGGTCCTATGACTTGTCAGCATCTCTTCTGAGCCTCCTACTACTGAGGATGAGGCTCGAGCGGCTACGCTAATGCTGGGCTCTGGTGAGGCTGAGGTGGTGCCAACGGCTCCACTAGCTCAAGCTCGGGGTGCCCCTCGACCTGCCCACAGAAACGCTTCCACCCAGATCTAGCCCCTGAGGAGGCTGAGGAGGTCCAAGCTTAGGCAGCCGAGATAGCCGCTCAGTTGGCCGGGTTGAGGGCTGCTACTGCCCAGATCAAGAGGGCCAAGAAGAAGAAGAGGCTGAAGAAGGTGGGCAGCCGGCCCAAAAAAGATGGCCGAAGCTACGGTGGAGGCGGGAGCATTTTTTGCTGCTCAAGGGTACACCTCTGGTCAGCCATCGGCGGAGATCCTGCCTTGCCAGGCAATGGAGGAGGCTCCTATTGCTGCTGCTGCTATTCCGGCTCCTGAAGCCAAAGTCGTCATCATTAACGAAGGGGCCCCTGACAGAGAAGGGGGGCCAACACCCATATGGCCGAGGCTGAGGGGGCCCAGGTCTTCGAAGAGGGGGAGACGGCTCTGGATATGCCTGCCGAGTCAACTCGTCGGCAAGGGAAAGAACCAACTGCCGAGGGGGCACCTCCTACTCAAATTGTCACGCCCCGGTTCCAAAACGTAATAATTTAGAGCGTGACTCGGCCGACAATGCAATCATACGGTCACATTCACGCCTCTAGACCATCATGTATACAGATATATTACCAAAAGAACTACAACATAGAGCATGTAACTAAGATAACAAAGAAAATACACAGATAAAGAACTCTCTGAAAGGACAAAGTTCTATTGCAAGTCCACAACTATCCAAAATGGAAGAGAGGAAAAATACATCATAGTCTGGAGAACCACATGTGGCTAAAGAAAAAGTCTAAACCAAATAACTACCTAAACAAACTGAAGCTGAGACACCGATATGATAGAAAGGTTATCACTGATGTTGAGCCTGCTCCTCAAAATAACCTCGATCCTGCTGAGAAAGAACAGTCCCCGAATCTGGGGTACGCAAACCCCAGGGGAGTCAGAAAACTCCCAACAAGCATGCAAAATGAGGAATTTGTGCACGTGTATGTGTATGTGGTAAATATAGAGAAATGATGAAAAATGAATTAAAGGCGATATAGAAAATGCTAATCGTGAAGTTCAAGATAAAACCTATCACGAGGCATGCAAACACATTATTATTATTTTAGATGTTATTTGAATTTGAGGAAAATATTTCGATGTATATAAGTCGGTTTCCCGTAAACCGTCCCTGGAACACGGCTTCAAGTCAAGTATTGACCATTGGCCATTGTATATATATATAACTCAGGATATCAGGAGCGTGCATAAGGCCGCTTATATACACTTAATATTCTCCATCCAATTCCCCTTTATTAAACCCCATGTTTTCGGTTTAAATTTTTAAATGACTGTGCATGAAATGTTGTTCACTAACCACAGAGTTACCGTGGAACGACCTTCGTAAAACTATGAAAGATAACCGTGACTCAGGACATGTCTAATCAAGATGGATGCGTCGTCTAATCAACGCTATAAATAATAATAGTACTCAAAGAAAATCTCATACCGGGATATCGGTATCGAGGGTGTAGCCATGCGATGATAGCACGCTCATGAATCATATTTTTAACGAAAGCCGTCTTCATGCACAGTCAGTCCTATTTTGATGTCACTAGGTGATCAAACATATCATCATATCATTCAACGAGCATCAAGTGATCAAACATTATACTCATTCCTCATAGCAAAAAGGGAAAAAAAAACTAATAAATAAATAAATAAATAAATATATACAAAGGTCACACGGTTCGAACTCCGAACCTTCATGAAATAATCAAACCACCTAGCCATTATACCCATTAGTTGTCTACAATTAGACTGTTGCATGTACTGTTTAATATTAGTTTCAGTTAACAGTGACTCTACGGAAAAATGAAGGTAAAAGAGAGGATTTATAAAGCTTAAATGCTCTATTGAAATTATAAATAATAATAATAATAATAATAATAATAATAATAATTAACAAGTTTATTACCCAAAAGGAAAATTATACCTAAACAAGGATCTGTTTTCTCTCTCTTTTTTTTTCTTTTTACTAAGAACATATGAAATTAAATAATTCTAAACCTACAAATAAGATTCCTATAAAAAGAATGTTTCTTTAAAACCATACTTCGCATAAGTTGATCATACGTTAATAATCCCTTTTACATAATATAATATACTTTCCTCTAATGTGCCATGATGTTAAGCCACTACTGAATTGTTAAAACTCATGATACCAATGTGGGGCATGTGGATTTGTGTAACTGAACTCAAGTGAGAAAACTCACATATCATTCGATTTTTTTTTTAAACAGACAAAGCATAACATAATTATACATGTTTTAACTGGTATGAACGCCTAAGGCACGTATAACTAGGATGCCCTACAACAAGCCATATCCACATGATCTGTCACACATGGAGGAAGCTAACCATTAAGAGATATTCCCTAAAACTTAATAAAAAATAAATTTAAAGTTTGAGAAAATATAATTTGTTGCTGGAAAAAAATTCTCATGCTATAACCAAAACAGTCTCATAAATGAAACATATACTTAAACATCATCAACATATAAAGATTCTAATTAATTAGAAGCATAACATGCTAGTATTATATGTCAAACATATATATTTTCACAAAGGTGTAAAAGGATTTATGAAGATGAACTTTTTTTTAAAAGAAAAAGGAAAGGAAAAAGGAAATATGCATGCCGATTTGCCGAGAAGACTTTGAACTCCAAAACCAAGCACAAATCCCAACCCTTGTCCTTCTCCTTCTCTAGCTCTGGATGTCGGCCCTTTTTTTTTTTTTTGATAGAGGTTTTAGATGGCAGAGAAAAGAAAAGCATTTAAAGAGATATGCTTGTTGAGGGTAGTTAGAGATTTTGTAGGATATGAGGGAGGTGTTTGTTAAAAATCCTATCCATTTAGTTACACGTGAGATCATGGTTGCAAAGATTCTAAGGATAAAGTAGCTCTAAGAACCTTGGGCTTTAAGGCTAAATGGGCTTTCCCAAAGAAAAAAAATAAGTCAAGAAAAATAAAGTGGCTTAAGATAAAACTTTCATGCATGATATATAATTATATCTAATAAAAAGTTTGGGTATTACATCCTACCTACCTAAGAAAAAGAAATTTCGTCCTCGAAATTTTTATCCAAGTACAAGAAAGAACAAATGATAACATATCTATAACTCTCCACAGGCGGTATATACAGACAATGGCACAGAAAAAAAAAGTAAATGAGGTCACTATGATAGATATATGTCTAGAGTACATGTCATCTGATATAATAAAGTCAGAAAAGTATTTTACTTGTAGAAATGTAAAGACATAGCACAATTTTTCCTTATTTAACCTCTTATTTTTAAAAATTAATTGAAAATATGGTAAACACATCCATGCATATAAACACTTTCAATTATTACTCGTGAGCACCGTAACATGTCAAGTATATGGCTTTTCACCTGAATGTATATCTGTGCACCCTGGTATGCATATGATATGTTGCTCGTACACACTTTAAAACTTCATCATCAATTTCTCCCTACCCCTGATGAATTTCATTTTAGTATTTGATTACATGATATGTTATACCCAAATCTAGATCGTCGTAGTATGTATCTCGTACTATATACTATAAGCATATTGAATGACTACCCATAGTATGAATCCTCTGAGATCAGTCAAGACGTGATACATGTAAACCAATTCTTTCCCGAGTTTGGTCTCAAGGGTCGTCACCCTTGTACCACCACCAATCACAATCCAGTGGAGGAAGATCACGAGCTCCCTCTCACTAAAACATGTATCCCAATATTTATATTACAATGGTGTCTTGAAGGACTCGCTTGACATTCAACACTATGGCGTCATAATTATGTATAGTCTAAGATAATTTGATATTAATTTGAAACTGGTAGACCCGACCTGAGTTTTTCATGAAGTTCTTATCCTTGTATTTCTTGAACTTATAAACATGTGGTTAGAATCATGTTCCAGTAGTAATTCTCAGGAATTAGTATATCTATATCTAGGTATCAAGCATCATGTAATATCTCGATCATATATTGGGTCCATAGTCACAACAACATCACACACCATGCCTAACTTATATTGAATAGTCTAGATAAGCTGCAGGAGCACAAATAATAAGCAAACATGGGTTCATGCCAAACTCATGTATCAAGCTACATATACTCATACATGCAATCATTTGGTTCAAAATGTTGGGAAGATATAAAGTGAAACTACGAGGATTAAATACAAAGACATTATGATCTAGCTCATTTTCCTCATCATATTTGTAACCCAATTTATAAGCAAAAGATGTTATGTCGTTACTCATTACACCACTCTAATCCATCAAAATTCTAAGCTAATCTACCTATGACACTTAGTATTTGTCCCGCTAAATCTATTTATCAGATTTATCCATTATATTTCCACAAAAAAAATCTCGCCTTGTAGATTCCAATCATAATCTCAATTTATTAAACTATTGAGCACATTCAAACCTTTGATGACTCCCCAACCATTAATCGAAAAGTAAAAAAATCACATGCTAGTAAATTTTATGTAATAGTACTCAATTTCAATATTATGAATCCTCATACAGTTCTCATGGATTTTATCCAATCTTGTATCCATAAAAAAAATAAAGATCTGACTATGCTTTCATTATAATAATTTCATCATAACGCCCCTATAAGGGATCATGAACTAGCTATGAAACTCTTCTTACCATAAAATCTTAACTTACAAAATTCATCAATGACGTCCACAATTCACATCCCAAATTGATCGATAACCAATGAAGATCTGATTTAACTCAATTTAGAGATTACAATCATTAAGTCCAAGATTATAGTCGAACCCTAGCCATTAAAGAAAATCCGATCAATATCTATCAATCGTAGGAATATGTTTCTAATTTACTCAACATGACCATTAAATATCCTCCAAGCAAATTCTTAACTTTATAAGGTTGTTATCCCACAAAATCAAGTCTCCAATACATACCCTCAATATTATGTAAATATCATCCATGAGAATTTCTGGTTCTTGGATACCATGCATATTAACAAGTAGGAAAACCACTCTTAGGATTGATAATCTAGATAGTCAATGCTACTGGCGATGATCCATTTCAATAGTTTTCAACATAATGATTCATAAATCAACCCATCACCATTTATTACCAACTCCTAAGCTCAAAACTAGCAAATGTGATGACACAAAAAAAGTTCAATAATTTCTGCAAGTGTGAGGTTCCATGTATGCACAGAACTCTTACAAACAAGTATCAATTAGCTAGAAGGTTGACATTCAACACATATTTACTCATTCTCTTCAGATGCTCACTCTCCATAAGTTTGTACACATGTTTGAACCCTCAGGTATATTGATTATCACATTTTAATTATATTTTTATACCCTCATTACCTATTTTATATGAATAAATATCCTGCTAATAACTATTTTTATCTTAATTTGCAGGCTAATGGAGTATTATTGAATAAGAGCCCAAATGAAGATTATTTCAAGCCCAAAAGATCTCTAATGAAGCCCAGAATGCCTAAATCCAAAGCCCATGACTAAGTTTAGAAGCAAAACCTCAATACACATTACTTTCTTGGTCAGAATTATTAATAACTTGGCTTACAATTGAGAATCAAAATCAAATATGGAAAAAATAAAGTCAAATTCGTGCTCAGGATGGTCAACCGCAAAGAAAAGGTGATATCTCTCAATCCGGGAAGCAGAATTCAACGTATTATATATGAAAATTGCCTATCTCGACGAGACGGAGCCATCCAAATTACCAGATTCTCAAAATTTCATCAGCAACAGTGGGTTATGATAGAAATCCGAATTTAAGTGATATATATATTCAATTATTTGAAGGCCAAGTTAAATTCTAAGAAGCCCAAGAGCATTTAAGAGAAGCCCAAGAGTCTTAAAGGAATTAAATATAAAAGAAATAAAGCCCACAAAGCCCATCTCTCAAGGATTAAATCAATGGTCTAGATTATTTGGAGAGATCCTATGGCTATGAGAGTTGTTTAGGGGCTAACCTAAATTCTATGGTTGTGAGTGTTACTTGGGGGCCAAGGCAAATCCAAAGGTTGTGAGAGATTCTTGTTATCTATAAATAGAGGGGTAGAGTGAGGGTTTGAGATTGTGAAATATTTTATAAAAACTCCATTTGGAGAGGAGGGTTACTCTTAATTGAGAAGACCTTCCAAAAATTGTAACTTTTGTTACACAATAAATAAAATTTTTCACCCCTTCAATTTCCTTTCTCTTCTCTTTGTCCAAGGACCAAAAGGAGGATGAAGATGAATTAGGAATTGTGGGTTTCTCTTTATTTCTTTTCTCTTCTTTATTTTCTTGTTTGTAGAATAGATTTACTTTCATGCAATTTAATTTCTTGCAATTTACTTTCATGCAATTTAATTCTATGCAATTTACTTTCATGTCTTGTCTTTAATTCATAGAGTAGATTTACTTTCCTTGCTATTAGTATAGATTTTCTTTTCTTTCTTTCTTTGCTTTTATTTTTTTTTCTTTTCTTTTGTAATTAGTTGAATTCTCATTCTCCTCCTCTTACTCTCATCTTTATTTTCTTTCTTTTATTTTCTAATGATGTGGAACTAAACCTCTTGTGGGGATCTAGTTTTGCATGAAACTAGTCTAATTTCTCTCTTATATTTGTGAATCACTCTCTTGTGCTTAAAATAATCATACTTAGGATAATCAACTAGAGAACTAATTGATAGAAGAAGTATTGGATAATCTATGCTTGCCTTAAAAGTGGTAGGATAGAGTATGCTAATGAATTCTAGGATTACTATCTTGTTATTATTTTTCTCATGAGTTTTAATTTTACTTGGATGAACTTTAGAATAGGCTATGCTTGCCTTAAAAGTGGTAGGATAGGCTATACCCATTAAATCTATAGTAAAATGTGATTAAAAGAGAATACTTTATGAATTCATAAATGAGATTAGCTAGTGGATTCAATTCTAGATTCATCAATATCTTTAATTGAATTCTCCATCTTTTATTTTCTTATTTTGCCTCTTTGTTCTTGATTTTGTTTTCTTGATTTTTTCCTTCTTGATTTGATTTTCCTTTAGTCGCCTCTCTCTCTATCTTGCTTTCTTTTATTTTGTACTTATTTTCTCTCACTCTCTATCTCTCCATTTTCACTTTCATTTTGATTTATTCGCACTTTGTCACAATCACACTCTTAATCTCTCCACACACATTTTCTTCCTCGATTTCCTTTTTATTTGCACATAATCCACATCCACTCTCTCTAGCCTCTTCACCACCACTTTCACATGTACATAAACTCCTAATTGTCTTGCGCATAATTTGAGAACCAAAACTTGAACAAACTCTTCCTACTTCCCATTCCTCGTGGGATCGATAATCTTTTATACTATAACTTGATAAAGGTTGTATACTTGCAACTCTAGGAGGTAATCATTTATTTCCCATCAAGTTTTTGGCGCCGTTGCCGGGGAACGGTGCATAAGTAGGATTTTGATTAACTTTGGTTTCTTATTTTTGTGTGTTTTCTTTTGTGTAGGAACTTGAAACTTGAAGATTAAGAGTTGAAGAATCAAGATTGAAGATTTGCCTCCAACGAGGCTTTGGATAGCGATTGCGTGGGTAACTCTTCTTTCTAGTATTCTCAATTCCACCCTTGAGATAGTTCATTCACATTAGAGACAATTAGGATAAAAAAATAAAAATTAAAAAATTAAAAAAAGATTTTATCTTTGTCGACCCTAATAAACTTTATTTCTTTGATTGTCGACCATAATAAAAAATAAAAAGATTTTTTTTATTTTTGCATCCTTTTTAGTTGCTTTTAATTTCTAGGGTTGCACTTCATATAATAGTAGGAATTCACCAAAGTGATTTGAGCATCTTGATTTGGCACTCACTTGAAAATATTTTTAAGGGCAAAACCCATTAATCAAGATAAGGTGAGGGATTTCATCACCCTTTCCTTAGCCCAAAAATCACTAATTCCTCACTACACTTACCCAAGCCTATTAAAATTTGATTAGACATTGGCCTCTAAGGATTCGAGCTCATTAAGGAACAAGAAATCCTTAAGTGAACCGGTCCAAGTTTATTTGGATTAATTGGTGTCTAAGGCAAGGTTTAGGGGTTGTGTAAGGCGCTCCGAAAGGAAAGAGGTACTTAATTGATCTTTGATCTCCCTCTAGTACTATCCTTACCTGGCTAATTACCTGAGTAAACTTTGATCTTTCCACTAAGGGAATGTTTGGTTAGGAGCTGGTCTGAGTCAAGTTTAGGCTTAACCCTAGAGTTAGGGTGATTGAAAAGTGATTGTCTTGATTTGCTTTTAGTTAGTTTTCCTTTTTCTTTTTTTTCTCATCATCTTCTTAATTTTTTCTCTTGTCCTTTGTCAAAAAAAATTTTTTTGATTTTGGTGTATGCAAACTTGGGTTAGGGATAATACCAATCGTTTAATTCGTTTTGATCCATCTCTTGAACCAAACGAAATGGCCAATACCAACCTACCTGTTCTTCAAGATGTTTGTTACCCCACTAGAAATGCAATCTCCTCTTGCATAAAACTCCCCGAGGTCAATGGAACAAATTTCGAACTTAGACCGCATTTTATTAACATGCTTCCCAAATTCCTAGGAGTAGAAACCGAAGACGCTTACATTTTCATCTCCGAATTTGAAGAAGTTTGCCTCATGATTAAGATGAGGGACTTAACTGAAGATGCGATCAAACTCTGATTTATTCCATTTGCCCTTAAGGACAAAGCTAAAAAATGACTGTATAGCTTACCCACAGATTCCATCTCAACTTGGGGTGAATTTGTAAAAGTTTTTCTGAAAAAATTCTTTCCTATCCACAAAACGGTCAAGCTTAGAAACAACATTCAAAATTTTAAAATTATCCCGGGAGAACCTTTTTGGAAGTATTTTGACAAATTTAAGGATCTTCTTATCCAATGTCCTCACCATGGTCTTGAAAAGTGGCGATTATGCCAAATCATTTATGAAGGATTGGATTATTCTTCAAAAACTTCCTTAGAGTCAATGTGTCAAGGGATTTCATAAAGAAAAATGCCGATGAAGCTTGGGACTTTTAGAGAGTTTATCAGAAAACCATGCGATGGGAATATTGTGATGACCGTGTTTCATCGGTTCCCAACCCAAAACCAGTGGTCTTTCCTTAGAAGCGAACATAGCCTCTGAAGCAAAGATGGCTACAATCATGCGTAGGTTAGAAGCTTTAGAAGTCAAAGAACGATTCTGACTCAAATCAACCAAGTTTACGCCTCGGGTTGTCATAGCTGTCTATCTCCATCTCATGTTTGGATGAATGTCCTCTTTTAGGATCCGGTCACCACTAGGTCGATAAACGCTGCATTCCAGCGTCCGGTGAATGATCCATTTTCTCCAACCTATAATCCAGGTTGGAGAAATCATCCGAATTTTGCATGGAACCAGGGAAACTACTCCGGAAATCAAAATTTCACTCCCTCTTCGACCCAACAATTCCCTAGGGGCAATGCAGTTTCTCTCAATTTTTAACAACCAAATCTGTCATTTCGAAATCAGTCTCCTCATTACCAATCTACAAATCACACTCCTCAAATTGCTGATCATGATAAACGTCTTAATATTCTGGAAAAGGGTCTAGAAACTTTGATTAAAACCTCTACACAGACCACGAACTTATTGACTCAAACATCAAACACGTTGAATTCCTTCATGCAATCAACCGGGCAAATCCTGACTTCCAACACTCAAGCCATAGCTAGGCTAGAAACCCAACTTGGTCAACTAGCTAATGCCATGAGTGAGAGAGAGAAAGGAACTTTTCCGAGTCAACCCGTGCCCAACTCGAAGGACACGGGATCAAGTTCAACCTACCAAGCTGAAGTGAATGCAATCCATTCACTACGGTCAGGTAGACAGGTCGATAATCAGGTTAGAATGCCTCTAAGTGAAACCCTTGAACCAGAACAAATTCTCTCTCCTTCTGATGTCTCTACTCAGAAATCACACCCTTCTGATGACCCAGAACCTGAACCTGAACCTGAACCTGAGTCTAATTTTGATCGGTTTAAACCAGTCGCTCCTTAGCCGGATAGACTCAGGCCTAGAAAGCACTCCTCTCAGGAGGAGAAAATTCTAGAGACTTTCAAGCAAGTTAAGGTCAACATTCCTCTTTTAGATGTCATTGAACAAATTCCTTCCTATGCCAAATTTTTAAAGGAATTATGTACCAAAAAGAGGCAAATAAATGTTCCAAAGAAAGTCTTTCTCGCCGCCAATATCAGTGAAGTCCTCTCAAAGTCTGTACCATTGAAACATAAGGATCCAGGTTGTCCTACCATCTCATGTATCATTGGTAATACTCATATCGATAAGGCGCTTTTAGACTTAGGGGCCAGTGTCAACTTGCTTCCGTATTCGATCTATCAACAACTAGGTGTCGGGGAACTCAAGCCAACTAGATGCACACTTCAGTTAGCTAATAGATCTTAAGGTCCCTATGGGTGAAATAATGATGTATTGATAAAGGTTGGAGACTTTATTTTTCCTGTTGATTTCATAGCCCCGAAACGCAACCCGCTTCCAATCCCAAAGGACGATACCTGATCTTAGGAAGACCGTTCTTAGCCACTTCTAATGCTCTCAATAAGCTGTAGAACTGGTCACATGAAGTCTTTTGGGAATCGATCTTGAACTTAATATTTTCAATCCAAAATAATATTGATAATCACTTTCAAATCAATTACATCCAAGAAAGTTTAGCAGTAGAGAATGAATCGACATTAGTTTTGAGGAAATCTTTCATGAGGAACTGAAATCTTAAAAATTCGTGTTTTATTTTTCAAAATGAGGAAACTGTGTTGAATACATGCCTCTTGAATGCAACATTCAAGAACTCTTTTCTCGATGAGCTTAGATTTTAAAAGAGCAACCAAAATGTCAAATTTTCATTAATCAAAATTTAAGTTCAAAATGCATAACACCAATAAGACCTACCTTAATTTGTCGCAAAGCACATTGCAAACCTTAGAATTTTTAGAATTTGAGAACATCATTGATTATATCATCTTGAAATTCTTTAAATTTCGGGTAGAATTTTCAAAGAATAACGAGGATTTAATGTAGAATGTGAGCTTCTCATGTTTCATCTTTTATTCTATATTTTTATTTTTGTCCCACAATAATAATAAAAGAATTTATTCTTCTCTCATGTGAGAGTTTCTTGTTCTCTTCAAAAAAAAAGAAAAAAAAAAAAAAAACATATGAAAAAAAAGAAAAAAAGAGAGAGAATAAAAATTTGACTTCACCTTCTCATACCAAAGGTAATTACGCACTTTTATCATTGTTCAAGTCGATCGAACAAATGTAAGTGCTTCCATTCTTATCTGTTTTACTTTGTGCATAATAGAATTTGCATTGAGGACAATGCAAAATTTAGGTGTGGGGTGGGAATTAGCCATTTTGCACTTTATCATAGTCATTTTTTCTTTTTATGTCACTTTTTTCTTCTTCTCTTTCAAAAAAAAAATATTGTCACTTGCCAACTTAATAGAGTTGATTAATAATTGATTAATTTGATAGAATTTAAGTCTTCTAATCCTTAGTTAGTTCTATACTCAAGTTTACCTTTTATGATAACTCTAAATAAATTTCTCAAGAAATGATTTTCAAAGCAAGATACTTTACTTAAGTTTTAACTTAGATTTTTAATTAAAGTAATGAAATTTTGCATGCCTAACTTAGAGTTGAAAATAATTTTTCAAGTTGTCTTGATCCAAATATTTTTCAGAATATATATATACATATACACATATATATATTATACTAACTTAACAAAAGAAGAAAAATTTCTCTTAAAATCATTGGTGGTCCTATTTTACTAAGCCTAAGTTGGTGAGTAATTAAGCCCGAGGAGTATTTCTATTCTTAATGACCTAAACCCAATTGGGTTGGGATTCATTGGCCCAAAACTCACTAAATGGTCACTTAGAAAGCCGATTAAAAGAACAAAACCACCAAGGAATAAAGAGTTAAAAAATATCATACTAACCATGTTTTTATATATAGTTATATTTGTATATGTTCTTGAAAAATTAAATGGATTAAAAGACTTGAAGTTTGTTTAAAACAAAGAGTTAGCATGTTCTTTTCAAAACTTTTAATTAAATTTTTGAGTTAAACTTAGTTTTGTATAACTATAATGGAAGGATTTTCTTAAGAAAATTACATTGGAGTTATGATAAAAATATTTTCTTGAGTATTAACCAACTTCAATTGGAATGTTTGAAGATATCAAATGAATTAATTATTTCATTAACTTCTTTAAATTGGCAAGTTGACTGAATTTTGTGGGTATATTCACTGCAAACCCTCACGAGACTACAACTCGTCCAATAGGGTAACCTAGGGGTTTAAAGGCTTGTTGTATGCGCTAAATACAACCGCGATTCCTGCGAAAGTGAGTTAGGTTTTCTTTTTATTTTCTTTGCTAGAGGACTAGCAAAAGTTTAGGTGTGGGGGTATTTGATTATCACATTTTAATTATATTTTTATACCCTCATTACCTATTTTATATGAATAAATATCCTGCTAATAACTATTTTTATCTTAATTTGCAGGCTAATGGAGTATTATTGAATAAGAGTCCAAATGAAGATTATTTCAAGCCCAAAAGATCTCTAATGAAGCCCAGAATGCCTAAATCCAAAGCCCACGACTAAGTTTAGAAGCAAAACCTCAACACACATTACTTTCTTGGTCAGAATTATTAATAACTTGGCTTACAATTGAGAATCAAAATCAAATATGGAAAAAATAAAGTCAAATTCGTGCTTAGGATGGTCAACCGCAAAGAAAAGGTGATATCTCTCAATCCGGGAAGCAGAATTCAACGTATTATATATGAAAATTGCCTATCTCGACGAGACGGAGCCATCCAAATTACCAGATTCTCAAAATTTCATCAGAAACAGTGGGTTATGACAGAAATCCGAATTTAAGTGATATATATATTCAATTATTTGAAGGCCAAGTTAAATTCTAAGAAGCCCAAGAGCATTTAAGAGAAGCCCAAGAGTCTTAAAGGAATTAAATATAAAAGAAATAAAGCCCACAAAGCCCATCTCTCAAGGATTAAATCAATGGTCTAGATTATTTGGAGAGATCCTATGGCTATGAGAGTTGTTTAGGGGCTAACCTAAATCCTATGGTTGTGAGTGTTACTTGGGGGCCAAGGCAAATCCAAAGGTTGTGAGAGATTCTTGTTATCTATAAATAGAGGGGTAGAGTGAGGGTTTGAGATTGTGAAATATTTTGTACTCCATTTGGAGAGGAGGGTTACTCTTAATTGAGAAGACCTTCCAAAAATTGTAACTTTTGTTACACAATAAATAAAATTTTTCACCCCTTCAATTTCCTTTCTCTTCTCTTTGTCCAAGGACCAAAAGGAGGATGAAGATGAATTAGGAATTGTGGGTTTCTCTTTTATTTCTTTTCTCTTCTTTATTTTCTTGTTTGTAGAATAGATTTACTTTCATGCAATTTACTTTCTTGCAATTTACTTTCATGCAATTTAATTCTATGCAATTTACTTTCATGTCTTGTCTTTAATTCATAGAGTAGATTTACTTTCCTTGCTATTAGTTTAGATTTTCTTTTCTTTCTTTCTTTGCTTTTATTTTTTTTCTTTTCTTTTGTAATTAGTTGAATTCTCATTCTCCTCCTCTTACTCTCATCTTTATTTTCTTTCTTTTATTTTCTAATGATGTGGAACTAAACCTCTTGTGGGGATCTAGTTTTGCATGAAACTAGTCTAATTTCTCTCTTATATTTGTGAATCACTCTCTTGTGCTTAAAATAATCATGCTTAGGATAATCAACTAGAGAACTAATTGATAGAAGAAGTATTGGATAATCTATGCTTGCCTTAAAAGTGGTAGCATAGAGTATGCTAATGAATTCTAGGATTACTATCTTGTTATTATTTTTCTCATGAGTTTTAATTTTATTTGGATGAACTTTAGAATAGGCTATGCTTGCCTTAAAAGTGGTAGGATAGGCTATACCCATTAAATCTATAGTAAAATGTGATTAAAAGAGAATACTTCATGAATTCATAAATGAGATTAGCTAGTGGATTCAATTCTAGATTCCTCAATATCTTTAATTGAATTCTCCATCTTTTATTTTCTTATTTTGCCTCTTTGTTCTTGATTTTGTTTTCTTGATTTTTTCCTTCTTGATTTGATTTTCCTTTAGTCTCTCCTCTCTCTCTATCTTGCTTTCTTTTATTTTGTACTTATTTTCTCTCACTCTCTATCTCTCCATTTTCACTTTCATTTTGATTTATTCGCACTTTGTCACAATCACACTCTTAATCTCTCCACACACATTTTCTTCCTCGATTTCCTTTTTATTTGCACATAATCCACATCCACTCTCTCTAGCCTCTTCACCACCACTTTCACATGTACATAAACTCCTAATTGTCTTGCGCATAATTTGAGAACCAAAACTTGAACAAAACTCTTCCTACTTCCCGTTCCTCATGGGATCGATAATCTTTTATACTATAACTTGATAAAGGTTGTATACTTGCAACTCTAGGAGGTAATCATTTATTTTCCATCATATATGCTGACAGTCAAATGCACTTGCATCACTATATGGTTTTACTATACACGCATATCTGCATCTAGTTAAGCTAAAAAATATATATATATACCTCTCACATGACCCAATGGTGCTAAGATACTAGCCTAACTGGAGGTAACAGAAAAGTTTTCAAGCCTACTAATATCTTGATTGGCTAGCACATAAAGAATATCCAAGTTCAGTCGCATGAACTATCTGGAGCTAAATGGTTTGATTTAAATGATCCAGTTGGCCGAAATAACTTTGAAAAGATATAATAATAAACTTTGTGGATGATTACTTCCTTGAAAATGATTGATTAAAGAGTTTTTGTTAACATTAAATTTCTTATTTTTTTGGAAATACTTTTGATGAAGAATCTTGATTTTGGAAAGGAAAAAATTCAACCAATGAAGTTTTTTTCATTAAAAAATCGATCATACTTCTAAATAGATGAAATTTTCCTTTTAAGTGTCACAAATCGGTTTTAAATAAAGTTTCTTTTACAGTTCTTACTTTCTTTGAAAAAATTAATCACCAAGAAAACACTTGTACTAAAATAAAGCTGCTACATTGGAGATTTCGATGTGTAGTTTGGATAGAAAATAGTATAAAAACTACATTAAAATTTCATCCCTTATGAAAATAATATTTTCTACTAACATAAATATCTTGTCAAAAATCTTTCTAAAAAGTAACAAAAAAAATTGTTAAGAATATAAATAGAAATTTTTTATATAACATTATATGATTAGCAAAAAAAACATAGTCAGGCCTCAGATCAAGCTCACGAACTAGTCTAAACTTCACCGCAAAAATAGGCAGCCATGAACTTGTGGTTGTTGCTTAAGGTGAGGGCTAGTGGTTAAACAAACTTTCATGGTAGCTTAACTTACTAGTCAAGCTTGGGACTAGTTAACAAAAGCTTACCTATGCTCATTAATTAAGTCCATATATACTTTGCTTGACAAGGACAAAAGGAATAACTGTTAGGATCGACA